>CM048749.1:417445955-418045955 GCA_026315105.1 Locusta migratoria
TCTATCTGATTCCGAAGTGTTAACTGGTTCCTATCTCAGTCCCAAGTGAATGATGTCGTTCAGTGGTGGCCACGAGCGGAGTTGTGGCAGAGGGCGCTCGTGGCTGACGTCGTAAGAACGCCGCGCCGTGCGTGCATGGCGGCGCGCGGCGAAAGTAGGTGGCGCGCACTTTGAACTTGTGCGACACCACAGGAAGCTATGGAAACAAATATTACAGTGGTCAATTGTAAAAAATGCTAACAGATGCCGTTGGAATACATTGCGTAAAGCCGGAAACGAACAATAATAATAGAAAAGCGTACCTCTCAAATGAACAAAAATAAATTGGATTAGTACATGGCTTATAGTATGGTGACGCAAATGAGGTAAAATGGATAATAAATGTCATGTCAATTACAATGGAGAATTACAAATGTAAGCAAGTTTTTTATTTTTGAGGACATGAACAAATCGCAAAGACTACCGGTAGCTGTAGGTGATTTCGTGGTCTGTTTGGGTTTGAAGCCTTAAAAATGTTGTCTACAGGTGAGATTTAACTGATCATTTAGTAAATTGCCATCCTTGAGTTCTAGATGTCCAAAGATCTCAAGTTCTTCCCAAAGATCAAGCTTTCGCCCCTTAACTTCTCTTTGTAAAATAACTGTGTCTTTTAACTTTTTCGGGGTGTGGCTGGCAATCAGAAGTGTTTTGCAAACGTAGAGTTATCTATGTTCGCTCCTTTCTTTCCTATTAAGTGCTCTCTGTATCTTGTCTTCACGGCTCTGCCTGTTTTGGCCAATGTGGTAACACGGACAGTTATCACATAATTATTAATTTATAGACTCCTGAATTAGAAAAACAATCACCTGTATTTTTCACTGTGTGTAACAATTTCCTCTGTTGAAATATTACAGTTGATAATTTTCATTAGATGACGCTTGATTCTGTAGGACATATTTCCCAAGAAACGAATGTATATAAATTTCTTAGTATTGTTGCTGTCATTTGAAGAAATGTTGTTGTCCAATGTCGACACTTTTGGAGAGTTTTTCTTCCTCAAGATGTGATCTGGCAAAACCTGGTCGTACCCATTGTTGACTGCAAAGGATTTTATCACCCTTAATTTGTTTTATTGGTTGCTAGGTGACAAAGGGATGGTTGCCAAACGGTGTAAGCAGACTGGAAAATTGCCAGTTTCTGAGCTTCGGGATGCTTTGAGTCAGCGTGGATGATGTTATCTGAGTAGGTTCTTTGCGGAATATGTTAAAATTGAATGAATTGTTTACTATAGAAATGGTTGAATCAAGAAAATTCAGTTCCCCTTTCTCATTTTGAAGTTATTTCGAAAAAGAAATTTTCTCATTGAAATTATTGAATGCATTGAAAAGAACATCCAACTCGTGATCGTTACCGTCAAAAGCAATGATAATGTCGTAAACATATCGTGCATAAAAACGAGTTTTTTGACGTAATTCGGAACTGAAATTGAAAAATTCTGTTTCTAGAGTGTTAATGAAGACATCCGCCAAAATACCAGCGAAACTACCCATGGCCAAACCATACGGCTGAATGTACATTTTCCCGTTGAACGTAAAGTAATTTTGTTTGAGAACTATTTTAAGTAAAGCCACGAGATCGGTTATCTGAATAGTACTCTTTTTTATGTAGTAGTAGATTCTTCTCTACGAGAGTTATAGCTGTATCGACAGGGACATTTGTATATAAACTAGCAATATCAAAATAAACCAATCTTCTGTAGCAGTGCACTGTATCATTCGTAATCTGTTGATTACGTCTACGCTGTTTTTGACAGAAAAATTATGTTCAAATACAAATGAGTCCTTGATTTTATAATGAAGACGCTTAGCCAGTGCGTGATGGGGGCTATCAATGCCGTCCACTAAAGGACGAATTGAATGATTTAGTTTATGCACTGACTTCTTAGTGCAGGTGGCTTCGGATTCATGTCGGTGAGCCACTTTTTTTTAACGTTATTAAATATTCTTTCTGTTCTTGATAATACTTGAATCTCTTGACAAAGGTAAGTGCGCGGTCGGATCTACGGTAGCCTCAATAATGTCATTATCATCAAAAACAACTGAGCAGTTTTGCCTTTATACTCTTTTTTTATACGCTATGACAACAGTGTTGCCTTTGTCGCTTTTAGAAATTAAAGCATCATTTTCTGTCATCTTACGATTGATGCTTTTCACCAATCCATGTTCAACAGACTGAACGGTAGACTGCCGTTTCCTTTCTTTAAGTTTTATATTATTACATTCATGTGCGAATTTGACTTTCTTCGTCTTATCTACTTTAAGAGATTCCAAACAAACGTTTTGCTCGAGAATGAGGTTACAGAGTATAGGTTCTTTGTTAAGCTGAGAAGGTAAATTGTCCTTAAGCCCTTTATGTAATAAGTCATTCTCCGCCTGAATTAAATAAATGATTATATATATATATATATATATATATATATATATATATATATATATATAGTGTGTGTGTGTGTGTGTGTGTGTGTGTTCGTGTGTATGTTCATTATGGTCTAGGCAAAATTTTCGCGGAAGACAAAATTCATGATGGTTAAAAATGAAAGAATTAAATTCTATCATACATTTTGAATGCAGTCTTAATCATAACTGCCAATAGGTATGACATAATTGACACATCACCGTGTTATTTGGCATGTATGTGCATTTTTCACGGATAAGTCTTTATAAGACGCCGTATGGTGGAGGGTATTCTACTACAGACTTTGAAAGCGTTTGATCCATTACTTTGAATGTTGGCACTGGTGTCCGTTTTATAGGAGAAGGTCTGTATACTCCGGAATCCACCATATAGTGCACGGCAAAAGGTAACCCGAAATACCCATCCACACCGTTCACCGATCACCATGAAGGTTGGCAGACATTTTAATTACTCATAGGTAGAGCGAGCAAGAGATGGACAGAGGAACGACGAGGAAATTGACCGAGTGGGGTTTGAGAGGTAACAAGCGAAGTGAGGTGGGTAGCAGATTGACAGACAGGGAGATGAGATTCCAAGGCAGGGGAGATGTGGTACGTAGGAGAGGTTAAGAAGGAGAGGGGGAAGGGGATAGGCAGAAGTGGGATAGGTGAATCAAGAGAAGGGCAAGGATGATATGAAATGAAAAATTGAATATATAATGCAGGAATTATTACTCCGAAACTACTAAATGTATCACCTTGTTTTAACTTGATATTTAAGCAAATAAAATTCCGGGCAGTGCCAGTTTTTTATTTTATTTATTTATTTATATATATTTTTTAATTTAGTGTAACGTTAAGTGTCGAAAAATGTAGGAATATTTATCATTAATTTAAATTCAGTAGTTATACGGTGATGAAGAGACTTGCAACAGGCAATCATCGACCCTGCAACAATCCAGATTTCAGACTTTAGAACATAACAAGAGCAACGAAACCAAAATCACATAGTTTACCATGAAATAGTACAGACATTCTTCACTTTGTATAACTGAAGGCAAAATATTCCAAATTATTAACTGTAAGAGGTTTTCCGCCTTTCGGCATTCCACTAAAAACGGGTGATCTGCAAATTTTACGCAGTTTAAGAAATTAAAATGGAGTGGTAACAAATAAAACGAAAAAATGATACAAAAATAGGGAAAATTTGCGGTGTACTGTTAAAAAACGCACTTCACAAACCAACTAAGTCCAGGCATCAAGACGGAAAACAGCAGTGAGATGTAAGAAAAGAGGCAGTAAAACCACGAGCAGCTTATACATCAGTTTAAAACATGTAACCTGCACAGAAAGTTAAACAGGTATTTTAATCTGTATATGCGAAACGAACTGTACAAACGTGTGTCATTTAGAGAACCATAGAAGACGTTTTACAAATAAAAAGCGAAACGCATCTGGTGTGATATAATTGTCTTAATTGCAGTCAGCACAAGACGAAAAACCTCATATAGATAATTTTAACAGCTTCTCGGGAACATGGCCCCACAACCAAACATAGTATGTTCCAAATTATTATTTAATTGTCGCCGCTATATTTTATCTATGTGTCCTTGTGTATTGTACAAAAGATTACTGTAATTAAAATAGGTGTCATTACGTAGGTTTGCTGTCATTTCCGCTGCTCTGAGATTGAAAACCCGTTTTTTTATTGTAGTTTTCTATTTACAGTCATTACACTCTGATACTTTCAGTTGTGGTACTATCTCTTCCTTGCACAAACAAGCCGCGCAGTAGAATTTTAAATGTTGCTAATATACATGTTCGTTTCCCTTGTTTAATAGATTGATAACATAAGTCTTAAACGTTGTTTCTGTTGCATTTAAGTCTCGATTTTGCCCGTTTTACAGAGGTTCCTTTTTGTTCCAGCATTTTGACTGCCGCAATCACATCAGGGTCATCCAGCCAATGGGTAACGGAAACCGCCTGTACGTCTGCGGGACCAATGCGCACAGCCCTAAGGACTGGGTTATTTACGTGAGTACCCAGACTACTTTGACAAAATAATTAATACTAGCTTATATGCCCGTGCTTCGCAACGGTTGTTAAAGAAGGTCCTGTGTATATCATGGTTCTTTGGGTTCCGGACGCAGGTCAGCAAAAACACAATCCTTGTTGGATCTCTCTGTCAATAAACTCAGTTCTCCTAGCCAAGATGTCAAATTTAAGTAGAAGTCATTGTCGAAAACGATGAATGTTCATAAAGTTTTTCATACTAAGAGTGAAATTAAGTCCGTGCTTCAATGTAAATTCAATGTTAGGTTGTGTTCATAAAGTTACACATTACAACAGCAACGTCGAAAGCAGCTGGCAAATTACATTTCACAAATATCTTCTTGAATAGGAATTTGGAATGAATTGTAAGACTGTGTGAATCATGAGACTCTAAACAAAAGAGTTTCGCGTGAAAGTACTGGTCATAATGAGATGTGACAACGGATGTATCTGATTCGGTAAAATTTTACTTTCTATCCTGGCGGCCTCGTGTTTTTATGTTGGCAAAATTAATAACACGATATAAAATCGTTGCAAAGATGACGGAACCACATAGAGTGTAGATAAATACTGCCGTTTCTGCTGTATGCTTGATATCACGGCAAAATATTTGCGTGTCACGCGATTGGCCTATGACGATGTCACATGTTTCTCGTTATTCAACTTCTGTTGCCAACATTATCAAAGACGGCCGCCGGGATATGAGTAGGACTACGTCGCATAGTTTTTCTTGACCCAGCTGTCAAACGATAACACCTTTTACAGCAGAGAGTGTCGCGGCTATATGTATCAGAGATCACTGATTAGCACACACCAGTTAGCTTACTGGCACAGGAATATCAATATCTATGGCCTAAGAGACATTCATTAACGTATGTCTGTGTTTCCACCACGCTTCCACGACAGTGATCAATGTTCGACGAGTATTTTTATCTTTGAGTCTATCTGGATTTTTATCTTTGTTTTGTGTCTCTGTTCATAGTCGGTAATGTGTGGTTGACGGAAACATGTGATCTATTTAAAAAATTGCGTATTTGACATTCCTCGTCGTTATTAAAATCTGAAAGGACCGCATTGTCTGACGATTGAAAGAATAAACAGATTTTGACTTGTACCGTAAAGTTCGTAAGTCACAGAGTATATAGCTTTTCCTAAGAGTATTTATTGCATATTTTGCGAATTTTTGCTCATCACACTCACCCATTGCCAAGCACAGCGACCAAACTCCCTTACTAACATCATTAGACCAAGGGCTATCTACCACCACAACCACGAGTGGGTGGCAGTAGGTGGTCATGGAGAAAAGTCTGTCAGCACGTACACACACAAGCCTTATATATATATATATATATATATATATATATATATATATATATTGTTACGTCGACGGTAAAGACAGGGCTATGACATCCATTCCAAATTGTATTTACAGTAAACTTACGACGAAAGAATTACTTAGCACACTGCTTTATTGATGGAAGTTGCCGAATGTTAATTTTGATACTCAGTCACGACCCAGCCATATGGAATCTAGTCACGCGAGATGAATGTGAATTCTGGTCTTGTGATAATTTTTAGACGGGCAATCAGAAAACTAAAGGAATTTATCGAAGACCACTACAAAAGAAACGCTCAGTACTTCTTGTTATCGAAATTTGAGATCTATTTTTGTTGTTGCAAAGCTGTTAGCTTTGTAAAGTAGAAAAAGAAGCAGTTACTGATGCTCACTGCGCACAAATTTCGATACTTCTTTATGAAACAGATTAGAAAATTCTAGACGATTGCGCAGATTCGCATCTGAACGATGTATATTTCAGCTTGCAATCAAATTTCGTTGTGAAAAACGCGGTTCATTCTCTAACATTTGTCTTTTATGAAACGTACGTGTTCAAGGGTTAAGTAAGGTAGCACAGAACTGAATTCAGTTTTATCGACACCGACACTGAGAGTTACCTTTTTTTTTGCTGTCTGCGTTCTTTCGTAACGAATTCGCAGCACTATTACACCGATTCAGTTATCATACAGACAGGCGTAAAATGTTATTTTTTGCTATTCCAACTCGTATTAAAAATATTTGCTCACCTTGTCGTTATGCCTCACGAATTACGCGATTAATTCTTCTGGTCCCAACAAATGACACATGAATATACGAGTATATCTATACTACCCTCCATAAATTTGAAAACATTTATTATCATACAGGGAGGCGTAAAATGTTATTTTTTGCTATTCCAACTCGTTTTAAAAATATTTGCTCACCTTGTCGTTATGCCTCACGAATTACGCGATTAATTCTTCTGGTCCCAACAAATGACACAAGAATATACGAGTATATCTATACTACCCTCCATAAATTTGAAAACATTTATTATCATACAGGGAGGCGTAAAATGTTATTTTTTGCTATTCCAACTCGTTTTAAAAATATTTGCTCACCTTGTCGTTATGCCTCACGAATTACGCGATTAATTCTTCTGGTCCCAACAAATGACACATGAATATACGAGTATATCTATACTACCCTCCATAAATTTGAAAACATTTAGTAATTACAGACAATGGAAAGGACAAGATGTAACAATTAAATTTTTGATTTCTCAAAATAGTCACCCTTCGCTTTCGTCACTGTCTTGCATACTCCTGGCATGTGCCAATATTGCCAGGATTTCAGCTGGAATTCCTCTCCATTCTTACTGCAGGACCTCCCACAATTGTGCCCCACCCATGATCACCCTTTATTGGATACTCCTGTCCAAATCATCCAATAGCAGCTCGATTGGACTACAATCAGGAGACTGGGGCGGCCATTCCATGTTTTTCAATATTTTCCGAACCTCTAGAGATTGCAATCGTTCTGACGCAAGCGAGTCGCCTTGCTGCAAGATAAACAGTTCCTCAAAGAGACTCAATCCTTGGCACGTCGCCCGACAGTGATTGCAGAACGACGCGCTGCTGCACCAGCTCAAATTTGGCGCACTTGGAAGCAGCCTGAACTGCTGTAAGCCCGCAACTCCGTCCAGAGACTGTTTGATTCAATGCTGCGGTTACAGCCAGCAATGGCGCGAACACGCAATACAGGTGTGAATGTTCCCCTCACTTCATACGGCGCAGGATTCTCGATCGTGTGATCTTTGTGCAGTGTGTGTTATCATCCAAATAAATTTGGCAATGATATTACCAGTCCTTCGTGGTTTTGCCTTAAGGGTGGTCAGCAGTAAACGTCTAATTTATAGAAGCTTTGACTGTCTTAACTTGTGGAATAATGATTTCCGGAAATGAGAGTGTATTTTAAATGAACGTTCCTCATATATGTTTATAACATTGTATAGATTTGTGGATGACTTTCCGTTATAAGTTACAAGTTCTATTTCTGGTGTGATATGAGAGTAGATATTTACATCTGGCCAGGCAATGTGTGAAGTACAATTTCAATTGAAATTACGTTTGCAAACCTATGACCATTCTTGAATATGTTACGTTGATCATATGCACACTATCTTTGAGTTTTGTTGTTTAATTTAGTTTATTTTATTTTATTTTTTCATTTTGGCGTTCGTCATTTTACCATCTCGTCGTTTATTAAATACTAGCAGTATCCATGGCGTTGCCCAGGTATTCTTACGTTTGCCAAGATCCTTCTTCTCTCTACCTATCGTTTTCTTCTTTGCTATCTATTTCAGTTTCGTTTTCATGTAGCTCAATCCTTATAACGTCATATCTTCTAAATGTCCTACAATAATTCAATTTATCAGGCACCTAGAGTGGAATATTAGGAAACTGTCTGCAAAAGGTTTTGCAAATATAGTTAATAGTAAAGACATAATAAATTGCCGGCCGCGATGGCCGATCGGTCTGCAGCGCTCCAGTCACAGTCTCCACGGCCGCTACGGTCGGGGGTTCCAATCCCCCCTCGGGCATGGATATTTGTTTCGTCTTTAGTATAAGGTAGTTCATAAGTAGTTTGTAAGTTTAAGGACTGATGACCCCGCAGTTAAGTCCCTTAAGCTTAACAAACATTTGATTTGAACATAATAAATTACAATCGGATGGCGTGATGGAGCTGTTTTCATGCAGCTAATTCATTATCGCGCAATATACGCTTAAGTATGACTTATCGCAAATAGATTTAGTAGTAAGGACGTAATGAGTCGAAACCTTGTTCCTGATGAGACGATTTTTCCTAAATCCAATTATGACCTCACAAGTCACGAACTATGCGTTGTATTACAATATAATTTACAGGTTCATTCATTAGTACATGTGCATACTGTTTTTAAAAGTTTCGTGAATAGGGATGATAAATTTTATCGCGAGGCCGAATGCTGTAGTTATACTGCATGAACGGTGCAAAAGTAATAAACGATAAACTTTTTTCCTTTCATCTTTTCACAGGAGTTTCAGTAAGAAAAGTTTCGTAGGCGTTTGATCTTGTGTCGAGTTTGCTGCAAGTCGCTGAGTGCGCTCCATCTCAAAAAATGAGTAAGTTTCGTTATTCACGTGCCATATGATGCTGCAGTTCGTTGCGGCTATAATTGTTTATGAAGTCATATCTCCGGAACTATGTGTCGTAGATGGTCGTTACCCTCGACAGCTATTTTGCTTGGTGGTAAAGAATATGTGTGGCAAGTGTGGGTGAATCAGTCCAGCCGTTCAGGAGACATGGAGCGTAGTCTCATGATATGGCAGTTTTATGGCATCATAGCTCTTGAACTATGTGTCGGTGGTGGTTTTTACGTTCACTGCGTTTCGTAACGGTAAGAATTTTGCGTACCAACGTCCGTTGAAATCGGTTTAGTAGCTCAGGAGGAGACGTGGAAAACACGCATACACTATATATATATATATATATATATATATATATATATATATATATATATATATATATATATATATATAATTAAGTTGTTCAAATGTTTTATAGTCTATGGGACTTAACTACGGGGTCATCAGTCCCTAAACTTACAAACTACTTATGAACTAACTAAGACTAAGGACGGCACAAATATCCATGACCGAGGGGGGATTCGAACCCCCGACCGTAGTGGCCGTGCAGACCGTGACTGGAGCGCCTCAGTCTCCTCGGCCACCGCGGCCGGCATATATAATTATTATAAATCTTCAGGCATGGGCTACCACGCTAATTTTAGTGAATGAATGTCGCTTTTAATGGTTGGTTTCGTCTGTGCAGAAATGTTTCATCCCTTTACAAAGAAGTCTCTTTTTATCAGACCACGATGTTCCAGATCATTTTATAATTTCACTTTGATCAACTTTCCGCTTAGAAATCTTTTCTCTGAATTTTTTTCTCTCCGCTTGAGTTACACAGACTAATGTTAAGATCTTCCGTAGCGATCCTTTTAATTGACTCAGCTTTGGCCTTTTTTCTGTTTTTTTTTTAGCATTCTGCTATTTGTTTTGTTAATCTAGTGGGTTAATTGTTATTCTTCTAATGAGTCTGTAAAAGTCAACTCTTCGTTTTCTCGTGTCATCATGTATCTCTGTGTATTCTTCTAGTACCTTACTGCTTCTTAGCTTACAAATTTTTTCATCCGTAATTTTGGAACCTAATTTTTTCCTAATAATCTCTTGTTTTCTTTCTTCACAACTTTTTCAACATCCCTCTTTCTATTTAAAACCAATCTTCCTGCTGTATAAAGACATAGATGATTGATTACAGTGCCAGAATACCTAAGTTTACTGAATTTATGAAATGAGCTGAATGCATTTTTCATTTTTTGACAACGAACTTTGTTTACAGCTTTTTCCAGACCGTTTTCCCGTATGATTACACTCTCTCTCTCCCTCTCTCTCTCTCTCTCACACACACACACACACACACACACACACACACACACACACACACACACATTTAAAATGTTTTCTAAGCTTAAGGGACTTAACTGCGGGGTCATCAGTCCCTAAATTTACAAACTACTTATGAACTACCTTATACTAAAGACGACACAAATATTCATGACCGAGGGGGAATTCCAACCCCCGACCGTAGCGGCCGTGCAGACTGTGGCTGGCGCACCGCACACCGCTCGGCCACTGCTGCCGGCTATGATTTCTCCAGAGTATTTAAAATGAGAAACCCATTTTATATTTCCATATTTTGTCTTCAAAACCTTAGGTGCTTGTTTGTTGCGTGTCATACATTCCGTTTCTTCGTAAATTATTTAATAATTTCAGTTTGTTTTTTGAACTGTGATAATATCTCTTGTTAAAATTGCTAGATCATCTGCAAGCTACTTTAACATTTTTGTGATATTTATCGAATAATTTACCTTCTAAAACATACCCTCAGCTGGCTTACAATTTGGCAAAGTTAGCATCACTTGTTAGTTGCCTCAAAACGTTTCGCGCCGGAACTTTTAGGCTAGCAATGTACATATCTGAAAATGGGTCGTCGCAAACGAGTTTTTCATGTTCAATCAATAGCTACGTCGGACAATGACACCACCGCCATCAAACTGAGCGACTAAACATCATGAATGCGATACTCAGGGGACCGCCACGAAATACGAACACGCCACCCCGATGTAGCGGCAGCAGCAGAAACGCGTGTCGGTAATAAAAGCTGATATTTCCGGTGTTATTGCGTATAGCTCGCTCGCGCCCCAGTATTCCCTACAGCGGCCGTGCCGTGTTTTCAGCTGACAGCGCGCGGGCCTGATGCGGCCCGTCCGCAGAAACATCGTGTACATTATGTTCCGCCTACTATTTAACAGTCTGCTGCAACAGCGCCTATTGTGATAACAAGTTATCCACTGCTTCTGGCCGCTCATTTGCTCGGAACTGTCAAAAGCAAAAATTTAATAACACGACCTTTTTTGCGAGAGTTTATAATTAGGGAGTTTCAGAACGCTGTCAGCTGTTCGTTGCAGAATTCATCCTTGCATGGACTCCATCACCGTCGGTGAGCGTTGCGAAGTTGTTTAACTCTGGAAGTTTGGTAATATTAAAAAGTGGCGTGCTGCTGTTGTCTGTCTAGCACAGTGTACTTTTTTTAATCAGTCCAAACCCATCATGACAGTGCTGTACAAAGAACTTTGTTATATTTTCAGGTTACTGTTGCTTCATAAAGGAATTAATTCTGCACTTAACGTTAAAGGATACTGGTCTGCGTCGTAGTTTTCTCTCCTATCTATCAACCCTACCTAACTCTTACGACGTGTAGCCACTTGACTCAGCCTACAGTGTCTAAGCTCCGCTCTTCTGTAATGATTTTCGCCCCACCTGCCCTCCATACACCTCTTCTGTACATGGACTCTTCATCCATGATTAGAGTGACGATTACCTGGTGCCTCGCTACGTCTTCAAATTAAATCAAATGTTTGTAAATCTATCGGACCAAACTGCGTGGTCATCAGTCCGTAGTTTACAAACTACTTAAACCTAGGCAAACTAACCGAAGGACAACACACACACACACACACACACACACACACACACACACACACACACACACACCATCCCCCAGGGAGGACTCGAACCTCCACGGCGAGTAACCGCGCGCTCCGCAGCAAGACGCTTTAGACCGCTCGGCTACTCCACCGCGGCGCTACGTCTTCTATCAGCCAATCTACTCTCTTACGTTGTGTCATCATTGTAGAGGACATATCTATCGCGAGAGAGCCGAAACTGTATTGATATTTATATCGTTGTAATACCCCTTTTAGTTTTCAGTCACTCTCGTAAATAACTATTATTACGTGTGGTCCTTATACTGGCACGATGTTACCAACGTCAACGTAGATAGCGTGCACTGGAAAGACGTTGCTCATCGTTGTTGTTGCTTCACAAACACGCACCAAGATGACGTAAATCCAGTGGTCTGTTGTTTTGCGATGTTGTAGGCAAACGTTACGAAACGTAACACCCCATACCAGCTGCTCTGTTCGACGTTAACATACATTTCAGTCAGTCTTTCTAACACGTTCATCAGTCCCTTTAGTTTGAGGATGATAGACTGTCGTCATGGGATGTGTAAAGTTGCACATGATTAGACCCAGTGATGGTTCCCAAGCCTTCTTAAGGTGGCAGCTGCACTTTCGGTTGTTGAAATCGTCTCTGGTGTGAATTTTGATGGCCTCCCTAGTGATGCTGTCCCAATATTCGGATGTCTGCTAAAATCCTTGTATGTTCGTGCTCCAATGATTGATTCTCGGACAAACAGTGTTCTGCGACCGCCGACTTGTTGGGATACATCAGTCGCGGTATGCCTCTGGTGTTCTCGGCAATTATCTTCGATGGTTCGGTCTGTCTTTCCCTATTGACGTGGTATCTGGTACACACCAGCCTTCCGCAAACCGAGATTTACTTTGATACTCCCCAACAGTGCTCTTGCGTTTTTGGGAGGACAAGATATAGTTTTAACTTAGGGCTTCTTCACTATAGGCGCGACCTGACAAGTGTTTTTAGTACTTCATTCCTCTGCGAAAGTGGAGGGAGCTATCTGCATTTAAATAGAGGTCGGTGAACGTTTTGTTCCGACATATGGACAAGGGCAGCATCAACTTTTTTCTTGACCATGACGACCAGGAAAGGTGTTCTTCCTTCTGAATCTGTCTCCCTAGTGAATCCGATGTTCGGATGTATGGAGTTCAGGGGTGTAAGGAAATCATGGAGTTTGTCCATTACACGAGGTAAGATGACAAACGTATCGTTCACATGCTAAGAAAAAAAAAAGTGGATTTCCATATAGATGAGGTCAAAGCTTCTCCTAGTACTCCATATACGAATTCGCGACCACAAGCGAGAGTGAGTTGTTTCTAGCGACTTGCTCCGTTTGTTCACAATATTCCCCTTTGAACAGAAAATACTTGGAGGTCACGACATGCTTGAAAAGCTTGGTGGTCATCTCGACATATTTCTTACGAATGAGCTCTAGTGGACTCGATTAAATTGAATTTATGTTGGCTAAAATCGTATGGGACAGTAAACAGACGTGGGGGCGTGAGAATTTTAACTGTTTTCATTGTGATTGTTTTCCGGGTATATCCCGGAAATCCGTGATTTTTAAATTGTGTACCCGGATAGTTCCAGGTTTGCGTACAGCCGCTTAGCCGGGTAAAAAAATTTTCCCAGGAAATCAGTAATTTTCAATACACGAAACACATTATCTTTTTTGGTCTATGTATAGCCACAGCGTGCTATCTGTAATGTATTCATCCGCTTTTCGGCTTAACCTACTAGGGCGACAGCTACAAGCGACAAATCACAACCGCACGTACTGCTATGAGTCTGTCCTACGTGGGCGACATTTGTAGAGCTATGCGTCAGACGCGACAATGAGCGATGTTCCATCAAAGGAACCACTGAACAGACAGTTTGTACAAAACTTAATGAAAAGTTGGTCGTTTTATCAGTCGACACTGCATAAAACCAAGTCATCAGATTCATCGAGGCCTAGTTCTAATGGAGAAAGTTCTACTGATGAGTTGCAGGATAAACCACCCAGGTCTAAAATATATTGCACTGCTGGCAAAAGTAAATTAAACTCTACACGTGAATTAGTGCTATCTACAATTACTTCTTCATTCTCTGTGCGAGTTACTTTCATTGACTCACAGCCTTATACAAACGGAGAAAATGATGGGAAATGAAAAACTAGGGATTTTCAGAAATAAAAGGAAAGCAAATGAAAATTGGAAACTATTTCAGAAAAAGTAATTTTCTTACAGCTTTCACCATGCCCAGTTGAAATCCTAGGTTATCTTATACATATAAATGATAGTAAAAATTTCAGGGTTTTTAATAAAACACCACAATCACCCCTGTTTCAATTTCTGCCCTTGGAGTCAACTTCCATCATCTGCTGGGAACACAGTGTATCAGAAGCAGCCGCAGCATAGAGAGCCGCTCGGAAGTAGCCTCGTGGTCTACGGCATCATTCTACGGACAGGTCGGCCCGCTCCCGCTGGAGGTTCGAGACCTCCATCGGGAGTGGGGATGTATGTTGGTCTTAGTGTTGGCTAGTTTGTGCCTAGGGACTGATGACTACAGCATTTGGTCCAATAGTTTGACAGACATTTGAATATTTTTCCAGCATGCATACAGATAACTGCCGTGTCGACCACGACAGCAGAGCACAGCCTGTGTGCGCCCACTGCCAGCGTCCGTACTCCAACTAGCCAAGATCAAACGCGGTGCACTCGAGTGAGTACGAGCGAGCGTCTTTACGTGTGTTGGATATGATATTCGAGGTGCCGGATTTTGGTCCTGTGGCGCAATCGAGTAAGTCACTGGGACGGCTTTGGCGGTGAACACGTCTAGTCTATGAATCTAGGAGGTGGATTCCAATTATAGTAATTCCGAAATCTTTCTCCCATAAACTAACTATACGCATACTGTGAAACTTCTGTCACTGCTTCACTTACTCTCCCAGCAACTGCGAACTTTCTCACCGCTAGTGTCATGGCAACTGCGAACGCTTCTTTAGGTGTGTGGTTTCATCACTCAAAAATCGCTTCCATTGAGATGACTGCTGCTTCTGTTCGGGATTGAAAAACAGCAATTATCTCGCAACAAATATCACACTACATGCAAACACACTATTATTCATGCCGTCATCACGTGCCGACATCATCTGACAAGATACTGCAGCATTGTTGTGATTCGTCAGAATTCGCAGCACCCACCTGGAGGTTACTTTTCGCATTTCAAGGTCATCAAATTGTTCAAATGTTTGTATAGTCTATGGGACTTAACTACGGGGTCATCAGTCCCTAAACTTACAAACTACTTATGAACTACTTACGAACTAGGACGGCACAAATATCCATGCCCGAGGGGGGATTCGAACCCCCGACCGTAGTGGCCGTGCAGTCAAGGTCATCCTGCAGGATTGTGTGCAAAGATCAGACGTAATTGGCCAACTTCGGAGGCTATGTCTTTCACAGTCATCCGGCAAACCTTCATAACAGTGTTCTCCACTCGCTTGATCAAGTCGATCAAGTCGCCAGCTCGACTGATCTGACGCCGAGATTATACCGGTGTGTTGTGACAGGACGTTCTGCCTTCTCTGAACTTTTGCACCCACGAACGCACATTGCACACGACCATGACGCGATCAGCACGTTTCTCACTCAGTTGGCGAAGAACTTCAATCCTATTAAAAAACAAACTCGATGTTTCTGTCAACAGGCAGCTTTGAGTCGAAAATATCGGAGGTATAATAACTTGAATGTACCTCGTACACAACGCAAAATACTACACCTCCTCCTGTGCGTTTTTCTGCGGTGGGCAATGCGGCTGGTATTTGCGATTAACCCGGCTCCCGGGCTGGTCAGACGAGACGCTAAACCTGCCTGGCGTGTCTGCTCCAAACGGAGTGACATAAAAAGCACGACTTCATAGCCAGTCGCATTTCGTAGCAGCGAGAAACATATAATTGCAGCATGTTCGGGCAGCCCCGGCCTGATGAGATGAAACTGTCAGTGTTGGCAATCATGTTGAGCTTCTTGTACTGCCCGTCACACCAGAATAAGACCGCCTGTTAGAACCTAGGAAAAAAAGATCTATAGAACAATCTTTAGCTACTGTATTTTCGGGTGAACACTTCGTCTCTCAACATTCTATTAATGATCAGTCATATCAAAGAACCTATTTCTGAAGATACGTCGTTGCAGTACGGTACTTGTGTCTTTATGACATATGTAGTAAAACTGATAAGAGAAAACTAAGCAAATACTCCAGGATTTGAATGAAGTTTTGTGTCCCAGCCTCGTCGCCGCTTTTGTGTCTCGTTTCCGTCGTAGGTGTCGGCGGCCGAGTAAGAAGACCGACACAGGAATAAAGATAGCACGCTGGTGCAGGTACGGAGGGGAGCAGCCAGAAACTAGAAACACTAGAGTAAATTAGAACGAGATATATATTGCACAGAATTTATACAATACTTAACTTTCACATATCTCAGTATTGCAGAATGCTGATACATAGTTGAGCTAGAGTCCTGCCTAGTGCCTATACGATAGCCAAGTCTTCACTGGTGCCTATCTCAGTTCCAAGTGAACGATGTCGTTCAGTGGTGGCTACGAGCGGAGTTGTTGCAGAGGGCGCTCGTGGCTGACGTCGTAAGAACGCCGCGCCGTGCGTGCATGGCGGCGCGCGGCGAAAGTAGGTGGCGCGCACTTTGGACTTGTGCGACACCACATGAAGAACAAGCGCCACCATGCGTAATTTAGAAGTTTATATCCCTGTAATATAAAAAAGCAGCTAAATTACTGTATAAAATGCTAGTCTCCCGGTCAGACTTTTATACCAGTTTGGTTCTTTTAGAGTATTCTGATGCTGTAACTACACATTTACTTACCGTATACAACCGCTCGCTCAGCGAGAGATCTGTACCCAAATACTGGAAAGTTGCACAGGTCTCTCTAGTGTTCAAGAAAGGCAGTAGCACTGATCCGCAAAATTACAGGCGTTTACCATTGACGTCGGTTTGCAGCAGGACTTTAGAAATATACACGTCCCTGTAACATTATGAACTACCTCGAAGAGAACGATCTTTTCACTCATAGTCAACACAGATTTAGAAAGTATCGTTCTTGAGGAACACGGCTGTCTCTTTACTCCCATGAAGTGATGAGTGCTTGTGACAAGGGACCTCAAATCGATTCCATAATTCTAGATTTCCGGAAGACATTTGACACTGTACCTTACAAGCGTCTTCTAATAAAATTGCGTGCTCATGGAATATCATCACAGCTGTGCGATTTGATTAGCGATTTCGTGTCAGAAAGGGCACAGTACATTGCAATTCACTGAAAGTCAACGAGTAAAACAGAAGTGATATCTGGCAATCGCCAGGGAAGTGTTGTATGGCCCCTACTGTTCGTTATCTTTTCCTATTGCTCGTCGGTAGTTGTCAGTTAATTTCGCGTTTCGTCCATTATTTCTATTCGCCAGTGAATTTTCACGTCGTTTGTGTACGGTGTATTTACAGAGAACGCTGTCGCCAGTGAAAAGTTCAGCAGTGCAGCAGTTTTCGTCACTGATCCTCCTCCTAAATGTATCTTTGGAATTCTGAGAGATCACGTATTTCGTGGTTGTTGTGTGTTGATTGGAGCAGAACATAAACGTATAATGTACTTGCAAAATAACGCGGAAGACTTCGTACGTCAGTTGTGCACGTGGTATGCGCCTCACTGTTAACATGTACTCAGTACTGCCGACAAGCAAACAAGATGTAGTGTACAGCATGGTGTTCATATTATGTAATGCACACCCTTTATCGCCCTAAATTTGCGACTGGAAAGGGGATTTCCTATCAGAAAGGGCACAGTTTGTAGTACTCGTCGATAGTAAGGCATCAACTAAAACAGAGGTGATATCGGGCGTTCCACAGGGTAGTGTTATTGGTTTTATGCTATTCCTTATTTACATAAACGATTTGGGAGGAAATCTGAGCAGCTCTCTTAGGTTGTTTGCAGATGACGCCGTCATTTACCATCTAGTAAAATCATCTGAAGGTCAAAACCACTGCAGAACGATCTAAATAAGATATCACTATGTTGTAAAAATTGGCAATTGACTCTAAATAAAGAGTAGTGTGAAGTCGTCCACCTGAGTACGAAAAGAAATCCGTTAAATATTGTTTACAAGATAAATCAATCAAAAGTGAAGGCCGTAAACTCCACAAAATACCTAGGAATTACTATTACTTCAGACTTAAATTGGAAAGAACACGTAGATAATGTCATGGGAAAGGCGAACCAGAGACTGCGTTTTATTGGCAGAACCCTTAAAAGATGCAACAGAACTACTAAAGAGACTGCATACACTATGCTTGTTCGTCCTTTTTTGGAGTTTTGCTGCCCAGTGTGGGATCCTTATCAGGTGGGTTTGACGGGGGACATCGAAAGAGTCCAAAGAAGTGCAGCTCGTTTTGTATTGTACGATACAGGGGAAACAGCGTGACGGAAATGGTACAGGATTGGGATGGGAATCATTACAACAACGGCGCTTATCGCTGCGGCGTGGGCTACTTACGAAAGTCCAATTGCCAACCTTCTCCTCCGAATGCGAAAATATATTGTTGACTCCCACTTACATAGGTAGAAATGATCATCAGAATAAAATAGGAGAAATCAGAGCTCGAATGGAGAGATTCAGGTCTTCTTTCTTTCTGCGAGCTATTCCAGAATGGATTCTGAGATAAGTAGTATATAGGTGTTTCGACGAACTCTTTACCAGGCACTTAAATATGCTTTGCAGAGTATCGTATGCAGATGCAGATGTAGAAGATGAGACGCGGCGTTACAGCATTTCAGCCGTGCAGAAGCAGGCAGAGCTGATTCAGTCGTCCTCGCCCTTTGGGGCCTGGGTCCTCCCGAGGCCGCGACTCCCACCTCGTCCATTATTCCGTAATGCAGCAGCAGCAGCGAGAGCGCCGTCTCTAATTGCTGTGATGTGGGAGGCTCGTAAATTCAGAGTCACCTCCGCGCCGTGCGCATGGCGGGCGCGGCGCATTATGAGCTGGTAGCGCGGCCCGTGAGTGCGGGCTATTGGATACGGCAAAGTGGATTACCCGCGCCTTCAAGTGGCTGGCGCACAGCCGGGGACGCAGGCGCACGGCACAAGCTCAGCTAACCTCCTTTTCGTACGGAGCTTGCAGGCAGACCTATTTGTGTGTGTGGCTGTGTGAAGTCAGGTGTACACTGAAGCCTGTGTCATGCAGTTTTGTCAAAATGTTCAAATGTTTGTATAGTCTATGGGACTTAACTACGGGGTCATCAGTCCTTAAACTTACAAACTACTTATGAACTACTTACGAACTAGGACGGCACAAATATTCATGCCCGAGGGGGGGGGATTCGAACCCCCGACCGTAGTGGCTGTGCAGACCGTGACTGAAGCGCCTCAGTCCCCTCGGCCACCGCGGCTGGCTGTAGTGTTGTCATACAGCTCTGACAAGCAGAGGGTGTGACATGTGGGTCAACGATTTCGATTAACTTTTGCGCGGACGTTCTATGTTCAATATAAAGAGACACGTATTTCGGCTTTTTGCTATTAACTACTTTTTGAAAAGAAGAAAAAGGCAAACTTGATGATGGAAAATCGCTTTTTCAATTCTACACTTCGAAAGCTCGTCTGAATATGAACATCTTTACTAATATATACGGGGTCAAAAGTTAATGACGTTCAAGTAATTAATGTTTTTGTGACTAAATTATTCCCAACTGCGATTTTTTAACAGCTATATTCTATTAGGCTTAGATGTTTTACCAAATGGTGACATGTGAAAATTTGTGACAGGTCGGGACTCGAACCTGCCGGCCGCGGTGGCCGAGGGGACTGAGGCGCTGCAGTCACGGTCTGCACGGCCTCTACGGTCGGGGGTTCGAATCCCCCCTCGGGCATGGATATTTGTGCCGTCCTTAGTTGTAGCTAGTTCGTAAGTAGTTTGTAAGTTTAGGGACTGATGACCTCTTAGTTAAGTCCCATAAGCTGTACAAGGATTTGCATTTTGAATTTGACTCGAACCTCGGTTTCCCGCTTTTTGTGAGCGGTCGCCTTAACCACTAGGCTACCGGAACACGACTCCAGGACCGACTGTAACTTTCATATCCCACACTGACTACGTATATGAGAGTCAATTACATTCATCCCTTAGCGGTCGCAACCTGTACTGTATTCCCGCAGCAGGCAGAATGAAAACAACGAGGCATTATCCTACGTTGCTGTTGTATTGCGTCACTTTGGCATTTGTAATATTCCATTCATAGTGAACCAGACAGCGGTTGTCAGAGTTGAAGGGCATGAAAGGGATGCAGTGGTTGGGAAGGGAGTGAGACAGGGTTGTAGCCTTTCTCCAATGTTATTCAATTTGTACATTGAACAAGCTATAAAGGAAAGCAAGGAGAAATTTGGAGAAGGAATAAAAGTTCAGGGGGAACAATTAAAAACATTGCGTTTTGCTGACGACATAGTAGTCCTGTCAGATACAGCAAAGGACCTGGAAGAGCAATTGAACGGAATGGACAGTGTGCTGAAAGGTGCATATAAGATGAAGATTAACAAGAGCAAAACTAGGGTAATGGAGTGCAGTGTAAGAAAATCAGGTGATGCTGAAGGAATTAGATTAGGTAACGAAGCAATAAAGGAGGTAGATGAGTTTTGTTACTTGGGCAGTAAAATAATAAATGATGGTCGCAGTACAGAGGATATAAAATGCAGAATGGCAATGGGTAGAAAAGCGTTCTTGAAAAAGAGAAATTTGTTAACATCGAATATTGATTTAAGCCTAAGGAAGTCCTTTCTGAAGGCATTTGTATGGAGTGTTGCCTTGTATGGGAGTGAGACATGGACGATAAACAGTGCGGACAGGAAGAGGATTGAGGCTTTTGAAATATGGTGCTACAGAAGAATACTGAAGATTAGGTGGGTGGATCGCGTAACTAATGAGGAGGTACTGAACAGAATTGGGGAGAAAAGAAATTTCTGGCATACCTTGATTAAAAGAAGGGATAGATTGGTGGGACACATTCTTAGACATCAAGGAATTGTGAATTTAGCATTAGAGGGAAGTGTGTGGGGTAAAAATCGCAGAGGAAGACCAAGAGATGGATACAGTAAGCAGATTCAGACAGATGTAGGTTGCCGTTCTTATGTGGAGATGAAGAGGCTTGCTCAGGATAGGGTATTGTGGAGAGCTGCATCAAACCAGTCTCCGGACTGAAGACCACAACAACAGTGACAAATTATACTGGTCTAATAGTTTTGACGAAATTATTCGCAATTGCGATTTGTAGCAGCTACACTGTTAGTCGTAGATGGTTTATCAAATGGTGACACTTGAAAATTTGTGTTGGGCTGGGACTGGAACCAAGTACAGGCTGCGAGTGTTAATGGATGAATGTAATTGACTCTCATATACGTAACTGAGCGAGGTGGCGCAGTGGTAACACACTGGACTCGTATTTGGAAGGACGGTGGTTCAAATCCACCTCCGGCCATCCAGATTAAGGTTTCCCGTGATTTACCTAAATCACTCCAGGGAAATGCCGGGGTGGTCGCTTTGAAAGGGCTGGGCGATTTCCTTCCACAGCCTTAAGCAAAAACTCTGAGCGTAGGCTCCGTCTCTAATGACCACGCTGTCGACGGGACGTTAAACTCCGAGCTTCCTATCTTCCTTCATATACGTATTCAGTGTGGCATATGGAAGTTTGGGTCGGTCCTGGAGTCGTTTTCCGGGTCGCCTAGTGGTTAAGGCGGCCGCTCGCGAAAAACAGGAGACGCGGGTTCGAGTCCCGGCCCCGCACAAATTTTCATATGTCACCATTTGGTAAAACGTCTACGCCTAATACAGTGCAGCTGTTAAAAATGGCAATTTGCGAAGAATTTCGTCACTATTACTAGACCACTGTAATTTGTCACCATGAATGGAATAACGTTTTGAATTTTTCGTGCGCTAGCTTGGGTAGTCGTAAACATGTGCCACTTTCCGATCGCCGTTGCCGGTCGTGCAGTCCACTCAATCCGTGGATCCGCGTTCGACCCTCCATCATGACAATTTTTGTTACATTTTTATCGATGTATTTGATAATATTCTCATATTTGTTGTACCTTTTCTTGTCTTATTTTGAAGTAGAGTATCGGAAAGTGCGATTAATATGCTATAAATTTTACTCTCTGTTTACAGCTGTTTTATTTCTGATACACAAAGGAAGAACAACAAAAATAAAAAATACAACAAAATTAAATCCTTCTAAAGTATATTATTGCGTAATTTCAAGTACTGGCCGTCTATTCGTCAGCGTTCTCACAGCCAGTACGGTGAACCGTATCATAAAAACAGCAAAAGTACAAATATTTCTCACACCAAACACAATTAGTCCAGTCAATGAATGCATTGTAGAGTTCATGGAATATGCGAGAATTT
Organism: Locusta migratoria; assembly: GCA_026315105.1. Classification (NCBI taxonomy): domain Eukaryota; kingdom Metazoa; phylum Arthropoda; class Insecta; order Orthoptera; family Acrididae; genus Locusta; species Locusta migratoria. The sequence goes on from CM048749.1 coordinate 417,468,327, forward strand.
TTGACTTCAGGTCTTTGTTAGGGATAGTTAGGAGGTGAACATACTAAAAGACCCCGCCCCTGGGGGGCGAGCTAAGGTGGGGGTGGAAAGGTACCATTTTTTGGTTTTTCGCTTATATCTCGAAAACGGTTGGCTTTAGGTAAAAATTGTACCAAATAAAAATGAAAGATAATTGAATTTGCTATAAAATTGTTTCGATACACATACATCGAATTCCCAATCGTTTGCGAGATATACGTTATTGAAAATCGACAATTTCCGAAAAAATCATTTTTACCTTACTAATTTTGTCAAACATTTACTTCTAGTGACTCACTCGATCGTTTCTCCGAAAATTTGTCAGAAAGAAAGTTGTAGAGCATCAAATTTGATATGCATATTTGCTACCTTATCTTCAGCCAATCAGAAGTTACATCATTTATAAGATGTGCGCTCAGTTTCGATGTCCCTCCAGAAATGAATGTTTTGAGGGGTTGTAACGTTTTTACCTTATGAAACGTACTAGCATGGTAAATAACAACTTATAATGACAAGAAGGTACTTGCGATTGAAACAGAATAGCTTTTTATAAATGTAGCTTTTCTGATAATATTATGAATCATACAATTAAAGTATTTACAAACACTGATAGTGATTCAGAATGAAGAAAAAAAAACTGCATTTACCGCAACATCTTCGTTCTTTCTGAGGCGGAAGAGTTGAAACTCATTTATTGTCGACTGCAGTGGATATATCGTCAAGGTTGTCAGTACCTAACGCCCGAGAGAGGGTTAACGATGGGGAAGCCCCAAGACGAACATCACAGGCCTGTCACTGGCTGGGGTGTGGAATGGAGTGTTCTCGCTCACTCCCTACTTCACTTCACTTCAAAAGTTCGCCAACCGTAGAGAAAGTTTGTGTGTCGGTATTGTGTGCCAGCTTTTCGAGATATTTTGTATTTATTTATGAAAATGTTGACTGTGTAGTGCGCGCAATGGCTACTCGATGTTTTGTATGTGATGAAACAGTAGATGGACCAGGTGTTTCCACAGTGACAAACAAAGAACACTATCACTCATCAAAGCTGGTATAGAAAGGGGAGATTGCAATGGCTCATCTTTAGAAGGTTTGGACATCCTTCTGAGTCATACTGAATGTCGAAAAAATTACATCAGGTTACAATGGTTATGTTAGATTATTGAAGACCAATTGTGTTGGGAGAGGTTGTACAGTGGTTTTTAATGGGTACTCTGACATATCAGAGAGCATAAAAGCAGCTGAACTACACTATAGCGGCTCAGGAGGTGTGGGGAAATGAATGTCAGTCTAGAAACTAAAATTGCAGTGGAGCAAGAGGATTTCCTCTCCAAATTTAACAATAAGAATCAGCTGGTGAACCTGTTAACGATGCAACTACAGAAAAATGGGATAATTGGCCTTCAAGATTCAGGTGATGCTGATGTTCATATTGTGGAGACAGCTATCTAAGATAACATAATTCCTCGATTGCCATTATTGGAAAGAATGTCGACTTAACTTTTCTCTTAATAGCAAAATCTCCAACTGATCGTAACATTCTGCTTGTAGGACCAGGAAGAGGAAAGGTTAAGAAGGGTTTATGTTCTTCACAATAGCTGCAGCAGGAATTGAAAATGAAGGACAATGCCCATTTGTTATTCTTACATGCATTTACAGGCTATGACACAATATCCGTAGCGTATTGCAAGAGTAAAGCGGGGTTTGTCAAAATGCACCAGAAGTACAAAAACATACAACATGCTGTTGAGATATTTGCCAACAGTTCTTCTTTCCCCAACTTTATTGAGACAGTGGGAATCACTACTCTATAATGGTATGGAACTCCAGCCACCACAAAATATCTCATCGAGTTCCGCAACAAATCATTTATAAAAGCAGCTGGGAACATGAAGACTAATCTCTCGTGTCTCCCTCCAGCTGAAGGAGCTGTTAAGCAGCATGCATCCAAGTACGCCTTTGGTTAGGAGACGAACGCCGAATTGGGGTTGGAATGGCCAACTAGTTCGGAAACTCTCAGATGCTGCCCCTGACGAAATCTTGGATTTCTTGTCGATGCACGAAATAATGTGCCAGTGGTAGACGTGGTTGCAGAAAAGCGTTGTTATCCTGCTCTGTTGCATGCCTGAACTGCAAGGGCAACTGCAACAACGGAGTCGGAATATTAATTTAAGATAAAGAAGACGACAGTGACATCGAGACTCCACCAATCTCGTTGGACGATGAATCCAGTACTGACGAAGATGAATGAACCTTGACCATGCCTCCTCAGAAAAACAAAGATGTTGCTTTGAATGCACTTATTTTTCATTCTGAATCACTATCAGTGTTTCCAAAAGCGTTAATTGTATGATTCATACTATTGTAATAACAGCTACAACTATGATAAGATTTCAGTTTTAAGTACCTTCTTGTCATTGTTGAAGTGTTTTTATTTACCATCCTAGCACGTTTCATGAGGTAAAAACGTTACAGGCTCTCAAAACACTCATTTCTAGAAGGACGTCGAAACTGAGCGCACATCTTGTAAATGATGTAACTTCTGATTGGCTGAAGATAAGGTAGCAAATGTGGACATCGAAGTGAAGTAAATGTAATGCTATACAACTTTCATTTTGACACATTTTCTGAGAAACGATCGAGTGAGTCACTAGAAGTAAAGGTTTGACAAAATTCGTGAGGTAAATATGATTTTTTTCCGAAATTGTCGATTTTAAATAACGTATATCTCGATAACCGTTTGGAATTATACATATATGTATACAAACAATTTTATAGCAAATTCAATTATCTTTCATTTTTATTTTGTACAATTTTTTCCTAAAGCCGACCGTTTTCGAGATATAAGCAGAAAACCAAAAAATGGTACCTTTCAACCCCCCTCCCCGCTTTAGCTCACCCCCCAGGGGCAGGGACTTTTAGTATGTTCACCTCCTAACTATCCCTAACAAAGTCCTGAAGTCAAAAATTATCGCATATTCCATGCGCTCTACACCCCTCTTTTGAGCACTCATTGACTCGACTAAATACCCGAACGACATTTTCCCACATTCACATATTGTCCGAGATATCGTTCGTAGTAAACATACCTGACTTATATTGCTAAGACAGGTCTATCAGATTTTTATTTTATTGCGTACCACTGTAATAAAAACATAAGGCAGGCGTGGACAACTGATTATGAATTAAGGCATGAATTTTAATAGTATATACTCTAGCAAAAATTTCTCTGCTCTCGCGTAATGTGGCATGATTTTGAACTCTCGCGATAAAATGCTTGACCTGTCGAAACAACTAAACGTCACAAGGCTGACAAAGAAAGGTGCATTTCGGTGGTATCCATTCAACAGTGCAGATCGATTGAGCATCATCATCGAAAAAAGTCTTATCGTAGCGCATTCGTGTCGGTTAGGTCACCGCATGAATCCAGTATCAAGTAAAATTTATTTTTCTGCTGATAAGGTTTCAGAACATGATCCGAATATAATTAATACACTTCGGAGGTCAGCCTTCCAGATTCTGAGCACGTGACGAAAACATTTCAAAAATGTTCAAATGTTTGTTAAGCTTATGGGACTTAACTGCGAGTACATCAGTCCCTAAACTTACAAACTACTTATAAACTAACTTATACTAAAGACAACACAAACATCCATGCTCGATGGAGGATTCGAAACTCCGACGCGGGTGGCCGCGAGATCCCTAACGTGGCGCTCCAACCCTTCGGCTACTCCCCCGCGCGGCGAAAACATTTCCACATTCCATCCGTGTATCTTGAATAAAACAGCTCTAAACTGATAATACACTTTATTGAATAGTAATCACACTTTCCGATCGTCATTCTCAAAATAAGACAAGAAAGGCTTAAAAACTTGAGAATATTATCAAATACACCGAAAAATAAAATCCAACAAAAATTGCCATGATGGAGAGTCGAACGAGGATCCACGGCTTGACAGTGCAAGCCCTGGACCACTCGACGGGCGCTCGACAAGTCGCTCGTGTTTACAACTACCCAAACTACAAATGTTCAAATTTTTGGCCGGCCGCGGTGGCCGAGGGGACTGAGGCGCTTCAGTCACGGTCTGCACGGCCCCTACGGTCGGCGGTTCGAATCCCCCCTCGGGCATGGATATTTGTGCCGTCCTAGTTCGTAAGTAGTTCATAAGTAGTTTGTAAGTTTAGGGACTGATGACCACGTAGTTAAGTCCCATAAGCTTTACAAACATTTGAACATTTTTAAAATTTTTTGTAAATCTATCGGACCAAACTGCGTGGTCATCAGTCCGTAACTTACAAACTACTTAAACCTAGGTAAACTAACCTACGGACAAACACACACACACACACACACACACACACACGCACACACACACACACCCATGCTCCAGGCAGGACTCGAACCTCCGACGGCGAGCAACCGCGCGCTCCGCAGCGAGATGCCTTAGACCGCTCGGCTACTCCACCGCGGCCCCAAACTACAGCATGAAAACAAAGAAAACGTTAATTACTGGAACGTCATTAACTTTCGACCCCATAAATACCAGTGAAACTCTTCAATCTTTCGATGTATAGCATTGAAAACGCTATTTTCCATCGTCCATTTTGACCGTGATTTTTTCAAAACCTACGGAGTGTCAAGTAAAATACCGAAACACGTGTCTCTTAATACTTCGTATAGAACGTCCATGCAAAATTTGATCGAAATCGGTGACAAATATATCAGATCCTCCCCTTTTGAGCCGCGGTGGAGTAGCCGAGCGGTCTAAAGCGTCTCACTGCGGAGCGCGCGGTTTCTCGCCGTGGAGGTTCGAGTCCTCCCTGGGGCATGAGTGTGTGTGTTGTCCTTAGGTTAGTTTACCTAGGTTTAAGTAGTTTGTAAGCTACGGACTGATGACCACGCAGTTTGGTCCGATAGAATTACAAACATTTTCCCCTTTTGATATCCATAAGACGTCATGTAATTATATATTCTCTTCGTCAAAGAAAATTCATCCAAAGCTGCCAAAGACTTGTGAAGAGTCTGCCGCTTTATTTATTCAAACTGCTAAGAAAGCGGCGTCTGAATTGAGCAACTCTCTAATACGAACCTCTTAATGGACATATATAAAATGTAGCTACAGTGTAGTTCAAAATACTTCTACCTGTATTTACTCTTCTGAACGCACAAAAAGAAAAGAAACATGATCAACCGCAAAAGCTTGACACTGAAATGAGTTCCATTCCAACGTGATTCCTAATAGAAGTTTTTCAGGCCGCATATAAGTGTCTCTGCTGCTACCGAGTACAGATCATTTGCAGGGGAGTGTCCTACTTGACCAAACATAAGATCGGGATGTGTCTGCCAACCTTCCATTAACCATTAGTCTCTGTAGTGGCACTGCGTACATGGCTGTTAATAAAGAAAAGGAACTTCCTGTGTTCACGATCCTTGTTGTCCATATGAATAAAAACAAAGGGATTGCGTATTATACCGTTTCATATTTCAAATCTGAATAACATTTAACTTGCAAAGCAAAGTACAGTGTCATTAGTGAAATCTGCTACTATGGCAAGGGGGTGATTTTGTACTTAATCTTTCTAACACACGATATTAAGCATGCGGGGATAGATAAGTTGCATTTTACATGAATTGGATGCATTTACATAAGGTACATGTGAATTGGTCATTTGATTCCACTCTCAGGCAAATTTATTCCTCCTCTCAATTTATCACAGACTGTTTTACTGTTTTCTTGTAGATTTGCTAACATATCTTTTACAGTCCTAGCTCATTAACACATACTATGTGAAATTGACGAAACGATAATGTTCTGCGGTAGCCTTCTTTGCAAAGGAAACATCGTAAATAAGTTCAAAACAAAAATCAATATCTTTGAAACAAAAAGTCTTATGATTACTATTTTCATGCCGGAGTGTAATGTAAAGGTTACGTTTCTCATGGGTGGTAACACTGGCAATTTACCACACTTGCGCGAGTGGTAGTTGTCAAAAGAGTTGATGATAGATGAGAAGGAGTGTTGGATGCAGTACAGTTGTCAGTTAATGAAGGCTATGTTAAAGAGGTATTGGAAGTGCAAGCATATTCGTGAGTTACAAAGCCTCTGGCGGATTGATTTTGGGAAACGTCCACCGACTTGTCCATGTTCCTGACAAGTTCGCAGTTGACGCAGTGGTGCATGAACTGGAGAACGGATGATCCGCCCGATCACGAACAGCAGCAAGTCCTGAGTCCAATACTGCGGTGTTGCAGTTGGTTACTCGATCACCGCAAAAATGGACACACCAAGGCACGCACGAAAGTGAGGGTGAGAGGCGTGTTGAAGGAAGTTAGTGAAGTGTGTACGTTTCGCGATTAATTTACGCGCTGATCGAAGACGACCCGCCTAGCAGGATGGAATATTGGTGTGCGTGGTTCGAGCGCATGATTCGCACTGATGAGGATTTTGATGGGAAATGTTTGTGAACTGCCGAAGTCCAATTTAAATTTAATGGTACAGTAAACTGTCAGAATTGTGTCTAAGGGCTCCTCAAAACCCTCACGTACATAAATATATGGACCAAGCAGTGAATCTACCGGAGTGTACAGTTTAGGCCGCGCGGAAATGGCAGTACACTGTAAAGGCGCCTTCGTATGGACTATGGAGGGGGCGGCTGCTCCCCGTTGGAGGTTCCCGTCCTTCCTCGGCATGGGTATGTGTGTTGTTGTTTGCCGGCCGCGGTGGCCGAGGTGACTGAGGCGCTTCAGTCTCGGTCAGCACGGCCACTACGGTCGGGGGTTCGAATCCCCCCTCGGGCATGGATATTTGTGCCGTGCTAGTTCGTAAGTAGTTCATAAGTAGTTTGTATGTTTAGGGTCTGATGACCCCGTAGTTAAGTCCGATAAGCTTAACAAACATTTGAACATTTGAACCTGACTTGACGCCGCTGGACTTCTACCAGTAAACAATGATGTGTATCGACAGAAGCCGATATCTGTCAACAAGTTGAATGACGACATCGTATCGACTTTGTTGCCATATAGCCATAGCCATAGCCATATAGCCTGCTAAACTGGCAGCAGAATTTGGGTATAGAACTGGAGCCTGTTGTAGTCCTCATACCTTTTAAGCTTGCGGACGCCCACGTTGCAACAGGATAACACACAAGAGTGGCGCAGCAGTGGTTTCCTTAACCTTGCTGGTTAATGTGTGCCAGGCGCCGTCGTACTGTTGACTCACTCACCGGTGTATCGCTCGTTACGTTTAGTTTACAGTCAATTCACGGACAATTTTGAATGTGTTTCGTTTACCGGTCACTACCAAATACTTATCCTGGCGTTCTTATATTTTCCTGTTTGCTACTGAGCGAAGACGATCTTTCATATGCGGTCTTCTTTATAAACGAATCACACCGTTCCAAAATTCTCCAAATAAACCGAAGTCGACCATCCGCTTTTCCCACCAATGTCCTTATATGCTCGTTACAGTATCTCTGTGCAGCGTTACGTCTAGATATTTAATTGACGCGACTTTGTGAAGCAGCACACAACTAGTGCTGTAATCGAACATTACGGGATTGATTCTCCTACTCATCTCAATCCTTACATTTAGGGCTAGTTTCCATTCCTCACACCACCTAGAAAATTTGGTCCGGTCGTACTACATTGAAACAATGTCGACACCCTCCTGCACACCACAGCATCATCAGCAAACGACCGCAGATTTCAACTCACTCTGTCCGTCATATCATTTATATAAAATAATAGCGGTCCTATCACACTTCCCTGGGGCACACCTGACGATACCGTAGTGTCTGATTAACAGTCTCCACAACGTACTGGGTTCTACTACTTAAGTAGTCTTCGAGCCACTCACATATTTAGTTACCTACTCCTTACGCACGTACCTTCGTTTGCAGTCTGTAGTGCGGTACCGTCCCAAACGCCTTTCGGAAAACGAGAAATTTGCATCCTGTCTGTTGCACTTAATTGATGAAAGAATAAAAACTGTATAGTAAAATTTGCTGATCTGCTACTGGACTGCAAACGCCAACGATGCACTCGCAGTTGCCAGTGCCCTCGATCGTGTTAGCTGCCAGCTTAATGAACATGAAACTGATATATGGCTTAATTTACCACTACTCTGGAGCCACTCCTGGTTTTATCGATTTACATTTTTGAGAGGTGAATTAAGTTACTAGTGTTTCAGAGCTGCGTTTGATGAGCTCGATGTACTGCAAGCGAAAGTATAAAGCAGTTACGTTCACTGCAGACTGACATTGTAACTTTACATTAGACAGCACCGACATGCATCCTGTACGCTGATAAATGGCCTTTGAGCCTGTGCATTAGCACGCTGCTATTTCTGCTTTATCAGTTACGGAACTTTTAAGGGCAGACTCACGTGATCCGCATAATGCAACTACCGCTCCTGCAACGTTTGATCGACGCCTCTGTAACATGAGTGCGTTTGTGTGTTCCTTCTTTCGACTGTCGTTCCGTTTCGTTTCAACCCTACAAACTGTGCTTTGTATTTTCTTTCACCAACCACAAAAATGAAGTAATTAGGCATGATAACTGCTATTCCGTTCGTTCTGAATGACTGATTTCAAAGGTAAGGAACATGACAATACGTTGCTGTTGGAGGCTCAAAGGAAACCCTTTGGATGAATCAGTAATTCTCAGTTTACTTTCTTATAAATTTAGGTTCTTATGATATAAATAAAATATAAATCTAATATATAAATATTAATGTTTGTTCGTATTTTATGCAAGGCCATACCGTATATCCGATTACGATAAAACTTAATCAACTCATTGCTAGCACTCCCGCGAATGTTATAGGCATACTAAAATTAACTTCGTATGGTGCATGGTGGAGGATGCTTTACAATTAGTTATTTCTTTTCTTACGACTTGACGCTGAAATGGCTCGACGGATATGAATGAAAGTTGGAATGCAGATAGCTGCTGAAGCAGGTGGACGGATTTGAATGAAATTTGGAACGTAGGTAGCTTATACCCTGAATTAACGCATGAGATACCTTTAGCAAGCTACCGTAAGGTGCATGGTTGAGGGTACCTTACAGTGAGTTAACACATTTGTTACTCTTCACGCTGAAACGGTTGGACGGAATTGAATGAAATGTGGAATGAAGAAGCTTACATTCCGAATTAATACGTGGACTACCTTTCGTAAGCCTCCGTAGGTGCATGGTGGAGGGTAAGTTACAACAAACATCCGAATTGTTTGACTGGTCAGCATGAAAGTCAGCACATAAATGTATGTTTTCATGAAGGAGATTTTTATAACGTGCAAGGCAGTGAATTTAGTATGGCGGAGGGTATCTTGCAACTTCGACACCGTTTGACCAGTCCCCATGAAACTTGGCGCATATACAGGGTGTCTAGAAAACGACTCCCTGATTTCAAAATTAAATATCTCGGAAAAAAAGGTCGTTAGAGGAATACATTAAACGGTATGTTTATTGTGAAAGCTGTAAGAAGTTTATACAGCAGTTTGAAATAATAGTTACAAAAGCTGCTAACAGATGGCGCTGTAATCGCCATACGTAATGCCTAGTATAAATAGTGATCCGAAGCCGAGAGCGATCAGTTCCACTATTGAAACGTGAAAGGAGGTTAGCGTACCGAAGGAAGAGATTAAAACCATGTACTCCATTGAACAACACGTTTTTCTGGTGCTAGAGTACCACACGTTAGAAGAGAGGCCTATGGCAACAAGGCGAAGTTTTCAAGCAAGATTTAATGTTCCAAAAGGACCCGATGCGAAAACCATTCGTACCCTCTTCGCAAAATTTCAACGAACAGGCAGCGTAACTGATAATCTAGTGGGGCATATTGGCCGCAAACAAACCGAAGTTACGCCTGAAAATATTGCCACAGTTTCTGGAATTATACAGCGAATTCCAATGTCATCCGTCCGTAGAATTGCATCTGAGACTGGTTTGAAGCGTTCCAGCACGCAGAAAATACTGAGAAAGTGCCTACACATGTTTCCATTCAAAATTCGAACGCACGAGGCCATACCCGTACGAGCTGTGCAACAAAGGGTTGCCTTTGCTAATCAGATGCTCACACTGATTGATAGTGAAGGATTTGATGTTGACTGCATCTGGTTTACAGATGAAGCACACTTCCATCGGAATGGATACTTGAATAAGCAGAACTGGCGATTTTGGGGTTCCGAAAAGCCATATTGGTGTGAAGCGAAACCCCTGTATTCTCCTAAAGTTACTGTGTGGGCTGCAGTATGCAGCAGAGGAATTATTGGCCTTTTTTTCATTCGAGAAACGGTCACTGGTCTACGTTACGTTGCAATTTTGGAACAATTTGTCGCCACACAGCAAGCGTTAGAGGATCGGCCAGGTACTGAATGGTTTATGCAAGATGCAGCCCGACCACATCGGACCGAACAAGTGTTTCGCTTTCTTGAGGAATACTTCGGGAATCGAGTCATTGCTTTCGAATAACCCAAATTTACTGGTGCAGGCATGGATTGGCCTCCATATTCGCCGAATTTGACTCCCTGTGACTTTTTTTGTGGGGCACAGTGAAAGATATGTTCTACCCGAAGCATCCCGACACGCTGGACGAGCTTGAATCGGCGATCTCTGTGGCATGTGAATCGATTTCGGTTGAGACACTACGAAATGTGATGGTGAATTTCATTCTTCGTTTGCGCCACCTCTGTAGTACCAATGGTGAACATTTTGAAAACATTGTGATGTGATTGTTTGCAAAGAGTGTTTTCATTTCAAACTGCTGTATAAACTTCTTGCAGCTTTCACAATAAACATACCGTTTACTGCACTCCTCTATTGATGTTTGTTTTCGAGATATTCAATTTTGAAATCAGGGAGCCCTCTTCTGGACACCCTGTTTGTATGTTTTCATATGCAGGAGGGAGAGGAGTAGGTGGAGGAGGAGACGGACAGACAAGGGAGGGAGGAGACGGACACAGAGAGAGAAACAGAAGGAGACGGGGGGAGGAGCAGGTGAAGAAAGAAAAGGTAAAAGAGGAGGTGGATTAATGGGAGATTGGACACCTCATATGTGTTTGTTCGATTCTTCGAATTTTATGCGCTGCCATAACGTTCATCTTATTGCACAATTATTGCTTTTGCGGCAGCAACGCGCCGGCAACCAGCTAGTAAATACATAAAAACAGCAATTAATATGTGTCGCAGTGTACTGATAATCATGTTATAGAAAGGAACATCAACTTTGATATATTTCTAGAATAAGAGTAAAATTTCAGGAAGGGTGAGTGCTTTAGAAATCAGGCCATGGCACCTCTCTTTAGATTGAGTAATAAGGAACCCCCTTTGCGGATAAAACTCAAAATTGAGTGAGCCACTGTTACCTAGCACCAAAGGCAGCGCGCCAGGAACATTAAAATTCCGCTTCAGGGCGGCTACATCAGAGCAGTCAGACATCGAACGCGAACCACAGCGATTCTGAGGAGAGTCTTCATGACGGGGGAGATGACCATGAGTCAGCCAGGTATGGCCGGATGTAGAGCCATGAAGGACGACAGAGTTCTGGCGACAGGCCCGCATTTGCAGTGTCCTTTATTGCAGGTAATTTGTTTGGTACAATCATGTTGAGCCATTCAGAATACCAAATGGCGAAAACTTTTCAGTCTGATATCGATTGGATATCAAATACCGGTATGTTGTTTTCCAGCTGGGCCACCGTGTCAATGAGCTCATTTACCGGTATTCCAAGGTGTCCTAGGGCCCAGTCGAATACTACAAGACTACCGCAGCATTAGAGGGCATAGACAGAAACATCGACAGTCATTAACAAAGGTTGGCGAAGGTAGCACTGGTCAGTAGCTTTCAAGCTGTTGAAGGAGTCACTACAATTAAGGAAGGAGTCCCTAGAACAGGAACGTTTAAACACAAGACCGCGAGGGAAGACTACCAGCTCTGCAGTGTAAACACCACAGGCAACCGGAAAAGAGCACTTTTCAGTACTTTCTGCCTGAGCATAAGCGAAACAAACGTGACCATCAACCATCGAGCCATCGGCGTAGACTATTTGTGAGCTCTGGAACGTGACTAGAATGGAGAGGAATTGACAGTTGAGAGCCTGAATTGTTTGGGCCTGTGACAAGTGCAGGCGAAGTTGTGGTTATGGTATACACCTTGGAGGTGTAGGTGAATAGGCCTAGAGTATAGGTGCAGTAGGAAAATCTTCATGTTTATATAGATGGGACAGAACACGTACTGCTAGTGTTAGAGATAACATTGTTGCCATTGCGGGAGATGTATGACAATGTTTGGAAACAGCAGACAGTAATTCGGATGCTTGGGCGAGTTACGAATATGTGCAGTATTCTTTTTAAGCAGATGTTGACGTTAGACCCTTGATGTAGAGCCCCCAGACTCCACAAGTAGGGGCATTGACAGGAGTAATTCATAAAGCTCCTGTTGCAAGTCAAACCCTGCAGGGTTATTGTATTCATAATCCGCATCGCTGAATGTCATGCTGAACCGTATGCCGGAATCTCATAGTCGTGACGGGACTGTATCAATTTATAGAGCCGCACAAAGGTGGAGCGTTCTGCACCCCACTTTGTGTCACGCAGCGAATACCACCTAGATACTGCCAGATCTTTTGCTTAGGCTGACGCATTTTGGAAAGCGGAATAAACTGGGCGTCGAAAACCAGACAGCGATAGTCAACATTCAGTAGTTAGTCGGTATGGTAAAGTTCTGGATGTGGATGAACATCACGACGTTGAGAGACGTGATGTCGAATGTCCTGGTGACTGGAAACTGAAAGCCATTTCTCAGAGCCCATCACTGCACCTTTTTTGTGGCTCCGTACCTTAGTCGTTAAGTAACAACAATATTAACGGAGCAAAACGAGATGCAGGAGGAGAGTGATGCTGAGGACTTCACAGCTGTTGCTCGGCCACTGGGGGCTATTATAAATGGAATGACGCATAATAGGGCGCACTGTGGATTATTGTGGATATATGGGGAGGTGCAGAAAGTACCGACTTGGTCACAGGAAGAATGGAGTTACAGAGAGTTCTGTAGAATATGGAAAGCATGGCCCCAGAGACGTTACTTGTGCAGTATTGTGAGAATATGATGCCTCCGTATTGTTTCTTAAGCCTTCTGTAAATAAGGACGCTGTAAATAAGGTGCTGATGTCATGTAAAGCCTATCGGATGGAGGACTACAGGTATAACAGATTATTGTTGCTGGAGCAATCTAGATGGAAACCACTCTGGGACAGAGAAGACCCTGAGACTCAAGGTGCCAACAAAACTGCTGGCTCATCATGCGTTTGAGCAGTTTGCACTGAACGTTGGTGAGAATGGAGCGGTGGATTCTTAAGAGGTTTCAGTACCTTAGCAAGGGGATCTAGCCCTCCCTCCAGATGTGATTGAAGGTGGCAAGGATATTATCTGGGAATCCACTGCGAGGTGTTTCAGCGATTGGTAGTATATTCAGTCTGGTCATGAAGCTGTATCACACCATTGAGCAAAGGCACTGAGGAATTCACACTCACTGAACGCAATATTGACTGTATCAGATTGCGACTCGTAAATGGTAAGCGCTTTCGTTCCACCCGCTCTTTTATGGTGTAAAAGGTTGGTTGGTAATTCTCATACGCAGAACTCCAAGCATCACGCCCAGTAAAGTGCTTGGCAGTTGCGTCTGGGTCTGTACAGACTGCTCCATTCTTGGAAATCCCAGGTACAGTCAAAGAGGCCTGATAATCGTAATTTTTGTACACACCTGTGGAGAAGTACGTGAGTCCATTGTATATACTTACCTTTCCCAACACTCCTGCTTGCATCTTTTGATTAGTTGCTGGAATTGACTGTGGAGCCACTTGAGGGCAGAAAGGAGCTCCAGAAAGGGGTGCCACTTATGACCCCTGGAGAGACCGTCTAAGGTAACTAATGGACTCAGCTATCTCTGGCGACCGCCAAGGCACTCAAGCGTCAACTTTAGGTTACAATATCTCCGGATGTAATTAACATTTTACAATGCAACAAACTGCACTGATTACGTATTTTTTATATGTTCAGATGTGCTAACAAAACTTCTTCTTCTTCTTCTTTTTAAGAAATGTTTGTTAAGCTTATGGGACTTAACTACGGGGTCATCAGTCCCTAAACTTACAAACTACTTATGAACTACCTTATACTAAAGACGGCACAAATATCCATGCCCAAGGGGGGATTCGAACCCCCGACCGTAGTGGCCGTGCAGACCGTGACTGAAGCGCCTCAGTCTCCTCGGCCACCGCGGCCGGCGCTAACAAAACTAACGGGATTCCATTTATAAAACGTAGCTTTGTGTTAAAAAACATACTTCCGTGCATTTTTTATGGTTTGTATTAACCAATTACACCAGCCCCTCTCCTCACGTTCGTTCTGTGGAATCGGTTCGTCAGTATTTGAGGTGGTGGTTTACGAAATATATTCAGCGGTAATTCTGTCAGAGACAGCAAAGGACCTGGAAGAGCAGTTGAATGGAATGGACAGCGTGTTGAAGAGTGCATATAAAATGAACATTAACAAGAGCAAAACAAAAATAATGGAATGCGGTCTTAGAAAATCAGGCGATGCTGAAGGAATTAGATTAGGTGACGAAACAATGAAGGTGGTAGATGAGTTTTGTTACTTGGGTAGTAAAATAACATGCGATGGTCGCAGTACAGAGGATATAAAATGCAGAATGGCAATGGGCAGAAAAGCATTTTTGAAAAAAGAGAAATTTGCTAACATCGAATATTAACTTAAGGGTAAGGAAGTCTTTTCTGAAGGCATTTGTGTGGAGTGTTGCCTTGTACGGGAGTGAAACATGGACGATAAGCAGTGCGGACAGGAAGAGAATAAGGGCTTTCGAAATGTGGTGTTACAGAAGAATGCTGAAGATTAGGTGGGTAGATCGCATAACTAATGAAGAGGTACTGAACAGAATTGGTGAGAAAAGGAATTTTTGGCATACCTTGACTAAAAGAAGGGATCGCTTGGTAGGACACATTCTTAGACATCGGGGAATCGTAAATTTAGCATTGGAGGGAAGTGTGTGGGGTAAAAATCGCAGAGGGAGACCAAGAGATGCGTATAGTAAGCAGATTCAAGTGGATGTGGGTTGCCGTTCTTATAAGGAGATGAAAAGCCTTGCTCAGGATAGAGTAGGGTGGAGAGCTGCATCAAACCAGTCTCCGGACTGAAGACCATAACAACAACATTCAGCGGTAATGTTAGGTGACTCACCCTGTATATGGAGGTCAAACTCAAGTTGTAGATTACATTCAGTCGCCTGACAGGCAGCAATACCTCGGACTTATTATGAAGGACCACCCTCCATCGGATGGGGCCATGATTTAGTTGGGTGTAGAATACTGTGTTTAGTGAACTTTCTGCACAAAATGCATTTTTACAGTAGCTTAAGTTGCTGGAACCTGGTGGTGGTGGGTGTTGCAGGCGAACCTGACGCACCTGTCGCGGCGCGACCACGTGCCGGGCGTGGGCACGGGCGTGGCCAAGTGCCCGTACGACCCGGCCGACAACTCGACGGCCGTGTGGGTGGAGCGCGGCAACCCGGGCGGGCTGCCAGGCCTCTACAGCGGCACCAACGCCGAGTTCACCAAGGCGGACACCGTCATCTTCCGCACCGACCTGCACAACCTCACCACCGGCCGCCGCGAGTTCTCCTTCAAGCGCACCCTCAAGTACGACTCCAAGTGGCTCGACAGTGAGTACCAGCACGCCTCTTAAACCGTATACCTGATGCCCTTTCTTACTTTGATATGGCTTGCGTTCGCGGCAAATTAGTTGCTGCGAAAGACTCTCCCAGGCAGTGGCGGACTTATGTTGACGGAGGTCTGGAGCGGCTGCAAAACAAAATGAGGTCCCGTGTCCATTTGGACATACATGTATTACTATAAAAAGTAGCTTTTGAGGTATTTGGAGCTCCCCCCCCTCCAGAACGAGAGGTAGGTATTTGGAGGACCCCCCAGACGAGAGGCCCGGAGCTGTCCGTCCCCTCTGACTCCCCCCCCCCCTCCCGCCCTTAGTCCGCCGCTGCTTCCAGGGCCACCACATTGTGATTGTGGAGCTGTACAATCCGTGTCTCATATTCTGATTGAATGTCCTCTCCATTTGACACTTCGTGGCGACTATGGCCTACCGCCTTCGTTGCCTCTAGTTTTGGCGGATGACCCACGGATTGTTGATCGCGTCCTTGCCTTCCTCCGTGAAAGGAGATTTTATTGTCAGCTATAGGACTCGCTTGGTCGGGGTGTGTGGGTTTTGTGATTCTTGGCTGTTTGTGGGGTTTCGAGCCTTATCCCCACCAGTCCCCCACTCTTTTACATTTTAACGTAGTTTTATTTCTCCCTGCTCTGGAGCTGTGATACATTGACCACTGTGCCATTAGTAACTTGTGGTTTAGGGTAGTGGTCGCTTCCGGAGCTGTGGAAGCGGACACTGTAGCATTTGCTGCCCTGGGTTGGTCTTAGTCTTGTTGGTGAGACGATTTTAATTCCTAGTGAAATGGTTTTTTGTTTGTTCCCTATTTTTCTTTGGGTTCCGTGGCGTGTACAATTTGAGGTTGAAGGGACTGATGACCTCGTTGTTTGGTCCCTTATGTACAGCATTTCCACCATTCTACAAAATCTTCAGTTTTGCACATAATTCATCCAGTATTGAAAAGCATTTCAGAAATGAAACTTTTCGAGAACCTCGTGCTCTTAGGTTACTACTTGCCGAGATTCAGGTCCGTCATAAGAAGGCAAACTGCTTTTTTTTCTTTGCGTGCCGATTTTTTGCGGCCATATTGCCTCAAATTGCCTTGCTGAATATGGCATACTATTTTAAAGGCTGGACTAATTTTACTTCCAAATATTGTCCGAGATCAGAGCGTCAAATTCTCCACACATTGACGCTCGTTTTGCCGAAGACTCCCACGCGAACCAAAGAAATAATTATATCTGGGCCAGTATTGCTTCGACGAACTTTAAACTGTGCCAATATTCAATGGGGACTTGTGGGAATGTTTACAGAACATTTCTCCAAAATGCCTGATGGTTGGACAGGGAAGAAAGGATGGGACGAAGGAAGATGACGGCTTAAGATCCCGTCGACAACGTCGTAAAAAATGTTTGTAAATCTATCGGACCAAACTGCGTGGTCATCAGTCCGTAGCTTACAAACTACTTAAACCTGGGTAAACTAACCTAACGACAACACACACACACACACACACTCATGCCCCAGGGAGGACTCGAACCTCCACGGCGACCAACCGCGCGCTCCGCAGCAAGACGCTTTAGACCGCTCGGCTACTCCACCGCGGCCAGCGTGGTCATTTGAGCTGGAGGTCATGCTCGGATTGCTCGGATGAGGATGGGGAATGAAATCGGCCGTACCCTTTCGCAGGAACCATCTACACATTTGCCTGGAATGACTTACGGAAAGTCTCGCGGATTGACCCGATGGTTTAAGGCGTCATGCTACAGACTGGGTAGGCTTTCGCGCCATTGGTTCGAGTCCTCCTCCGCTCATGGGTATGGGTGTGTGTGTGTGTGTGTGTGTGTGTGCTGTCCTTAGCGTAAGTTAGGTTAAGTAGTTTGTAAGTCTAGGGAGTGATGACCATGGTAGTTTGGTCCAATATGTTTACAAACATTTGCACTCTCTACATCTACAACCATACTCCGCATGCCACCCGACGGTGTGTGGCGGAGGGTACCTTGAGTACCACTATCGATTTTCCCCTCCTATTCCAGTCACGTATTGTTCGCGGAAAGGAGAATTGCCGGTATGCCTCTGTGTGGGCTCTAATGACTTAGGAAAATCACAGGAAAGCTAAATCTGACTGGCCGGAGGAGGTTTTGCACTGCCGTCCTTCCTACTGCGAGTCTATTGCGTTACCATTGGTTCACCTCGCTCAGTCTGAGTTGGCATGGAATGAACCATAATTCAGAAATGGAGATATGTGGAACACTGGCAGCAGAGACAAAGCGTCACCCCAGTTACACAGTTGCTACACTTGTAAACATTCTCGCCTTTGTCTGCTTTTTGTAAAGTCTGTTTTTAGCATTTGCTGCGCGTTACAGACGGGATGTTGCATACCTAATGTGTTGCTATTGTTTACCCGCAGAGCCTAACTTCGTGGGCTCGTTCGACGTGGGCGAGCACGTGCTGTTCTTCTTCCGGGAGCCGGCCGTGGAGTACATCAACTGCGGCAAGAGCGTCTACTCGCGCGTCGCCAGGGTGTGCAAGCGCGACACGGGCGGCAAGAACATCCTCTCGCAGAACTGGGCCACCTTCCTCAAGGCGCGCCTCAACTGCTCGCTGCCCGGAGAGTTCCCCTTCTACTTCAACGAGATACGTGAGTACTGCTTCAAGATACTACACACAGTAAAGAGTGCTGCATCTCCACCATTCTAGGGGCTCACGACTCTTTACATAAAAATGGAACAGGGAACAAAAACTACACTTCCTTTCTTCTTATTGCTCATGAAAACAGAAATAGATAAGTGATTCGATGCTCTGATCCCAGGCAATCATCATAGGTCACACCAACCCTTCCTTCCGTCACCGCGACCTCTACCTCACACTCCATGGCCGTCCCATCCCGCAAACCAAAACCCTGAAGTACCTTGGCCTCACTCTTGACCGCTCCCTCTCCTGGAAACCGCGCCTCCAAACCGTCCGTGAAAAAGCCCTCTGCCGCCTCAACCTCCTCAAGCTTTTGTCTGGACAGACGTGGGGCCTTAACCCCTCCACCATCCTCTTCACCTACCGCTCCATCATGCGTCCTATCCTCTGCTGCTTCCATCCTGCTTGGATCTCCGCTCTCCCTGCCCACTACGCATCCCTCCAGATCCTAGAACGCCACGCCCTCTGCTTCCCTTACCGTATCTGACTCCCATCCCCCAAGCGGATCCTCTACGACTTGTTCCTCTGTCGTCTCCCACCTCTTGCTGCATCCTGGGCCTCTGCCACGTCGGTACCTTATTATCCCACCTTCCATTCACCTCCACACTCTCCATGTCCTCTCCGAGGGTAACGTCCATCAACCCCTTCTCCCAGATGACGCCCTCCGTCCTGACATCTAACCCTCCTTTGAACCTTATTTCCTTTCCGTATTTGTATGTCTCCCTTCCTCCCCCCTCTCATCCCTGTCCACTCCCTCGCTTGCTCCTTCCTACGGAGAGTCCTTGCGCCTTCCCCTCTCTTCCCTCTCCCACTGCGCTTCCCCTTCGTCGGCCGCGGTGGCCGAGAGGACTGAGGCGCTCCAGTCACGGTCTGCACGGCTACTACGGTTGGGGGTTCGAATCCCCTCTCGGGCATGGATATTTGTGCCGCCCTTAGGATTAGCTAGTTCATAAGTAGTTTGTAAGTTTAGGGACTGATGACCCCGTAGTTAAGTCCCATAAGCTCTACAAACATTACATTGCTTCCCCTTCCTCCCCTTTTCCCACTGCGGGGCCCCTGTTTCGACATATTTTAACAGTGCGCCGTTTAGTGTTGGTGCTTTGTGCTCCAGTGGTGTTTTAATACTCGAGCAGCCGCCGATCAGGCAGAATATTAGGGTTGCCAGGTGTTTTAAGCATTGTCTTCCTCATCGTGTAGTGTGCTCCACCAATGTGATTTTAACAAACCTGGATTTTTAACTTCTATCTCTGTGTAATTTTAACCACCGTGGCAGTTTTAATTCTGAATATACTTTAATTCAAATTCTTTGCTCTATGTCTGTTCTCTTCATTTTACTCTCCAGTCTAGTGTTTAAATTCAACAAATTTTATCACCTTTCTCTGTCTTTATTGAATTGTCAACTTTGTAACTACGCTTGGCTGAAGAGCAGCAATGAAGCTGCTGCCATTCTGCTTTAAAATACCAGGGGGAAAAAAACAAAGAAAAAAGACGCTCTGAAATCTCGTTCCAGATTGCACCATACACCAGTATTCCAAATGTCTGGTAACACGCCCTCGTGCACTGATTATGCCTCTGTTCGTCGTGACATATTGTCCAGGAATTGATGGTCGAGATAGTTCCATTGCCCAAACGGCGATACGGCGTAGATCTCTCAGATTGGTTGGCGAGTCACTTCCTCCAAAAACAGCCCTTTCAATTGATCCTATGCATGTTGTACATGCTTAGGAAACACGCTGGCTATTCTAATCATCCGATGTCATGAAGGAACGAATTCATCATATGAGAGCCACGATTGTTATACATTAAGCTGAATCCCTCCCCGAAATGCTGCCGATATGGTTGCACTGTACGTCGGATTCGTCGGAGCATGTCCTCGCTGTAACGTACAATCGAGACATCAGAGAATCACCTCCTTGCAGCCCTCACTGAACAATGAAGGAAGGAGGAAGGAAGCTTTGGGTTTAACGTCCCGTCGACAGCATGGTCGTTAGAGATGGAGTTAACGGTCGCAGTTCCGGCTTAGGATGGGGAAGGAAATCGGCCGTGCCCTTGGAAAGGAACCATCCTGGCATTTGCCTCGAGTGATTTAGGGAAATCACGGAAAACCTAAATCTGGATGACCGGGGTTGAGTTTGAACCACCATCCTTCCGAATGCGGGACCAGTACGTTAACACTGCGCCTCCTCGCTCGGTGTCACTGAACAATGTATCTAAGATGATAAGTTTCCAGACGTCTCGGAGGACACTAAAGCGATGTTGTTCGGGCTTGAAGCCGGTAGGGAGGTTCAGAAACTGTGGACGACTTGTCTCGCTCTGGCCGCCCAAAGACTACAACAACAGCTGATGATAGCTAGGAATCGATTGGCGTTTGGAGAAACCCTGAAGAGGGCGATTTTCGTACAGCCGCAGGCCGTTGTTTCTCGACTCAAACTCTAAGTAACAGGGCACATGACATGCAACTTATCTCTACATGTCCATGGCGAGCGTTACTGGGAGCAGCATAGTCAGCCTGAACATTTTAAACACATCTTACTTCATTAGAACAATATCGGAAGATTAGAATGGTTAGCATGTTCTCCACACGTGAACCCTACCGAAGAGCCTTGGGATATACTAGAAAGGGCTGTGTTTGGACGAGACGACCACCAACCTATCTGAGGATCTACGCGAACCGGCATTGAGAAATGGAACAATCTAGACCAACGTCTTGATGAAGTAGTGGACAGAATCCCTCGACGAATACAGTCATTTCAACCTTTTAATTTCAGTGTTCATAAACGGTAAAAAGATATGAAATGTTGGTTTTGTATATCTCTATTCTAGTTTATGTAAAGGTTCGTGAACCCCTAGAATCGTGGTGATGCAACACTTTTCTGATGCTTGTAAAGTCATGCAGTAGTGTAATTGTTTCTTCTGATCAACGTTTTTGGCACTCGTGTCTCTGTGGTCGCTCTGGCACTTGAATATCTGTGGTCACATGTACAGTATCATGGTACTTGGGTTTAGAAGGACGGTCGTGTGTTATAACATCTTTCGAATGGCTTTGAAGATGGCTGTATGATATATGGATGAAAGAACGGAAAAAAGATGAATTTATTTGGATGTACACCCAAAATTATTTAGTGACTGTAAGGACCATTGTCGAGCCTTTTATCGCGAAAGTAAGAGGAGAAAATGCCCCCCTCCCCCCTTGAAACAACCCACAGGTCGCCATCAATTTATAGATCGTGTTGAGCTGTTCGTCCACTGTCGACACGATCAAACTTTGAACGAATGAACAGCAGCAAGTAAACAGCAATCGGACGTAAAATTTCGGCTATTTCCTAGACATAGATCATTACTACAGCAACAATTAAAAGCACATATTAAATACAGTAACGCTAAATACATTATATATAACAATTTGTATAGCATCCTAACAAACCAGCCTAACATGCCATCAGGAATGGTTATAACAGGCGCAGCCACATTTGACGGGGAAGATTTTTAAGATATTTAAAAAAGATTATAGTTTAACGTGACTGTGAAACGTAACATCATGAGCAACCGTTAATAGAAGAAACTAGAAACTTTCGAAACTTTGACTTTAAAATTTCAATTCATTTTTAATGTGCATTCTTTCTAATTTTCTACTAATTTTGGGAATTTCTGATTTATTTTCGTGTTGTTTGAAGTCGACTTTTACTAATTACCATATAATACATCGTATGGCCGTGGTTCGGAATGCACGTCAGACTGTAGGTCCCTCTATAACTGGCTGGGTAAGTCAGTTCGAAGGTCGGAGGAACGCAACGGCATACCCACCTCCAAACAGGACCATGCCTTGAAAGCACTGTGGTGTTCAAACCAATCTTTGGCTTGATGACTGATTTACCTTGCTTTACATTGTATGGAACTTTTTGTGCAACACAAACTATCTATACACTAGTGTCCTCGTATATAATTCTCTACTACTTGCCGATGCTGGGTCATCATCGTTCTAAGAGACTTCGCAGTTCTCGTCTCTTGCTAAGCTTCACTATTTATGGTATTGCTTGTCATGACGTCATCTTTAATTTCATTGTTTAGTCTATAGGCAATGAAGCACAAATGATACTGGATGATCACTGTTAGGTTCTCGGATTGTGGTTCAGGCCCATGCAAACGCTGTATACATGCAGTACAGATTAGTGTAAAGATTATCTGTGTATTAATCGATAGTGTAGGCACTATCGTCGCTATTGGTAGTCTGTATTAACTATCGATAGTCCTATCGTTAATCATGCGATTATATTTTAATTGGCAAGTGAAAAATTGATGTAGCCTATTAGCCTACTTTAGTAGAGTATGGAGTACAGATGGAAAGTAAATTAGTTAAGTGGCATATTACGTCTAAGGAGAGCGATCGAAAATTTATATAAAACAAACTTATTTCAGCCAAAACCGCTAGTTTATTTGCTGGTTTTTTGAAACCGGTAAAAAAAAAAAAAAAAAAAAAAAAAACCAGGCAAATAAACTAGCGAGAATGAAATTTTCACTCTGCAGCGGAGTGTGCGCTGATATGAAACTTCCTGGCAGATTAAAATTGTGTGCCGGAACCGGGACTCAAACCTGGGACCTTTGCCTTTCGCGGGCAAGCGCAATACCGACTGTGCTATCCCGACACGACTCACGATGCCGCCTCACAACTTTACTTCCGCCAGTACCTCGCCTCCTACTTTCCAAACTTCACAGAAGACAATTTTTTTCTTGTATTCTCGTACATTATTCTGAAGGAAAAAAAAATTCTTAGAATGCTATTTTTCATTTATAATATCAGCCTAAAACAATCGAAAGTTATGCGATATATCGATAATTTATTAAATTACTATCGATAATATCGAATGTGTCAACAATCGGTGTTTAAGTAACATTAGTACACTTATTATCGTTCAACTCAGCTACCTGAACCATCGTTAGATAACAATATTGCATTTCATTTAATAAATGCATTATCGCTGATGGTATCGTACATGTCAGCAGTCCACTAAAAATTGATCATTCAGCTCTCTCTCTCTCTCTCTCTCTCTCTCTCTCTCTCTCTCTCTCTCTCTCTCTCTCTCTCTCGTATACACTTTTCTGATTATCAAATTAGTGTTGTGAATCTCAACATTGAGCCTATGGCCTTGCCGGGCGCCCCCAGCTAGTGCTAAGCTGTTTTCTGTCTGGAAGGAAGGAAGGAATCTTAGGGCTTAACGTCCCGTCGACTACGTGGTCATTAGACACGGAGCTTACTCTCGGATTTTTGGGTAAAGATGAGGGAAGGATATCGGCCGTACCCTTTGGCATTTGCCCGGAGTGATTTAGGGAAATCACGGAAAACCTAAATCTGAATGGCCGGAGGTGGATTTGAACCACTATCCTTCCGAATACGAGTCCAGTATTTTACCACTGCGCCACCTCGCTCGGTATATTCTGTCTGGAGTAGCGCCAAAGGCTGTCACGGGCGATATGCCAGAGACTTCATCCAAAAACACGAGGAAGACAGGTTGCGAATTATTAACTCGTGAGCACTCGCGCTCTGAGCATTTTTCTCACAGTAATTTTAAAACAAACGACATTTTACCAATTTTAAATAGTCAGATATGTGTGTTTTCTTATAAACGCAACTAGAAATACTTATTTAGACGTATTAAGTCATTACAAACTGTTGTTTGATTGTCAGAAAAATGCAATACACGCGATCGATCGCGTAACTTTTAAAGGCGCGAGCTCTCGCGGGTTATATGTACAGGTAATATCGGGTTATACATAAATGGCATCCCAAAATGTAGCGCTAACAAGGACCGGAGGTATCGCAGCCAAATTTATTTGGGAGGTAGCAGGTTATACGGTGCTCTTATGACTGAAATTTCAGCCGCTTGTGAAGTGCGCAAGCAAATGCAATCAGTCCTGAATGCTGCCGCTATTCCGGTTATAACCGCTGC
Organism: Locusta migratoria; assembly: GCA_026315105.1. Classification (NCBI taxonomy): domain Eukaryota; kingdom Metazoa; phylum Arthropoda; class Insecta; order Orthoptera; family Acrididae; genus Locusta; species Locusta migratoria. The sequence continues at coordinate 417,492,709 of CM048749.1, forward strand.
ATCACGCCTTGTCATTGAGTCACAGAAGCTGTGGGTGTGTTATTGGGGTATATCAGCCCACGCTGCATCCACCTATAGCCAAAGTGGATCTGAAGTGGCAGCGAGTGGTGTATCATCAAGCAGACGTTTACGATGGGAGAGAGGTCGTGAGTCCAGGCGGCAACGCAGTCCGACTGGCGACCAACAAGTGTTGAACCTGTCCAGAATTAACTGGATATGAGTAGTTCCATGGAGGTATTGGGCAGATGTTCACCTTGCAATTAAATTTTTTTATTAATTTGTCGTCTTATTTAAAACGAATTGTCTGAGATCGGCCAGTTACACAAAGAACAAAAAGACGAGTTACAAAGAACAGCAAAGGGAAGTTAATAGAGGCGCAAAGGGAATCCAATTAGGTATAAATAGGGTCAGACATTTATCTCATTTACTAAGGGAAACCTCACGAAAATCGTCGTTGAAACGGGTGATAGGGAAAGTCGGGCGAGGGTGCTGTAACTACTTTGTCACCACTGTTTGGTTACTTTTCGAGAATTAAAGAAAAATATATTTATTTTAGCGTTGCCTAGTGGCCAGACTCGGTTCTTTAAAGGGTGCGAAAAGAATGGAAAGCTTCATAATGAAGTCGGTCTACTGTGTTTTTAATCGAATATATTATCTGTCTATGCACATTTCGGAGCAAAACTACTTGTTCAGGACCTCGGGTGGCTATGGCAGATACGTCTACCCGTGACGTCGACATTACTGCCAAGCTCCTTCAATACTGAGCTGAATCTGTGAGCACGAAGCTGCACATGTAAATGTGTGTTACCGAATAAAATGAGCTCTATGACGACGGTAGGTACAATTTGTTACAGCGTAATACATCCGGTATCTTTTCTATCTTGGGAGACGATACACCAGTTATCAGTAGTTTCATTTAAACTATTGTTCATCATACGATTTTTTCCTCTCTAACAACAGCGTTGCTTACAACAAACAATTTTTATTTCCTATGTTCTTCTATCTACATATGTTTGTGTACTCGTTCATTCACTGTTTTGTGCCTCGTCGCCGCCGGTTGTCCTGGGTGTCGGTGGCCGAGTGGAGAGAGACCGACGCAGGGAAGTAGGACGCACGTGTTTGCAGGTACGGAATCTAAGGTGACCAGCCAGTGGGACAGCAGAAACTAGAAACACTAAGCTAGATTACTACAACATATATATTGCGCAGAAATATTACAATACTTAACTTCATGGATTCAAACTAGTGGAATGCCACAGATACATAAGTCTGCCTTCTGATGAGAGTCTTATCTAGTGCCTGTCCCATTGCCAAGTGGCGATGCAGTTCAGTGGTGGCCGCGAGCGTAGTTGCAGCAGAGTTCGCTCGTGGCTGACGTCGTAAGAACGCCGCGCCGTGCTTGCATGGCAGCGCGCGGCGAAAGTACGTGGCGCACACTTCGGACTTCTGCGACACCACACACTGTATTTTCATTTTTGAGTTTCCCTTAGAGACTTGTAAGTGCGATTTTTTTTTTCTTTTTCCGTATCCATTTATTTCTTCTGCAGTTCCCTTGTTCTTTCATGTAATAACTCAGATGCCAAACTTTCGAACCTACAACCCAAACGACGAAAGGAATCATTTCCGATTTTGTCTTCATGTCGAACCTCAGGCACTGCGTAATTAATGCAACCATAAGTTAATTCCCCCTTACGATTCTGCTACTGTGAATCGTATGCTTGTCTTGTACGGAGGGTCGCCGTCACAAAAAGTACTACTAATTGTACCAAAAAATAACCAGTGGTGCAATAATACCAAAACTTGTGCTAAGTGAAATTTATTTAATGTGAAAATTACGGAGTTCCTTGTGTAAAATTGATTTTGAATTAAATAGATTATCAATTGTTTTATAATACAGCGAGTTAATGATGAATAAGCGCAAAATCTAAGAACTGTTTTCGTGAACTAATCGATAGGTGAAGAAAAGTAATTATCAAAAATATGAAAAAAAAATCGACTTTAAAAATTGCCTACACAGTGGGTCCCTTCCTAATGTGCATAAATCGTGTCTTATTCTCGCCAGAAATTCGCAACACTGGTTAAGCAAAATATATTTTTCTGTCGGAAATCTGGTAAAATTGCAATGTGCTCCATTTCGAAAATTACACAAAAAGTACTTCATCCAACAATTTAAAATAAAGCTGTATCAAAAGAAAGAAGGTTAAATTTCTTTCCTTTCAGATAACGTGGTTTGGTTACGGTTCGTAATGAGAGGGGTTACCAGAATATTTTTACTTGGAAGGGAGTCGCGTATTCGAAAAAAGTTGAGAAGCACTCCTGTAGACTGATAGCAGGAGATGGGTTTTTACTTTCATCGGTTTTTGTTATACATATTGAAAATATCTAGCGACTGAGAAATATGTAAATAACAGCATTAAAAATAGCGTACTTCCTGTTAGTATCCGCTATTCTGCTGTTACTGCAGTGCTGCTGCTTGGAGCGCTTGCATCGCTGCCCAGACAGTTGGTGTAAGGCTGCGCATTGATAGTGCCGCTACAGTTCGCTCCTTCTTCGCTGGTTCAAAGTGCCAGACTAAATCTTTTACGTATATGGTAGACTGTATTGTTGTTGTTGTGGTCTTCAGTCGGCTTTAATGCAGCTCTCCACGCTACGCTGTCCTGTCCAAGTCTCTTAATCCGAATATACGTTCGGCAACCTACATCCTTTTTAATCTGCTTACTGTGTTCGTCCCTCGGTCTCCCTCTACGATTTTTACCCCACACACTTCCTTCTAATGCTAAGTTGACGATTCCTTGATGTCTCGGAATGTGTCCCACTAACCTATTCCTACTCTTAGTCAGGATATCCCAGAAACGCCTTTTCTCCCCATTTCGGTTAAGCACCTCCTCATTAGTTACATGACCTACCCATCTAATTTTTATCATTCTTCTGTAGCACCACATTTCAAAAGTTTCTATCATCTTTTTTTCTTAACTCCTTATCGTCCACGCTTCACTCCCATACAATTCTACATTCCACACAAATGCTTCATAAAGGGCTTCCAAACATTTAAATTAATATTGGATGTTAACAAGTTTCGCTTCTTTAGAAATACTTTTCTTCCCATAACCATTCTGTATTTTATATCTTCTGTACTTCGGCCATCAGAGGTTCTTTTGCTACCCAAATAACGAAACTCATCTACTACTTTTATTGTCTCATTACCTAATCTAATTCCTTCAGCATTGCCTGATTTTCTGGCATTACATTCTAGTACCCTCGTTTTACCCACGTTAATGTTCATCACATATATCTTCCTTTCAACACACTGTCCCTTCCATTCCATTCAATTGATTTTCCAGATCCTCTGCAGTCTCTGACAGAACTACTATGTCGTCAGCAAACTGCAAAGTTTTTATTCCCTCTCTCTGAACTTTAATTTCCTCTCCTAATTTCTCTTTGCATTCGTTCACTGCTCGCTCAATGTACAGATTGAACAACATTGGAGAAAGGGTACAAACCTGTCTTACTTCCTTACCAACCTCTGCTTCCCTTCCTTGCCCTTCGAGTCTAGTAACTCCTGTCTGGTTTTTGTGTAGGTTGAATATAACTCTTCGCTCCCTATATTTTACCCCTGCTACCATAAGAATTTGAAAGAGCGTATTCCAGTCGACATTGGCGAAAGCTTTCTCCAAATCTACAAATGCTAAAATGTAGGTTTGTCTTTCCTTAGTGTATCTTCTAAGAAAAGCCGTAATGTGAGTATTGCCTCCCGAGTTCCTACATTTCTCCTAAATCCAAATTGATCTTCCCCGAGGTCGGATTCCACAAGGTTTTCCATTCGTCTGTGAATATAAACGTTTATTAAAATTTGGTAAAACTGAAAAGTGAAGGAGACAATAGCTTCAACAAAGAGCAATTATTCTTCCATACATCATGTTATGTTATTCAATATCTTGTATGATCGCTACCAAACTTCACACCATTACCCGATGGGTTAATCTGAAGATTTTATCAAAATTGCTCCAGCCAGCTGTCTTGGAGTCCGTAGCGAACACACATATACAGATACACACATCGATTTATGAAGATGATGGTTAAACAACAACGGTTTAGATTTCGGCAGCCCGTTCATTAATTTGCGATTTATCGCTTTCGTCAAATTCTACCGCCTGTGGCGCTGGAACTTTCTTCGCGTCGCAGGAGACATTCCTTCCCATGGAGGTAAGAATAAACGAAGGCGAAGCTTTGAAGCGAAGAGTAGCCATCTTGATCCGACCAAAACACTGCTGTGATTACCTTGTTTGCGTATGCTAGTTGCTCGTTTTTGGAAGGATTTTGCACTGCTATGGTGGCTTGTGTGACGTTTACGTGTACGAATCGTTCTGATTGTGACGCGAAATCGAAGGAAATACCATTTCATTTGTAAATTGCTTCGCTAACGTGTGATTTCACCACTTTCATTATGAACGAAAATATACGACATCTTTACTTGTAATTTACCGTATTTTTCTCTTTTGGATTTCCTGAGGGTGAAAGTTATTTCCCCCAATTAACATGTTATTTACGAATTAATAGGGAATAAAGTATAAATTTGATTTTCATTACGTTAATGATTTCGAAAGCAAATCTAGTTTCAATAGTAATGAAACTTACTACACAAAGAAAAGATATCATCACTGTGCTCGTAAATCTGGTGTTGGTTCACTCAATCGAATTACTTTATCTGACGATTGTCCGATTAGCTAAAGAAAGAACCCGCGTTTGTGATTCGTAATATTGTAGTAACAACTATATTTAAACAGAATAAACGCGATTTTTTTTTCCTTTTACGAGATATTGTTTTAAACGAAATCTTGAAACAACCAATTTGAAGACGTTACATGCGTATGTGATGCAATTAAATACAAACACGACTATAACACACTGTGAGTGTTTTGGTCGGAGTGTCATGGCGGCCGTGGCTTCAAAGCGCAGTACAGCTGGGATACGTAGCTCCATCTCCCTTTATTGTTACCTCCATGGCTGTTCCTTTTCTCGTGCACGCGCCACGGTAGTGCCCGGTCCTCAGCTCCGGCGTGGCTGTGCTCCAGTCGCACCTGACGATGGCAGCCGAGTGGACTGCCGAAACATCGTTATCAGGAGAGCGACGAAATCCGCCTGCAATCCCGCGAAGACACTCCACAGTTATAACGCCGGGAAAGTATACGAAATTAATTTACTGTATGTCTGTGGGGGGAAAATGCGTCTGGAATGAACTGCTGCTTATCCGGTATCAGCTGCAGACTTTTTAATTATCAGGGGAAACTGGCAGTGGCGCGCTGGCGAACCTCGCCAGTGTCGGCGGTATAGAGGGCAGCCCTTGTGCTCCGCAAACAAAGGGGGACGGGGCGTCTGTCTGCTGCTGGAAACAAAAATTCTGCTGATGCGGCCACTTCCGGTCCCCTCCAGCGGTCCTCCATATCCGCCACCCCATTATACTCCGCCGGGGCTGTTTTTCCCCGGAAATATGTTCCGCCCCCTCCTTACACTCGCGTAATGCTCATCGCAAGCACTGCTGCCCTCCCCAATTCACTCCCTCCTCCACATACTCTCTCCATCTCTCTCCCTCCCTCCGCCCTCTCTCTGTATCACTTCCTCCCCCCCCCCCCCCCCCCACACACACACAGTAGAACCTCGACATGCTCAGTGGTCGTTATCCTGTGACCGTCTTTTGCACTCCAAAGCAAATCCCACCTGATGCATAGAATGAACAATGGAATTCTCATTCACAAAACAAACGCCTCGGTGTGTGTGTGTTGTCTGCCGCGACGTGAGTAATTCATAAGCAACCTACGCCGCCGTGTATGTCTTGTGACGGACTGCAACGCGTTGTCAACATTGGAGGCTTGGGATTACACATCTCGCTCTCTAGAAATTTGGCCACTTTAGACTAGTATCACTAAAAGCCGGTCATTCAAGATGTCCTTTCGACAACTGGAAATAATTTGCAAATAACGACCTAACCCCTCATCCCAAGTGAAAATTAGTAAACGGATTTACGAACGAGATAATTGTCTACAACTTTGCTCTCTTAGGTGTTTTTTTCCGCTTGTCGCTCCGTTTCAGATCTATCTGTAAAAATAACGGCTATTTGGCACTGTGTGTCTGTCTATAATATGTTCCCAACTGTTAGGTCCTGACTTTCAACCGATCGGGAGAAAAATTTACCGACCTCGCTCTGCATAAGCGAACGCCGCTACAGGATGGCGCTGTGGCTTAGCTATTATATGTCGAATTAAAAGAAATTAAGTTGCGTTCAGAATTTAATAATGAGTAACTTTTTTTCGAATTGTTTTCCGATATTTCAACTCTGAAAGTTGGTACACACATCCGAAGTTGCAATTCTTCACGTGGGCCTATCATATTCCTTTGCTGTAAGTCATTTATTGGAGGATCGAAGAAGGTTTGACGCTGATATGAATATATCGGAGGATTTTTTCAATAATGAAATAAATTATTTAAAAAATTTCACTGGCCTCTTTCACGGCCCACTCTTGCAAATATTTCTGACAAAAATTAATGAAATTATAAATGAGTAGCTTGTTATCAAAGGCGGACATCTGTCGTTTGCAAATAACTGAGATAAACGCCATTTTTTATTACGAAACGTGGAGTTAATACGTATGCATGCTAGTTTGCTCATCATATTTAGTTGTAAATGATCACCAAACTAGCTTACATACGTGTTAACTCCACGTTTCGTAATAAAAATGGCGTTTATCTCAGTTATTTGCAAACGACAGACGTCCGCCTTTGATAACAGGCTACTCAAGTAATATGTCAAACATACGAGTATAAATGTACTTTATACTATACTATTTTTGTATATATTTAGTTTTGTATTCATGTATTATATGTTTTGTTAAATTTTATAGTTATTAATTTTTTATTACTTCTCTAATTTTATATTTTTAATATCCTTACTATTTTTGTCCAGAAAGTTTTCAAAAATCATAAAATTACAGGAAAATATAAAGAGTGCCGTAAAAGACGCCAGTGCGAATTCTTAGATTAAAATAAACACTGAATTGCGCAATAGTAAACTAATTATGTCATCTTATATTTTGAATCCACGCAAGAAGCGATGAAAGAAGAAATAATTAAGTACTTAATGTGTATAAAACTGAGCTGTTGTGTTCACAGTAAATGACGGATACTGTTATAAAAACAGCTGCATCTGCGGGTGTTCGTCGTTCCTCAGTTTATCATATGGTAATTGATTACAAGGCAACACACTCTTTGAAGTCTCCAAGAAAGGTTCACAACAGAAGATTACAGAAAATGTTGATGACTTTCACATAAATGTGATACGAACAGAAGTACATGATTTGTTGTTTTATTGACATAGTTCTTATGGTCGTAAACGAAAATGCAGATTAGAGCAGTTTTCAAAGATTCTATGAATTATTAAAAGAAATAAATTTTAAATATCCCTGGCGTCTAATATCACTGCTATATAGCAAAACACATAACTGCTTTACACCCGATACAGAGGTTTTAATTAAAATTACTAACGTATCCATCAACAGGCGCAAAATTTCGGTATTGCATTAATACCATCTAAACAAATACAAGTTAAGTTGCAATTCAGAGCCGTATCCATAACATCATGCTGCATGTATGTCATACAAAATATAAAGAAGAATTAATATAACACTGAAACTAGTCGTTAAATAAAACAACATAAACTTTACGGCTGTTGGTGGATAAGTTTAATAATTTGGAATTAAAACTCGACCAACAGCCGCAGTCCATATTCCATTACAACGTGGAACCACATCGATTGCTACATAGGTAGCGATATTGAGCGAGTGCCCCGTTTTTATCCACCCCTAGTCACGCGCCTCGGTCTGTTTACAGTCTGTCTCGTTTCGGTGAACGGAGTATATACGCTCATGCAAGTTGTGCCGCGATGTTATCACGTGCAAATGGCCGACAACGAGAAGGTCCGTGTGCATGCCGATAGTAGTAACCCAACCGTGCTACGCGGCCTACCCTGCAATTTGAACGTCCAAACGCAAACTCACAGACACACTACTTTATCTACACCGCTCCAAACAATTAGGGGATCAAGCGAGATATCATACACAATATACACTCCTGGCCATTAAAACTGCTACACCACGAAGATAATGTGCTACAGACGCGAAATTTAATCGATAGGAAGAAGATGCTGTAATATGCACATGATTAGCTTTTCAGAGTATTCACACAAGGTTGGCACCGGTGGCGACACCTACAACGTGCCCACATGAGGAAAGTTTCAACGGATTTCTCATACACAAACAGCAGTTGGTCGGCGTTTCCTGGTAAAACGTTTTTGTGATGCCTCGTGTTATGAGGAGAATGCGTACCATCACGTTTCCGACTTTGATAAAGGTCGGATTGTAGCCTATCGCGATTGCGGTTTATCGAATCGCGACATTACTGCTCGCGTTGTCGCGATCCATGACTGTTGGCAGAATATGGAATCGGTGGGTTCAGGAGGGCAATACGGAACGCCGTGCTGGATCCCAACGGCGTCGTATCACTAGCAGTTGAGATGACAGGCATTTTATCCGCATGGCTGTAAGGAATCTTGCAGCCACGTCTCGATCATTCAGTCAACAGATGGGGACGTTTGCAAGACAACAACCATCTGCACGAACAATTCGACGACGTTTGCAGCAGCATGGACTATCAGCTCGGAGACAATGGTTGCAATTACTCTTGACTCTGCATGACAGACAGGAGAGCCTGTGATAGTGTACGCAACGACGAACCTGGGTGCACGAATGGCAAAACTTCATTTTTTCGGAAGAATGCAGGTTCTGTTTACAGCATCATGATGGTCGCATCCGTGTTTGGCGACATCGCGGTGAACACACATTGGAAGCGTGTATTCGTCATCGCCATACTGGCGTATCACCCAGCGTGATGGTACGGAGTGCCATTGGTTACACGTCTCGGTCACCTCTTGTTCGCATCGATGGCGCTTTTAACAGGGGCCGTTATATTTCAGATGTGTTACGACCCGTGGCTCTACCCTTTGATCCCTGCGAAACCCTACATTTCAATAGGATAATGCACGACCGCATGTTGCAGGTCCTGTACGGGCCTTTCTAGATACGGAAAATGTTCGACTGCTGCTTGGCCAGCACATTCTCCAGATCTCTCACCACTTGAAAACGCCTGGTCAATGGTGGTCAAGCAACTGGCTCGTCACTATACGCTAGTCACTACCTTTGATGAACTGCTGTATAGTGTTGAAGCTGCATGAGTATCTGTACCTGTAAACGCCATCCAACCTCTGTTTGACTCAACGCCCAGGCGTATCAAGGCCGTAATTACGGCCAGAGGTGGTTGTTCTGGGTACTGATTTCTCAGGATCTATGCAGCCATATTGCGTGAAAATGTAATCACATGTCAGTTCTAGTATAATTATTTGTGCAATGAATACCCGTTTATCATCTGTATTTCTTCTTGGTGTAGCAAATTTAATGTCCAGTAGTGTACATCTGGCGACGTATTTTATTTAGTTATTGGTTACAATTGTAATTTGTGTGTGATACAGTAAGATATTTTGCTGTCTCAATTCTTTATTCGAGGTTTACATTGCGTTTACCTAGAGCGAGGCATAGCAGTGAAAATTTCATTCTCGTTACCCTCTAATATGAGGTGTGATTACCCCGGACGGCCAGAACAGTTGCCCATCTGCGTGGCATGGTCAGTGTGAGGTTATTAATCATCATTTCAGGGAATTTGGCTATTTTTCCCTGCTCTGTAACAGTTGATGCAGGTCTGGCTGTAATGCGTCTGCCAAGTGCATCCAAAACGTGCTCAGTCGGCAATAGGTCCGGTGAACGAGATGGCTATTCAATTCGTTCAGTTACCCTCAGTTTCAAGTACGTTGTCCACCAGTGCAGCTCTGTGGGGACGAGCATTATTGGTTACCATTAGGATCCCATCACCTATCCTCTTCAGTCCCAGTGCTAAGGTTAATTTAAAATTCGGAAAATGTCATTTTTTTTTTGTTTATTACGTTGCATAGGCATCATATTTCTGTCTTTTGAAATTTGGAAAATATTCATTTTTTGAACGGTGATGGTACACACTTGTTTACTGCGGGTTTCAATCCTAAACATATTTCTTAAATTTTCTTAAGGGAACATACTGTATCTAAGGGTAAAATTTATTACAGTATGTTGTGTTTTTACAACCTACATATTTTTATTGTAAATCATAAATTTTACAATACACATTTACAAGTATTTGTTACTGCCAGATGGGTTTGTATGAGTCCCCATGACAACTTCAATCCTAATACGATGCAAAATTTCTGATGCGGGTGGTTTGAAACTAAGTGAACTAGTCTGAACAGATCTGAGGTTTATATAATATGTCACAGCTTCTCAGAATTCAACTGGAGCCGCGGTGGAGTAGCCGAGCGGTCTAAAGCACCTCTCTGCGGAGCGCGCGGTTGCTCGCCGTGGAGGTTCGAGTCCTTCCTGGGGCATGGGTGTGTGTGTTTGTCCCTAGGTTAGTTTACCTAGGTTTAAGTAGTTTGTAAGCTACGGACTGATGACCACGCAGTTTGGTCCGATAGATCTACAAACATTTGAATTTGAATTCAACTGGAAAGAATTCAGTAAAAGATTCCAAGTCTCCTTTGGGTCCACTGGAATCACTTTCCACTACAGAAATGCGACAATGTCAGGTATGCTAAAAAAGTAACAAACAAACCATGGATAGGCACCAAACCTACATTTTTCTTAAAATCTGATGTGAACATTTATACATCTTGTTACAAACAAAGAAAGAAACAAAAATGCATTTCGTCAAAGTATAGCAATACTAATCAAATAGCTCTTCACGTCAAGCCTCTCATGGAGTTTTTTTAATATTACCATTCATTATATCTTCAATGTTTTAAGACTGAATTTCGTTAGGACCGTCACGTGGGGAGTCAGAATTCGTACGCTGTCGATTCATTACAGTACATAAGTCATCCTCAGATACAGAATTTGAATATTCTGCAACACTTTCATTTAGTATACGTGATATCTCTTCATCACTTAGCACATGGGCTGCCAAAATATGGTACGTTATGAATTACAGATATATTGTAAAAGTACATACTAGGAACCAAGGTTCACAGATGTGAACTATGAAAACATCGACATTTATTGCCCAGGAAAATTTAAATAATTCAAATTTGCTGTATTTCAGATGACTTTTCAAACTTCACTTATAATTCACTACAACAAAGTTAAAAACATAAAGCTTTATGTATCATTTTCTTGTTACTTGCTTTCATAACGACTCTGCCGGGCTGCCAGCTTCACTAACATCAAATTTCTGATTCGTGTAGCTCCAGAAGTACTGCTGCAAGGGCTATACAAGTGGCCTCATTTGAAAGCACAAAGGTACACGATTGTGCACTCGCGGTCTGAGCACACAAAATACCCCACAGACAGAGAAAACAGTTTATGAACCAAGGTGCACATTTGTGCACTTACAGACTGAAGAGGCTATGGCGCAAGACGTTTGGTTTACAACAACACGTAGAAGGGAGAAAGTACCAGCAGCTAAGATTTTTTTATTTAATTAAGTGAGCGGTTTTGGTGCTATATTCGCACCATCTTCAGACCTCCGTCGTGTAACTGTCAGTAATAAGCCATTTAAAAGGGGCGGCCGTTCAAATGTTTGTAAATCTAAGGTACTTACCTACGTTGGTCATTAGTCCCTAGGCTTACAAACTACTTACACTAACTTAAAATAACTTATGCTGTTAGCAAAACAAGCACCCATGCTAGAGGGAGGTCTCGAACCCTCGACGGCGAACGGCCGCGCGCACCGCAGCAGGGCGCCTTAGTGCGCGTGGTTATTCTGCCGCGGCGGTGGCCGTAGACAACTTGGAGTTGTCGTTGATTTCTGACTCGAAAGAACAATGAAATGTACTGTTGCCAGTGTCAACGGCCACTCCTTTGTAGTGTGCTATTACTGACAGTTACGCAACGGGGACCTGAAGATGCGAATATAGCACCGAAACAGATCGCTTCATGAAATTAAAAAATCTCAATACAGCTGCTGGTACTCTCTCCATCTTCACATTTATCATCAGCAGTTTCAGACGATTGATTACGGAGAGAATTAAACATAGAAGGATCTCATGTCAATACATCTGAGCAGTCAAAGCGCTATTCTGAACGACATAGAGGTCCATACGTTTGCTAATACTGATTTATGCCAAATATGGTGATGTTTCCTGCTCATACTCAGGACTGTTCAGAGCTCTCCATATGAGGGAATGACGACTGTCTGGCCGGACACAAATTCTTGACTCATCTGTGAACAGAACCCGGCACCATTCGTTACGACTCCAATCCTAATGGTCCTCCGCCCAATTTCTGCAGGCTAAACGGTGTCTTGGTTCTAATGTGAGACACTGCATGGGCCTCCTTGCGTAGACGCAACATTCCCGAAGGCGATTTCGAACTGTTTTTGTCGATCTTCCTCTCCTCCTCCTCTTGTAGCTGGAGGGTATGTTATAGATGAGTTGCATTCAGGCTTCTGTCTTGACGCTCTGTTAACCCGAGATATAGTCATCTCTTGCTGATGTTGCCCGTGGACTACCTTGGCCATTCTTTTCTTTTAACGGTACCCGTTGTCTGAAATCGGGACCAAGTCCTGCAAAATACACTCCAGGACCCTCCAATAGCTGCAGTCACCTCCCTCTGTGTCTGTCCCGCTTCCAACTATCCTGTGACTCTCCATGCCATAGCTTCGGTTAAGTGATGTTTTTGTTGCATTGCAGCCCCTGATCACTACACCATCTGAATCCAACTGCTTGTGTAATTCCATCTGCTGCAATTTTCTGTTGTTACCTCTATCTCAGTTGCCATGATGTTATTGCCTCCAGTAGGTAGAACCGACAGATATTCTTGGAAGCATTACAGTTAATTCTGTCAGCAGTTGTGACCTTGTCCTTTAAAATTGGTTAGTTTCGGAAGCTCATACTGTTACTTCCTTAATCAACTTCCTTCTCGACTCGGCTCGGTATCAGTCACGTTCATCGGCTTCCAGAAAGAGACCCAGGCATTGCAGAAATGTGACTAAGAGACCCTGTCACGTCTCAGAAAATTGCTTGGACTGAGATCTGACCAAGGCAAGTAAATCATACGCTAGCGAATGTGCCAGTCCGGGGAGGGGCCGAGAGGTCTAAGGCGCCTTGCTACGGTGTGTACCGCTGCTCCCCGTCGGAGGTTCGAATCCTCCCTCTCCAACATGAGTGTGTGTGTGTGTGTGTTGTCCTTAGCGTAAGTTAGTTTAAGTAGTTTGTAAGCCTAGGAACTGCCGACCACAATAGTTTCGATGAAATAAATCGCAATTTGCGACCACTTATGACTTAACTATACTAGGTTTAGATGGAATACCAAACTACGGCGAATGAAAATTTGTGTCCGGCCGGGATCGAACGCGGGATCTCCTGCTTAGTAGGCAGACGGTTGACCACTTCGCCAGTGCGGACACAGTGACCAGCTCGACTGCAGAGGACTCTTCTCTGCACGCCGGCCGCAGTGGCCGAGGGGACTGTGGCGCTCCAGTCACGGTCTGCATGGCCACTACGGTCGGGGGTTCGAATCCCCCCTCGGGCATGGATATTTGTGCCGTCCTAGTTCGTAAGTAGTTCATAAGTAGTTTGTAAGTTTAGGGACTGATGACCCCGTAGTTAAGTCCCATAAACTATACAAACATTTGAACATTTTTTTTTCTTCTCTGCACGTCTCCCGCCACACCCAAATCGCCGGCCGCAGTGGCCGAAGGGACTAAGGCGCGCCAGTCACGGTCTGCACGGCCACTACTGTCGGGGGTTCGAATCCCCCCTCGGGCATGGATATTTGTGTCGTCCTTAGTGTTAGCTATTTCACAAGTAGTTTGTAAGTTTAGGGAGTGATGACCCCGTAGTTAAGTCCCATAAGCTATACAAACATTTGCCAACAACACCCATATCTCAGTTCACCACGCTGTCTGCCTGAATACAGTATTCAGGCTGTGAGCATTACAGAACAACTAGGCTGTGATAATAGGAAAGAGACAGCGTGGCGAACAGAGATTTGGGTGTGGCGGGAGACGTGCAGGGAAGAGTCCTCTGGAGTTGGGCTGGTTACTGTGTCCTCGGTGGCGGAGTGGTCAACGCGTCTGCCTAGTAAGCAGGATATCCCGGGTTCGAATCCCGGCCGGACAAAAATTTTCATTCGCCGCACTTTGGTATTCCATTTAAACCTAGTACAGTGAAGCCATAACTGATCGCAAATTGCGATTTATTTTAGTCATTGATCGCTTTAATGTCATCAGAAATAAAGGCCTGTAATTGTTACAATAGTTGGTGCCATAGACTTAGAAACAGTAGGACATTTTCGACCGTGCCACGCCCCCTCCACTGTAGCGCGCACCGTGTCCGCCACTTCACGGACCCCTCTTCGCGTGGTCACGTTGTGATTTTGTTGCAGATGCTACAGGACCAGATGTCGGGCGACAGAGAGACCAGTTTGAACTTATCACTTCTGTAGTAAAAGCTTGCCGACGTTTTCGTTTGCAGAGGCGGTGTACCGCAACCCGGACGACCCGAGCCGCTTCCACGCCGTGTTCACGACGTCGAGCACGGGCCTGGTGGGCTCGGCCATCTGCACGTACACGCTGCAGGACCTGCAGCAGGCGTTCCGCGGCCGCTTCAAGGAGCAGGCCACCAGCAGCTCCGCCTGGCTGCCCGTGCTCTCCAGCAGGGTGCCCGAGCCCAGGCCGGGCGAGTGCGTCAACGACACCCAGACCCTCCCTGGTGAGTCACCACGCCACCTACCTAACGGCCGGAACGTCCGCCTCTGCCACAGGTAACTGCGGCGCAAGTGGAAGTCATGAGGCCTTGGAACGTCGATGGAGGGAGTTGGCACCAGACCTAAACCAACACCACCTAGAAGACAAGGCCTTACAACAGGCCGTGCTACGTCACACTGACCAGTCCGCGGCCGCCAGCTTACTGGCTGCCTGCTACGAAGCATGTGGCGTGCCCCAGGGCACAGCCATTGTATTGGCGGCCGCGGCCTGGTCAGTTGTGAGGCCTTTTCTTCTATGTGGTGTTGCCTGAACGCACCAGTCACCTGATTACTGCAAATTCCGGGGAGGGGCCAGGTAGCTCTTACACCACGCGCAGTTGCACCTCAGACGTGATCGACCAGGTTCAGCTTTCACGAGCTGGGAGACCAGCACGTCAGTTGCAGCTTGCCACTGTCTTTATCGCACTCCTGGCCTAGTGACATGGCGCTTTATCTTGTTGAAAAACGCCACTCCGGTTGGAAAATGTGATTGCCATTAAGGGAGGTACGTGGTAGCCCAGCAGACATGCCAAGTATTACGATTTGTTCGTAATTATCATGATTTCTAGGCAAAAACTACGATGTTACGGGAGCCTGTGCTAAAATTACGGAATTCGCTATTTATTATAGTAGTTTGGCAACACTGTTTTTCGTTGGGTCATTATATTTTAAATAACAGATTACCGTACCATTTTGTCTTCAGTTTGGCACAAACAGTATAATATACACAAACACTGAATGGAGCCTTGATAAATTCGCTACTGCGGGTGCGTAAACTGATAGGTATACTAAGATTTGGCGTACTAATGTTCATACTGTCGTCATTAGCTAGATTATTAAGTTGCACGTAAATTAACTCTCGTACTTTTTTTATTCTGGGAGATGTACAAGTAAAAGTAAAGTTCAGTATAATTGTTTCTTTCAAAGTACGCATGTGAGCGATGTATATTTTTAGTAGGCGCCTTCTCTTGTCTTAATAATTCTTTTTACTGTCAGTTTTTGAAATAAATCTGGGGTACGGCAATGGAACACCCCACTCATCCTCCCCAATTCCTGCCTATTAGGAATAGCGAGCCGCGGCGGAGCGCATTGAGGCGCTATGCTCCGGATGCGCGAGGCCGTTCTTCGTCGGGGGTTCGAATCCCTCTCGGGCATTGATGTTTGAACTGTCTTTAGTCTAAGGTAGTTCATGAGCAGTTTGTAAGTTTGGGTACTAGATAACCCGCAGTTAAGTCCCATAACCTTCACAAACATTTGAACATTTTGAACGGATAGCGTCTTTTCAATCTTGGCATCTCTGGGCCAGCAATTTGCGATACACTATAAAATTCTTTAAAAATTATGGACTGTGTAAATTTTAATCCTATCAATTTATTGTAGTAATAAGCATTGTAGAATAATATTTTTGCTTCCTGCAACTGAGTGTACGATGATGTGGAACTTACTGGCAGATAAAAACTGTATGCCGAAATCGGGATTCGAGGGGAAGGAAAGAACCTTAGAGTTTAACGCCCCGTCGACAACTTCGTCTTTAGAGACGGAGTTTTTGGGTAAGCATCTGGAAGGAAATCGGCCGTCCTCTTCCAAAGGAACCATTCCGGTAATTGCCTGGAGTGATTTACGGAAATCACGGAAAACCAAAATGTGAATGGCCAGAGGTGGATTTGAACCACCGTCCTCCCGAATGCGAGTCCAGTGTGTTACCACTGCGCCACCTCACTCGGTCGGAATTTCAACCTGGGAATCTATCTTTCGCGGACAAATAGAAGTCTTCCTATTGAAGTTCGGAATCTAGGAAGCGAGTACCTGGCGTATGCAAAGCTATGAGGACGATAGAGTGCTTGCCCAGCAAAGGCAACGATTCCTGGTTAAGGCACACAATTTAAATTTGCCAGGATGTTGCAATAAAGCAAGAGTGCCGGCCGCGGTGGCCGAGGGGACTGAGGCGCTACAGTCACGGTCTGCACGGCCACTACGGTCGGGGGTTCGAATCCCCCCTCGAGCATGGATTTTTGTGTCGTTCTTAGCATTAGCTAGTTCATAAGTAGTTTGTAGGTTTAGGGACTGATGGACCCGTAGTTAAGTCCCATAAGCTCTACAAACATTTGAACATTTGAAAGCAAGGATTGAATATCAAGTTATGCAACTCTAGCAAATGTTTAACGTTGTAAGTTATTATTTTTCCCAGTATATTGCTAACGAATTATATATAAATTTCACTAAAAAAAACAACAGTTGCATAGAAGAAATTAATCCTTCTTTTCATAGTTCAGACATGGTATTAAAAATAGGAAAAAAAGTACAAATGTTTGTTACGCTTATGGGACTTAAATGTGGGGTCATCAGTTCCTAACTTACAAACTACTTATGAACTAGCTGACACTAAAGACGGCACAAACATCCATGCCCGAGAGGGAATTCGAACTCCCGACGGGGAGCGGCCTCGCGCATCATACCATAGCGCCTCAATGCGCTTGGCCACTCCGCCGCTGCTGGTATTTCAAATACAATGTTTTGAAACATAGTACTCCAATTCATACACGCAATTCGTCCTTCCTTTTGTACACACAGGCTATGTCATTTAGTACGTATTAAAACATTTGTTTCATTTATGTGTAGTAAAATATTGTAACCATTTCTTTACCATACGCACGTGAGTGTCGACGCTGGTACCGTGTATGCCCTCCTTTTGCAGCTTTGCGAGCTGCGATTCTTCAATGGAGACAATCGTAGAGGTGCCGAATGCAGTCCTGCGGAATGGCCTGCTGTGCAGTTTTCACATGGTGTCTCAGTTGGGCCAGATTCCATGCCAGTCGTCCATCATGCGCAAGATGTTTCATCCGGTCCCAAACATGGTCAGTGGGGGCCAGATATGGGGAACGTGCTGGCCAGGGTAGTAAACGTACACTTTGAAGAGCTCGTTGGGTACTACTGAATTCATGTCGACGTGCACTGTCCTGGTGGAATCCATATAGCCTTTTTGGTGCATGAACGGTAGCAAGAGATGGGTTGAATGATGGCTCCACTGTACTGTGCACTGGTCAATGTTCCCTCGGCGATCACCAGAGGAGACCAGTAAGTGTGGTATACGGTTCTCCACACCATGATGTAGGGTCATGCGTGCCGTTAGGACGTCTTCCACTTACGCCCCGACATCGGTCAGCCCGTGTTCAGTGGTCTCGCGATAGGCGTTTGTGGATGGACGAATGAAGACGAGCCGTTTTCAGTGATCAGAATTGCTTCTGCCTCAGTGCCAGTGACAATCGTGGCGTTGTGCAGGGCAGTTCGTGTGTACGTCAGAAGCATGTGGGGCCGACACCTGGCACAATGGTGCCGGGCGCCGTGGCTCAGCGCGCCCGGTCAGGGGGCTAAAAGCCCTCTGTAATAAAAAAGCGGAGTCCAATATTCAACGATCAGCCAAGAACGAACTGAACCGACGGCCGCAAAGCATAGATCCACAAGTAGGGGAAGAAATGTGTGGAGAGCCTCACAAACAGAGCCCATTCAACTCTGGTGATCGTGGAGGTAGCACTGTACATCGAAACCATCATCCGTCTTGCTACATTTCATGCACCAAGAGGGCGATATGATTTTCCAACAGGAAAATGCACGTCCACGTGTATCCCGTACCAAACAACGTGCTCCTAGCCAGCAGGATCCCTAGATCTGTCCCCCATTCAGCATGTCGGGGACCGGATGAAACAACAAATTGCGACCCGCAAGGATACCGCATCGCTGCAAATGGAGGGTATACACGGTACTAGCGTCTACATCTACATCTACATCTACATGGGATACTCTGCAAATCACATTTAAGTGCCTGGCAGAGGGTTCATCGAACCACAATTATACTATTTATCTCCCATTCCATTCTCGAATAGCGCGCGGGAAGAAAGAACACCTGAATCTCTCTGTTCGAGCTCTGATTTCTCTTATTTTATTCTGATGATCATTTCTACCTATGTAAGTGGGAGTCAACAATATATTTTCGCATTCGGAGGAGAATGTTGGCGATTGGAGTTTCGCAAGTAACCCACGCACCAGCGATAAGCGCCGTTGTTGTAATGATTCCCATCCCAGATCCTCTATCATTTCCGTAACGCTGTCTCCCCTGTATCGTGACAATACGAAACGAGCT
Organism: Locusta migratoria; assembly: GCA_026315105.1. Classification (NCBI taxonomy): domain Eukaryota; kingdom Metazoa; phylum Arthropoda; class Insecta; order Orthoptera; family Acrididae; genus Locusta; species Locusta migratoria. The sequence goes on from CM048749.1 coordinate 417,511,720, forward strand.
GCCCTTCTTTGGACTCTTTCGATGTCCTCCGTCAAACCCACCTGATAAGGATCCCACACTGGGCTGCAATACTCCAAAAATGGACGGACAAGCGCAGTGTATGCAGTTTCTTTAGTAGTTCTGTTGCATCTTTTAAGGATTCTGCCAATAAAACGCAGTCTCTGGTTCGCCTTTCCCACGATATTATCTACGTGTTCTTTCCAGTTTAAGTCTGAAGTAATAGTGATTCCTAGGTATTTTGTGGAGTTTACGGCCTTCACATTTGATTGATTTATGTTGTAAACAAAGTTTAACGGATTTCTTTTCGTACTCATGTGGACGACTTCACACTTCTCATTATTTAGAGTCAATTGCCAATTTTTACACACTCTGGTGATTGTACTCACATGCATATTGATCTCTCTGTGTCATACATCCTCAAGTATGTGTCAATAAAATTTCCCTCTGATGAGTCGACGAATTAATGCTGTTCATTTTTCATTCTCCTGGAGGGTAGTTAAAGTGAACCAACGGCCGTGTCGCAGTGGACACACCGGTTCCTCCTACATCTCCCAAGTTAAGCACTATCGAGCTTGGCTAGCACTTGGAGGGGTAACCGGCCGGGTCTGCCTAGCGCTGTTGGTAATCGGGGTGCACTCAGCCCTTGTGAGGCCAATTGAGGAATTACTTGATTTTAAGTAGCGGCTCCGGCCACGAAGACTGACATAACGGACGGAAGGGCGGAGCGCTGACCACGTCCCCCTCCATACCGCATCCGGTGACGCCTTCGGGAGGAGGATGACACGGCGGCCGGTCAGTACCTAGTGGGCCTCTCGAGGCCTGTCGGCCGGAGTTATAGTAGTAGTAGTTAAAGTCTGATTTATTGAACAGATGTGGGCGAAATCTGATACCAGGTCTAGAATGGAAAGAAGTAACACAGTACAATTCAAATGTTTGTAAATCTATCGGACCAAACTGCGTGGTCATCAGGCCGTAGCTTACAAACTACTTAAACTAAGGTAAACTAACCTAAGCACAAAACACTCTCTTTCACACATGCCCCAGTGGGGATTCGAACCTCCGACGGCGAGCAACCGCGCGCTCCGCAGAGAGACGCATTAGACCGCATGGGCTACTCCACCGCGGCTAACAGAGTACGTGTAAATAATTTGTGAGATCGCATTCCTATATATAATTTGTTATAATGCTTAAGTAACAACTCAAAAGATAGCATCAGAAAATGATCTAATTAATATCTCCGTGTATACGCTTCGCAAATCGCGAAATTTCCCAACGTCCGCTGCTTCTGTAAAATGGACGAACGATCTGCAATACATGAAACTTTGCGTCGGACCGGGACTCGAACCCGGGTCTCCCGCTTTTCGCGAGCGGTCACCTTAACCACTCGGCCACCCGTGCACGCTCCCGGGCAGGACCCAAACTATCATTGCTAAATATATCTGTCAAGTTAACTAAAATTCAAATTGTATATCTGATAACCTGAATTCGTGGAAGATAGTAGTGTCTAAATTTCAACAATTTAGCCAGGTTACATACTGTAATTGCCGTGGGGGAATGACAGTGCAATCTAAGGTGAGTAGCCACAATTTGTGCGGCCGCTCCCCGTTGGAGATTAGAGTTCTTCCTGGGACATTGGCCTTTGTGTTGTTTTTAGCGTAAGTTAGTTGAAGTACCTATGACGCCATCAATTTTGCCCCTTACAAACATTGTTTTTACCGAGCGAGGTGGCGCAGTGGGAACGCACTGGACACGTATTCGGGAGGATGGTGGTTCAAATCCACGTTCGGGCATCCAGATTTAGGTTTTCCGTGATTTCCCTAAATCACTCCAGCCAAATGCCGGGATGGTTCCTTTCAAAGGGCACGGCCGATTTCCTTCCTCATCCTTACCCAAAATTCCAAGCGTAAGCTCCGTCTCTAATGACCTAGCTGTCGATAGTACGTTAAACCCTAAGCTTGCTTCCTTTTAAACATTGTTGTTCTTAAATAAAGCATCCCGCTGACATGGTTTGAGTTAATGTCAACACCTGCCATCTGCGAATAATTACTGCATGCTCATGTTTAATACAGGCGGTACTCACCTTAATTATGACTGCAACCTGTATTAAGATGGTGCCTGACGATGGGCTGATGATTGAAACAGGACATTAATAAAGTTTTATTTCCTCGGCAGCTCTCTGTGATTCTGAATTGCCTTTTTAAATATATTTTTCTGTAACGAGGGTTTGCATTTTCCACCTTTGGTGCAGACACGGTGCTCAACTTCATTCGCTCGCACCCGCTGATGGACTCGGCCGTGGCGCACGAGTACGGCAAGCCGGTGTTCTACAAGAGGGACGTCGTCTTCACCACCATCGTCGTGGACCGCCTCAAGGCTGAACTGGCTCCTGCCGGCGTCTACAGCGTCTTCTACGCGGGCACCAGTAAGTATGAGAAACGGACGTATTAGATGCGCATATTCTGAACTGTAAGCCTGTGACAAGGGAGGCCAATACTTAGAGCGCATATCCTAATTAATCCTAGTTAATTTTACATCTTAATTTTGTTACGTTTCTGAGAAGGCAGCAATAAATTTTCTACAAAACGTTAAGTAGTTACTGTGCAATATATTGAACGTAAAAAATGTCTGAATAGTTTTTATCCCAAAATCCCTGTTCGGCGAAACAGCGCTGCAGCGATATGCAATCATCCATTCCCCTTCAAAGCTTATAGTTTTACATTTTCCGTCATAACCCGTATGAATATTATTTTGCCAATGGTGTGTTAAAGCCCATTGTGGCTAGTGATTTTTATCTGTTAAGAATGTGAAAGTACTATGTTCCCACTTTACTTTTCTTTAGCAATAATGACTAGGTGTTGTGTTTTCTATACATGCAAAAGCATTAAGAGAAAATTATTAATTCACCCTGTGCTTCACGAATTGTTTATAGTTTCACAAGCTCATTTACAATCTACACTGTTCTACAACAAGGAAGTCAGCACCAAGACTAATCACTGGACCGTATAATCTTTCGCTTAACTTTATTGTATGGGAGTGAAAGCTTAGTGGATACAGATAATCTTATTAAAGTTTAGGTTACACATCTCAAAGAAGTAAGGATGACTACAGGTCCTAATAAATGCCATCAAAGGCCGAAGGGTACTCGTAATGAAGAAATCAAAGACAAACTGCGAATAAAGACCACAGATGTAGCAGCGGAAACACGCTTAGATAGTAGGTTCTAAACCTCCCTGAAACATGGGCGTATGTAAGTTAGTTAACGTACTTTCAGCAGGGTGTGAGTTTAGGGACTGATGAAAAAAGTGGAAATGATGGTATGACATTTATGAGAGTGGTCGGCCGCCCTAGTGCAAGTGTTTTCACTGGACACCTCTTAGGCGACTTGGGTGCCGACGATGATGACAAGGACAACACGCAACACCCAGCCCACCGATGGGAATCGAACCTTTTTTTTGTTTTTTTTTTTGTTTTTTTTTTTTTTTTTGTTTTACACGTTTATTAAACTATTATATACAGAGTTAACATATACGTCTGTTACATGAGATGTTTCGGTTGTTACATGAAAAGCAAAGTTTACATCATGTTTCAAACAGTTTTGTTTTATTATTATCCAAACCAGTCCTTTTTGTTTTGTTAAAAGTCTCTAGGCAGTCTTTTTGTCTGGTTTTCTGTTGCGGAGTAATTTGTAGTTCTCGTTACTCTCTTTCCATTCTGAAATATATGGCACATAGAGATTTAATTTAGAAATTGAAATACATTTCAATATTTAAGTTAACAAAGTCAGAAAGGAGCATAAAGAAGACAGAATAGATATTAATAAACAAAATAGTTGTTACTTTGTTATTTGTGGAATAATTCTATTCTTAATTTGTTTTGCAAGAAATGCGGTAGGCTATTTTATTTGCGGCATCTTCGTTGTAGTGACATTCTTCATTATGTAAATTTCATCTTTGATATAATAAAGTGAAATAATCGAACATAAATTGATCTAATGGTGCAAATCAGATAGATATGTTTGTTAAGCTTATGGGACTTAACTACGGGGTCATCAGTCCCTAAACTTACAAACTACTTATCAACTACCTTATACTAAGGACGGCACAAATATCCATGCCCGAGGGGGGATTCGAACCCCCGACCGTAGTGGCCGTGCAGACCGTGACTGGAGCGCCTCAGTCCCCTCGGCCACCGCGGACGGCTGGTGCAAATCAATACGCAAACTTCAAGAATAGAATTACATCTAATATATAAATCAGTGTGTCCGTATGTTTGTTTATTTGTGTGTACGTGTTGCATACAGATCTATAGTTTCGTTCCAATCTTTATGAAATTTTGTACACGTAAGCTTCAGTCTATAAGGGCGGTCACCGTAAGTGTAAGAATCACGTGCGATACATAGTTCACGAGATATGCTGCATTTAACGACAGTGCTGCTCATTTTCTCCTAAATCACTGGACCGATTTCAACCAAATTTACTACACACATTCCTTACCGTGAATTACCAATTACCTGCAGGGTTAAGAATCACATGTGACACATGGTTCAGGAGATACAACGTCATAAACAATGTAGTTGCAAGAAACTGCCACATAATGCTACGAGATTTTATTCACGCGCTGTATGAGAATGAGAGTAATTTGCTACTTGCAACCGACTTAGACGTAATTTCAAACCTTTATTAAACTTTTGCTCGCTGACAACCATAGCAAAATGATGAAAAGAAAAAAGTTTCTCGCTTACTACTTTTCCGCTGTTTATGGAGTAAAACTACGGCAATTGCTATGACTTACAATTTATAATTTGTACACTACAAATTGTAGTCGCTGGGAATTTTACAGACCGTATACACACATATAGCTGAATGTACCATCGAAATTGTATCACAGTACGACAAGTAGTTCACGAGGTATGAGCCCATAAACAGTAAGGTTCATGGAAAACAACTCTATCACGCACCAAGTTTTAATCTGTTACTTCTTAACTACTAACTGTATTCCCAAGAGATTTTACAGACATACAGCCCTTATAAAAATAAAATAAAAATGGTGAAATAAATAAATATCCGGGAAACGCCGGGTTTCCAGCTAGTTGTTAATAAACAGTCAAGATTCATCTTTTCGTAATAAAACGTTTATGAGTTACCAACTACTTTTTATGGGAAACATGGTAGATACAAAGTAATTAATTCTATTACGTAGGACAGATGTACGTTGTGAAGGAGGGGTGGAGGAGAGTGAGATATACAGTGAGAGGGAGAAAGAGACAGATAGATAAAGAGAGAGAGAGAACAATGAGGACAAATAATGAGAGCTCAATTTCAATATCTGGCGTTCAGTTTCAAACGTAACATACTTAATATGATATACATTTATAGAAACGTATAAAAATTGTTGCCTTACTTGCTCTTAATGAAGAGTTCTTAGTTTTAAACATTTTGTTACACGTTTTTATTAATATCTTATGTAGGCACACGCAATAGCTCGTGTGCACTCGCTTGCTTTATGCTTTGCATGAAAATACTTGGACGACACTTTGACGCAGTACGAGAGCACAAAAGGGCATTCTTTCTGTGGGTGGGCGTCACTTTTTGGGTTGTGGTGGGTGGAGGTCGTTGGCGACGGCTGCGTGGGTGGCGTCGGCGTCGCTCGCGGGCTGTGGAGGGACCGGACCCTAGCGTGGCGGTCTGAGCCGCGGAGGCGGACTGAGGACCGATGACCTGACCTGAGTAGTTTCGCCCTTTGGGTCTCTGGAAACGTTTTTCCTGAAAGATGTGCAAGACATATTCAGGGGAAAAAGATACGAAAAGGTGAAGTACAAAAATACTCGGAAGCAAATGTCTTTCACTTGAGGCAACGCTACCTGAATTCCTACAGCGAGCGAGGTGAGGCAGTAATGAATGAACTAGCTTGGCAGTCAGGAAGATGGCGATGAAATCTGCATCCTGCCGTTTCCCCGAAGCAGTTACGACAAATGCCGGTAGATTTACATGGACAAAGACGCGACTGAAGCCTCTACAAAGGAGGCTTCTGCTCCGTTGATAAATATCTCACCGTAGACGGGACACAAAAACCTAATTTCCTGCAATTTTCACATTTCCTTCAACGAGTGGATGAGGCGCGCTGTTTTGTGGGTTAACGTCAAGTCTTTAGCGGTGTCGTGGGGGAGGGGGACGATGCAATAAAGGTTCAATCGACTGCAGCCGGCGCGTTGACAACTACTTCCTCTGCCGAGCAGTTCATTACGGGCTGAACGCGACAGCGCCGCGTGTTAAACGAATGCCCGACATTTGCCACACCTGACCCTTCGCCAGGGAGTTTGGGTAGCGACCCTCAGGCAAGGGACGCCCTTCCCCACATTCCTGCAGTCCGCTTTTAAACCTCTGTTTCCACATCTTACTCGATACAGCCACTACGTAAGAGACCTTTTTCTTCGTCATCTTGACGAAATGTACAGCTTCGTTTCAATATTCCGAAATAGAAATATTTATAACTTTGGGGAACGAAAGCAATACCGTGGTCTATGTCAGTGTGTAATTAGTTCCTCCAAGCACAAGTATGGACCATTCTCCCGTCGTCTGTACGTTAGCTTCCTTCCACACTTACTGATTGCGATATAAACAGTCCATCGGTAAGGGAGGAACACGAGAGGAACGATGTAAAGAGAATGCAAATGAACGCTTATCATTTAATTTTAATCACTGCATTTGTGCCTTTTTAATCACTGTATCTGCAGGTCCAAAACACACAGAGCAAAGAAGAACGACACACTCCATATTAATTTAATCTCCAAAATGTAATGTATGTTGCAGCGAAACATAAGTTAATAAAGTGTGTTGGGATAATGTTCAAAACAGTGACACAAAATAGCGGTAAAAGCTTCTATGTTTGACAGATCAGCTAAAGTCGACATTCAGTTTTAAGATGTTTGAAGTAAGGAATTGAAGTAATATAGAATGCTATGCTCGTAATGTACACTGTTGTGCCGCGGTGGAGTAGCCGAGCGGTCCAAAGCACCTCGCTGCGGAGCGCGCGGTTGCTCGCCGTGGAGGTTCGAGTCCTCCCCGGGGCATGGGTGTGTTGCCCTTAGGTTAGTTTACATAGGTTTAAGTAGTTTGTAAGCTTTGGACAGATGACCACGCAGTTTGGTCCGATAGATTTACAGACACTTTAACATTTTACACTGTTGTTCTACTTTGTTTAATTTTGGTATCTACAGAGTCGCGGAAAAAGCATCCTAATTTTTTAAAGAAACAAGAAGCACAACTTACTGAAAGCGTAACGTGTGTTCTACCTCAGTAGCGAATCTGAAGTAGATAGTTCCTGTCAATTAGTATGAGCAAAAGTTATACTCGACAACCGGAATAAATTAATAACTGGCTCCGTTTACTGACCACCGGACTGAGATTATGCAGAGGCTGAAAAGATCATAGAAAGCTTGAGTATCATCGCAAATAGGTACACTACTCGTACAATATTATAGATGAAAGTGCCTTAAATATAATATCCGTATGTTGACAAAAATACATCTACAGACACGGTGGTAGATAAATCTTCCGAAATTGTTGTAAATGCTTTTTAAAATTATTTTGAACAATTAGTTCATGAGCAAGTTCAAATTGTTTCGAAAATACACTGGAGCTCTTAGTCACAAATACTCCAATACATCACGACGGATACAGCAACTAATGAACACAAAGTTGTAGCGAGGCTCAATTCCGCAATAAAGTTATTCACCAAAATTAAACCTTAAATATATTTACTAAAAAAGAAACAGATAAATATTCGATTGACATATTGCTAAGAGACAGTTAGTTTACAAGAAATGAAGACTATGTCAATGAAGACCATATGTGGCTTACATTCAAAGAAATAGTATCCACAGCACTAAAGGGATTCATACCAAATAAATTATTAAGAGACTGAAATAATCCCCCTTGGCACACAAAACAAGACGAAGCTTTTGTAGGAAATTTAGACGAACGCAAAATCCTCAAGTTTTCCTGTAGCTCGAAATTGAGTGAGGACTTCAAAGCACGATTCACTTGATAGTTTTCACAATGAAACTCTTTTTTAGAAATGTGACGGAAAATCCAAAGAGTTGTGCTTCTATGTTATGTACACCTTTACTGCGCAATAGTGACGGTAATATTACTGATTACAGCGCCACTAAAGCGCAGTTACTAAATGCATTTTTCCAAAATTCTTTTACCAAAGAAGGCGAAGTAACTATTTCACAGTTCGAAATAAGAACTGCTACAAACATAACAGAAGTATATATCCTAGTTGCAACAATGCAAATCACCCTACAAATAAGTGATGTTGCAGAGATGTCTGAACTATCAGTGCAGATGAAATGATCAAACATGTTTTCAAAAAGTTTCTAAACTATAAGAAACTCACGTCTTATACATTTGTTTATGAAACTCCTTATAACTATTATTTTGTAATAGTAAGCTCCTTGCCTAGTTTCAGTTGCTTTTACTGGCCTTTTTAAAGATAATCAATAATGTGGCAATGGAATTTTAATTTTGAATGACTGTATCTAAATGTACATAATGAGATCTGTACTACTATTTCTAACCTTGTCTAATTTTGGAGATATGGGAATTAAAAACACTAATTTCAACACTATAGCTGCCGAAATTGTCGACCTTAGGATCAGGGTGTCAATTTAGGTGTAATTCAACGTTCAGATTTTTTAAAACCTGAAGCATACCTTATCATTTTAATAAAACATGACTTTTTGGATGATAGTTGCGCCTCTGAAGTTTCAGGGTATAATTTTAGAACTCACAATTACTTAATAGTATGATCATAATACTTGAAGGGAGAAAATATTCTCTTCACGTGTCAACTGTAAATGCTCTTACCTAAATAGGAAATCGGAAATTGATTGCAGGATGGCCATTTGAGTGTTGTTTAATGTTTTTGCTTCGTTGAGTCAAATTTCACTTCTTATTGATTAAGCGCTAGTGAACCGAATCGGTATCAGCTAGTTTCATCATTAAGTCATTCAGGGACACTGACCCCTGATACACTCTTTTTATTTTTACAACTAATAAAGGTCGCATCGTCGGGTGGTCCTGACTTCTCCATTATTAGAAAGCAGCTTTCCCTTGCAATTATCCCATTTTCGGCTTAAGCACATGCTCATAACAACACCTTCCTTAGGTTCCCTCTGTTTATTAAACGCGTAGCCATTGTAATGGTCGTTGTAATAACTTCCATACTGATGGTCACACTACGAAATGCAGCAGGGTGGTAGGGGGGGGGGGAGAGGGGCCACTGAATCTTCGGACCATGTAAAAGCGTGGCAAATGTCCGGCGTGGCAAGTGTACTGACACCGTGTTAAACAGGTAGCGGGCACGTCGCGGGCCGAAGCAGGTCAGCAGGGAGCGGCCTTGTTGTACCTCACACCTCTCAGCGTTTATACATAATTTTTACTTCGATATTTTTTGTCTGTTCACGACATCCTGTGAACTCGAGTTGCCTTACTAGTCCTGGTGAAAGATATGGCACAAGACCACGATGTCCTAAATTCTACCGTCTGCATATACTTTGACGTCAGTGGGTACCGCTCACATGTGGAAGGTCTCTTGTGTTCAAACAAATTTGAAAGGCTCCTCAAAGTCCATGAAGCATAGTCCACCAAAACTGTCGAAATCGGTGAATACAACCCCAAATTAGATAAAAACATATCAGGACTAGGGACCTGAAAATTTGCGTTTTGCGATTAATGCAAGTATAGAAGTGAAACACAGAATTTAATTGATGAAAAGAGATGATAAAAAATATGGTACATCAAGCAGGTAAAATTAAGTACAGACGACTAAAAAATGAGATTGACAGGAAGTGAAAAATGACGGCGGGAGTGGCTAGAGGGCAAATGCAAGACTGTAGAAGATGTATAACTAAGGGAAAAATAGATAACATCTATTTAGAGAAAGAAATGCAGCTGTATAAATATCAAGAACAAAGATTGAAAACCAGTTCTGAACGAAGAGGGGGAAAGCTAAAAGATGGAAAAATGTGTAAAGGGTTTCTACAAAGGAAATGAACATAGAGACAGAACTGTAGAAAGGGAAGAGGAAGTAGATCATGATGAAATGGGAGTTACTACACTGAGATATGAATATGATAGAGAGCTGAAATAAAGTCGAACCAAGGGCCTGGAGTAGAAGACATTCCTGCAGAGCTACTGAAGTCTCTGAGAGACGGTACAAATTTTGCAGTTGATTTTCAACTAACTTCCAATGAGGTCGAGGGTTAAACATTCAACATGGATGCCAAGGCAATACTAAGTAGCTTTCTTGTTTGCTATATTGCGCAGGGTTCCTCGTTCTTCTGTTTCGGTACAAATTCTGCAGGTGCTATTAATCTAGTTTCTGATACGGAAGAGACGTAAAACATTCCATAAGGCACACAATTGGATGAAAAGGCACTATTAACCCGCGTAGTTGTCTGGTGTGTGGAGGTGAGTGCCTTGTTTTTTTCTCGTCCTCTCCATGACTTGGTCTTCTTACATTGTGTGTGAGCAGGGCCGGCGCAAGCCCAAGTGCCGCCCCGTGCGAGCTGCTAAATTGCCGCCGCCACCCCCCGCCCCCAGGCCGTTTTTGTACAAAACGTTTGTGAAATTTTATTTAAGCAAATCTACAAATCTGTAGGAAAAGTCAGCAATCAATCGCAATTTTTGTTTTACTTTTCAGATCTACCTAGGTTTCGGCCACTGAGTGGCTTTTAATATCTGCTTACATCTAAACCGTCATGTTGACAGGTACGTTCAGCACGACCGTATAGATGTAAACATAACTCAAAGCATTGAGAATAGCCACTCTGTGCCGGAAATCTATGTATATATGGAAATGAAGACAGTTGAAACGGCCAAAGAGTGTGGCGGAAGACAATGGAGAGAGGAAGAATAAGGAGATGGAGTAACATAATAATGCTATAAATATATAGGAATCGACGGGTACTGATGCTAGTCGAAATATATTAATATATTAACTTACTGCACTGCGGTTATTCATTTCATTGAGCTGACACTCGCCATCTGTCGTAATTTGCATGTGTCAGTCCTGTCGTGTCTGATTATGGAATAAGGGGTAACAAATTAGTCATCCCCGTATCACGTCACTTTTCTGCGCTTCATTTTCATTCTAGCTATTCGGTTGACGCGTGCTTCTTTGCCGAATTGCCAATTTTTTAAGTAACAGATCATAAGAAAAATAAATTTTCCTATTCTGCATTCCTGAAGGAGAAAAATTCTAAATTATGAGTAACGTGCATGCGCAATACTAATTATACGTTACATGAAAAGCACTTACCTATTACATCCCAAGTTGCAAGAAATTCGGACGCACCAATTCTTCTGTTCTTGTGAAACGCAATCAAAGTGCTTCTGACCAGTCTTGACTCTCTCGGCTGACCAGTCTTGACTCTCTCGGCCAACTGTCTGTAGTTTTCGTTGTAGAGAACGTAACAATTCCTATTGTCTGGAAAGGCGAAGTGGTGACGTGGCAGTGTCTGGAACTAGGTCACATAACAAGGTACAGCGAGGCTGCGGTTAAACTAGCGCCCAGAAGAAGAAGCACGAAGCTCACAATAAGGATGTGACCGCTGATATGGATAAATATATTATCAGGCAGTAATTTTTATAGCATTACGAACAATAGAAAGAAATACGAACTTTGCGAAAACTGCACAACTTTTGTCAAACAGAAATGAGCTTCAAAGCTAGCGAGGAAACTCTTAGAAGCAATGTTCTGTCTATGGATTTTCGTTTTACAAGGTGTCAAAACTAACGTTTTGTTTCGCTTGGACGAGAAGACATTGTTGCTAAAAGGCCACACTTTCTCAGGTTTTCATCAGAATCAAAGCGACCAGTAGTTTACTTTGACGAAACATGGATTCACACGCATTATACAGTAAATAAATGTTGGCAAAGTGATAGTGTGTGAATAGTATTGTCACACAAAAGTGCTGGTCAGAGTTTCATTGTGTTCATGCAGGCAGAGACTGGTGTTTCTGGGCTCAAAAACCAAAACGTCCGACTATAACTCAGAAACGGATAGCAAACATTTTCAAAAATACTCGAAACCCAACATATGCCAGGCTTACTATCAATGTCTTTATCCCATGTGATTACAGCGTATTTACCCATCCGGAATACTTCCAGCCATTGTAGTTGTTGAACATGTTTGACTGTAGTAATGTTCAACAATTTTTTTTACATAGCGCGGGAAGAATAAAACACTCAACTGCCATTGAAGGGCTTAGTAAAATTGCTTCTGGCTTAACATGTAACCGCAGTATCGAACATTGCATTCGAATTTCCAAATTAGATTTAGTCTCCGGCAAAATTAGTTGTGAGTAAACGCACGACGCGTAACACGCTGGCAGCGCTCCGCTTAGAAGAACACTGGCGTGTGCGCCAGACTGCTTCCCTTCTGCGTAAACAGGACGGCGCTGCCACAGTGGCGAGGAAGAAACCAGTCCTCCTCCCTCCCTTTGTTCAACAGAGGCGGCCGGCAGGTAGTCGAGACGCCATGCCACAGTTCCCGAAGCCGCTCTCTCCTAGGTTTTATTTCGAATCCCCTCTTGGGAGTGAATGTTGAGTTTGTACTACAGAAGACAGGGGAGCGGCAGATTTGCCGCCTCTTGGAAACTGCCGCCCCGTGCGGCCGCACGTTTCGCACGTGCCTTGCGCCGGCCCTGTGTGTGACGGAAGTTTGTCTACCACTGCTGTTTCCCTTTATGGCAGTCCCACGGTTGTTGATGACCGTGTGTTATAATCTCGAATCTCTCTAGTCTTTATCTTAACTGTGTTTTCGAAAGACATACATAGTAGGGTATTTGGGTGGCAAAATACTTCTGTTGGCCGAAATAAAGAAGACATGAAATGCAGAATGGATATGGGAAGAAGAGCATTTCTGAAGAAGCGGAATTTGTTGACATCAAGAATTAATTTAAATGTTGATAAATACTTCCTGAAATATTTGTCTGGGTTGTAGCATTGTATGGTAGTGAAACGTGGAAGATGTGGAGTCAAGTCAAAATGATTATAGAAGCTGCTGATCAGTATTGGAGAGAAATTACTGGCATAGTATAACTAAGAGATGGATTGGTGGAACACATTCTGAAACACCAAGGAATAGTCGTGGAGTGTTTGGGTACAGATAACAAAGGGAGACCGAAAGACGAATGCAGTAATCAGATTCAAATGGAGTGGATCGTTGTTCATATGAGGATATGAAGAGGCAGCACAGGTTGGAGTAGGATGGATAGTTGTATCAAACCAGACCACAAAAACAACATAGAATGGTGCAATATGTTGACTAACTCAAAAAAGAGAGAAACTAAAATAAAGCCAAAATTTACCACACTTTTAGATTTTAAACTGAGAAAAATGTTTCAAATTGATTGTAAACTTCAACACGCAAGAGGCTAAAAATCAGAAGTTAATTATTTAAATAAACATAACTTGTTACTTTAACACTTATTGAAAAGCTACTAAAATGTGCCGCAGTAGAGTGGCCGACCGGTCTAAGGCGCCTTGCTGCGGAGCGCGCGGCTGCTCGCCGTCGGAGGTTCGAGTCTTCCTCAGGCATGGGTGTGTGTCTGTTGTTCTTAGGTAAACTTAGATTAAGTAGTTTAAGCCTAGGAACTGATGACCAAAGACGTTAAGTCCCACAGATTTACAAATATGGAGTGTCTCACGGAAGACGCCTGCCAGGCGTCCGGGGATCGCGCGGGACGGCTCCCGACCTCCGCCACCGCATCCGCCAGCCACGGCAGCGCCCCATTCTCGGAGTCTATTGTGCCGCGGGCGCATACACTGAGTTAAAGTCTAAAAATATTGCCATCTGAGTAACCTAAGCTTACCTTTATTTACAGTAGATGTTCAAAATGATGTCCCTCTATGGAAAGAGCGGCCTGACATCTATTGAACACATTTGCGAACACTCGACGAATTTCGGCTGCCGAAATCTGGGAAATGATTAGTCTAATCCTGTCTTCCAACTCTTCGAGTGTATGGGGATTGCTTGCATACATCTTGTCTTTTAACATTCCCCAAAGATAAAAATCGCAGGGATTTAGATCTGGAGAACGAGGAGGCCAATGAACTATTCTATCATCAAATACACTTCTTATTGATGCCATAGAAGCATTGGCAATGTGTGGTGTTGCATTGTCCTGCATGAAATAATCATACAGCTTTTCGTTGAGTGAAAGGTCTTGAAAAAATGGATGCAGGATATTGTTGACATACCTGTCAGAATTTATTGTTTCGTGATAAAAGATTCGACTAGTCAATTCCCAGATTTCGCCAGCCGATATTCGTACAGTGTTCGCAAATGTGTTTCAAGATATGTCAGACCGCTCTTTCCATAGAGGGACATCATTTTGCACATCTACTGTAAATAAAGGTAAGCTTAGGTTACTCAGATGGCAATGTTTTTTAGACTTTAATTCAGTGTATGCGCCCGCGGCACAACGGAGTCCGGGAATCGGGGACTGCTATGTCCGCCGGATGAAGTGGAGGCGGCCGGGAGCCGTACCCTGTATTTTAAAGTATTAAAATGTATACAATAATTTATCCTAGCCTTCTACAAATGTCTAAAGCCGTCCAGCTACGCCTGAAAACTATGAAAAAGAAACTGTCGGGAAGCATTCAACAGATAATAGGAAGAAGTGTAGCGAGTAGATGTCACTGAGAAAAATAACACTAAAGTTGCGCGATCTTTATGTTAAAATGTACTTACTTCGACTTACAAATAAGAATCTCACAACAAAATCGGTCTTAATTAAAGAACATTTTCAGCACATCATAATGCTTTTAATCTAATTTTTTTCCTGTTCTCTTTTGTATACACATGGTTTAACAGCTTGTCAGATAATTGGGTGCCACTAGATGTTCTCATTCAGAAACTTGTCACCATTTATAATCTATTTTTTATTTTTTTTTATGTTAGTTGCTATAAGAATTTTACTTCTCCCCTCTAGATATATCATGATAGTTTTATGGTTTTGTTGTGTTATCCATTTCTCTGTAATGCAATAGTTCTGAAACCGAGCATTAGTGTTGACGCTGGAGGGAACTAGCGAAAACTCCGTTCACTCTTTTTTCTGCTATATGAAATTCTATCTTTTGAGTTTGCAAGGTATTTTAGCGTTTTTTCTGTGAACAATGTGGCATTGCCATATAGTTGCTTAGCAACCGGAGTGACACGTTATTGACGTCATTCGAAAGGAATGGCCGCCAGAAACAAAGTCCGTGCCGCGCCAATCATTTCGGTTCTTGTCACACATGCTGTCACAAGCAGTGTCGACGGATGACGTGTACGTTAGTTACATGTGTTTTTTTAACTCGAATAATTCTCTGCGCTAGCCTTTGTGAGCATGATACGGAACGCTGTGGAACTGCGCTGGAAATCAAAGCGATGGCCGCGGGCGACTGACCTGGCGTATTCCGCCAATAATATTATTTACGGGCTATCTGTTCTGCACGGAACAGCGAATGATACTGCACGAATTCTCACCTGCTTGTTTAAGTATATGTTAATGAAAGCTCTATTTGCCAACAACAACAAGCAATGTTTCGACTTGTAATCACTACATAGCTGACGGAGCAGTGGTTAGCCCCTACATTTTAGTTTGCTTTAGCACGACAGAACGAAACATTGTGGTGCGATATGCCAGTGCGGTTAGAATAATTGTTTTCCAGGTCCCTTCTTTTGTATAGTAACTACATTTTGCCAGAGAAACTACAGAATGAACACTCCAGACCGCATTTCAGAGATCGAAAAATTACTGATTTACATGTATGGGGAAGTATTTCGTAGTTCAGTTAAAACTACAGGGCTTAAATTCAGCTAAATACTTAGGAGTAACAACTGCAAACAACTTCAATTGGAAAGAACAGATAGAAAATAATGTAGGGAAAGCGAACCGAAGACTACGTTTCGTTGGCAGAACACTTATAAAATGCAACGCTTCTCCTAAAGAAATTGCTTACATCACACTTGTGCATCCTATTTTGGAGTATTGTTGCGCAGTGTGGGATCCCCACCAAGTGGGACAGACGGACGATTTAGAGAAAGGTAAGAGCAGCTCGTTTTTTATTATCGCGATATAGGGGAGGGAAATAATGCACGAGTTGGGATGGAAATCATTAAAACAGAGGCCTTATTCGTGCGACGAGATCTATTTGCGAAATTTCTTTCACCAATTTTCTTTTCTGAATGCCAACATATTTTGTTAGCATCCACCTATATAGTAAGACATGGTCATCAAAATAAAATAAGAGAAATCAGATTGTAAACGGAAAGATTTGTGTGTTCCTTTTTTCCGCGAGCTGTTAAAGAATGGAACTGTAAAGAAATATCACAAAAGTGGTTCGACGAACGCTCTGACATGCACTTCAATGTGATTTGAAGAGTATTTATGTCGATGTTACTGAAAACATAAAGTTTATTAAAATTTTAAAACTAGTAGTTACAGGGTGACAGTTACTGAAGTGTGTGAAATAGAATGGACATACCTTCTGAACGGGTTGCTTTAGGATCAAATCAAATGTTTGTATAGTCTATGGGACTTAACTACGGGGTCATCAGTCCCTAAATTTACAAACTACTTATGAACTACTTACGAACTAGGACGACACAAATATCCATGCCCGAGAGGGGATTCGAACCCCCAACCGTAGTGGCCGTGCAGACCGTGACTGGAGCGCCTTAGTCCCCTCGGCCACCGCGGCCGGCTTGCTTTAGAACATTCAAACTGCACGCTTGGGCGCGGGGCATAGAGGGAACTACTATGTGCATGCGATAGCGCCTTGTTGTTGTCAGCCATTTGCACATGAAAATGTCGCGTTGCAGCGTGCTTGTGAGAAGAGCGCCTGTGAGGGCCTGCTATGCGAGCAATAATAGTCCAACCTCGACTCGAAGGAAGATTGCGACCTAGTTCAAGCTGAAGACAAGCGGTCCAAGTGTGCTAACAATCAAGAATTGCATTTGGAAGTTTGAGAACGCGGGTAGTGTTCGAGATAAGTGTTGGTAATGTCGATCGCCCAAAAAATGGTGAAAATGCCTAAAACCATCGACAAGACACGCTCTGTGTGTGTCACACCAGCCCCAGGAAATCGACCTCGACCAGACGAGCTGCACAACAGGTGGAAATCAACCGGGAGATACTGCGAAAGATAGTTCTTGAATACCTGCATCTCTTTCCGTACGAAAATCAAACCCCTTAGACTTAAAGCCTCAGGGTCATGGAGCAGCAGTTGTGTTTCGCCAGTACCATTATCTACAGAACTGGCGGACAGGACTTTGATATGAATACGGTTTAGTTTAGTGATGAAGCCCAGTTTCATATGGTTGAGTTCGTCAATAAGCGACACGGGTCATTATGGGTACTGAGAGTCAATATTTAGCGATTGGGAAGTCTCTTCATCTTGAATGACTGGCTGTGAGCTGTGCAGTGTCCAGTCACGGGATAATAGGTGCGGTGTTCCATGATGTATGGTGCAGGTGTCACAAGATGGTATCATCCCCATCTGATGTCGTGCAGGTGCACTTCCGCGTCCGCGCTTTGGCTCTGGGGTCCTGAGCCCATTAGTATGTGCCTCGACTTGTCTCCATGTTTTCCGAACCTCAGCACATGAGACTCCTTTCTGAAGAGCTAAACTAAGGACAAGGCGTACAGCAATAACTCCATTCAGGAGGTCATCACAGCATTGATGTTCCAACGCTTCACCGGGTGATTCAGGATTATGCTATTCGTCTGCGCCAGGTCATCACCACGGAAGGCAGGCACATGCAATATACGATATCGTAAATCCGACTTTCTGTAATGACGTTCACATGTTCCAGGAAGTGTGTGCACGCTGTAGTTCGTAAAATGTACTTTTGTTCAAATGTTTGTATAGCTTAAGGGACTTAACTACGGAGTCGCCAGTCCCTAAACTTACAAACTACTTATGAACTAACTACGACTAAGGACGGCACAAATATTCATGCCCGAGGGGGGATTCGAACCCCCGACCGTAGTGGCCGTGCAGACCGTGACTGGAGCGCCTCAGTCCCCTCGGCCACCGCGACCGGCTGTACTTTTGTTTCAGTTAGTTCGTTAATTGTTAGCCTGTATATATATAATATATATATATATATACGTCACTTCCGTAGCTGAAGGCTTAGCGTAGATCAGTGCTTTCCAAACTTTCCCTAATGGCGACACCCTTTTATAACTTACAGTTTTTTTGACACCCTTTCACTAATATAAATACATATGGTGGAATTTAGATGCTTCTTGAAGGGAGGGGGGGGGGGCGGAAAAGTATTGCTTAAACGTAGTTTGTAAACGAAACTGAAATCCTCGTACAAATTGACAGGTTTAATGTTGATCCTGACGGAAGCAATTACGTACACTCATCACAAGAAAAGGAAACATTAGGAACTACAAAGATGTACAACAGAGTAACACCTCAGACAACAATGCCTAACTCACACAGTAATACTTGCTTCTTCTATATGCGACCCAACTTCCGAAATACGAAAACTGAATTTCGGAAACCGTTTTTCGCTGTCGTGTATACGTGTCAGGGCCAGATAAGGTTTTGCTGGATCGATTGAAAACGGCATCTGGAAATTAGCTGCTCGGATTTCTGATTTAGACAGCACAGTGGCTGTTCCCTTTTAGTTCAATATTATCACATTATTTTCAGAAATAAAGAGGATGTATTTATGACAAGTGATGAATTATTATTTAAGTTCTATTGTTACGTTCTTGCTTCATCACGACTTCGGAAGTCCCGACATATTCGGAAAAAATGGATAAATATTTGTGATAAGTAAGAATATGAATATCATTTCTGGTCCCAGAATCTGTTACATACAGGAAACTGATAAAAAATATTGACGCATACCAGGGTTCGAACCAACGATCACTGCATTTAAAATACTACTCTCCGTTAATCACCTGGCCATACTCCGTACTAAACATCGCTACTGAATAGCTTTAATCAGTGGACAATTGTGACTGCTTTTACAATCTGTGACAGCTTTTACAGCCACTATGTCATTGATTGACATTTAATTGTAAGAAACGCTACCGAGGATGACGTGGCTTCGATAAATCCATTAAAAAACGCTCAGGTGCAGCTTTTTGAGATGGGAAGCAGACTACAGTGAAGGTTCGTTCAAGCAGCTGCAAGCTCCAGCAATCTGCGCATGGAAATAGCTGTTACTGTATCGAGTATCAGCAGCAGCTCTACGCATGCGCAGTTTGCTGGAATATGGCAACTGGCAGCTGCTTGAACGAACCCTGGGTGTGTACTGCTGCTGAAGCAGAGCTGCCGCCTAGCGTCTGAGCACGCAATTAATGTGCACCGATCATTATCTCAGTACGTGATCTGTGGTACACTGAATGAAGAGAAGGGTGATTAGCTGCAGGCGAGTCTTCAGGGTAGTATGAAGAGAAGGATATTTTGTGTTATTTTATGGCAAGTTCTTTGTGTAGAGTCTAAATTTGTTAGTCTCGCGACACCCTTGATACTACTACGTGACACTCCAGGGTGTCGCGACACCCAGTCTGGAACGCTCTGGCGTAGATGATTGCCATGTGGAAGACCTGTGTTTGATTGTCAGTACTGCACGTCGCATTCTGTCATTCTCACTTTTCTAAGAACCACTTGGTTCATTTAACTCTGAACATCTTAATAATTCTTCATACACAAAAATATAACAATTAAATAAATCAAAAATTAAAAGAAAAATAAAACAAATGTCAATGATTACTTTACTTACTTCTAGCATGATGGATGGCTTAGGCACCAATCGAATTGCCGGCCGCGGTGGCCGAGGGTGCTGCGGCGCTCCAGTCACGGTCTGCACGGCCACTACGGTCGGGGGTTCGAATCCCCCCTCTGGCATGGATATTTGTGCCGTCTTTAGTATAAGGTAGTTCATAAGTAGTTTGTATGTTTAGGGACTGATGACCCCGTAGTTAAGTCCCTTAAACTATACAAACATTTGAACCAATCGAATTATAACTAACTTTCAAGTCTACAGATAAGTTGGGTTTATTAATGACGATTCGTTGTTTTCTTATTTATCATGTCAACCAATACATCCTATAATCGCAAGAAACAACAACGTTTGTCCACTAAGCAATGATGTGTCGCTGGACAGGCGTCTGTACTCTAGCGCCAGCCACAATCCTAACCTAACGTTATTGATCACACTGATCGTTTGTAACTTACGAATTTTATCTACCCAATATGGGTATGTACTGATGGTGTCATCTACGAATATTACTGTTGAGATGTGTTGTTACCGAATTCTCGCACTGCTGGAATGTCCGGTAACCTGTCTCAAATACGATATTTCATTGCTAACCCCCACCTACGTACGGAAAGATGAATAGCAAGAGGCCTATGACACTTTTTTGCTGTGGTGGAGTGGCCGTGCGCTCTAAGGCGCTTTGCTGCGGAGCGCGAGGAAGCTCGGTAGGAGGTTCGAGTCCTTCCTGGGGCATGTGTGAATGGGGGAGGGGGGTAGGTGGATATGTGGGTGGGTGGAGTCGCTTGTGAGCAACTATGTCGAAACGTTTCTGGAAATATACGTAATCCATCTGAGATCTGCTGAATATAGCACTTACTACCTCATGAGAGTAAAGAACTAGTTTTCTTGCACGAGAACGATTTTTTTTTTTTTTTTTTTTTTTTTAAATTTGTATTGATTATGTATCAGTCAAATATTTCGTTCAAGGTGATTGATAATACTGGAATGTAGTATATTCTTCAAAATTGCACAGCAGGTCATCGTCAGATGTATCCGGCTATAATGCAATGGACTACTTTCGTTTCTTTTCTTGAATGATGGTGTGATTTGAGCAATTTTCCAGTCTTTGGGCGCGGACCTGTTGTCGAGAGAGCCGCTGTATAATATTGCTCAATATGAAGCCAATATATTTCATGTTCCGGAAGGAATACTTCGTACTGTAAGACTTGCCTATATTAAGAGACTGTAGTGGAGTATGACGAGACGTAGCGGAAATTTTCAGATCGGGAGTGTTTTATAATGTGATGCAATGGTATCAGAGTGCTGATTGATGTCTCTTGTTTCATCTATATGATTGTCGTTTAACGCGTTTTGTAAAGTTCGTGTAGTGACTGTGTCGATTTGTGTGTGTTTGCAGGCACGGGGTCGGTGTACAAAGTGGCCCAGTGGTTCGACCCAGCCACCGGAGAATCGTCATCCAGTCTCGTCGACGTGTTCGACGTGACTCCCGGAGAGGCCATCCACGCCATGGATATTTCACCACAGGTACGATCACAGACACTCCGGTAGCAAGTTCTTCAGATATACCGGGTGCCCATTTAACGTTGCAAATCGAAATAACGGGAAAAGTACGTACCCATACACACCTGACCACATATCAAACCACCTCCACCGCACCCTTTGAAATCATAAATACGGATCCATATTTTTATTGCCGATTCGGATTCATCATCAAAATATACTTAGAATTTGATCGACACATCGTTTTACATTCGTTGTAGATAGCGGAGTAATTGTAAAGAATGTTGTCTGCAGCTATTCTCGGAAAAATTACACTTTGGGTTGAACAATTAAAGAAACACCTGTTCAATGAGTCTTATGAAACGTACCTAGCGGTATCAGTGAAGCCCCACTTGTACGTTACGTCGGGAGTTCGTAAAGTGAGTTTGGACCACAGCGTGCTGCCTTTAACAGTCCAAGTGCCAATCACGTCAATTGACGGGATACGGAAATTTCTGTAGAATGCCAATCACGTCATTTGACGTGATCTTTGTTTTCGTGCTTATAAAAACAGAATCAAGTTTATTGACGGGCTAGATCTACCTTAAATACCTTACTTGGTAAACCTAGTGTCTAAACCAGGCTATAGATCTTTTATTTAGTTTCTAAATCGTCCGACTGGTCGCATTCATTGTATGAAACGGGGCAGCTAGAAAGTGGTGTCCGCTCACTCAGTAGGTAAATCAACGGACATGGCTTCACGCAAATTATTCTCCCCGAAAGTACTGAGAGGTGACTATGACAGAGGGGTGACACAGCAACATATCGTAGTGGCTCTACAGATTGTTTGCGAAGTAGAGAAGTTTTTATTGGGGCCCTTAACGTCGGAGTTGTATGTGATTTAGATGCTCTGTGTGTTCAGTTCTGGATTTATTTCAAATATCAGACAATTCTTTACGCCAGACTGAAGATAAAGAAACTAAGTGCAGCTGGGGTTACTCCTGCAAGCAGAATGTCTGGCACTCTAAGGGATGGAATGGTTTACACGGCCGGCAGTCAAAGTGTTAATCGTGAGCCGTAGTGAGCAGTATGGCCGCAGAAGCGCTGCCGTATTACACCGCCATATACCACTCAATGTCGCGAATATAACTAAGTAGACAACATTCATAGACGGTGCAATCTTCACTTTTCTTTCAACAGGTGTGTGGTACGTTTCTTTGATATGTATTTTTCTAGGGATTATAAAACAGTTCATCGCTTTAAGTTATTGATTTACCAAAGTTATCGTTGCCCCGCAGGTAGAAGGATTACAAATTGAGAACCGTTATGTCTTTTGTCATAAAGTACTGAAGAAGTACGTTTTACTGTATCTTTCACAGTGCAGGCAAATCTTTCGAAATCGTATTTAACCGATTACAGTTCCGTCTACCACAAGTGAGTTGAGTGTGTCGAGCAAGTCCCAGGTATTTTTTGGCGAGAAATGAGAATCTGCAATAAGAATGGGGCTTCATATTGAAGATTTCTAACTGGCCTCTCCCGTACCGTCTCATTGGGCTACAGAGGTTTCATTTAAGGCCACGTAATGTCCCCCTTGAAGACATTCACATTGTGTCTGGGAGTTTTTCTGGTACGATGCGTATTTTTCGATTGATTGCGGATTGCGGCTCGCCAGTCACGGTCTGCACGACCACTACGGTCGAGGTTCGAATCCCCCCTAGGGCATGGATATTTGTGCCGTCCTTAGCATTAGTTTGTTTATAAGTAGTTTGTAAGTTCAGGGACTGATGACCCCGTAGTTAAGTCCCATAACCTCTACAAACATTTGATTGATTTCTGTTAGGTTAAATGGGACACCATCTACAATGGTACGTAGCTTCAAAGCTCAGCTAAAACAGTTCATTTTGACTCTTTCGCTGTGCTTTTCATATCAATGTAATCAAATGTTCAAATGTTTGTAAAGCTTGTGGGACTTAACAGCGGGGTTATTAGTCCCTAAACTTACAAACTACTTACGAAGTAATTTATACTAAAGACAGCACAAAATCCATGTCCGAGGGGGGATTCGTACCCCCGACGGGAAACGGCCTCGCGCATCGGAGCATAGCGCCTCAATGCGCTCGGCCGCGGCATGAATGTAATCCTATTCTGAAGTATTAATATCAGAAATCGCAGTTTTCTGATACATTGATGTTACTGCGATATACTTTTAAGACTGGTGATGGCAGCAGCAGTAGTACTAATAGTAATAGTAACATAAGAGTAACATAACATAAAACTGAACCTAGACTTTGGTCTTTATGGCATGGCATCTGTGAACTGTTATTGTAAATAATAAAAAGTGGTCTATAGTCGTTGACAGATGTGCACGGTTCACCTATTTTCTCGCTGGAAGGGTGGTGAATGTAAAAGGAGAAGTAAGTTTAAGCAACTGGAACTAAATCTCTCCGTGTGTTCATCAAGATCTGTTGGATAGTGTTGCAAATTCCGCAGTATCATAACCAGGCTAGTCGTGGTCAGAAGAATAAGGCACCCATTGAGCACGAAATCCGCGTCAGAGGCAGCCCCGTTGTAATCGCTAATGCGTTTCACTATAATTTCCACATTAAAATTGTAAGTAATTGCTGCCGATCATAGTGGTACTGGACATATTGTGAATGATTGGACGATTCAGCGGATGTGCGTGTTGTGGCTTGAGTGCCGTGTGTTTGCCCACACAATCAAGTGGGGCAAACGTTGCTGTCCAGTCCGCACGCTACTGCTGCTGCAGCCGCTGACAGTGCTGAACCCGTGGATCGTTATAGACATTCTCTTTTAACAATTTCCAACGTACTACAGTTAAAAACAGTCTAGGCGCGGCTTGAACCCACGAACCTCTAGTCCATGAACTAATGCTCTACCAAGTAGCCCACTGTAGCGCATCGCGATAAGTTCTTACAGTTATGCTTTTCTTCTACTTCGTAGGTTAGGTGTTTGTTATTTATTATTATAGTTTTCGCACGTTCTCCTGGACGGCAGCACATAGCAAGAGTTATATATAAGTTTCGGTTGATTATCGATATACAACATTTGGTACCGGTCTGAGTGTCTGACATCTGAAGGTTTGGGTGTGAGTTCAGGAGAAAATGACTACGTTCATTTTCACATGCTTGCCTCGTATTTTACGATCCTCTGCACCGATTTCAATTCGTTTCGCGAATATATCTAGCGGATTTTGGATTCATTTGGTAAATCAAAATTAGACACGACTTTTGTACTAACAGTAAAATATTTTCATTATTACTAATATCTATTAAAAATAAATGTGAAGCATTGAATTAAAATATCTGATGCGGCGGGGAATCGAACCCAGACCTCCATGCTTGCTAGGCAGATGTCTTAGCACTAGTGGTGCGGTGGTCTAGTGGTAAGACGTCTGCGTAGTAAGCATGGAGGACCGAGTTCGATTCCAGGCCGCATCAGAAATTTTAATTCAATGCTTCACCTTTGTCTTTAATGTCTTCGACATTTTCGAGACGGAAAAGACCGTCTCAGGGTTTGTGAATTTCTATTTAAAATGATACGTAATATCTATTAGTTTATACTCATTTGCCTTAAATACAAGTGTTTTTATGTACCTAATATATAAATATGAGACGCATCATTTGTGTTCGTATTTCTATGCGTTGCAGTACTGTCCATGGGACTGTGATGAAACGTTGCACAGTTGATCTTTAAATCAAGAGGAAAGTCACTATCTAAGTAAAATTTGGCATGGTACATGAGAGTACTTTACTTACGAACTGTAACAAAATCTATTGTTTTATTCCGATCCTGATGAAATTTTGCACACTTAACTTTCAAAAGAAGAAGAACATCACCGTAAACCTACGATTTCATACGACAGTTGTCGGAGGATATCTTGTTATAAACTTAATGTTAGATGCCATTTCGCTAATCACCATGAAATTTAACATAGTTAAATGATTTATTACAAACGGAAGACGTGATTGATTGAAGACGTGGAGTAGGATTTAGAGAGGCAAGTAGGTGATGTTCGCAGAAAGGGAAAGGTGGAAGTGGGCAGAGAGAGAGGCTTAGGAGAAGATGAACAGGGAGAAGGGAGATATTGAGATGAACTGAGAGAGAAAGAAAGAGAAGGTGGACAGAGAAGAAAAAAGGGAAGGAATATATAAACACCCAGGTGACACCGGTCTTTATCAGCCAGTATCTGCTAAAACTTCGTCGCACGATCAAATGTTCAAATGTTTGTTAAGCTGAAGGGACTTAACGGCGGGCCGGCCGCGGTGGCCGAGGGGACTGAGGCGCTCCAGTCACGGTCTGCACGGCCACTACGGTCGGGGGTTCGAACCCCCCCCCCCTCGGGCATGGATATTAGTGCCGTCCTTAGTTGTAAGTAGTTCATAAGTAGTTTGTAAGTTTAGGGACTGTTGACCCCGTAGTTAAGTCCCATAGACTCTACAAACATTTGAACATTTGAACTTAATGGCAGGGTCATCAGTCCCTAAACTTACAAACTACTTATGAACTACCTTATACTAAAGACGACACAAATATCCATGCCCGAGGGGGGATTCGAATCCCCGACCTTAGCAGTCGTGAAAACTGTGACTGGTGCGCCGCAGACCGCTCGGTCACCGCGGCCGGCGTCGCACGATCTTTTCCACCCATGCGCCAGAAGTCATCTGGCTATATTCGCTATTATTGTAATATAAATGTATTAGCCGTAAGACATAATGAAATACCTGTTTACTACGGAATTACAAGGGGGCTTCTCCGGATGATCTCGCCATTAACTACGGAAGGCGTTGTCGCAGCTGAACCAGGCGGGCAACGACTGCGTGCTTCGGTCTCTGCTTGCTCCGGGGGAACGAACCGTACATGCGACGTGCTTGTTTACGCGGCACGGCGCCCTTAATACGGCTTGTTTACCTCCGCCGACGTGCCCCCTCCCCCCTGCGAGCAAATCCCCGGCGCGCCCTGCGCACGTCCGCCACTTGCAGCCTGTTTTTGTTTCTCCTCGGAAGCGGGGCGGACGGCGGAAGGTGCGGCGGTTTTACGGCTGTTTACAGTGGCGCCGCGGTGTCTGGTGGCACGTTCCGCCGATGTCGTAAACGTGTATCCCACGTGTCCTGCGCCCGGGGTCACGATTCCTCGCCCACGCCTGACCTCTGACCAGTGGGGTTGCCGTCTGCGCCTGATCGCAGCCTTCCATAACGTGACTGTGCATTCGGGTCGTTGTCAGGACTGGCTACCGATAGAAATGTGTGGTTTGTTTTAAAATACGCGCGCACTCGTTGTGGACGTGTGAAAGAGACGACAGCACTGTATGGAAGGACAGTCGAGACTGTTATTGATACTTACAATGGCGTCGGTGTCAGTAAAGAATGGACATGTAATCATTCATTTTCTCCACTTGTGTGGAGTGCCGTTGTTTGAAATTCTTCGCCATTTCAGTGAGACATATGCTTATGGTGGCACGGATGTGTCCAATGTGCGTGTGTGTTTTCGAGATTTCAGAGAAAGCAGAAAATCGCGTGACAACACACCCATACACGGTTAGAAAATTTACTGACGCAAAAGTGCAGGCTGTACATAAAGTCTGGGAACACTTTCAATTATTTACCGCACAAGAACCAAACATTTTGCAGATATCGTACATACACTAATGGCCATTAAAATTGATACACCAAGAAGAAATGCAGATGATAAACGGGTATTCATTGTTTTGTGTCCCATCCTCGTTGCCCCCGGTTGTCCTGGGTGTCGGTGGCCGAGTAGAGAGAGACCGACACAGGAAAATAGGATGCACGCGTGTGCAGGTACGGAGGTGACCAGCCAGTGGGACAGCAGAAACTAGAAACACTAGGCTAAATTAGAACAAGTCGTATATTTCGTAGAAATAAGATAATACTTATCTTTTACCAAGTTCCAGACTGCAGAATGCTGATACATAGTTAAACTAGAGAGAGAGGCCTGCCTACTGATGAGTCCTAGGGCCTATCCAAAAGCCAAGTCTTAACTGGTGCCTATCTGATTCCCAAGTCACCGATGCAGCAGTCGTGGCCACGAGCGGAGTTGCAGCAGAGGGCGCTCGTGGCTGACGTAAGAACGCCGCGCCGTGCGTGCATGGCGGCGCGCGGCGAAAGTACGTGGCGCGCACTTCATACTTGTGCGACACCACACATTGGGCAAATATATTGTACTAGAACCGACATGTGATTACATTTTCACGCAATTTGGCTGCATAGATCCTGAGAAATCAGTACCCAGAACAACCACCTCTGGCCGTAATAACGGCTTTGATACGCCTGGGCATTGTCAAACAGAGCTTGTATGGCGTGTACAGGTACAGATGCCCATGCAGATTCAACATGATACCACAGTTCATCAAGAGAGTGACTGACGTATTGTGACGAGCCAGTTGCTTGACCACCATATGACCTGACGTTTTCAGTTTGTGAGAGATCTGGAGAATGTGCTGGCCAGGGAAGCAGTCGAACTTTTTCCGTATCCAGAAAGGCCCGTACAGGACCTGCAACACGCGGTCGTGTATTATCCTGCTGAAATGTAAGGTTTCGCAGGGATCGAATGAAGGATAGAGCCACGGGTCGTAACACGTTTGAAATGTAACGGCCACTGTTCAAAGTGCCGTCGATGCGAACAAGAGGTGTCCGAGACGTGTAACCAATGGCACCCCATTCCATCACGGCAGGCGATACGCCAGTACGGCGATGACGATTACACACTTCCAATGTGCGTTCACCGGATGTGACCATCATGATGCTGTAAACAGCAGCTGGATTCATACGAAAAAATGGCTTTTGCCGTTCGTTCACCTAGGTTCGTCGTTGCGTACATCATCATAGGCGCTCCTGTCTGTGATGCCGCGTCAAGGGTAACCGCAGCCCTGGTCTCCGAGTTGATAGTCCTTGCTGCTGCAAACGTCGTCCAGCTGTTCGTGCAGACGGTTGTTGTCTTGCAAACGTCCCCCTCTGTTACCCCAGGGATCGAGACGTGGCTGCACGATCCGTTACAGTCATGCGGATAAGATGCCTGTCATCTCGACTGCTACTGATACGAGGCCGTTGGGATCCAGCACGGCGTTCCGTATTGCCCTCATGAACCCACCGATTCCATATTCTACTAACAGTCATTGGATCGCAACCAACGCGAGCAGCAATGTCGCGATACGACATTGTTCGACGTTTGTTCGATATACCTGCCTTCCGTGGCGTTGACGTGGTACAGCCGCGTAGTGAAATTCTGCACGACCCGCTGAAGTGTTGGATCATCGATGTTCTCTATGACCTGCTGAATTGCTGTGTTCAGCTCAGCATTGGTTTTGGGAGTTATTGCTGTACACCTGGTCGTTATCATAGCCCCACTGAATCAACACCAACTAGAAGACAAGGCCTCACAACTGGCCGTGCGTACGTTACACCTAAACACCGCGAATGGTAGCTGACTGGCTGGTTTACGTTTATGTGTTTGTGAATGACGCTTCCTCGCTAAACAGTACTCGTGGAGAAAAAAAAAAAAAACTTTTATCGTCCCGTGATTTATTTTGTGCTTAGTGGCGAAATTGTACACGACATTCAAAGTCTTCGCCATGCAAATCCTGGTGCATATAGAAATATGGTACGGGTGAAATTTATGTTGATGTAGAATTCTCAACACCGACGTTGTAGAGATTCCCGATTCTCGCTCAATTTGTATGCTGCTGACGTGCGGATTAGGTCCAAATGCCGCTTAAACACTTACTTGGGCATCATCATTTGTTGCACTTCGTGTTTGACGTTTCACTTGTGGCTGAACTCTTCCTGTGTCTTTCGATGAAAGGTCCGGACACTTGGATAATATCTTCCAGGATAACGATCAACATACATAGCACAGGCCCGTTGGGCATTTTGATCACAATAGCCATACATGCATACCATATCGACCTTTTCTGCAATTGGTAAACGGTGCATTTTAACACGTAATGTATCACGAAACAAATACCGTCCGCACTGGCGAAATGTTACGCAATACCATGGTTGTGACTATTACAGCGCCAACTATCAAGAAGCGAAAAATGTGTTCGAAATAAAACATTCATATTTTTTTACGTACTAACGAATATGTATTATTATTTTTTAATCTGCCAGGGAGTTTCATACCAGCACACACTCCGCTGCAGAGTGAAAGTTTCATTCGGGAAACATCCCTTACGCTGTGGCTAAGCCGTGTCTCCACCATATACTTTCTTCCAGGAGTGCTAGTGTTGCAAGGTTCGCAGGAGAACTTATGTGAAGTTTGGAAAGTAGGAGTTGAGGTACTGGCGGAAGTAAAGTTGTGAGGCGGCATCGTGTGTCGTGTCGGGATAGCTCAGTCGGTAGAGCGCTTGCCCGCGAAAGGCAAAGGTCCCAGGTTCGAGTCCCGGTTCCGGCACACAATTTTAATCTGCCAGGAAGTTTCAAAAATGGGGGTACCTATTTAAAAAAAATGCAGTTGATATCCGTTTGACCTATGACAGCGCCATCTAAAGGGCCAACCATAGCGCCATCTGTTTTCCTCCTTCAAGATAGAAAAGTTTTGTTCTTTTTAATTTTATTTACTTTTGTTTTTGTTTGATGCTTATTTCGTGCGGTATTTCGCCCGGTCACTATCAATGGTCCACCCTGTATGTAGTGACGGGGTAGGCCCAGCATGACCATACGTCACTGTACCTGCATCAGCCTGACCTCAGCCGCAAGCGGTCCGCCCTTCGACACGAATGGCGGTCGACCCCTTTCGGCCTGAGGTGACCCGCCGGCTACCGGCTGCGCCGCTGAGTCACCATCTGCGACGCCGGTCGCGTCACGTTGCGTTGCGTCGCGTCGCGTCGGCGTCCGCTCGCGGCCCCAATCTCGCCGCGGGGAACATCGCCGTCCGTGACTCGGAAATCAAACGGCTCCGCGGTAATTGGCTCCGGAACGAAATCGCGCCAGGAAATTACTTCAGAACAGCAAGAAGCACTCTATTTCAGCCAGCCGAGCGCGTAACTGGTTTCGCTCCGCGACTCGGTTTCCTTAGTCGAAGACAATATCAAATGACCGCTGGTAAACACCGCACAGACAGCCGTTTCCATTACGCTACCTGTCGATTCCTCCAGTAACGTAGCAAGCGTAATTCTTCCTGAAATGTGTACGGAACTCCGAATACTCTTTTATCTTGCTGTGAGAGCTCGGTTAATGGAATCGCTTCCTTCGGAACGTTTCGCCCACTACATTTTCTTGGAATTAACATATTGATATTTTGTTTGTATATCGACGCCGTAAATTATTTACTTGCTAGTTTGTAGTAAAATACTGCATTAATAAGACGTACACCTTATTTTATTAATTGACTTTGTAGATCTAACAATTCTCCTTCAAACTATTTTAACGAATTGTCAGTATCTTAGTTTTCAGATATTGTCATTGACACTTCCTAATTTCGTTGTCTTATTATCCTGGAACAAAAATTCGTTACTGACGACTTAATAAACAAAGTACTATACTAAAAATTTCGTGATGCTGAGGCATCCGACGCCAAATTACCTTGAGACAGAAAAGCTTCTGACTATGCGTCAGCACGGTTTCAGTTTGCGCTTTTCCCTCGTGACATCTTGCTTGCTATGGATGAAGAACAACAGGCAGATTGCATATTTCTTAATTTTCGAAAGGCGTTTGACACGGTACCGCACTACAGACTGCTAACGAAGGTACGAGCGTATGGAATAGGTACCCAAATAGGTGAGTGGCTCGAAGATTACTTAAGTAATAGAACCCAGTGCGTTGTCCTCGAGCCGACCGCGGTGGCCGAGGGGACTGAGGCGCTCCAGTCACGGTCTGCACGGTCACTACGGTCGGGGGTTCGAATCCCCCCTCGGGCATGGATATTTGTGTCGTCCTTAGGATTAGCTAGTTCATAAGCAGTTTGTAAGTTTAGGGACTGATGACCCTGTAGTTAAGTCCCATAAGCTATACAAACATTTCGTTGTCCTCGATGGCAAGTGTTCATTAGAGACTAGGGTATCGTCAGGTGTGCCCCAGGAAAATGTAATATTTTCTACTTACATAAATGATGTGCCGGACAGAGTGAGTTTCAATCCGCGGCTGTTTGCTGATGATGCTGCGGTGTACAAGAGGGTGTCGTCATTGAATGACTGTAGTAGGATGAAATATGACTTGGTCCAAATTTCTAGCTGGTGCGACGAATCGCAACTAGCACTAAATGTAGCAAAAAGTAAGGTGGTGCAAGTGAGTAGGAGAATCAATCCCATAATGTTCAATTACAGCATTAGCAGTGTGCTCCTTCACAAAGTTGTGTCAATTAAATATTTAGAGGTAACGCTACACAGCGATGTGAAATGGAGGGAGCGTATAAAAACAATCGTGGGCAAGGCGTATGGTCGACTTCAGTTTATTGGGAGAGTTTTGCGTAGGTGTGATTCGCCTGTAAACAAGACCGCATATAAAATGGTTGTACAACTCAGTCTTTTGTATTGTTCAAGTGTTTGGGATCTCCACCAGATGGGTTTAAAGGAATGTATAGAAGCAGTTCAGAGGCGGACGGCTAGGTTTGCAACTGGTAGATTCGACCAATGTGCGAGTGTTACTGAAATGCTTGGAGAACTCAAATAGGAATCGCTGTTTCGAGAAACACTGTTGGAGAAATTTAGAGGGCCGGAATTTGAGGCGGACTGTAGAACGATTCTTCTGCCGTCAACCTACATTTCGCGTATAGACCACAACGATAAGATCAAAGAGATCAGTGCACTTACGGATGCACATAAGCATTCATTTTGGGAGTGGAACAGGAAAGCAGGTAAGCAGTAGTGGTACTGAGTACCCTCCGCCACGCACCTTGGGTGGATTGCGGAGTAAGTATGTAGATGTAGAAGTATTTTCAAACGTACCGTGAAATAAAACCTTTTGCAATGATTTCCAGGAAACAGAACACAGTGAAAGATAGAAGAGGTTCATATCACAGAACAAGTTGATTAGCATATCCTGAAGAAAGGATTAGCATTTCAGTCATCCCAGTTCAGCATGTGTCACGTTGTCTAGTAGGCACTAGGCCCGTAATTGGTCATGGCAAGTTGCTCCATGCGTTATGGCATCCACGCTGCACCCATCTGGTTACGATGATCATCTGTGATTTTTGCCATAGGCTTTCAACACTGCACCCGTCGTTTCACCATATACAACGTATTGCTGGGGTCAAGCGACAGGTTCCCAGCTTTATGTCAGGATGTGGTGTGAAACCTGATGGAGCGCCAGAGGACGCTAGTAATACAGTATTAGGGTTTACAAGTTTATTCAACTGAATACAAGAATTTGGGGTGTAGTCGCTAGCTCGGCAGTAGCTAGACCAACAGGTGACATTCTTTCGGCCGCGTTAGCTCGACATCTCGCCGCGTCTCCCATGGGCCGGCTGTTGCACCTTTCGGACGGAGGTGCCCGGGCCGCGACGTCTGGGTGATGAAGCGAAGACTACCAGGTGGAGTGCTCGGTCCCTCCTCCTGTCTATACAGCTCCTTGTGGGTCCATGCTCGGAACCACTGGAGTCGATTAGTGACAGATGACCTCTTGATACCGCTGGCACTGTTAGCAGCAGACTGCTAGCGCGTCGGCAGGATCTTTAAGAAACCAACCAATGAAGACTGAAATGACCTCGGGCAGCAACCATATACATCATTATGAAGACGGTGGACAGCGGTTCACCATCTCCGCGGACGATGGACAGTTTTAAGCGTAGTAATTGTCTCCGTACTCCATCTCCTTGTTGCGACTAGTGGCTAATGGTTTGAACTGCTTTATCTGAGACATAAGCTGAATACATGAGATTAGATCATTGGATCGAGGAATACTCTGCTGAGTATCTCCGAGTCCAAAGACCAAGTGACTACACTTCTGAAAGCGGAAGTTTATATACAGAATTGGCTGAAGCTATGCCGTATGGGACGGTCCGTAATGACGGAATGTGTCCTACTTGTGAGTGCAGCATTCACTCGATGAGCCCTTTAACCGCTGACGTATCCTCGGACTTGTTCAGTCTTGAGTAGCTATGAAATGTTTACAAGCTGACGAAGATACCCTCTCTCCCTACTAGTCGTCTGTCGCAGACAACAGTCTCCTGACTGCAGGTTTTCAACTCGTCGACGCGGCGCTTGCTGTTGTCACAAACGACTGGCGTCGGTTTTACGGCATAGGCTGGTGACCGCTTGAGCGATGTTCAAATATTCCAGTGTTTGTTAAGCTTATAGGACTCAACTGCGGGGTCACCAGTCCCTAAACTTACGAACTAACCTATACTAAAGGAGGCACAAACATCCATGCCCGAGTGGGGATTAGAACCCCCGACGGGGAACGGCCTCGCGCATCGGAGCATAGCGCCTTAATGCGCTCGGCCATTTCGCCGCGGCCGCTTGAGCAATCTAAGATTTTAACAAGTTTCTCTGTCAAAATTTTGCGCTGTAACAATATATTCCGTTGGTGAGAGGTTAGATGATCTGGTGGATACAGACAAGACTCACATCTATGACACCAAGAAGGCTCGTGTTTGTACAACATACGGTCGTTCATCGTCGTATTGAAAAATGTTATTTGGGGCCGGCCGCGGTGGCCGAGGTGACTGAGGCGCTCCAGTCGCGCTCAGCACGGCCACTACGGTCGGGGGTTCGAATCCCCCCTCGGGCACGGATATTTGTGCCGTCCTAGTACGTAAGTAGTTCATAAGTAGTTTGTAAGTTTAGCGACTGATGACCCCCTAGTTAAGTCCCATAAGCTTAACAAACATTTCAACATTTTTGTTGTTTGGGATGTTGTGGATATAGTCTTGTTGCGCTGGATGTTATTCACGTAGATCTAACTGCTCAGAGCGCCCTGGACACGCACGAAATGTGATTTGTGGTGGTACCTATATCACTGCAGACCATAAGGCCGTCAGTTGTATCACTGTGATGCCGCTTGTAAGGGGTCAGACCCTCCTACGGATACATTCTTGCCCTAGTTTCATTACACAGGTCGAATTAGGCATTATATTGATAGTTGGCATAGCGAGCGCAGTGAGTCGCTTGTCGGTGGTCTGGCAGTGGTACGGCTTAAGTGTGGAATGTCGGCGAGAGTGTAAGCCGCTTAAGTGAGTAGTAAGAGAGATGCTAAAAGTCCGTTCATTGTGCGTATTTCAGGTTGAGTTTATCCCCAGCACCGTGGGTGGATTTTCTCACCATTTGTGCCGATCGTAATGGTGTA
Organism: Locusta migratoria; assembly: GCA_026315105.1. Classification (NCBI taxonomy): domain Eukaryota; kingdom Metazoa; phylum Arthropoda; class Insecta; order Orthoptera; family Acrididae; genus Locusta; species Locusta migratoria. The sequence goes on from CM048749.1 coordinate 417,546,258, forward strand.
AGAAGATTTCCGCGCCGCGTATCGTGTCAACCGCGCCGGCTAACAAACCACATGGAATACAGTTGTGCAATTGTTGTGCAATAGTGAGACAAAAGTTATAAATGGCGCGTGAAGACTAATATTGACGACCTGTGTAAATTACCGTTATTATAATGTGCGGTGAAGGCCGTGATTGCCTTGTATATTTGTGATTATTCAGAAATATAAAAAAATAGTTACAGTTCGAAGTTGTGCCTTTTGCAATTATTGACAAATTATGAACCCTTACGACAACTGTTTATCAGCAGAAAATTAATTATTGGTGAAAGCTATTCCCGAAACAGACTTAACGATAGCCCTTATCCTGTGCACACGGTCGTACTTGTCATTAATTGGATTGCTATTCGACGTCAGACTGACATCGAAATATTCGGGAATGTTTCACGGTCTCCATGCAGCGAACAAAATGCGGTTATCGTTTACGGGCGAACAGAATTTGAATTCATCCACAACCACAATCTGATGCTATTCCTGTCATCAGTGACGCCGTTCCATCGTACCACATTCGCTTCTTACGTGGTCGTGCACATTAGTTGCCGCAGCGGAATAGCCGTGCGCACTGAGACGCCCTGCTGCGGTGCGCACGGCCGTTTGCCGTCGAGGGTTAGAGTCCTTCCTCGGGATGTGCGTTTGTGTTGTCCTTGGGTTAGTTTATTTTAGTTTAAGTAGTTTGTAAGCTAGGGACTAATAACCAAGTAGTTGAGTCCCATAGGTTTACAAACATTTGAACACTTTTTTACATTAGTCAAAGGTATGTTGAGAAATGGTCGACGCGCGGTAAGAAACGCCGACAGACTCTCTCCCCTAATGGTGAGCGACGTTTTCCTTTGTTCCATTGTTACGCTAGAGCCAAGGAGGACGCATATCTGTCCTGCAATGCCTCTCGGGTGAGGTGTCGATCTTCTTGGGCGGCGGCCTGCCTGGTGCGATCTGACCCAACACCACCTAGAGACAAGGTCACACTGACCAGGCCATGGCCACAAGCTTACTGGCTGCCCGCTACGGCGCAGGGAGCGTGCCCCAGCGGACAGACAGCTGGCGGCCGCGGCCTGGTCAGTCTGACGCAGCACGGCCTGTTGAGGCCTTGTCTCTAGGTGCTGTTGCTTGACTGACCCCGTCACGTTCCACGGCATTTCGTGAACCGCTCTTCCCACACCGGTAGCATTACCGAAACGCTGCGTCCCACACAAGCAGCATATCTTTCATGTGAATAACTTTCCTTCTTTCAAACTCATTGGTTTGATGGTACGCTTCGTGCACATGTATGCGAGGCGTTCGGCACCCATATTTTATAACCACTTTATCGACGGGGCGTTAAACCTTCATCTTCCTTCCTTTCTTCATCCTCCATGTTGGGCCAGTTCTCACTGATCCACTACCTTTGGTTTATAGTGTAAATAAATTTTACTGGCAGGTGTTGAGGCGCCGAGATATCGACATTGACCGTCAACCAACAAACCAACATGGTTGAAATCATAATCACTTCTGCAGATCATGCTAATTTGCATGTCCTGTGAATATTAAGTTTCTGTCTCTAATGTTTTAAGATGATCCTTTTCTGCACATAAATGTATAAGTAGCAGTCAAATAAGGCCCGAACACCTGACACTAGGACACTTGGAAATGGATCCATTCAAAAATAACAGCCAAAGCGTTAAGATGTATTTCCTACTGGTAGACGGGACGATAAGCCACTGTTTCGTTGTACGCGGTCGGCCGCTGACGGATCCACAACCACAACTCTTGCACCTCTTCTTGCGGCTGAAACCGACGTCCGTCCATGTCTTCTCGAGATCGTCATCGATGAACAGCAGTCAGCATGGGTACTTGCACCAGGAGGCTGTTACGAAGGCCCATTTGCAGCAAAGTTGTTTGAACAGTCATTGAAAATGACACTTGGTAATCCCTTGCTGCATCTGAGCGATAATCTGTGTATCAGTAACACGTGTATTCGCCCGTACACATCCCAGATGGTGTCAGGTACCCTCGTTCTAGATACCGACAGTTTTCCACCCACATTCTATTTGAATAACGACGGTATGCGAAGAGTTAACTCTAATCAATGAGAACATTCTGGCGACCCACCTGTTATCGGTATAAACCAGTCGAGGGGACAGGAATGATTGCTAGGCAGAAACACTCATGGTGCATACAGAGTCAGTGAGTGTGCTGTCTGGGTATAGGATGGGAAAGGCTCTTAGTCTATCTGATTTTGACCGAGGGTAGATTGTGTTGGCCCGAAGGCTTGCCACAAGGATTTCGAAAACTACGCGACATGTCGGGTGTTCGAGGAGTGCTGTGGGGAGCGTCTTGAACAAGTGAAGAAATCGAAGTGAAAATGCGTGCAAACGTCGAGGAGATGGGCGGTCACTTCTCATTGGCAGAGTACACACACTGCAGCGAACACTCCTAACGATACGCCTCCACAGGCGACGACCCATGCATGTGTCAATGTCAGCATTATGGTTCGGCAGCTATGAGTGAAATAAGCAGGAGGCTATAGTTACCGGACGTTTGCGCAGCGGTAGAGTGTTGCATGGTCTGATGAATCCTGATACCTTCTTCATCATGCGGGTGGTGGAGTGCGTCCAGCACATCCTAGGTGAACAGATTTTTGACACTTGTAATGCGGGATGGAAACAAGCTGACGGTGGCTCATTTATGCTCTGGTAAACATTTATTTGGGTATGACCAGTGGAGGTCGTGCAAGCCACCATGCCACCAAGAACTATCGCACACTGGGTGTAGGTCATGTACACCACTTTATTATTGCTATTTTTGCCGAAAGAAGAGACATTTTACAATATAATAATGCATGTTGCATAACGCCAGGATTCTGATGGAACGGTTCAAGTCGCAGTTGATGTGCTGGTGCCACGAATCGCCAGATCTCTATTCGATTGAACACATGTAGGCAGTGATTGAACGTCGCGTCAGAGCTCATCGCACCCCCCCCCCCCCTCCCCCGCAGTTTGGTGACCCGTGTGTGCAGCTATGGAGTCAACTTACTCAAGAGACTTACTAGGACCTGTCTGCTTTCATGGCATAACACGAGCTGCTGCTTTCTGTACTAAAGGCGGCCACACCAGTTGTTTGTTGATCGCTGACCGACTCCCGTCGATGCCTAGCCACCGAATGAGCGGTGCTGCCACTGTGCACAGGGGGAGTGGTTCGAACCCTGGTGCTGGCCTCCGGTCAGGAACTCGTCCCCATCTTGGCGCATCGATGTGGCTACCGGTGGCTGGCGAGATGACTAGAGCTCCTTACTGTAACACGACATCACGCTGACCCCTCGAGTGGCCCGTTGTCCGGAGTCGGGAGATGAACCGTGAATCGCTGACGACGACCTCCGAGCTGCAACTGCTAGTTGCTTACTCGCTGCCGTACTGGTGCACCCCGAACTGACAACTGATCTGAAAAACTATAGGCGGATCCAGGGGGGTTCTTTCTTTTTTTGTTTTTGTTTTTTATTTTTATTTAATTATTTATTTTTTACAATGCACTGAGTCTTCAAAGCTGTGAGACTTTTGTTTGATTGGGCGTGGGGTAAAAAAGGATGGCCGTACTAGAGTCTTTCTATTGAGCCCGAGTTGAGCAGCCGATCAGAATTCTTTCAACACCCCCCTCCCCAACACTGCGACTATTTCGTTCATTTACGTAAAATTTCCACAAAATACTCCAGCGGTGCTACAGGATATACGACAATAGCTTAAACTCGCGGCTCCGCTCGCGTGTTGATTGATTATGATAGATAATGCGCGAAACGTCAAATCGGTTTTTTAAAGAGATGTATTAAAAGAAATTTCTTTTTTACTGCTTTATTTATTTATTTATTCATCCATTCTTATATTTCCTTATTCGTATGCTTATCCTTACAGAGAAAGAGCTGAAGACATTGTAGTACGCATAGAGCAAAGGTATGGTCTGTGGCATCTCGTTTCGCTGTATGTAATTTCATTGCTATAGAGTCGCAAACGTCATCGCTGGCCTGCAGTCCGAATTTTTTAATAATTTGACGACTTTCAACCACCATATCTTCCACCCCCTCATAGCTATCCGCATTGAATTGCTATGGTGTACAACGGCAGACTTGGGACAAAAATTACACACAGACCATTCGTTTGCGTTCTGTAGTTTTCGCTGCAGAGCGAAATATTAAAACACACACACACACACACACACACACACACACACACGTAGACTTTTATATACATCGATAACTTTCCATCCCAATATACTCCACATTTTTGTCATTATCAACCCTCAAGCAACAATGCAACCAAAAACCATGTTCAAACAGTAAATATAATTTTCAAAGAGTAATTATTGTTCCGTATTTCGCGTTATATTCTTCAAATTACTAAATATCTATCAGATCGCTATAAAACCATGCCTAAAACCTTCCGCAGGTATAAATTAGAAAGTGTACAAATATTTAAGTCTCTGCGTCTCCCCGGGTAGACATTGGTAACAGTACACATTTTTAGCTCTTTATGTCTTGTGGTTGAGACGTGATAAACGTACACCGAATAGACATTCACATTTATAGATATAGATTAAGTGATGATAGTGTCGATTTCATTAGGAGTGTTTAATTCCCGTCCGGTGCGGCTACTTGTGTGAGGCCGGCCGTTACTGGTGGTCGTGGCGCTGTCCTGAGGTGTGACGTGTCTCGTGTTGCAGCACGGCGCGCTGTACGCGGCGACGGACGAGCGCGTGCGGCAGCTGCAGCTGGCGGACTGCGGCCGCCGGCACTCCAACTGCCTGCAGTGCGTGGCCGACCCCTACTGCGGCTGGGACCGCCGCGACGGGCTCTGCAGGCTCTACGCCCCGGGGTGAGTCACGTTTTATTTGTGTTTACACTACCGTCTCAAAATGTCCAACATTCCTGCACAAATACACTGGGTGTACACAATGTCGGAGAACAATTTCAGTTACTATTTCAACAAGAACATAACATCGTTTCAGTTTACTTTATTGCCACAATATTTAGACCTGTTACCTTGATACTCTAAACAGGTCGTACATAATCATTTTAAATTGTCTCGTATACTGTTTTATACATGTAAATGTAGTTAATACTTATGTTAACCTTTAGCCCGTACACCGGTCTTTTGGACCGGGGCGACCCCTTTCTCCTACCCCCCATTGTCTCTGAGTGCGTGTCAGCACTCTGCCCTCCACAGTAGCCTCAAGGCAGCTGAAGAAGAAGTCGAAGTAAGTCTTTTCTTCGTTGTGCATCTGTCAGAAGTTCTGTAATTGACGAATTGCACTCTCCGCTCCCGGTCAAGAAGGCCGATATGTGCACTGAATGTCTTTATTTTCTCCGATCCAACCCCACTTACCCCCACTTACCCTCAAGTTGAGTGTTTTTCCTTTCACAGTCAATTGCAAGTATATAAAATTGGAAAAAATCTACATATCAAGTGTGTCAGAAAACTATTGGGGGGGGGGGCGGTGTATGCTAGGGAAGGGGGAGACGGAATGGTGCACTACATGCATTTTAAGACAATTAGATGCAAAAAAAGGCCGAAAGAAACTGAAAGAAACGGCACCGCGGTCTTAAAGCCCAAGTGTACGCTTCGTGTGCCATAAGGGGGTGTACGGGCTGAAGGTTATCTGCAATCATATACAATATAAATGTAAAAAAAAATTAAAAAGAAATTTAAAAGTAGTATTGAAAATTTACATAAAAAAGAATAATATTAATCTTGAAATACAATATATTGTTCCTTGGCTTAATTAAAGTCTTCTAGTCTTATTGCCAAAATATGTTCCTGGCAGCCTCGGAAGAACTCGAGGTTTGCCAACTAACAAGGGCAATAACTACTTACAGACCTACTCTAACTACACTATTCTACAGTATCTCCACAGGCATGTGCATGCCTCGGCAAAAATCCCCAAGTCTGCGCATATCCGTGTTACTAACTAAGCATTTTTTTAATTTTTACAGTTTTTAATTTTATTATTTTTTATTATGTATTATTAAACTTATCGGCTAGTTATGTTAATATTTTATGTGTGTGTGTGTGTGTGTGTGTGTGTGTGTGTGTGTGTGTGTGTGTGTGTATGAGCCCTTATTTTTGTGCGTTTTTGGAATGTCGAATGCTGAGGCATGTAGCAGCGGTTATAGCCAGAAATTATGACAATACTCAATACTAATATCATCTTCTCCCTTGCTTGGACTGCGGCTGTATATTCAACCATTTCCAAAAAACCTATTATGTGCTAAATAAATTTGGCTATGATATCTCCGGTTTCTTCTTGGTTTTGTATTTTGGATGACCCGCTGAGTAAAATATAGTGCTATGAAGAATACTGAACAGTGGCGTGGAAGGCCGTGTATCTAATGAGGATATAGTAAATGATTGGCAATAAAAGGAAGTGTGAGGCTGTGAGGGTTAAAAATTTGGAGGGAGACTAATGCTGCACCATATGAAGGACTGAAATGGAGGTGCAGATGTGACAAGAGTTGCACAAAAAACACTAGCTTGGACAACGGCATCAACCCACTCTTTGGTGTGAAGGCATCAACCCAATCTTTTGTGTGAAGATCTCACCAACGACAAACTTACGTAAAAGAGGTAGCCAACAATTAAAATTTCACACTCTACACAACAGCACTTTTTTCAATTGACGAGACGTAGGAAGAAGGGTGAGGAAGAAAACGAATGACATTAAAGACATTAATGATGAGTCTGAAGCACTGGATTAAAGTTTGTGATACGACTGGGAATCGAACCCGACATCCATGCTTACAAGGTAGACATCTTACCGCTAGACCACCGCATCACTAGCGATTAAGGCGCCTCGGCATTGTCTAAGCACGATTTCCTTCACCTCTCAAACTTTAATTCAGCTTCTGTGTTCCATAGAACATTGCCACCACTACCAAGGTTCTCCATGCAGCGGAATAGCACTTCTGCAATGGACATATTGGAACATATCAATGTAAATACAAATATAAAATTGCAGTGGTGGCAATGTTCTATGGAACGCAGAACCTGAATTAAAGTTTGAGACGTGAAGGATATTGTGCTTAGACTATTCCGAGGTGCCTTAATCGCTAGTGATGCGGTGGTCTAGCGGTAAGACGTTTGCCTAGTAAGGTCCGGGTTCGATTCCCGGTCGCATCACAAATTTTAATAGAAAGCTTCAGATTTATCATTAATATATTTGACATATTCGATACGAAAATCTGTCTCTGAAATTGTATATTTGTGTTTACGAATGACTTTAGCTACACTAGGGGAGTGAAATTATTGCGTGACGACAAGTGAAAATGTCAACCGGTCAGGATTCGAACCCGGCTCTCCCGATTCGCTCCAGCGGTCGTCTTGACTCCTCGCCTACCCGCGTTGGCCTCCCGTCCGTTACAAATGCCCACAAGTCGCACGCTACAAACTTGGCACCCCTATCGTCCATAGCCTCTAATAGTCACCATTATTGATTCCCGTATGAGGTAGAACGTTATTACAGCATCAGGGGTGAAACAAATGAACCTTAACTCGTCTTTGCGTATATAAATTCATGTATACAAACTGTTGTAGTACCTGCACTTTCGGGGACATCTGTGAAAGAGAGACCGTACGGTTTGTGCAGTCATGTTCAGTAACTCATGTCTGTGGCACAAGAGCTTTGTATAACGTAGTAGGAAATAAAAGTAATTCTCCGGAACGAACTTAACAACATCTGTATGTAAAATATTAGTATGTGGACACAGTAGCGCCGCAGAAGTTCATTATTGTGTGTTATGATTTGATCCACTCTCTCACTCCATGGGAACAGTAGAACGTGTAGGGAGATGCTTTTGTTCCTATGCTTCTACCTTATAACACGGGGTACGGTGAGTGAGTTGTCCGGGAGGCTGCCTGCACACACTGCGGGCAATTCTGCACCACGTAAAAGTGCAGCTCGCCGTCTCTTACCCGCCAACACTGCCGAAGAGTGCCGATGATACACGACGGACAGCTGACGCGTCTGCGATCACGTTAGAAGTATTCTTTGCACTGTCATAATTGAGACTGCAATGACATTGACTTTTGCGTAGTATTTGATAAAGTATTGCATTAAAGACCAGTATGAGTTGTATGAGGGTGCCATGGAACGAATAAGCAATTTCAGGTTATATGATATTTGCATCAGATATAGTTACAACACCGTGTCAAAGGAACAAGTAAAGAAAATCATATTTTCGTTGAGTCATGTTGTTTGTTAAGCTTATGGGACTTAACTACGGGGTCATCAGTCCCTAAACTTACAAACTACTTATCAACTACCTTATTCTAAAGACGACACAAATATCCATGCCCGAGGGGGGATTCGAACCCCCGACCGTAGTGGCTGTGCAGACCGTGACTGAAGCGCCTCAGTCCCCTCGGCCACCGCGGCCGACTCGTTGAGTGATGCTGTAATGAGTGCAGCAGCACCGAAAAATAACTCTTTGCACAGCTTGACAGCGGTTCCATTCCAAATTCTGTCGTTTAGGTTGATGTGACTTTGCGATGCTGGATGAGTAGGAGGTGAACCCTGATTAGCAAGGATGTGAACATAGCTCAGTTACTAGAAGAATGGATTAGTCCACATGAAGTATTTATTAGATGAAACAAACACTGAACTTTGATGTGCTTGTGGTGGTGCAACTTGTCCTATCTATTATACGGTTCTACGACGACGTGAGGAAATAGTACTGTAGACTGCTGGCTGTAGTACTTGGTACTGTTCTGTTGATCTTCCTGGAGTTTGAACTCGTGGATCTGCTTCGTACTGACTGTAACTGTCCGTAACTCTCTGTCATTGCTGTGGTGCGCCGGCATATTTAAGACGAGCCCCCTTCTTCGTATTGGACGGCGCGCGAAGCAGGCCAAGAGGTAGCGAGACTGCGCGCCTTCCCGGCAGCCGAAGCACTATGGAGCGACTTATCGCTCCCTCGTATGCTGGTGCGGCGACTCGCGTGGACCGCCGGTATTGAGGTGAATAGCGACGTCACAACACAGGTCATTCGTGAGAAGGGGGGTAGAGAGGAACTAAAACTAATTTATAAAGAGCAATAAACTATTATTTCTGTCGACTTGCAATTGTAATTTCCTGGTCCCAAACACAAGCCAGGCACAAAATAAGAAACAAAGAAAATATGCATATCTATTAAATAGTTATTAACTTAATACATATAACAGACATGCCAAGTATTACGATTTGTCCTTAATTTTCATGATTTCTAGCCAAAAGTACGGTGTTACGGGAGTCTGTGCCAAAATTACACAATTCGCTATTAGATTATTTTTGGAGTTTGAAAGGACTGTTTTTCATTGGGTCATGTTATGAACCAGTACAGTTTTAGAAATAATGCAATACCGTAGCCTTTCATCATCTGTTTGGTACAAACAGTATAATGTACACAAACACTGAAATGGATCCTCGGTAATCTGACTGCAGTCGGTCCGTAAACTTGTTGTTATATTGGCGTACTAATGTTCTTGCTGTCATATCATTAGTGAGCGTAAATTATTTTTTTAGTGGTTCTAAAATTGCTCAGAGATTACTTGAATAAACACTAGATGTTGTTAGTAGATTATTTATTGTCAATAAGTTTTAGAATCATTAAAAAAATTTATCATGAAGGTTGCAACCTATACCAAGACTTTCATTCTAAAATGAGTGTAAATTAGTTACTGAGTAGCACATTATATGTCACACTTTTTTAGTGTTTCTCGAACCTATCCAAAAGAATGTAATGGTCAGTGTAATTGTTGCTATTTTTGGACGTATCCAAACGAATGTAAAGGTTAATTTAATTGTAGCCTCCAAATTCAGGCCGCGGTGGAGCGGCCGAGCGCATTGAGGCGCTATGTTGCGATGCGCGAGGCCATTCTCCGTCAGGGGTTCGAATCCCCCCCTCGGGCATGGATGCTTGTGCTGTCTTTAGTATAAGGTAGTTCATAAATAGTTTGTAAGTTTAGGGACTAATGACCCCGCAGTTAAGTCCCATAAGCTTCACAAACATTTGAACATTTGATTTCCAGATTCAGGTATAATATTCCAGAGATATATTTATTTTTAGTAGGCACCTTCTCGTGTGTTAAGTTACAGTAACTGTCAAGTTTTTAAATAAATTGCGGGGTTGGGCCCTAGTATACCCCCACCTCCTCCTACACAATTCTCGGCCCATTACGGATAGCTTCTTTTGAAACTTGGGATTTCAGTATACAATGTTACTGAAAGGTGTTCAAAACTGTCCTACTACTTACGAAAAAAAAAGAATCGTGTATTTTCATCATTTTCTATTTGTATTTAATTTTATATTTATATACAAGTATCTCAATGTTTGGAGTGAGATTAATGGTCATAAATCACATTGTGTCAGTCAGATAAACGTTAGTCAAATTACTCCTGATCTTCAATTACGTTAATTTCATAAAAAAATTTGTACAAATATTTAGCTCCGAACATATTGCAGGCTCGAGCATCTAGTCTAAACATCTGCGGGAACTTTTCTCAATGGAAGGTATTGAAAAAATATTTCAGAATTTTTTTTTCCTGTTACGAGTTTTGTCCTAACACAAGCGGCAAGAAAGCTGGGACACCGGTTACGCTATTTGACTGAATTTCATTAAAATTCCAAAGAGATTTTGGTCATATGTTAAATATACTAGGGGCAAAACACAAACAATACCCTCACTACGTGATAGTAATGGCGATCAAGCCGATGACAGCGCTATTAAAGCAGAGTTACTAAACAGAGCTTTTATAAACTCATTCACCAAAGAAGACGAAACCAATATTCCAGATTTCGAATTACGAACAAAGGCCGTAATGAGTAACGTAGAAGTAGATATCATCGGAGTAGTGCAGCAACTAAAATCACTTAACAAGAACAAGTCTTCTGGTCCGGATTGTATACCAATTAGATTTCTATCTGATTATGCTGAAGCGATAGCTCCTTACTTAACAGCCATATATAACTGCTCCCTCAAAGAAGGATCTGTACCAAAAGATTGGAATGTTGCACAGGTCACACCTATATTCAAGAAAGGCAGTAGGAGTAACCCACTAAACTACAGGCCTATTTCATTGACGTCAATTTTCATCAGGTGTTTGGAACATATCCTGTATTCAAATGTTATGAATTATCTCGAACAGAATGATCTATTGACCCAAGGTCAACACGGATTTAAAAAATATCGTTCATGCGAAACACAACTAGCTCTTTATTCAAACGAAGAGATGGGTGCTATCGACAAGGGTTCGCAAATCGATTCCGTATTTCTTGATTTCCAGACAGCTTTTGACACCGTACCTCACAAACGGCTGTTAATCAAATTGCGTGGTTATGGTGTATCGCCCCAAATTCGCGATTGGATAGGGGATTTCTTGTCAGAGAGGACACAGTTCGTAGTAATCGATGGTAAGGCATCGACTAAAACAGAGGTGATATCCGGCGTTCCACAGGGTAGTGTTATCGGTCCTCTGCTGTTCCTTATTTACATAAACGATTTAGGGGAAAATCTAAGCAGCTCTCTAAGGTTGTTTGCAGATGACGCCGTCATTTACCGTCTGGTAAAATCATCCGAAGATCAAAACCAACTGCAGAACGATCTGAATAAGATTGTGTAAAAATTGGCAATTGACTCTAAATAATGAGAAGTGTGAAGTCGTCCACATGAGTACGAAAAGAAATTCGTTAATCTTTGTTTACAAGATAAATCAATGAAATGCGAAGGCCGTAAACTCCACAAAATATCTAGGTATTACTATTACTGCCGGCCGCGGTGGCCGAGGTGACTGAGGCGCTCCAGTCACGGTCAGCACGGCCACTACGGTCGGGGGTTCGAATCCCCCCTCGGGCATGGATATTTGTGCCGTCCTAGTTCGTAAGTAGTTCATAAGTAGTTTGTAAGTTTCGGGACTGATGACCCCGTAGTTAAGTCCCATAAGCTTAACAAACATTTGAACATTACTATTACTTCAGACTTAAATTGGAAGGAACACATACATAATGTCGTGGGAAAGGCGAAACAGAGATTGCGTTTTATTGGCAGAACTCTTAAAAGATGCAACAGTAGTACAAAAGAAACTGCTTACACTAGGATTGTCGGACCATTTTTCTAGTATTGCTGCCCAGTGTGGGATCCTTATCAGGTGGGTTTGACGGAGGACATCGAAAGAGTCCAAAGAAGGGCAGCTCGTTTCGTATTGTCACGATACAGGGAAGACAGCGTTACGAATGATACAGGATCTGCGATGGGAATCATAACAACACAGTACGGTCGGGGGTTCGAATACCCCTCGGGCATGGATATTTGTGCCCTACTTAGTGTTAGCTAGTTCATAAGTAGTTTAGGGACTGATGACCCCGTAGTTAAGTCCCATAAGCTATACAAACTGATGACCCCGTAGTTAAGTCCCATAAGCTATACAAACAATATTGAAACATTAGAACAACGGCTCTTATCGCTGCGGCGTGGGCCATTTTCGAAACTCCAATCGCCAACATTGTCCTCCGAATTCGAAAATATATTGTTGACTCCCAGTTACATAGGTAAAAACGATCATCAGAATAAAATACGGCCGACCGCGGTGACCGACGGGACTGAGGCGCTCCAGTCACGGTCTGCACGGCCACTACGGTCGGGGATTCGAATCCCCCCCTCTGGCATGGATATTTATGCCGTCCTTAGTGTAAGCTAGTTCATAAGTAGTTTGTATAGCTTGGGGTCATCAGCCCCTAAACTTACAAACATTTGAAACATTTGAAATAAAATACGAGAAATCAGAGCTCGAACGGAGAGATTCAGTTGTTCTTTCTTCCCGCGCGCTATTCGAGAATGGAGTGGGAGATAAATATTATAACGGTGGTTCGATGAACCCTCTGCCAGGCACTTAAATGTGATTTGCAGAGTATCCCATGTAGATTTTGATGTAGATTTTAATGATGCGAGGTGAACAGACTTGCCTTCGCGCCCTCGCGTCAGCAATCGAGCCGTGTTGACAGGCAGAGGTGGAGGGGCAGTCGTTGCTAGCAGTACCGCGGTGGAGCAGCGCGAGCGCTCGAGGGCGCCCTCGCTCGCATTACCGCGTTTGCTGCGCACCCCTGGCTGAGCTGGGCGCACTTGCGTGGAAGAGCGCAGCCTCGCCTCGGAGGATTTCCTCGGCGGTGACGTGGCGTGCCGTCCGCGGCAGACGTAAACAACTTTATTGTGCCGTCCGCGCGGGCCGCGTGCGTATCAGGAATTCCTGATCTCATGAATAAATTTTCATATGAATGGCCGACAGTAAAAGGCGCTGGGCGCGTGAAGCGCTGGACGCCTCTTTGTCTCGGCGCTCGTAAAAAAATGGGAGTGAAGTGCGTCGAGATGAAGGCCGGACGCGGCAGGCGGCCGGCGCTGACGTCTCCTTCAGAGCTCTCTGCGGAAGTCGTGGCGTGTCCGAAGGCAGGAAGGCGGTCTCACGGGGTTTGTTTTTGTAGCTGCGGCTGTCCGCGTCCGTGACTGGCAACAGCGGCGAGAGCGCCGTGTCTCGCTGGTGCGCTTTAATAGCTGCTGCACGAATGGCGTGAAGCACAAATGTTCACAGAATATATATAGGACATTAACTGCGATTGAGCAAAGCTGAAAATGTGTACCCAGCCGGGAATCGATCCCCGTGTTTCCTGCTTTTTAGGCCGTTGCGCTGACCCCTACACCACTGGGGACACAGTGACCACCGCACCTGGTAGAACTACCTAAGCACGCCTCCCGTCAGATGCAAATTCCCAGCTTCGCCCTGCCCACAGTACTCAAACTCGTAGTTATGAAACTAATTCCCGTAAGAGTAAGGGCTTCAAACTTGCCGCCCCTCCCCACTAACGATAGGATCATTGCCCGTCACTGGCATATTATATATATATATATATATATATATATATATATATACATGTGGCGTCTGTTCCGAAAGAACAGACGTCACGTCTGATCCTGCAGTTGTTATTATTAAATATTCACAGAATATATGACATCAACTGCGATTGGGCAAAGCTGAAAATGTGTACCCAGCCGGGATTCGAACCCGGGTCTCCTGCTTTCTAGGCAGTTGCGCTGACCCCTACACCACTGGGGACACAGTGATCACCGCACCTGCAAGGACTACCTAAGCACGCCTCCCGTCAGATACAAATTCCCAGCTTCGCCCTGCCCACAGTACTCAAACTCGTAGTTATGAGCTAATTCCCGTAAGAGTAAGGGCTTCAAACTTGCCCACCCCTCCCCACTAACGATAGGATCATTGTCCGTCACCGGCATATTATATATATATATATATATGTGGCGCCTGTTCCGAAAGAACAGACGTCACTTCCGATACTGCAGTTGTTATTATTTAATATTCACAGAATATATGACATCAACTGCGATTGGGCAAAGCTGAAAATGTGTACCCAGCCAATAAAACGCTCTGGCCGAAATTGCATCTCAGTTTAAAATGGGCTAAGTACTAGGGCAGAGGTCCGCACGTAATCTTAGATCGGGTCGTGATACTTTTCAAAATTTTTATTGAGATTCGCAAGTAAAATCTCATATTCATTATTAATTTTTTATTTTAATTTTTATTCATAAAATAATATGAAATACAACAAAGTCTTATTTGTATTCAAAAATTCTGAAAAAGTAATATTCTTCACAATTTTTTATTTATTTATTTTGTCTCTAACTAATAAGACATACAATAGATGTGAAATAGAAGAGTATAAAAAATAAAAAAAACACATTATTTTGCAAAGTATCTTCAGGCTCTCGTTCGTTGGGAGTACAAAAATGGTGTTTTCATGAATATGCCATGGCCACGGTGGAGTAGCCGAGCGGTCTAAAGCGTCTCGCTGCGGAGAGAGCGGTTGCTCGCCGTGGAGGTTCGAGTCCTCTCTGGAGCATGGGGGTGTGTGCTATCCTTAGGTTAGTTTACCTAGGTTTAAGTAGTTTGTAAGCTACGAACTGATGACCACGCAGTTTGGTCCGATAGAATTACAAACATTTGAACATTTTTTGAATATGCCCTGACCGCTGAAGGAGTTTCGTAGATTATCAGAGTATGATGTCGATGTATAGAATTTCATTGTTCAGTAAATAAAGTTCCGGTACTGCATTCGTGTGTACATAGCTTTTATGCGAATCACCTGCCAGCTTGTTCCGTTCTGGCGCCGCTTGTCAGTGTACTCTCAGGTTGCATATCATATCATAATAATCATTAAGGGTTCTAATTATTCAGCAGTTAATTGTAAAATCCTAGAAAAAAATTGAGGGTGGCTCTCATACGAATTGTTATCTACTGAAAAAATTATTATTATTATTATTATTAGCGAATGTCCCCATGGGAGAACGATAAACAGGTGATTTATAAATATTTCTTTAGGTTCTTCTTATTTTCCCAATATTTCTTTATTTTCTCCCCAAAGGCCACCTTTCTTTCTTCGGTCCACTTTGGTGGGTATTGTTTTGGTGCCGTCTCTGAAATAAACTTCCACTTGTCAATTTTTCTTCTGAATGTATCCCTGTCTGATGTGTTTGTTATGTCAATTTTTGCTTTTGTCAAATCCTTCTTAACTTCAGTCACCCAGGGTATTGTTGCTTTGAGTGATGTCACGTAGTCCAGTAGACGTTTAGTTAACCTGTTTCCAGGTAATCTGTGTAGGTGTCCATAAAATTTCATTCGTCTCTTTCTCATGTCATTTCGATAGTTGATAGTTTTCCAGTGTCTCGATGGTCTGAAGTCTGTATCCATCTTGTGTGTATCGTGGTTCCAAAATTTTCTTAATAATTTTTGTCTATACTTTTTTTAATTTCTTATAAATCTAGTTTTCTGTTCAGTGAGAGTGTTTCACTTGCATATGTGAATGTAGGTTTGATAACTGTGTTGTCTGATTTCAGTTCCTTTTGACTGAAAAAAAATTATTATTATTATTAAAAAATTGAGTAAGTAAATTTTCCTTTCAAAATATTTTTGGCGGTCCAGTTTCTGGCGTTCCGCGGTCCGGATCCGACCACTGTACTAGGGGAAAGTCAGGTAGTATGACGACAATAACGTTTATTATATTTTTTTAGCTATACCTGTTTTTGTTAGTGGCGGTACCATTCGTCGACTTGACCTACAGGTAGGGTAAGATGACGAAATGAACATTTTATTTCGAAAACAAGACTTTATTGATGCCTAACTACTTATCAAAACAGACACAGACATAACAATTCTCCTTTACATTCCTGTAATTGAAGCCTGTACACTGAGCAGATCCTACTTCATCAACATGTTTTTTTACATAGTGACCTAAAGATGTTTCAGGGAATTTGGACTTTCTAGCGGCGCCTTTAAAAAGCTTACCATTTCTAATGCGCTGCATTGCCTCTTTCAATGATACCTTGCTCCATTGCTGTCACCCTATCTTCCTTATGAACTGCATAATTCGTCATCTTAACCGCAGTCGACATTTTGGATTCTGACTTATATATTACTCAATAAATACATTGCCGGCCGAGGTGGACGAGCGTTCTGCGGCGCGCCAGTCACGTTCTGCACGGCCACTGCGGTCGGGGGTTCGAATCCCCCTTCGGGCATGGATATTTGTGCCGTCCTTAGTATTAGCTAGTTCATAAGTAGTTTGTAAGTTTAGGGACTGATGACCCCGTAGTTAAGTCCCATAAGCTCTACAAACAGTTGAATATTTTTTGAATAAATTCAATGAACCGTTATAAAAACATCAGTAAATCCACAAGGTTTAAGACGAATCAACTGATATTCATTAATACAAAAGTATTACTTGCACGTAACGTATTTAAAAATCAGGAAATATTGTTACAATAACGGCACCCACTTCCTAGCCTCTGTTTTCAACAAAACAAAATGACCGAGCAGTTCTGTTTCAAGAGACACGACTGCAAAGCGCGCTAAGGAAGCGGTACCAGAGTGCACATTAAACAATCTGTAGATTTATTGGAGGAATTCAGAATTCATCATCTTAGACTCGTCGTCATTTCACCCGACCTTCCCCTACTACTTACTTTTTACGTGGTAAAAGTATGAGAACCACATTTTGCTTAGCAAACATTTCGCAGCCAGCCAGAACCACACCACATAAAAGATGCTACGTCCATGAATAGAGTTTAATTGTTATAAAGTATTAAACGGCTTATCTGCATATTGTGAGTGTGTACTCCATATTTCTTCACTAACAAAAATTTCAGCTACGAGTCTCCATGTATTTCACAGTGACTGGTAAAGAAACGTAATTCTGAGAGAAAATTTATGAGGCAGCGTTCATGGAAATGTTGACTGGAAAACTAAAATTCGTAGAATATCGTAAATGGGAAATGCTCCAACTCTTCCTGTCTTTTGATAGCTTTTATTCGTCGGTTTTGACTGTTGTTCATTGATCTGAATTGTCCCGTAGAAAGAAGTAAGTAGAGATTCGTACGTGTGTTAAAAATTCGATTCGCGAAGTATGCAATTTTCCTAAAGAAAGATCCTGCCAAGAAGCCAGCGAAAGTTCCGGTCGTCGGTAAGATCGCCAAGCGGGTCCGAGTGACTCGTTGATCGGTCTGATGTGCCAATGAGAAAACCTGAAGTTTCAAACTCCGCGCTTAAGAAATCGTTCACATATGAAGATTAGACAAACATACCGTCGATTGACAATCGCACAGAGTCCCGTATGGACGTAGTAAGAAATATCCCTGATGTAGAGTTGCAACTAAAAGATATAAAAACAAATATATCCGGAATGGGAAGCGTACTCTATGGCAATGAGACCTCAGTTATTTTGCACTTATCCCGAATCTCTGGCCTAGCGCAAAGTCTCTAGCGATTTTTGTTGTTGCATTTTTTAGTCCGACGTCTGCTTTCATGAAGCTTTTTACGGTACCCTACCCTGCGAATGTGTTATCTCTGAAGAACAACGCCAGTCTACAGTCTTTTGTACCTGCCTACTGTATTCGTCTCTGTCTCCCTCTGCGACTTTTAGCCCTCTCCCTTCCCCAATGCAGACACACTTCCCCCCTTTGCTGTATTCACGATTCCTTGGTGCCTCAGAATGTGTCCCACTAATCGATCCCTTCTTGTAGTCAAGATATTCAAGAAAATTCTTTTGTCCCACATTATTTTCAGTATCTTCTCATTATTTTCGCGATCTACCCATCTATAGCACCAAGTTTCAAAAGCTTCTATTATTTTTTTGTTTGAACTCCTTACCGTCAACATTTCTCCCGTACAGTGCTACGAATAAGTGTCTCCTGTTAAGACTTTCAAAAATTTAAATTAATAATGTATATCTACAAACGTCTCTTCTTCAGAAATGATTGTGTTTCCATAGCTATTCTGCATTTTATATCTTCGGCCATCAAAGTTTATTTTGCTACTCAAATTCATCTACTACTTTTATTATCTCATTGCCAAATATAACTCCTTCATAATCGACTGATTTTCGTGGACTACATTCCATTACCATTGTTTTGCTCTTGTTTATGTTCATCTTATAACTTTCAAGATACTGTCATCCATTCAATTACGCAAAATTGGTTTGCTGCAGTATCGTTGAAAACGTTGTACATTCCAATGTAATAAATTTCCTCAAGACGGAAAAGTTTCTGTCTCACTGATTTAGAATGCATCGCAATCGTGGTTCTCAGCTTGCACATTTCTTATATGGTATCCTGTGAACCGATGAGATAAAGGGCTACAGGCAAATTCCACGTTCCTAAATTTCGGAAAACAGTATGACACATTTCCCTACCGACGACTGATGACGAAGATATGAGCACACGGGATAAGTTCCCAGATGTGTGAGAGGATCGAAGTCTTCTGGAGTAAAAGAAACCACTACGTTGTCCTCAATGGTTAGTGTTCATCAGAAACATGGATTTAGTCAGGATTTCCTAGGGAAGTGTATTGGAAACCGCTGGAACTGAATGTTCAAATGTTTGTAGAGCTAATGGGACTTAACTACGGGGTCACAGTCCCTAAACCTACAAACTACTTATGGACTAGCTTATACTAAAGACGGCACAAACATCCATGCCCGAGAGGGGATTCGAACCATCGACCGCAGCGGTTGTGCAGACCGTGACTGGCGCGCCGCAGACCGCTCGGCCACTGCGGCCGGCCGCTGGAAATGATCTGACGCACAGGATGGGCTGTAGTTTGCGACTGTTTGTTGATGATCTTTTTGTGTAAGGTAAGGTGTCGTAGCTCAGTTATTTAAGCAGGATAAAAGTGAAAGGTAACTAGCTCAAAACGTAGAAAAATGTAATATAATGCAGATGAGTAGCCCAAAATGCTCAAACACAGCATCCGTAATGTTGTTTGGATATATATTGGCGTACTGCTCCACAGTTATATGAACTGGAACGAGAATGTAAAGTCAAGTAGATCGATCGACGAGTGTTTTTTGGAAGAATTTAAAGAAAATGTGTTTCATCTGTAGAGGAGACCCATACTTGAGTACTGCTCGATTTTCTGGGATTTCCACAAGGTCCAACGAAAGAAATTTAAAGATGGGCAGATATATTTGTGACGCGCAATTTCGAACAACACGGGGAGATGACTGAGGTGGTTCTAGAAGACAAACTGGAAGCAATGGAGGAGACTCTATCAATAAAACCATTCTACTGCAGCCAGCTTACATTTGGCGTAAGAATCACTTAGAATCAGAAAATCTTGGGCTTGTTTGTAGCCATGTAGTAGATAGTCATTCTTTTCTCGCTCCATTTTGGAGAGGAACAGTACAGGAAATGCTAGTAGTGTTGCAAGGTGGCTTGTGAGTATGTATGTAGGGGTTGTGACACGCGCATAGACCAGTCACTCTCCTGTTTCTATGATGCAACACCATAACACGTTTGTTTAGTTGATGGCAGTCAGACACATGTCGGCATAATATGCGTCGAAGAGTTAGTATCTGACTACGATATAAGGCTTAGCATCGAATGCCAGCTGCTCCTAGTCCTTGAAAACTGTGCAGGGGTATATGGTTTGATTCAGGAAATTGGTGCACAGTACGATGACAGAGAACTGTACTTTGCGTACTCCTCTAGCGTCACCAAAAATATGGTGCAGAAACAATTTTCACCACATGATCACCACTCCACGCCGAGGTCACCATAACAATACGAGCCACGGAGTTGACCTATGGTGCAGTGGTAAACCTGATTAAAAACAGGTATAGTATTGATTTAAAACATTCTTCCATTATTATTGCCAATCATAGGTCGTGGATCTGTGATTGTGGCAGACATACAACAGTGTTAACCACGGAAGATTAGCTGATTTTAATTGTTGGCAAGTTTGTTGGAGAGAGGTTTTATTTTGCTTCAAAATGAGACGCAATTACGATCCTTGGAGTTCTCGAGCACATTCAACTTATACGACCGTGTGAATGTGTCTTCCATTCTCTTCGTCCTCTTCCCTTATCTTCTTTAACTATAGCACCATCTTTATTTCACAGACCATTCCTCAACTCTACAACCCGCGTAATCTCAGCAGACAGTTTCAGTTGTCAGTGGCTCGGTGTGAAGTGGGCCCTTCCTTATCGACGCTGTGTTATTTGTTGCTCATGTTGGTGTTGACGTGTGCTGACGGGCTCTGTGTTGTCGACAGACTGCTGCAGGACGTGACGAACCGGTCGCGCGGGCCGTGCGAGACGAGCGTGCCCAAGAAGCGGCTGACGGTGACGTGGGGGCAGAGCGTGCACCTGGGCTGCCTGAGCGCCCGGCAGGCCGCGCCGCAGCTCATCGCGGGCCGCGCGCTCTCCTGGCTGCACTACAGCGACGCGCGCGGCCGCCACCACATACGCTTCAGGTGGGGCCCGGCACCTCTCTCTAGCTTCTATATTAACAATTCATTCATTTATATTTTACTGTCACTCTCACTCGAATGATCATAATCTATGCAAGAACTCAAAAGGATTCCCTTGGGCTGCTACACACCAGTTTCCACTCCGCTTGGATATCCGCCTCCCTCACCTATTATAAATACCTCGAAATCCTAGAACGCCCTTTACCCTCGTATAAGGCACACCTGTAACCCTTTTCTCGTCGCCTCTTCCCTCAACCCCCCCCCCTCGGAATCCAATATGGCACGCCCATCCTACACCCTCCTTTTACAACAACATCCGCTCCCTTCCTGCCAACAAGCCCCTCTTCATACATACCCTCTCCCACCACCGCGTAGACGCCTTTATCCTCAAAGAAACCTTCCTTCAACCACGCCATTCCGTTAGCACAGCTCCCTACCTCCTCCACCGAACGGATGGACCCCTACCTCTCGCTCGAGGCGGAGTGGCGATCGGCCACCTCCGCCACTATCCAGTCCAGCCACAACCTCTCCTCACCGATCCTACCGAACACCTCATTTTCAGCCTCTTTCTCCCGTTCCTCACCACCATTTATATCCGCAGTACCGCACCCATCCCCTATGACTTCCTATCCCACACAGACCGATTCTTCCCGACCTGTGTGGTTGCCGCCGACCTGAACTATTTTTCCCGTTCTCCCGCCGAACTACGGCGGTGGCGTCAGTTTCTGTCCCAGCTCCTCTTCCGTTCCCCACAACCCACTCGCCCAAAGAGCAACACCACCCCCGATGTCGTCCTCGCCTCTCGTACCGCATGCAGGAGGAAGTCCTCGACCTCATTGGCGGTGACCATGCCCCATACCCCTCACACTAGATCCCTGCGGCCGTCAGGCTCGCGCTCCCCATCTTGAGCCCCCTCCTAAGACAGCCCAAGATTACGCCCGCGCCAACTGGGATGCCTACCGTCGCTCCATAGACACCTCGATCGCCAGCCACCCTCTGCCCCTCTACACCCTTGCCGATATCGACCACGCCGCGTCCTTCCTACACCAGACCGTTGCTGACGCCGTCCAGTCCCACATCCTTACAAAACGATCCACCCGCATTGCCCTACCCTTTCTCCACAGGCCGTATTCCTTCTCCATTAATCCCGTCGCCTCTACCGTTCCTTCCTGAGGACTCGTCGCCACTGGCAAATCCAACGTCACATCAGTAACCTCTTGAATTCGAAAAGACTCCGGGACTGGCGACAGGCATGCACCCGTCTTAATGTTTCTCTCGTGCCAATTCCTGCAGATACTATCAAGCTTTCCACTGCCTAACTGTCAATCACTCCACCCCGCACTACCCGCTTCTTCTTAATAACCTCCCTTTCCCGACAACGCCAGTAAGGTGAACCACTTTGCCACCCACCTTAATGACACCTTTTCCATCCCAGATAATCGCAGGTTTGACTACTCCCTTTTCCTGGACGTCCACGAGCGAACCAACACCTCCATTCCACCCACTCGTCCCTGGCTTTCAGTACTTCGACAACATCACACCCTCGCCCCCCCCCCTCCACAGAACTCAACACACCAATCACGGCTCTTGACATCAAATCAAGACCTCGCACTAAACGCAACACAGCTCCCGGCCATGACCGCCTGACCTATAGGCACCTTCGGGCCTGACCCCATTCTTTCCACACAGCTCTTGCTTTCCTCTGTACCGTCATCCTATACACCAGCTTCTTCCCTGACCTGTGGAATACCTCCCATATCCTCATGTTTCTTAACTCAGCAAGCCGCCCTCTTATGCATCATCCTATCGTCCTATAAGCCTCACCTCGGTGTTCAGCAAGGTTCTGGAAACCATCCTGTCCCGCCACATCCACCAGCATCTCCGTCAACACCAGCTCATTCCCCTCTTCCAATTTGGCTCACGACCGACCTTCTCTGTCGATGACCAACTCCTGCGCCTCACCCACCTCCTTTCCGTCCAGGTGAACTCCTGTCCTGTCCCTATCCCTGTCTCCCTTGTCATCATGAGGGCTACGACCGCGTATGACATTCCAGTCTCCTTTTCTAGCTCCAGTTATATGCCCTTCCCGTTAACTATGTCTGCTTCATTGGATCCTTTCTCGCCCACCGCCGTCCTATGTCACTGTCAATAATTCCGATTCCCGTTTGTTCTATCCTTCCACCGGGATGCCCCAGGGCTCCGTCCTCTCCCCCTCCTCTGCCTCATATACTCGGTTAACATGCCACAACCCCATCCTCCTATCCACCTTCTACAGTACGCTGGTGACAACACCTTCTTTTCCCTCGCCCCTTCCCTCGCCCTATCCCAAAGTCTCCTTCAGTCCAATCTATTCAATTTCTCCTCCTGGTGTAACCAATGGCTCCTCACAGTTAAATCCACCAAATCCCAGGAAGTCATCTTAGGACACACGACCCCTTCCTTCCACCACCGAGACCTATACCTTACACTCCATGACCGTCCTATCTCCCAAATCAAAACCCTCAAATACCTAGGCCTAATCCTTGACCGATCCTACTCCTGGAAACCCCACCATCAAACAGTCCGTCAAAAAGTCCTATCCCGTCTCAACCTCCTCAATCTCCTTTCTGGCCAGACCTCAAACCCTCCACCATCCTCTTCACCTCCCGTTCCATAATGCGTCCTGTCCTGTGCTGCTTCCACCCTGCCTGGGTTTCTGCTCCCCCTGCCCACTACCAACCCCTACAGATCCTTGAACGACACAACCTCCACCTCACTTACCGAATCCGCCTCCCTTCCGCCAAGCGGATCCTCTACGATCTAATTCCTTTTCCTTACCTTCTAAAGTTCCTCGAACATATCTGTATCCTCCACACCACCCACAAAATTGAATCTAGTCACCCTGTTGTGTCTCTCCTCCTGCTGAACCCCGGGCCTCTGCCATGCCGATACCAGTATATCCCTCCCTCCCTACACCTTCACATCCTCTCCCAGGGTAAATTTCGCCACCGCCCTCTCCAGGATGACGCCCTCCGTCCGGATGTATACTCATCCTATCAGCCCTGATCCCTCCCCTCCCCATATATTGCGTGGCCCCCCTCCACTCCCACTCCCCTCCCCTCTCCTTCCACCCTCCCTTGTAGTTCTTATATTTTCCTTACCCACTCCCCCAACCCCTCCCCTTCCCTTCCTGCCCCTCCACGCCTCACTTCCTTTCCCTGTCCCCCTGCGGGGTCTCAGTGCTTTACTTTTTGATAGTGTTGTTAACAGTGCACCGTGCTAAGTGTTGTTTCAGTCTCAATTGGTAAGCGTGATTTTAAGACTTCAGCCGCGTTGGCAGAACAATGTGTTGCCATGTTTTTTGTTTTTTGTTTATTTTTTTTTTAATTTTATCTCTCTTGTCGTCACCATTAACTGGACAAAATCTGTATTTGTTTAGCCACCGTGGGAGTTTTTTATACTGATTGTTTGTGTTTTAAAGCCTTTAATTCACTGTTTTTGATTCTCCAATTTTATTTTATTTTTTATTGTTAAATTCAACATTTTTATCTCCTCTTTTAAAATAATATTACCAATTGTCAAACACACACGTACACAGGGCTGAAGAGCAGCGTACGAAGCTGCTGCCAGCCTGCCCCGGGGCATTAAAATACAATAAAAAAACGTTCCACACAGCAGCGTAGACATTGTAATTAATATCTGTATAGTATGAAGTGTAACGTTGTTTCAGGCGTCTGTCAGTACAGATTTCAGGCCGTCAATGTTTGTGATGCCTCTCTTGTGTGCTTGAACGTTCTGTAGCAGAATACCTTAAATGCAATAATCCATCACGTTTAGATCTGGACATTTAGAGGGCCAGTTGTTAGGTTCGGTGAAGACATGAGTATTAATTCTTATCGATGTCGCAGTATCCTTTGATATATAGGCCTTCGCTCCGTATTGTTGCCACGACTGTTCGTGATCACCCATAACTGCTTTTAAATAATCAATTATTAATTCGCCATTTGCGAATCTGCCGACAATAGCTGCATTATTAAAGACATATTTGGTGACAAATGAAAATTTGCGTCGGACCGGGACTCGAACCCGGGTCTCCCGCTTTTCGGCCACCAGAAAACGCTCATCGGTCAGACCCAAACTTCCATTTGTCACATTTGCCTACATCCCCACAGTGCTCGCACACATTTAATGAGAGGGGGAGAAGCAGTATCTTACCATCAAAAGCGGGGGACCCAGGTTCGAGTCCCGGTCCAAACGACAAAAGTTCAAACGTTTGTAAAGCTTATGGGACTTAACTGCGGGGTCATCAGTCCCTAAATTTACAAACTACTTATGAACTAACTAATACTAAAGACAACACAAGGAAGGATTCGAACCTCTGACGCGGGAGGCCGCACGATGCGCAACGTGGCGCTCCAGACCGCTCGGCTACTCCCGCGCGGCTGTCCCGGTCCGGCACAAATTTTCATTTGTCACCAAGTAATAGAACATCTTTAATAATGCAGCTATTGTCGGCAGAATTCGCAAATGGCGAATAAATAAATGATTATTTAATATCATATATACGGCTGCGGTGCCATAAAAATGTCTTCCTTCGGGACAGATGTTTCATAGTAATCCGTAACTGCGTTTTAATTCCAAATTATTAACATATCCAACAACAACCGTAAAGTTTATGTTGTTTTATTTAACGACCGGTTTCGGTATTACGTTAATACCATCTTCAGGATCTATACAAATAAAATGACAAATCAATGTTGGATCTATAACATTATGCTCTACATATGTCATACAAAATATGAAGAATAAGAAGTACAAATGAGCCAACAATCAGCATTGAAGTAATATAATAAGGCGTAATGAATGTTACAATAAAAAGGGGGTGTAATAAAATAAAATTACGTTTATGAATAATATAATAATCAAAATATCTGAAGGATAACTTATAGAAGCAATGGTGTTGATTATATGCAATTAATAACATTTATTCAGACTGTTATGTTCTAAGATATCTCAGGCAGTAGTAGATATGTGTCAAAATATTTAAAATGATATAACAGATTGAAATATACGAAATAATGGCGTAGGGGATTAGCACTGGTATAATCAGTAGATGAAACTAACGATAAAATACGTTATTTAGAGCTGTATACAGTATTAAATTACTGAGTCGTCCTTGAAGTTAAGTCATTGAACTTACGAACGGTAATTGACGTATACCGTGTTAATGTTTATTACAATGACGACTGATTTATGTAATACTATATTCTTCTCTAATTAATGTATTTTATCGTTAGTTTCAACTACTGATCATACCAGTGCTAAACCCCTACACGATTGTTTCACCCTCTTATATCATTTTAAATATTTGACACATATCTACTACTGCCTGAGATGTCTTGGGACACAAACAGTCTCTGTATAAATGTTATCAATTGCATACAATCAACACCATTGCTTCTTGAAGGTATCTTTCAGATACTTTGATTGTTGTATTATTTATAAATGTCATTTTATTTTAATAGTCCCCTTTTATTGTACTATTCATTAGGCCTTGTTATATTACTTCAGTGCTGATTGTTGCCTCATTTATAGTTCGTGTTCTTTGTATTTCGTATGACATATGTAGAGCATGATGTTATGGATACAACACTCATTTGTAACTTTATTTGTATAGAACCTGAAGGTATTAATAAAATACCGAAACCGTTCGTTAAATAAAACAACATAAACTTTACGGCTGTTGGATGTATTAATTATTTCGAATTAAAACTCTACGACCCGCAGTCCCGATTCTGTTACAGCATGGAACTACATCGATTGAACATAACTGTGTTGTCGTGGAACGTCTGGGTGCACATCTCGTCTCGCCTGGTTCATTGTGTTCTTATTTCTTCTGTATCTTGGCATCGAAATATACGTTATTTCAAATCGACAATTCCTAACGGTTTTCGAGATATACGTTATTGAAAATCGAGAATTTCGGAAAAAAATCATTTTTACTTCACTAATTTTGTCAAACATTTACTTCTAGTGACTTACTCGAACGTTTCTCGGGAAATTTGTCGGAAAGAAAGTTGTAGAGCATTAAATTTCCTTCAATTCGATATCCACGCGTGCTACCTCATCTTCAGCCAATCAGAAGTTACATCATTTATAAGATGTGCACTCAGTTTCGACGTCCTCCTAGAAATGATTGTTTTGAGAGGCTGTGACGATTTTATCTTATGAAACGTGTTAGCATGGTAAATAACAATACTTTAACACTGTTAATAAGGTAATTGCAACTGAAACAGAACACCTTTTTATAATTGTAGCTTTTATGATATTACGAACCATAAAATGAAAGTATTAACAAGCAGTAATAGTTATTCAAAATGAAAAGAAAAGTGCATTCAACGCATTTCTTCGTTTTTCTGCGACGGAGGAGTCGAAGCTCATTTATTGTCGCATACAGTGGACACGCCATCAAGGTCACCGGTACCTAACGCCCCATGACGAACATGGAAGGCCTGTCACTGGCCTGTTGCAAGACACCTGTGGTGTGGAATGGAGTGTTCACCCACCTCTTACTTCAGTTCACTTCAAAAGTTCGCCAAGCGTAGGAAAAGTTTGTGTGTCGGCTTTTGGTGATATTTTTTATTTATTTATGTAAATGTTGACTGTGTACTGCGCACAATGGCTACTCGGTGTTTTGTATGTGATGAAACAATAGCTGGACCAGGTGTTGGTGTTTCCACAGTGACAAAAAAAAAATGAATACTATCACTCATCGAAGCAAGTAGAGAAAGGGGAGATATCAAGGGCTCATCTTTATAAGGTTTGGACATCTTTCTCATTTATACTGAATGTTGAAAGAATTGCATCAGGCTACAATCCATCAAGAATCATTTAAAGAGACAGGCACTCTCATCGTCATCTGAAGCACCTCAGGCTGCAACTTTGAGATCCAAAAAACCGAAAATCGATTTCAAAACAAAATGTTCCTTTTAAGCCGAAAGTTTTGACGGCGAACAAAAGAAGCCCCACGGAAAGACGTAGGAAGATATTTGCAGTTACTAATATCACAAAAGGACGCAACAGAACTGACTTAAAAGTGACGAGTATGGATTTTCCCCGAACTAGGCATGATCAGTGGAGAGAGGAAGTGATGAGGCGTTTTTCCGCCCCAAATGATTTGGGATGTGTATCATGATGAATGTCGGTTGGAGTTTGTAAGGCCGTTTTACCAGAAACTGTCAACGTCCACGTCTGAAGACTCCGTCTCAAACACAATGGAGGAGGTTGGTGTCTTATTGGAGGGGAATAGTGAGTGTCGGTTCACTGTAAACGAAATTGTGGGTGTTATTACTGGGAGGAAACCTGACTGGAGAACTATCAGAACAGAACTGTAGAATAGGTATAGGAATCACACAATCGTGATCGCAGGCTCCAACATATTTAAGGTTCTAATAACTTATTTTAGGGACACTGGGTACACATTGCTAACCAACGCATGCTAAGATAAGGAAAAGGATGAGAAAGAAGAGCTACTCAGGATTGTCGGAAAAAATGCTGAGATATTCAAAGTGAAGTGTACAATTATAATACATACCTTCTTGAAGGATACAGATTCTCTCTCACAATACCTCCAAACCCTTCTTGAGGAGGTTATGTTAAAAAAAAAAAAAGTAAGAAAACTGAGGAATCAGGGAGCAAGTGCGTTGCTATTGGACCTGTCATCACATCAGTTGTCAGACCACGAACATTCTTATCACCAATAGTGACAGATATGATTCATAATATAAAGCTATAATAATAAAAAGGTGTTCTGTTTCAATTGGAATTACCTTCTTGTTATTGTTAAAGTGTTGTTACTTACCATGCTAGCATGTTTCATAAGATAAAAATGTCAGAGCCACTCAAAACACTCATTTCTTGAAGGACATCGGAACTGAGCGCACATCTTATAAATGATGTAACGTCTGATTGACTGAAGATAAAGTAACAAAAGTGCATATCAAATTGAAGGAAATTTAATGCTCTGCAACTTTCGTCTGGACAAATTTTCTGAGAAAAGATCGAGTGAGTCACTAGAAGTAAATGTTTGACAAAATTAGTGAGGTAAACATGATTTTTTCCGAAATTGTCTATTTTCAATAACGTATATCTCGAAAACCGTTAGGAATTCGACGTCTATGTCTCGAAGCAATTTTATAGCAAATCCAATTATCTTTCATTTTTATATGAAACGTTTTCTTCCTAAAGTGGACCGTTTCCGAGATATAATCGAAAAACCAAAAGATGGTACCTTTCCACCCCCCCCCCCATGGGCGGGGCCTTTTAGTATGTTCACCTCCTAACTATCCCTAACAAAGTCCTGAAGTAAAAAAATCTCGCATATTCCATGCACTCTACAAAGCATTTATTGACTGGACTACCAGTGTGAACGGGCGTCGCTGTGGTGCCACCGCCGGCGCAATCACGGTACCGTCGCGTCACCATTGTGTGTGAAGCGACCTTTAGCCTGTTTGCATTTACCAAGTCGTACCCTCAACTAAGGAGCTGCCCTATTCAACGTAAACTAACGAAATTGCAATATCTATTTATGCATCTCTTTTGCTGATTAGGCCGAAACACGATGATGTCTGGCTCCGCCTACTGGGCTGGGAGGCCGCCCCAATCGGAGAAACGGAATGCAAACATGTTGCCATATAGTTAGTTCGCTGCCGGGCAGTATAGCTATAACGGTCGCTGTTGTCTGACAGAACTGGCAAAAGTGAACAGCGCAGCCAGACGCGTGCATGCGCAAAGTTCGTAGTTGACTTACTCAAATGGTCTGCTACCGCAGCCGGCGCTCAAAGTCGATTGGCCCCCAGGGGGCTCACGGTTCTTTCGTGATTACTTGCGTGGCGAGCACGGGGCCCCGAGCTAATACAGTCTCCCTTACTTCTTTACATCCCGGACTGCATTTTCTTTCTCCATCCTCTCCATTCTTATCCTCACTCCTTCACCTCCCCACTGGGGGACTGATAAACTCAGTAGTTTAGTCCCCCTATCCCAGACAAACAACCCAACTCAAAGCAGATTAGCTCAAGCACCAGGGATCATCTTGTTTCGGCTCGACTATAGGCCGAACATGGCCGCGATAGGCAGTCTGGCCATCCTGTAATTCACGGTGTTCTGAGTGGTCTGTGCTCCAGCGGCCGGTCAATGAGCGAGGCCGACTCTTGGTGCGTCACTCGGCGGCGCCCGTGCTCAACGAAAAAGACAGGCCGCGGCGCGCCTGTCAAATCACGTAATCGTGACAGGCTGGATCGCTATCCGATTGGCCGGCCGCTGGGGCACAGCCCACGCCTCATAGCGGCCAGCCAGTCAGCTGCCTTTCTCGCCTCGGTGTCGGCTTGGCCCCTCTAGCAGCTGTGCGCTGGCTGGCCGCAGCTGCGCGCGACAAGGCGTGAGGAATGGCCGCCCGGCCACCGGCCACCGGCCAGCACCTGTTGCTCGACAGCTGCCCGGCTCTCCTCTCCAGGCCCTCGTGGCTCAGAGGCGGCCGCCTGCCGCGTCCACAGCTACAGGCACACGACCGGACAACCAGCTAGAATTTCTGGGAGTGGCGATAGGTTCGCCATGTTTGTGGCATATTGAGCTGGCGTCCGCGATCTTCATACTTGCCAACTCTCCCGATTTAGGCAGGAGTCTCCTGATTTTTTCACTTTTTCTTCCGCCTCCTGATCTTGCCATTATTTTTCCCGATTTTTAGCTTTTGTCTTGGAACACCAGATTCAGTCATTTATCAGTTAAATATAAATACGAATCGAAATTCATAGAAATTAGGAGTTGCGTTTGACTTACATAACGATTGTTTATGTTCTTTTCCCGTATTTGCAAATACACATGCAGTGTTCAATGATGTGCTGTTTTTGAATGTTATGTTTTGTCATTGTACATAAGTGAAATCACTTCAGTGGTTCCAGAATGAAACTTTCACTCTGCAGCGGAGTGTGCGCTGATACCAAACTTCCTGGCAGATTAAAATTGTGTGCCGGAACCGGGACTCGAACCTGGGACCTTTGCCTTTCGCGGGCAAGCGCACTACCGACTGTGCTATTCCGACGCGACACACGATGCCGCCTCACAACTTCACTTCCGCCAGTACCTCGCCTCCTCGCAGGAGAGCTGTGAAGTTTGGAAAGTAGGAGGCGAGGTACTAGCGGAAGTAAAGTTGTGAGGCGGCATCGTGAGGTTCGAGTCCCGGTTCCGGCACACAATTTTAATCTGGCAGGAAGTTTCACTTCGGAGGTTTTTTAATCGCTGATAACCTTTTAATTGGATAGTTAGGATGTTCAAATGTTTGTAGATCTATCGGACCAAACTGCGTGGTCATCAGTCCGTAGCTTACAAACTACTTAAACCTAGTTAAACTAACCTACGAACAAACACACACACCTATGCCCCAGGGAGGACTCGAACCTCCACGGCGAGCAACCGCGCGCTCCGCAGCGAGACGCTTTAGACCGCTCGGCTACTCCACCGCGGCGATAGTTAGGAGCGTCAGTTTCATACGAGAACTGCAGAAAGGCAACTTTCGTGTAAACAGCTATTTTACGTGATTATGGGATTCCAATTCTGTGGCATGTGTTCCAGTATGGCAAAAGATTTAATTAGTTTTTAAGCAGTTTTCGGAACATTTTTTGTATTTTGTACTCTTTGTCGGTGTGATATTTGCACATCGCATGGTGGAGAAAGCGATGTACCGAAATACGTGCAGAGAAAATGAAAAGTCTGTAACAGTAAAAGACTGAAATTGCTGAAAAAGGTGAAAGTGATCATGTGATACATGCTGAGTGCTTATTTACATTATTTATCATAGAGTACAGTTTATCAATTAAATGTGATAACTATGTGGGTCATTTCTTCCATGACATGTTCCCAGGTAGCTGTATAGCACAAATATACAGCGATGAACGTCTTTGTTTTAATCAAAAAATCAGTCACTTTACCTGCACTGACTACAAAATATAAGGATGAAATCAACATTTGGGTTAACGCAAGTGTTTTTTGTAGCCATTATGTAGCGTTATTAGATGATAGGAAAAGACTAAAATCAGTTACATTAATGTTTATAGTAAAGTGCGCCACAGTTTTTGATACAACGTATCTCCTGATTTTTTTAAGAATCTCCCGATTTTTAAACTGGGTCTAATGATTTTTACAGTTTGAAGGTTGACAGGTATGCATGTTATTTGGGTTATCGGCTAACAGTCGGTCTGCCACACTCACTAGGGAATTTTACCTATTTACACAGTTACACGTTTTAAACAGAGACTTAAAAGTGAGTACAGATGTGCATGAAGTTCAATCGGTGTCTCCAGACACAATAAAAGCTGCGAATTGACGAGCCTGATAGTGTATTTACTAAAATTGCGATAATGAAATCTCACGAACCTGTCAGTAATACTGTCCCACTTCGAAATGCACTCAGTGGCGAATCGTTGAGGGGGCGGGAAGCTCTGAGACTATAAACATCCCCTCCCCTTTGCAAACTATTATGTGGGCGTCCTTCACAGCCAATTTTATACGGTAACTACTCACTATTAGGAATACAATAATGTTCTATAGTTCCTAAACTACATTGATATAAGTAACAGGTATCAAATGACAATGTAACAAATTTAATATAAAACAAAAGACACATTCACATTTACTACATAATAATGATGCAGAAAAATATTAAAAGTTAATAAAACATTTACTTAGATAACAATATACAATTTCTAAAATTTCAGCTGCTCATGCTCTCATATTTTTGTGATGATTGAATTTTATTTAAAAAAAATTTGATTTCTTTTAAATTGATAAAAATCATAGAATGCTGAGCAACTGTATTTCAGAATTGATTTCAAAATCTCAAATTTTCATTTGAGATTTCTCAGATGTACATATCATATTCATCAAAGGAAAGACCCGCTCGACTGCTGCGATTTTATTCCTGAGAGCGTTAGTTTTATATTGCCATCTTCACTTCCGCTTTTTGCAATCGACAAACAGCTTTACATATCTCCAGTTTGGCATTGCTGAATACATAGCAGCTTCAATTAGTGCTGCAGAATGTATTTCGAAAAGTAAAATCACAGTTTCGACCAACAGTATGGTTGTTCTCATTATAAATTTACGCAAATTGAACAGGAAAAGTTGTGTACCACATGATCAGTGTTTCTTAAACCCATATTCATACCTGCCAACTCTCCCGATTTAGGCAGGAGTCTCCTGATTTTTCACTTTTTCTCCCGCCTCCTGATTTTGCAATTATTTCTCCCGATTTTTAGCGTTTAACCTAAAACCCAAGATGTTCTTTGGCCAATTGTCGAAAGTCCTTTGATCATTTATCAGTTTAATATAAATTCATATCGAAATTCATAGAAATTAGGAGTTGCACATACCTTGTATAACGATTATTTCTGCACGTATTTGCAAATACATGTGTAGTGTTTCCATGTTGTACTCTTTCTGAACGTAATGTTTTATCAATGTACATAAGTGAAATCACTTCCAAGGCTTTTAAACCTATGGCAACCTTTTGAGTGGATAGTTATAATCATCAATTCCATACGTGAAATGCAACTTTCTTGTAAACAGCTGTTTTACGTGATTATGGGATTTCAATTCGGTGGAGTGTGTTCCAGTATGGCAAAAAATATAACCCCTTTTTTAAGCAGTTTTTGGAACATTATTTGTATTTTGTATTCTTTGTCAATGTGATATTCCACACCACATGATGGAAAAAGATATGTAACAGAATACGTGCAGAGAAAATGAAAAGTGTATGAGAAACAATAAAAGACTGAAATTGCTGAGAAAAGTGTAAGTGATCACATGATACATGCAGCGTGCTTGTTTATATTGTTTATTTTAGAGTATGGTTTACAAATTAATTGCAATGATCATGTGGGTCACTTGTTCCATAAAATGTTCTCAGGTAGCAGTATAGCGCAAAAATACAGGTGTGAACTTTTTTGTTTTAATAAAAAAAATCAATCTCTTTACCTGGAATGGCTACAAATAAGGATATTATCAACTTCTAGGCTAATGGAAGTGTTTTTGTAGCCATTATGTAGTGTTGTGAGATAATAGGAAAAGGCTAAAATCAGTTATCTTACGGTTTGTAGTAAAGTTTTTGATAGAACATATCTCCTGATTTTTTGAAGAATCTCCCGCTTTTTTAAACTTTATCTCCTGATTTTTACATTTTGAAGGTTGGCAGGTATGCATATTAGTTTTTTTTTATAAAAATCTCCTTGCTTTCAAGGAAACTCATTAATAAAACTGTACAGCATAACAGTATGGTAACCCGTTCGATTACGTACAGTGCTGATTAAGTTAATTTGTTACTAGCATAGTATATCACTATAAGACTGCTTATATTGTGCTTAACAACAAAATACCTTGAACTTTTACGCGGGAGGAGAGACTTCTAGCAGTTAAACGGCGCACCATCAACTGAGGTAAACCGTTATTGTTGATTGAATGCATCATCAATCATCAGTGAGTTCAAGAAAGATAATTTTGGCCAAGTCGAAGATTGGATTGATTTCTGGCCGAAACGAATATTTTGCCCGAAACTGACCGTATCCGAAACGGAATATTCGGTCAATGGTTACTAATAATGAACTGCTCTGCTTTACGAGTTCGGGGAATTCTGGATAGTGAGCTGACTTTAAATGCTTGTCCGACTCGTAAACAAAGTAACGAATATTATGTTTAGTATAAATTTTAATTTTGTCTTTATTTCTGCAAGAAAACGTGTAGTATCTACTTTTGTTGTTCTTCACGGGCCGGATTATGTCGATCTGCTGATACGATATTTCGGCGGTCCACCTGGCCGCTATCTTCAAGTATGACTGGTGCACAATCACGCCGGAACTGAGGACACATCAGTTACGGCGGCTCCTTTATACCGCGGGAACAGGCCAGTGCGCATGTGCAACAAGTGGAAGAACGCCCACTGGGAAGTGTATTGCAGCGCCACCAGCGGTAGAAGTTAGTCACAGCGAGTAATCGAAAATTAAGAAGGAGCTGGTCGAAAACTAGACTGAGAATATTTTTTGAGAATTAAATTTTAGAAACGTGCATTAACCTTACGTTCGAGTGAGTACTATTCATGATTTTCAAGACGTCTCTAAGAACTTCGAAGTAAAATACAGTTGTAAAGAATGGAATAGTAGAAGGAAGATTGAAATGACTTTACTGTGTTCTGGCTTGGATTATGATGATGATGCTGATGATGCTATCCGATTATATCTTCACAAAATATCGATGTTACCGATATATCGGCTGGTCATACATCGATATGGAAGATCGTAACCGTATTCCCATCCTAATACACAGTCATTCGGCGTGTTTTGCGTTATTTGTAAATATTTGAAATGCCTCCAGGAATTGAGAATTCCACCGACTGTAATTTATTTTCTTATTCCTAAACGCGGAAAGCGGCCGATGGTTGTTAGATAAGTGAACCATATGGAGAAATCATCGATAGTAATAGGGTGGTACCGACGCGCCGTGGGTGAGACGTTTTAACCATTAACGTCCCAAATGAGGACTCATAAACCGCTACCAGTTATTGTCATTCCGTTGCGTACCAGTGGGATAGGAGGTAACAGCGTTGTGTACTTGTTCTTTGCATATGCTGCCATGATTCACTTGAAGGTGATGGCAGCCGATACTGTTACTACGTCTTTTGTGGT
The DNA here is from genome assembly GCA_026315105.1 of Locusta migratoria. Taxonomy (NCBI): domain Eukaryota; kingdom Metazoa; phylum Arthropoda; class Insecta; order Orthoptera; family Acrididae; genus Locusta; species Locusta migratoria. Next base: position 417,581,801 of record CM048749.1, read on the forward strand.
TTTGAGATCGCATTGGGATTTTATGTTAACGATTCAGTAGGTAGGGCTTTGTCTACATTTATTATTAGAAACAATGACTTCGAGGTTACTCTTTTTAAATGGGTTTAGAGCAGTTTAGAAAGTATTAAAAGCGAGCGTTAGGACGTTTGGCGTCCAGATATGACCATATTGCACGGCATTGTTGACCGATTATGGTAGCCATGGCAGTGGTGATTCCCAACGTGTATGTCCGGCATGGTGGTTCGCAATAGGAGGAGCTTTCCTCTTAGGGTGAAAGAAAATGTCTGGATACTAAAGGGTTGTGGTAGTATGACAGATACCTGCCTCGCAGCAAAACTTGCGAATCGTCTACCAGGTGAAACTTAGGGTACGGCAAACATTTTATTTTGCAGGTACCGAAGGTGCCGAAAATCACGAGACTAAGAGTTGTCTGGAGCAACGGCGCTTAACAGTTATTCTGTAAGTGACGAATAGCGGGATCATTTCACACGGATATCAGAAATAACGCGTTCTCAAAGAGGGGCATTCTGAAATTGTTTCGTTTCGGGTGGCGTTCATAAAGGAAAGTAACGAAATCTCTCCCTTATTTTCTTTATTTCCTTTTTTTCTTTAACTACTGTTCTCCCATTAAATCCACCTCTTGTCTACTTTCTATTCGTTCTGTTGCCTCCCTTTTTTGTGATCACGAAGCTATAATCTTTGAAATTAAAATAGAAATTTACATTCAAATTAACATCTCCGATTCCACCAAACGTCCACTTGTTATCATAATTTCAAATTGTACGCGTAAACAGCAGCCGTTTTATTCGATTCGCACTCTTTGATATGCTCTCGGGTCTGTTGTAACGTGTAAAGGTAGCAGTAATTTAGTCCGCTTGTTATGGATTCATTGCATATTTGAATAAACAATTATCCGAGCGGCATTAATTTTAACGCATGTTGGTTTCCGGAAATGGATTTATCAAATACATGGAAAAATATTTACATTTGGAATGACATTACAGTTTTAAACGCAGTTTGTGGCTTTCACTTATGAGTTGCACTTGTTCACAGTTGGACAAAAGATCTAAAAGGGCAATGTGCCACCGAAAAAGAGCTACACTGTTCGTGTAGTGCTCCAGAAAACTTTTCACCAAAAGTATACGTGTATAGGCACATTTTAGACGTCAGGTTTTGGACAGAAGTGTGGGTTTTACTTTGAAGTGCAAGTCCCTCTTATACACTAGTGGCCATTAAAATTGCTACACGAAGAAGAAATGCAGATGATAAACGGGTATTTATTGGACTAATATATTATACTAGAACTAACATGTGATTACATTTTACCGCAATTTGGGTGCATAGATGCTGAGAAAATAGTACCCAGAACAACCACCTCTGGCCGTAATAACGGCCTTGATACGCCTGGGCATTGTGTCAAACAGAGCTTGGATGGTGTGTACAGGCACAGATGCCCATGCAGATTCCACACGATACCACAGATCATCAAGAATAGTGATTGGCGTATTGTGACGAACCAGTTGCTCGGCCACCATTGACCAGACGTTTTCAATTGGTGAGACATCTGGAGAATGCTGGTCAAGGCAGCAGTCGAACATTTTGCGTATCCGGAAAGGCCAGTACAGGACTTGCAACATTCGGTCGTGCGTTATCCTGCTGAAATGTAGGGTTTCGCAGGGACCGAATGGAGGGTGGAGCCACGGGTCGTAACACATCTGAAATGTAATGGCCACTGTTCAAAGTGCCGTCGATGCGAACAACAGGGGACCGAGACTTGTAACCAATGGTACCCCTTAACATCACGCCGGTTGATAGGTTAGTATGGCGATGATGAATACACGCTAACAATGTGCGTTCACCGCTATGTCGCCAAACGCGGATGCGACCATCATGATGCTGTAAATAGAACCTGGATTAATCAGAAAAAATGACGATTTGTCATTCGTGCATCCGGATTCGTCGTTGCATACACCAACGCAGGCGCTCCTGTCTGTGATGCAGCGTCAAGGGTAACCGCAGCCATGGTCTCCGAACTGATAGTCCATGCTGCTGCAAAAGTCGTCGAACTGTTCGTGCAGATGGTTGGTCCCCATCTGTTGACTCAGGAGTCGAGACGTGGCTTCGTGATTCGTTACAGCCATGTGGATAAGATACCTGACATCCCGACTGCTAGTGATACGAGGCCGTTAGGATCCAACACGGCGTTCCGTATTACCCTCCTGAACTCACCGATTCCATATTCTGCGACCAACGCTAGTAACATTGTCGCGATGCGATAAACCGTAATCGCGATAGGCTAACGTCCGATATTAATCGAAGTCGGAAACGTGATGGTACGCATTGCTCCCTCCCTACATGAGGCATCACAACAACGTTTCACCAGGCAACGCCGGTCAACTGCTGTTTGTGTATGAGAAATCGGTTGGAAAATTTCCTCATGTTGTAGGTGTCGCCACCGGTGCCAACCCTGTGGGAATGCTCTAAAAAGCTAATCATTTGTATATCACAGCATCTTCTTCCTGCCGGTTAAATTTCGCGTCTGTACCACGTCATCTTCGTGGCGTAACAATTTTAATAGCCAGGACTGTATTAATACGTTTGAACTTTAATAACTAGAAGCGAAGACTTTTCACATAAGATGAAAACCGGGATGCGCTACCATTTACGATGAAGGATTTTAAGGGGTTGGAAAGGAAAGAAACCTCTATTTTGTTTTACACTTTAGCTGTCGTTTTGTCATGATGAGGAACCTGCTCTGTGAAGCTAATTAGCGTTAAGTTTTGGGAGGGCCGCGTGGGACTAGCCGAGCGGTCTGGAGCACCACGTTACGGATCGCGCTGCCTCCCGCGTCGGAGGTTCGAATCCTCCCTCGAGTATGGACTTGTGTGGTGTTCTTGGGTTAGTTAAACATGGTTTAAGTAGTTTATAAGTCTAGAGACTAATGACCAATGTAGTTTGTTCCCATATGAATTAGAAACATTTTGAGTTTTTGTAGGCTGCTGGTGCCGTGGCGATAAGACCATAACCTGTACCCGAGTAGTCGGGACCTAGGGTAGGTCGAAAACTGCTGAGTAACTGGTCACGGAAGGGAGGACACGTTTATAACTAGATGTTTCGATACTTTGGGACATTCATACCTGCCAACTTTTACGGTTTATCCGTAAAATTTACGGAAACTGCATCATTTTACGGTTTTACGGATTGTCGGTGTTATTTTACGACTTGCACAAAAAACCGAAACGTTAACGTTCGATAATCACACCACATATGTTCAATCGATTGTTTGTGCGGGTCGAAGATACGTCTACGGTAGTCGAAAATTTATTCATTGAACTGATTGGCAGTTTTAACTCTGATGTTCGTGACGCCGTGTTCTGTGGTGGCGGTATTTTTGAATTGAATTTAAAGGCGGGATAACAGTTCTTCAAGTTTTATGTGAATCTCAGGTGTCGACAGGCTCTGCTCTGCAAATTCAGAGAAGTCCTGATGAGTCAGTTATTGGCATTCAGACCTATCTACATTATCGATTACCAGGATACAGATAAATACCATTTCTTTCCATCAATGTGGAAGTACCGCCTGTGACTAAATAATTACGTTTGCGCTAAAGGTGAGACCAAATTGAAGATGCACAGTTTTTTTCCATTCCTTTTTTCTTGTTAAAGTTTTCCTTTTATGCAAGAGTTAAAATTAGGCTATATAGGCCAGTCGCCAGGTATTTTCAGGTCCAAAAAATTGCAGGAAGCTGAATTTTTGGTATGTTGTTAGGACATATTAGAGTAGTATTAAACCAAATTTGCAGCTTCGAAATCCTTTAGCTTAACTTTTAAGAGCCAAAAAACCTCGAAAGTTTCGGACTTTTTCTGGTTTCGGCTTATAACTCGTGAAGGGTGCTTTTTCACGAAAAGTCACTCACACCTCTATTAATGTAGATAAAATATTCTACAATTTAAGCCCAACCGAAGCTATGTAAGTCCAATAGGTCCCGAGATACTAGACTTCGAAAATTGACTTATTTCTCCAAAAAGTTAAAAATTTCTATTTTAGTCATCTTTTGGCTAGAATATAGCCTTTAAAGATCATCCAACGGGGAAAGTCATACTAAAGAAAGTTATAGAGCAGTTATTTAGCTTTAATCTAAGTACAGAACGAAGTCCATAGGCCTAATAGGTTTCAAGTTATCGTTAAAAAACTAAAAGTTGGGAAAATCGGATAGTTCAATAAATTGGTCCAGATGATTAACTTTTCAGGAAACAAATATTTATTTACAGGTAGTGCCACTTATTACATAATGTACATGTAAAGCCTTAAGTGGTACGTCGAGGTGAAAGTTGAGGTGGTCGAGGAGGGGGCTGTATCGTCGAAGGAAATGCCCTTTCTGGCTCGGGCTTCATTATTTGTTCTGTCTGTTGGAGCTCTGTAACCTAAGTTGGTTCGTCTTCCTCTTCCGAATCTGCCGAGACGTTTGGAGTGTTGAGGCATGTCTGGCCCTGTCTTATTCGGCAAAGAAGAGAGCACTAGAGCCCTGCTCTTTGGCATTAGCAGCTCCCATCACCACACCCATTTCTACATTTGCACATCACCTTCATTAGTGCTGAGGGCGCTGCGTCTTGGATTGTGGTGATAGGAGTTAGCCCTTGCTGGCTTCTTGTCCAACCCCAGTCAGAAAGCTCTTTGTCGACGCCCAACAACATCTGAACCTGGTGGTATGAGCTGTAGGAGTTCTGGGTCGCTGCTTCTTGCGTTGGGGGTAGACGAGCAAGATGGACTTTGGCACTCGCCTGAGGAAAAGTTCGTAGCGGAGAGTTTGAAGGTTGACGTCCTCTCCACCCCTATATAGGGCAACCAAGCACTTACAGCATGCAGAGGCTAGCTCTTCTATAGCAGCATGTTGCTTAAGAAATATGGCAGCCACGCCAATCAGCTGGGTATTTTTCTCAATTATGTCCATCATTTTTGTTTTTTTCTTGCCCAAAAATAGCAGATACCGTGTCGCAACCAGTGAACGCGTGGAGAAACAGCTCTAATCCAGGAGGGAGCGACATTTGTCCTCGATTGAAGGATATTGACGAGAACTGTTCACGACTAGCTCCACGCCTTCCACCTTTTTGGAGGAATATGTTCCTTGTATTGAGCCCAACCCATTGAGGAGGAGCAACAAATCGACATCCTCTCCAGCTATTAGGACGTGTTCATGTTGGCGGCTCTTCTCTAGCGCCGTCCTGATGATACGGCAGTCAGCGTCGTCGGTAGTTTGCTTGATCTCTAGTCCTTCGCTCTCCATTCCAGCGCGAATAAAGGTGATCAAGCGCTGCTTGTCTTTCCGTTGGAAAGAAATTTTTTTGATCACAATACAATCTTGAAGGTTGGAGTCCTCCCTGGGGCATGGGTGTGTGTGTGTCTCTGTGTGTGTGTGTGTGTGTGTGTGTGTGTGTGTGTGTGTGTGTGTGTGTGTTTGTCCGTAGGTTACTTTACCTTAGTTTAAGTAGTTTGTAAGCTACGGACTGATGACCACGCAGTTTGGTCCGATAGATTTACAAACATTTGAACATTTTAAACAATCTTGGAATATTATTTCGCTGCATGCAGGTACCGCATGACGGCGTAGTTGCTCAGCTGCTTTGTGCTACTGCCCGGTCCCTCCTCTGAGTTGCCATCGAACACCACAGCCACATTCCTCCCATAGCGCTGGACAGTGTAGGAAATGTAGGCTGCTACAATTTCGCGGATGCTGTTGTTACGTTGCCAGATAACTGTCTATAGCAGATGCCCTCTATCGAAAACAACAAAAGTAATTTGTGTGATGGAGATGTTTTCAGTGAGAGGAGTGAAATCACTGAAGAAGGTGGTTTTTGTGCCCTTCCGCATACCCACCTCCGAAAATAGTGCCATGAGTTAGAGGGCCATCTCGATGGCGAAGTACTGTCATAAGTCTTGATCTGACTTTTTCGTAATGCACAGCCTTTGGAAGATTGTGAGAGGGTCAATAGCGACCACCTTGTTCTGCACTTTCACTGTAGCTGTAGCCAACGTTCGTACCTTGTCATTCCTTTTAAAAGTAACATTGCCTGATGGACAGTAGTGTCTCATTCAAAGGAAATGGGTATTGGGATTCAAACTACGTTTTTAGTTTGTCGAAGTAGTATCTCGGTCGATACGAGAGCATCTCATGTCAACGTGTTGCTCAGTGATGGTGCAGGAGATATCCCAGAATTACTCCAAGCCAAGCCGGCCGCGGTGGCCAAGGAGACTGAAGTGATCCAGTCACGGTCTGCACGGCCACTATGGTCGGGGTTCGAATCCCCCCTCGGACATGGATATTTGTGCCGTCCTTGGGATTAGCTAGGTCATAAGTAGTTTGTAAGTTTAGGGACTGATGAACCCGTAGTTAAGTCACATAACCTATACAAACATTTTCAAAGACCTCGCAGATATTCAGCATACACCGTCCGACCAGTCCAGCGCACTAGGACACTGATGAGGATCCCGCGTTTTTTCACTGTCACTGTTCCCTCTCCAAGCACTTCCCGAAGCATGAAACAAACATCCGACGGGGGTAGCTCCGACATATTGTAAAAAAGAAAGTACTTAAAACACCACCACGATCGAGATTTAGACGTTTTTTGTTTTAAACGTTATTCAGAGATCCGTGTACGGTCATTTCTAAGGACAGACTGGGTGTAGTGAGGAAAGGTTTGGGAGGGATGATAGAACTCTCGCTGGGCCACCACTCGGAGTGAGGGGTGAGGGTGGCGGGGGTGCCTTTACACAACAAAAGGCCTCACTACGAACGAAAGTCCCAAACCCTTAATGTCTGACAAATACCCACAAACAGAGAGGCTTTCTTTGTTTTTACAGTAATACCTACTTTCACAAATATATTGGTATGCACTAACACATAAATTACACCTATTTATACAAAATGCGTTAATAATCATCGTCAATGAGTAATTCCTCCTTTTTCTTTAACATATATAGGATAAGAGGACTGCAATTCGTCTGGGTCAGTTTATTGAATACTCTCGATTTTTCCTACTTTTCGTTTTTTAACTATAACTAGAAATCTATTGGGACTATGAACTTCGTTCTGTACTTAGATTAAAGCTGAATAACTGCTCTATAACTTTCTTTATTATGACTTTCCCCGTGGGATTATCATTAAAGCCAGTACTCTAGCCGAAAGATGACTAAAATCGAAAATTTGAACTTTTTGGGGAAATAAGTCAATTTTTGAAGTCCAGTATCTCGGGAACTATTGGACTTACAGAGCTGCGGTTGGGCTTAAATTGTAGCATATTTTATCTATATTAATAGAGGTGTGAGTGACTTTTCGTAAAAAAACCACCCTTCACGAGTTATAAGCCAAAACCAGAAAAAAGTCCGAAAATTTCGAGGTTTTTTGGCTCTTAAAAGTTAAGCTAAAGGATTTCGAAGCTGCAAACTTGGTTTAATACTATTCTAATATGTCCTAACAACATGCCAAAAATTCAGCTTCCTGCAATTTTTTTGGACCTAAGGCCATTTTTTTGTCTACGACGACTGGCCTAATAGTCGAAGTAGGATATCTTTTTTTACAGTGTGCGTTATTATTTCTTGCCTTTAAACAAGTTTTATTGTGTAAAACCTTTTTCAGGTATATCATATCTGCTTTTATCAAGGAAGTCCGGTTTTGTATGCTCTAAACGAATATTCACTGTGCCTAGTGCTATTTAACGTGGATTTCTTTTTGATTCTTATGTCCGCTTGAACAATGGCGTATGACGTATGTAGATACGATTACATTATTGTATTTTGTAACCCTGAAAAATCATTATTTTCGTCAAGCCGGAGTATGTGGTAATTATTTCCCAGATTTTTTGCGGCACGTGAGTTTTACTGAAAGCTCTTTTCAAAAGTAGGCAGGTATGGACATTTATGAAGAACAGTGAGATCAATCAAAGAAAGCTCGTCTCCGGCTCTTTGAGCGGACTAACGCTGATCACCACTCCACAACTAGTGAAGTGAACGGTTTGCACGAGAGTAGAAGCTAGAGGAAGGTGTCCCGTGAACTAAACTACAACCGAATGTATCGAATGTATGTCTCAGGTCATATACATGAACAAAATCATATAAAAAGACCAAAACTGAATAAACGACGAAGTGTTGCAACACTGGAAGAAATTATAATTGTTCTTAAGTCTAACCTCATATCTACTTTACGACTGTGTTAGTTAATTGTATTTGGTGGGCGAGTGATATGAACTCTTCATTCCTTTCAAAAATAATTGTAGAAAAATGCTTCCCAAACTATCGATCGAGACCCACTAGCAGGTCGTCAGACTATTTTAAATTCTCAGAGAAAAATATCTTATACGGAGTGGAAAAAGTGAAAGTGTGCTGAGGGAGACTTCAAGATATTATTTTTGAACCCATAAAGAAAAGGTTGCAATTAAGCGGTATCGCTTTTCTTATTATTTAAATTTAAAATGATTAAGCGTATAATTTTAAAGATTTTGTGAACAAATATTTTATCCACAAGTCCAGTGAAACATAAAAGTGACTTCTGTTCTAGTTGTTATCTCTGAAGAGTTCCTTATGATTTGACATCGGGGAGAAGCCTTTTGTAGAATCAGGAAAGAGACAGTATCGAATGTTTCCAAATATACCTTTGACAAAAATAATGGGATTCACATCTATTAATTAATTGGGCGCTCGTGTATTTCTAGTAATTGTTTTCTATTTTTTTTTTTTTCAAATAAATGAAAGAAAAAACTGCATACAAAAAGTTTACACCTGAAACACATAGGTTTCGATCCAGTTTTCGAATGTATTAATACTAACAAGATTTAATAATTTAACAAATCTCACTGATCTTAAACTGTAATAAGTTAAATGCAAACATTATAAAGCAGAAAATATCTTGCTCACATAAGGTTCATATGCTTTCGTTGCCGTGTTACAGACATTTGTTGTGGTTTGCATAACGTTGACCATTTGTGTTGATTCAGTGTAACTTATGTACATTTCTGTAAAGGAAGGTGCTCAAAGTGGCGACCACTTCTGTGAAGCAGGGGTCTCACTCGTTCCCATATTTGAGGCATCTGTCGTATCTACTGACACCCTTACTCCATGCGCTGACGCAGTAATTCCACGTTATGAATACGTGTGACATAGAAAATGGCCTTCAAACGACCCCATAAGTTGAAGTCTATTCGAATGTAGTCAGTAGAAGCCACGGTGTCGGTCCGTGACGCCATATCTATTTGTTCGGTAATCGCTGCAATTTACTGCGCAATGGACATAACGTGGATCTGAATGGAAAACAAATGCATGCAGACGTGAATAGAGACGCACTGTACATGACCTGTGCGTTCTGCCCAAATAACTAACATGCACAGTCAAGCGGACTGCCGCGGCGGAGCGGCCGAGCGTTTTGAGGCGCTATGGTACGATGCACGAGGACGTTCCCCGTCGGGGGTTCGCATGGATGTTTGTGCCGTCTTTAGAATAAGGTAGTTCGTAAGTAGTTTGTAAGTTTAGCGACTGATGACCCGCAGTTAAGTCCCTTAAGCTTGACAAACATTTGATCAGTTGAAGCGATCTGTCTAACGTACGCCACAACAAATGCGTGTAACGAAAGCAAATACACCATGTGTTAACGGAACATTTTATGCTTGTTGTCAGGTCGTACATCGAATCCACGAAAGTTTCACGTATAATTAAATACACCCTGTGTACACACACTCCTGTAGTAAGCTGCTGCGGATTAGCCGTGCGCACTGGGGCGCCGTGCTGTGGTGCGCGCGGCCGTTTGCCGTCAGGTGTTCGAGCCCTCCCTCAGGCGTGGGTGTTAGTGTTGTCCTTAGGTTAGTTTACCTTATTTTCAGTAGTTTGTAATCTACGGACTAATAACCACGCAGTTGAGTCCGATACATTTACAAACATTTGAAACATTTGCTGTAGCAATACTATAACCGTATTCGTTGGGGACTAGCGGACATCAAACCATTTTGTGACAATACATGTTCATGTTTTCTTTAGGTTCGTAAGTTGATAAGCCATTGCAGGGACGACACCAGGAAAAAATATTAATTTTCTTCCGTTCCTATCCTGTCTAAAGGTGAGCTCGTGCACTGTTTCTGGTTGTCCGTTAAAATTTTCTTGTGTTAATTACTCATCTTTCAGATAAATACAAGAATGGTTTGCAAATCTCCCAAGCCCCAACTTTGCTTAAGTTCTCCATTGTTTCATTCACTTCAGCTATAACGTCCGGCTGGGACGCCGTTGGTCGATGTTCTATACATGATCTTTCTGTCCGAGGCAGGGACGGTCGAGCAATCCTGAGATATGATGTCAAATCAGCGGAAGCAGACACCGATTCAGCAAGCACGATTTGCGTACCGAATTGAAAGAATAGGGTACGCTGATCGAGCAGCTCTTTAAAAGCCGCACTTTTCTGAAGTCGGTGCTGAGCGAGGCTTGACCTGGTGTAAAGAGCAACGCAAATGGATGTAGGTTGTCTGGAAGCGAGTAGTATTTGGTAATGAATCGGGCTGTACCCTGTGGCAGTGCAGTGGCAGGGTGTGGACTTGTTCAAATGTTTGTACAACTTATGGGACTTAACTACGGGGTCATCGGTCCCTAAGCTTACAAACTACTTATGAACTAGCTAAGACTAAAGACGGCACAAATATCCATGCCCGAAGGGGGATTCGAACCCCCGACCGTAGTGGCCGTGCTGACCGTGACTGGAGCACCTCAGTCACCTCGGCCACCGCGGCCGGCGGTGTGGACTTGGCCAATGCCTGTAGTGTGTTGTTTCCCATCAGGTGTAGTTCCAAGTACAGACGAGGCAGTGTTACGGCATGACATTGTTTTGCATAATTAGGGTCTTCCTCCTCTCTTTTCCTTTTGCCTTTGACAGAGTTCTGGTTGTTCATTCGGATATGACAACTTTTTAATAGGAGGGCGGATGCCCTCCCATTCCATTGGAACGCCGCAGCCAGAGATAAACACTGTGTGAATTGCGCCTGTGAGCTTGTGTGTCTGCGACAAAGTGCCCTTTTCCTGGCGAAGACTGTGGCCCAAAAGCAAGTTGTGTGCCTATCACGGCTCCACGAACATATTTACAGTAAGCTGTCAGCTATCCTTATTATATTGTTGAACTTGAACGTGGACTTTCCATTGTTAGATTTTTGACGAATTGCTAGGGACTCCTTTGCAGCTCCTCTTCTCGTTATGTCTTAGAGTGTTTTCTCATATTTTACATATGGGGATGGTGAAACGTGTCTGTGCACCACAGGCGGACCTTAACGTCCAATAATTCTCCCTGGAGACTACAACAAGACGTCTTCCCAAAATGACCCCTCAGGGGGCTCACAGTTCTTTCTTGAGTACGTGCATAGCGAGCCCGGGGCCCCGAGCTAATGCAGTCTTCCTTCATTCTTTACTTCCCAGTCTGCACGTCCTTGCTCCGTCCCCTCATTTCCTATCCTCACTCCTCCCCCTCCCCACTGGGGGACTGATAACCTCAGTAGCTTAGTCCCCCTAACCCAACCAAACAACCCAAACTCCTAAAATGAGCCTTCCTGCTATTTTAGAGAGAGGTTCGAAGGAAACGTCGGTAATAACACGTAAGTGGTGTGTTCTTTCGTTGCAGTAAGCCCGAGAAGTACATCGAGACGTCGGAGCACGGGCTGGTGATCGTGGCGGTGACAGAGCAGGACGCGGGCCGCTACGACTGCTGGCTGGGCGGCGCGCTGCTCTGCTCCTACAACGTCACCGTCGACACCCACCGCTGCTCGCCGCCCGGCAAGTCGCACGACTACCAGAAGATCTACTCCGACTGGTGCCACGAGTTCGAGAAGTACAAGAGCGCCATGAAGTCCTGGGAGCGCAAGCAGGCGGTGAGTTGTCAGCAGTTTGCACCCAATATTGTCATATTGGTACCCAGCCAAAATACGTATACACCACCTCACAGCCCAGTTGAAATGCCCCAGACACCAGAGAGAGAGTTGAACCCTGCACTGAACACTTTCGACCACCCTCCAAAATGAATTCTCCTGAAAGCAGACCGCCCCATTATGATCGTCCCAGTGGACAAGGGCTTCACAACTGTAGTATTTAACTGAGAGGTGTATATGGAAGAGAGTTTCCATCAACTCTGGAACACATCTTCCTACAAACATGTTTATCAGGATCCCACTTTATCTGTGCAGGCCAAGCAACAGAAAATCCTAAAAACTCTAGGCCCTCACAAGATCTCACCACACCCTCCATGGAACTTCGCTCTCTACCTGAACCAACCACCCACCTACTCCCTAAAATTCCATAAAGAGAACCATCCTGGGCAACCCATTATGCCAGGCTTGAAAGCCCCAACTGATTGCATCTCAGCTCTGTTAGACCAGTAGCTTCCACCTATAACTCAAAACCTCCCATCTGCATCAAGGATACGAGACACTTTCTGGAATACCTCAAATCCATCCCCATGACACTCCCACCTGAATGCTTCCTTGTCACTCTACATGCCACATCCATCTACACCAACATTCTGCATACCCATTATCTTTCTTCCATAGAATACTACCTTTCCAAACATCCACACAAAAGCCTCTGAACAAGCTAGTTCTTATCAGTTTCACGTTTGACGACCAGACTTACAAATAAATCAGGGGACAGCTATGGGAATCATGATGACACCTTCCTACACCAATCTTTTCAAGGACCACATGGAAGAGGCATTCCTTAAGACGCAGCAGTTGCATCCTGTTGCTTGAAATGGATTCATAGATGACATCGTTGTGATCTGGCCTCATGGTGAAGAAAATCTTCTGAACATTCTTCAAGACTTCAACTCTTTCTCTAACCTGAAATTCACCTACTACATCTCCAGATCCAAACGCACCTTCATATATGTTGATCAACGTTTTGTTGGTCTATATTAAACCCACAAACAAATAACTGTGCCTCTGCTGTATAGCAGCCATTCCTTCCATGTCAAAATATCCCTTTTCTACACCCTAGTTACCTTTGGCAAATATATCTGCTCCAATGAGTAATCTATCACCACCTACACCAATAACCTGTCCAATGCTTTCGTCTCCCTACAGACCTCGTCTGCTAACAGATCTCCCAAGTAGTCCATTGCATCTTCCAGTAAAAGTATTTGTAACCCGAGACTACCCAGAAGCATCACCTTAGTCACCTAGTACCTGCCTGTAATACCATTTCAAATTGCTCTGCCACGGCTATGACTTTCTCATGTCATGTCCTGAAATGAGATCATCCCTCCAAAGTATCCTCCCCACACCCACCCTCCAGGTGGCCTTTCACTCTCCTCCCAATCTCTGGAACATACTCATCAAACCTTACAACATCCCATAACTACAGCCCCAACTACCCTTCTACAAAACCTGTCAAATGCATCTTCGCACAACCACCTAGTCGAAACCCACTACAGGAATGATTTGCACCATTGCAGGCAGGGCCACATGCAAAACAACACATTCTCATTTACCAATTGAGATGTGCTCATTGCAAAGCCTTTTTGGTATCACCACCAACATATTTTCTGAATTAATGAATGACCATAGATGAACTGTTCACCTGAGGACAATCAATATTCTGTAGCGAAGTATGCCCTCCCACATAACTCCAGGGACCTCGGCATGTGTTACACAACACATGCCATCTGGATACTCTCACCCACCACCAGTCCTTCAGAACTGTGGAGATAGGAACTTGCACTTGAACCCATTCTCTCACTCCACCATCCTCCTAGCCTAAACATATGTTAGCCTGTTCCCCTCCAATATCCTCAACTCACTTAAGCATTATTCATTCCTTGCAATTGTTCTTCCTTCCTCTTGTCATATCAAGTGTGAGAGTGGGTTTCAATATCTCCCTCTTCTCAAATTTACATTTTTTGCCCCCTCCCCCTCTCAGCATTAATGTGTTCTCTTCTCTTTACTGCTTGAACAATCCTTATTGGTTTTCTACTAGCATGGCTTTGTACTTACCATGTAATATCTCTGACTTCTGCATATCGACCTACACTCCATCCTTACTTCCTGGCCTAGCTTGTGAGTAACCTTCCCTTCCATTCTGTTTCTCCTTCAGTCTTTCTCTTACCTTAAAGAGGAAGTAAGGTCTGCTAGCTTGCAGACATCTATTTTCAGCTTTATTATTATTATTATTATTATTATTACATAGTACTGGTCTGGTAGAGCTGAGCTTAGCTAAGTGCTGGTGAGCCGTCTATCTCTCTTGAATATATATTTTTTGTATCTCTTCATCTTTGCAGAATTACCACCACAGTTATCAAATTCGCAATACTTTAATAGATTATATTGCTTAAGGTAATACCCATGACTAACGTTCAGTTCAGTATTGAATATTAATGATAATATTTCTTTTGCAGCAATGCCTCGCACGACAGAATGAGAGCAACCAAAATGCACATCCAAATGAGATCTACCATGGTTCATTGATAAGATAACGTGGCACTACTAAGTGAGGCATTCAGCTGGAGTATCTACTTCTCTGTCTGCTCAGTGAGCACCTCATTCTTGGCGGCCTGAAGAACGGGGCTTGATGCCTCGTGAGACCATGCACAGTATTCATGTGAGCTTGCAGCTCTTCCTAAACTGGTAGCTATTGGTGGAAATGTGGACCATCAGCTACAAGTGCTCTGAGCTGTGGACATTATACGCTCAATTGGTGTTTGTTGCTGACATGTAAGTGTGTTGACTGTGGGACAACTTTGTGTGGTAGTATGTGGAATGTGGACACAAATAAATTTCTTTTCCTATGAACTGAGTGTCTACTAATATTGAATTTTACTTAGCTCTCAATGCTTTTCTTGAAATGAAGGAAAAATAATACAAATAAGACATTGTGCTCTCTGCCAAACTTACCTAAATATGACAGGCTAGTTACAATACCAGCTGTTGTCTGTGTAGAAGAAAGTATGTGTTATTTGTACTATTATTTATATAAATTTTAGATTTTCTGGTTGTATAATGTACTGATACTAGCGAATATGAGGTGTATATGATGATACAGTCACAAAATTACTCTTTTTGTTTGTAATGGTGTCTATTGGCAATGACAAGTTAAAAATATGTGCATGAAGCAAATTATAGGTACATAGAGTAAACTTTCCTTGTTATGATTACATTTAGTTATATCTTAGCTGTTTTCTAGATTAAATGAAAATATTCCTTCTTTGTGGCAAAGTGATTCTCCTCAATACAGGTACATTTGGTCTGTGTCCACTTAAACACAATACTACCAACAAAGCACTTTTCCCCAGTTGAGGACTTGAGTGATTGTCTGTTTGTATATATATGGTACAGTGATAATAATGAACTGTGTCTGTTTGGTGTTCCTGAATATTTGTGAATGTATTTGATGGACTTCCCCACCCACAAAGATATTTAATGGATCTGTGATATTTTTCTATCATCCTTCATTGTTTTAAAAAGGAAGAAAGATGAATAAATATTTCAGTGATTGTAGAGTAAGACAAATGTAAAATTTGTATGAATGTGACAGAGAATTCATGGTTTACAATGTAAGAAACAGTATTCTGCTAAATGCTTACCTCAGATAACTTCCCTGCTGTACAGCATCTGTCCACATTATAACTAATTTAAAATTTGGAATTATGCTGTGAGATATACTATCTGTCAACTACCTACATTAATGTTTACATTCTGTCGCAGACTGGTACTTGATACGTACTGAGTGATTTATATGATAAAAATTGAAAGTTGTGCTACAGATGTAATCTTGGCCTCAGAAGCCATTGGAGAAATTATGAAGTTGCAGACTGATTTTACTTGGTGCATATGAAATATTATCAAACAATTCCCAAAATAACTACAGTATAATTATCCTTTATGCAGTCAAAATAATGCATAATTCTGACCATTATGGCGCATATCTGTTATGTAGTATAATCAAAATTTTAAAACTCAACAGTAATGGGATATATATGTCATTAGCAATAAGAGATGAAGATATATTGTTGTTAAATATAATCTTAAGCTCTATGGATAAAACATCAGCTATTTGTCTTCCGGGAATTGAAAAAAGCTACAATTTATGTATAATTTAAATTTTTTGCTTTACTATTAAGTTAATGCAATAGAAACAGTTTTGTTTTATTTATTTTATGGTTAATTGCTGTGGAAAGGTGATTAATTCTAAATTTCTTTCTGAATTGTGCTGTGTGCCTACAAATTTACGGAGTATCCTAACTGTGGAGAAATTTACAGTTGTGCATAATGCAAAATTTGTATTTTTCTTTTTAACATTGTACCAGTAATTCTCCTTCATTTGTAAAAACCTTTAAGAAACATTAATAAAATGTAAGCTGTGTCCATTCTCAAATATTTTCAGTTTGATTCAGGTAGGTGATAAAAGTATTCCCATATAAAAATGAGGAAGCATTTTACAGTTATTTGTTGGTCATCAGGTTCTTAACACTATTACAATACAATATATAAAAAAATCCGTTGACATTTTAAACATCCCAGGACTATGAATAAAACTGAAACTCCTGGTAACTATGAGTCTGTTGGGAACACTTTGTAATTGTGTCATATCCAACACAATTTGCGGAAATTCATTAATATTATGATACTCTGCATTTAAAATTTGTGATGCACTGAAATATTGTGTCAGTTGGTATATAATTGTGATATCTGACATACATTATTTTCGCATAGTGAGTTTAGAAACGAAATATTTAGCTGACGTTTACTTTGTCTAAAGTGAGTTTCGAAAAAAATATTTTCAATGTTTGTCTGCAGCCTTTTAATTAAATAATTAAGAAATTACAAAAAGGATAGATCACTGTAATCACATGGAGGAGGTTCAAATGTTTGTAATTCTATGTGACCAAACTACGTTTGTCATCAGTCCCTAGTCTTACAAACTACTTAAACTAAGTTAAACAACCTGAGGAAAACACATACATTCATACCCAAGGGAGGATTCGAACCTCTGACGTGGGAGGCCGTGCAATCCATAACATTGTACCCCAGATTGCTCGGCTACTCCAACATGGCTGGAGTAGCTGTTCAGTCATTATTCTGGAACAAGGAACACACACACTTTTATGTGAACACAATTCTTATACATGTGGTTACTGTCCCCATTGCAGGGACTCTAGTGTCTGGAGACAGGAACCACTTCCAACATTGTGTTTGTGTGAATTGGTGTGTCTTTTGTAAATCCACAGGAAAATGAGTTCTTATAATGGATGGAGGATGGGAAAGAAGTATGGTAAATGTTTGTATGCCCTTCCTTATATTTGTTTTTAGTCTGAAAATGAATCTCTCCCTTCTTGTCTCTATCTCCACATAACTATTGTGTATGAAATCAGAATGAAGCTCTGATCAAACTTTGACCTCCCTCTACATTTTTTCCCATTGAGACTTCCTTCTGTAACCAATTTAGTTATTTATTCTTACATATTTATTCGTGTATTTTAATATTCTCTCACATATGTTTCAACATATGGCCAAAAAATCACTGTTTTTTTTTTTTTTTTTTTAGAAAAGCCTTACTAGCTGTTCCAAATGTGCGTTATAGGATCTCTCTACTTTCTTGATAGCATGTCTGCATTCTATAACCTCCTAAGTTGTGTTGCATTACATATCAATATCACAGAATTTAACTACCTTGTGTTACTCTTAGTTTGGTGTTTCTTATGATGTCTGAACCCGTTTATAAGACACTATCCAGTTGATTTTAACTTGTCTTCCAAATTCTTGTCTGTATGTGAATGAAATTACAATATTAGTAACAAAACTCAAAGTTTTGCTGTTTGCTGTTCATGCAATTTGATTTGTGTTTCTAAATTTCTTTTGTTTTTCTGTACTGCTTGCTCAGTTTAAAGATTACAATCTTGGAAGATAGACTGCTATACTGTCTCTCACCTGTCTCAATTACTACTTTCTTTTAAGATCCGTTGATACTATAAATTGGAATCTAGTTATTATGGTCGCCATAGGTTAGATTTTCTATGTGTAAATTTTCCATAGTATCATCAGAATTATATAGCCAGTACACCACTAATAATTGACCTCCATTCTTTTTCAAAATTTTCAGGTGGTATAAAATTTGGTTTGCATTTTGGAGGTGATCTTTTAAGGTAAATCATACTGTTACTGTTACACCTTACACTTCTACATTTTTTGGGAACCTACATTGATCTTCAATTACATTGAACATTATCTGTTTTCCATTTCCTTAATAAATATAAATCTGTAACATCAATATTTTTTAAGAATACTTACAGCTGCTGGTCAGCAACAACAATATATCACCTGCAGTGTTAGTGCAGTGTGAGGAAACGAAAATCTGGCCTTCAAATACTTATGAGATAGAAAAGTCAAAACTGTCAATAATATGAAGACTGGGTTGAACACCACAGTACTTTACTAGGCAAGTTCCCTGTAGTGTCAAATTGAACCTTGTTACATCGATTTGTGGTATCTAAATATTGAGTGAGTCGATATTAGGCTTGTGCAGTGCAGAAGCTGCCGCCAGAATCAATGTTTGTTACAGATTCTGGGGGCGAAAGGCGGCGCAAAGTAGTCGCAGATGACACATTAAGTAATTGAAGAAGTTTCACCGTGATCTAAGAGTAACTGAACAGGACTGAAAAGACAAGTGAAGCGTTAATTTTGTTGATTTTTCTGTATGTTCATGGCACTATCCTATTATTCATTCATGGTTTGACTGATGTTCAACATATTGTTCTATTACTTGTCTATAAGTGTAATAAGGCGAATATTTATTAAGAACATTATACTTGAACAATTAACATCAAGAACTTTACAAATTACAATTTCACATATTGGAATACAGCTACGTTAAATTAAGCACTTAACATGGCTGGAAGTGACTTTAAGTGTGGAAGTGTTGGTTCACTGTTTGAAGAATGTACTTTAACCAGCGTCCACAACACTTCATCCTGTTTGGAGGCGGTATGCCATTGCGTTCCTCTGGCAGATGAAATTTAAATTATAACTATGTGTAGCGCTAAGACTTTTCCCAGACCAGCACAAAACTGTCATGAATCACATGGCCAGCCATTAGGACAAAGAGAGTGGAAGAAGTTGATAAAATTAATCGCCAATAAAATCATATAAAACTAATTTTCCCCGGCAATCTAAAATTACCGTTTGCTTGCTTGACCAGAGGACCATCGTATCGTGGGGACGAAATAATTTTCTGTGTCCTGTATTAATTAATATATTAAATTGGCAAGATGGCGATCAGCCATAAAGGCTACTGGAGCCATTAAGTTCAAACCCGGAGAGCCAATGTCTTTGCGGAAGACTGTTCCCGCCGCACAATGGGTCAGAATCCCAAAAAGATGGTCACAATATAAGCAGGCGTTGGATTTGTACCAAATTTAATACGTAATGGTTAACGAAGTTTCTGATTGACAATAAGGTATCATAAACTGAAAAAACAAGATGGCAGACTCTATGTACACTGTCATTTTATTCATATAAAGTAACGTTTAGGGAATTATCTAGGTTGCTGATAAAGACAGTTAAAAAAAAAAAGCGGATCCAACGTGGTGGGGTCTGTACACTACTGTCATTTTATTGATATAAAAGTAATTTTTAGGAAATTAACAAGGTTTCTGAAGAATAATGAGTAGAAAAATTAAAAAGAAAGGGGACTCATGGTAGCGGTCAAAAATTCGTTTTCTTATTTATCTATATTTATGTACAAATCAGTATTTAAGGTTTGTTGTAGTTAATGGTTAAAGTATTAGGCAAAAAATTGGAAAGCTTGAAGAAAGGATCAAATAGAGGATAAAAGTGGTGTAAAAATTGTAAAAATTATTTGAATTACAATTATTTATTTTGTAAATTTTTTATAACTAAAATTACAAGTTTTCGTTCTCTTTCTTTTTAGTAGAAGAACACGTTGAACTGTGTGCTCTAACAAAGCTTGCAAACCTACCTCAGCTTTTGATTCTGTAAAAGTGGGGGTTTTATCTAGAGGGCAGCAAGCGTTTTTTGTTTCCAAAACGGCTGAGAACAGCGGAGAAAGTGTGTTTAAGCCTTTTCCTTTAGCCCCATTTCTCAAATGCTGGTAAGATTCTTCTGACAATTTCAAGTCGAAAAGAAGTGCTAGGCCTTCATTAGCATCATACGAGGATGAAGATGATGCTTACAATCTCAAGCCTATCTTGTATTTTTTCGCCTTGGATGGGCTTGAGAGTGTGACGTCTTTTGCAATATTGGCGGCGTCTGGGTGCTCCAAAGCTCGAAGACTCATTTGTGCAGCGAACGATAATTCTACAGGACTGAACTTTGTTCGATTCTCCTCAGTGCTCCTTCTTTTAGACATTCCGGATAATGTTTCAAAATAATGTAGCAGGTCGGTCTGTTGATTTAGTGACACTTAAAGGTTTCTCAGCAATCGGAATATATAGTATTTTATTTTAACCAGGTTTCGGTCTTTTTGAAAAAATTATCTTGTCGCCGAGTTGCATCTTTATGTTTCCTTCTTAACTTTGTCAACAGGAATGAGATGGTACGCCTCGTATTATCGAGAATGCTAACTGCATATCCACTTTTTTCTGTCAGTAACTTTTCCAAATGTCCTATGACTACCTCCAAAGCGTTTGACAAATATTCTTTTGTTATTAGAAACATTCCTTTCCTGGAAAACCCAATTGTGGAATAAGCTCCATCAGATGAAACAGAAATTAAAAAGAAATGTATGTTCCACTTTTCGTCATTTTCTAATTATTTCAGTCTTTGCACTGCTTATACACATCAATAATAATTTAAATTGTACAACTGCAGCACATAATTACTTTGTCATTTTTCAAGATGTCTCAAAAATCACATTTTTGCAAGTGTCTCTTAAAACGTGGCTCAAAGCCAGAGTAGCAACTAGTAACAGGATTTGAAGCTTAATTTACAAAAGTAATAATATACACTTGCGGACACAGCACAAAAGAAAGCGGAATATGGTGGAACTCGTAACTTATCTCTATTTTTAAGCGCATTTTACAATTTTCTCGTCTGTTTTCGTGAAGTCCGTTTATTGAAAAATAAACACGTATTATTGGTGATTAAATAGTGATATGAGTGTTTTTTCATAAGTGCATACCTCCTGGAATACCCTCCATATCGGAAGTATTGGCTTCAGTTGCACAAAACACATAACTGTTTTCAACAACAAGCCTGGCCAGCCACACGCTTGCTAACAGTGAACTGCCGCATATGACCTGAGATATAACCTAACAAATGAACATCAGGTCGTCGCCACAGCTGGCATTCAGCTGTCCCGGCATTGCTGCAGCCAACCTGACCGTCCAAAATTCCCAACTATGAACTTAATTTTTTCCCTTTTTGGCCACGTTTTCAAGATTCTGGCCCACTGTGCGCCGTGTTTGATGAGTTGCCGCCAAGACAGGCCGCCACCCTAGGAGGCGTGAAACCGGCCACTGCGGGTCAGAATGGACTCTTTTAACTGTGCTCTGGTTAGGTTGGTAAAACGTCACTAGTTTTGCCGGTGGAAGAATCAGCGGTGCGGAACTCTCGTTAACAAAACGGGCGTGATCGATGTGGCCGCTCTCAGTTCGGCAGTTGCTTTAGATGTTTGCTGTTCTTAGGAGGACAGGTCCGCGATCGCCTATTGTACAGAAGTCACCAGTCTTGGTGATATTTCGTTGACCGATAGGAACTTCACCGTACCACCGAGCAGGTATTCACGATTAAAGTGAAGTAATTGCATTCGGTCGCGAGTTTAAAAAATATGTAACGGTCTGCATATCGGGCGATTGGCGGGATGATTACTAAGATGCTTTTCCTTTAGTCTTTGTGCCGCCCCTGTTTCGGGCTCATTCTATTGTTCTCATGACCAACGGAAATTGTTATGAAACTCAATACGCTCTCTATCTCTCTCGTTAAAGGCTGTTCGAACTATTTGAATGTGCTTTATTTTCGATGTTTGCTCTCTATTGTATGTCTTGTCCTGCAGCAAGAATCAGTAACCATTTAATAAGATGTAACAGGCTACCTCGTAATTCTATACGCTACTTTCAAAATAGAGATGGATATAGTAAGAAGATTCAGACAGATGTAGGTTGCCGTTCTTATGTGGAGTTAGAGGCTTGCTCAGGATTGGGTATTGTGGAGAGCTGCATCAAACCTGTCTCCGGACTGAAGACCACAACAACACTTTCAGAATACAAAGACTATTTCAATGAACTGTCCGACTTCTTGTCTGTAGCCTTCCACTGTTGCTATCATTTTTATTCATTGACAAAATAACAGAAACCGCTGCTAGAAGAGAGGAGGTCCGATGCTGGCAACGGTCACAACAACGGAAGATTAACAGGTAAATCACCTGTTAATTGGGAAGTGGAAGCCTGGCAGATTGATTTAAATCATAATCTCGTTTCTTTCTTCCAACAACCAACCATAGGAAGAGACAGGCGTTACTTATAGTTTGGTTTTACTGTCATGAACTGTAGAACATGGTTCAGTGTAACTGTTGTCAATACTAAAGGTATTGAATATAAGAGGATGAGAAGAATTAAAATTTGTGCTGTGGCCAGGATTCGAACCTGGGAGCTCCTGCTTACTAGGCAGATGCTGTAACCGCTCAGCTAACACAGCCTACTGGATAATGCGACTACACAGATTGTCATCAAGCATATATCTCTCTCCACAGCATGCTTTAAAATAGTCTATGTATCTGTGTTATCCTTAAGGCTGTTAAGCAGAGCAGTTAGTATCTACCTAGTGAGCAAAAGGGTTCGAATCCCAGCCACAGCACAAATTTTAATTCATCACCTCACGTTATATCCAATACCTTTGGTATAATGAGACAAGGTATGTCTCAAGGACTTGAATTATGGTTGATATTTATATGTACTCTTTATGATATTAGCTAGAGAAATGTGCAGAGTAATTAGTGGCAAGACGCGTGTGCCAGTGTTGAACACTGTTCTAAAATTATAGATTTCTGAAATTATAGATTGAGGTTAACTGAAAAAAAAAAAAACCATAAGTATATCTTAAAAATATAAAGTTTGCCACTGTTTGTATTTTTGCTTAGCAAGGGAAGGGCATCATTTTAATTCTCTGATATCTGAAGCTGTAGGAACTCCCTGTGAAGATCCCGAGATTGTTAAATAGCTGTCTGCAAGATGATCTTTTGTTGGCTCCAGCAATTATTCTAATTAGACACTTTTGTCCCATAAATACTTCTTTGCACAGGTTTCAGTTACCCTAAATATGATTTCATATGAAAGCAGTGAATGAAAATAGGCATAGTAAGTAATTTATTGAGGTGTTTCTCACCAAAATTTTCAGAAATCCTAATAGCATAAGTGGCTGAACCCAAACGTTTCAATAGGTTGTCAATGTGTTGCTTCCAATTAAATTTCTTGTCAATGCTCATACCTCAAAACTATGAATATGAATACAGGTTCATTCATTCAGCTCTATTTATTAGTTTGCATTATAAGTTACGACTCACTTCTATAAGAATCTGCAGGAAATTAAAAGAAAACATGATGAAACAGAATGAATAATTGCAGAGAATCAGAATGGATTGAGAAAGTATTATAGTAAAGTTGAACAATTTGAAACTGAAAGGGAATACCAGATAAGAGTATTACTGACAGTGAATGGCCTAGTACAGGAAGCAAGGAAGAGGACATGAAGAAGTTACTCAACTTGCACGTTATCCTGACAAGTCAGAGTGTTTTGAAGACTTTAGTTGTGGATAGCTACAGGACACCATGTTTTAAATTGTGCTATTATGTAACTTACTAATATGCATCACCATGTGCCTCATAGTCAGTTGGTGCAGCAATCTTATAGAATTACTTTTATTCATAGGCACTATAGCACAATGGTATGGGACAGTAATCTGTTGCTTGAGATGTATCAGGAACTTTGATTCTCCATGTAAGACCACTGCTTATGAAATTATTTTTTTGTGTAAAGCAATAGTGGATGATTTTACTTCTGAGAGTGACTGTAGAAAACCCACAATTAAACATCTAATTATAAGTGCAATAACATTATTAAGAAAGACATTGCACACGAACATGTGATAACTATAAGTCTGTTGCAAGCTTGTATATGGTTGACAAGAGTAAAGTACATCTTAAGCAGTAGAAAATGTAGCCTTCAGTAGGATGGATTACTATGTATCAGGCTTCCTGGACAATATTAGATTGTAGATGTTGCTACGATTTGCTTCCATAGATGAGTGATTAACTGCTGCTTACTGTCATGCAGGTCATCCAGTTTCAATTCTTGTATTGCCAAGAATTTTTACTCGATGCATTACACTGAGATTCATAGGGCTAATTGAGGAAATATTTCAGTGATTAATGGGGTTGTATGGTAAAGAAACTAAAACATAACTGTGAAAGCTGTGTGCTTACCTTGTTTTATATTATTCATCACTGTTGCAGATTCTCATAAACACGATTATGTTTCTTGCTTCATGAATATAACGCGACCAGCTTTTGTTTCTGCACAAAAAAATTCAAATGTTCAAATGTTTGTATAGCTTATGGGACTTAACTACGGGGTTATTAGTCCCTAAACTTACAAACTACTTATGAACTAGCTTACACTAAGGACGGCACAAATATCCATGCCCGAGAGGGGATTCGAACCCCCGACCGTAGTGGCCGTGCAGACTGTGACTGAAGCGCCTCAGTCCCGTCGTTCTGCACCAACATCATATAAACTAATCACATCCTAGTAAACAGACATAAAAAAATTTCTCTAAAATATAAAACCATTATTACCCACCATATGATGGCAGCTTTATTATACAAAATGAGTTTATTGTAATACATACTAGCCAGTTTCAGCCATTGGTTATTAAAAAGTATAGGTCATTGGAGATTGTGTGCTTGTGTTTAAAGCTTATTTCATGCTATGTGTAGATTGACAATTAATTCACACATACACACACAAAATGAAAGTCAAAGGTCATAGTATCTCTATTTTGTGAACTAATTTCATTTAAAATATGACATAACAAACACTGTTAACTAACTAAAACACTAACAATGATATATGAATTACTGTTATACTACATGTCCAAGACACAATACTATTTGTTGTGTAATTGCCTGATTGAATGACATTGCTTATATATACTTCGTTTGGAACGTGTTTCATTTGTAGAGTTCCACACCAAAGATCAAAATGAAACTTGTGTGGGAATGACTTTCTTCTCTGTCTATAGGTCTCGGAAGACAAATTTTTCTCATGAATCCGTAGGGGTGTCAAGATGACCTTGATGTCCCCTTGTCTTTATATAAACTCACAAAATGCTAAAGAGTCATATTGTTGACTCACACTTACATAGGTAGAAATGATCATCAGAATAAAATTAGAGAAATCAGAGCTTGAACGGAGAGATTCAGGTGTTCTTTCTTCCCTCCCGCTATTCGAGAATGGAATGGGGAGATAAATAGTATAATGGTGGTTCGATGAACCCTCTGCCAGGCACTTAAATGTGATTCGCAGGGTATCCCATGTAGATGTAGATGTCGTCAATGCTAGCTGCGCTGAGTCCTACTGACTGCCTATTTCATAGCCGTGTTCAGACGCATTTCGGCCAAGATATAGCCGCTGGTAGAAGGCGCGCTTCTAGGTTACTCCCTCCAGAATGCGCGGCGCCGGTCGTCCGCTGCCTTCTACACAATCGTTCTCGTGCGTCTGGCGTGTGGCGCTGACTTTACGCCACGACAGTAAGGGTAAAAGATTACGAGATTCGTAGAAGGATTCTATCGAAATGCAGTGTAGCGCAGGACGAAAAGAAGTGACCCGATGTCAGAGGTGATGCGGCCAAAGCATAGCGGAAGCGGTCGAAAGGTGCACTGCTCAGGCAATTTCTGGAACGTTATACATGCTTACGAGCACTACGCATAAAACTCTACGAAACTATCCACACACCCGTAAAGAGAACGTTTGCTCTACAATCTGTTGCTTGGAAGGAAGTGGACAATGAATGCCTACTCTGTAGATGGACGAAGATCACTTCTGTCTCCAAGGAAACTTTTACACAGAACTGTAAAATATGGGCAACGGTAAATCCGCTCGCTCATCAACCGTATCACGTCATTCTATAGTGGTCACTGTGCCGTGCGAGCTGAGGAATTGTTTTTCCTCAGACAATTTTTTTTATTTGCGGTTATATGGATCTTGCTATTGTTAAAAGCTATGAGAGTCTCAGGTTCATTACCGTCATCGCAACTCTTCAGCAGCGTGGATTTATGGATAGTATAATTTTTATATATGACTCCGCTGCTCTGCGATTAGCACATCTAGTGAAGCGGCTGCTGCAGATTCTTTTTCGAAATGCATTTGAACTATCAGCCGTCATTTCCAAGAATCCTAACTGTTCAGGTCAGAAGGTCTCAATTCGCGTGACGTCTGAGGGTATCTGAGAGATGCTGTGTTCGGTGCAACGGTACTAAGGTGGCTGAACTGAAGGGACGCACTCCGATCTGTTGTGAAACATGCTTTTCTCGTTTTCAACTTGTGTAAAATGGTAGTCGGTGCATTGAAAATATTTTGCACTCTTTTCACAACACTTGAAATATATTTCACTTCTGCTTGGCATGCACTTTTTTTACTGAAGAAAATTAAAAAAAAATTTTAGTTATTTTTTTAGGGTTTTGGTTCCGGGGGAGTCAAAAGCGACTTTGTAACGTTTTGTTTGGTCTTTGACCTTCGAACGATAAATAACTGCATTTTTCATTCGTTGGGTCACATAATGTTCCTGTTGTGCGCATTACACAGTATGGCTGGTCCATTGTGCAACTCACACACTATTCCCGTTAAGTTATTTGCCATTTACAGCGTGGTTTAGTGGAAAAATTTTCCTGAACTATTTTTCTTTGAATAACATTTTCCCTACGTCGATAATATTTCGTTCGTATTATACGCCATTCAGAGCACAGCTCTTTTCTAAATTTTGATTTTCTTACTCCGTTTTGAAATTGTAGCTTTAACAAGTTACGAGTTGGAATTGCTTCCTTAATTTTCTAAAGACGAACACAATTCCACTTGATGTGTTAATTTTTTATTGTTCTAATAATTTAATGGTTGTGTTCCCAGATGTTTCATAAACAATGTATGATCAACCGTGATCCAAGATAGACTGACAAATTTGGCCATCATAAGAATCGAATCAAAAGTAACTTTCAAAACAGATATCATAGAAAGTTAGCCCATTTAAAAGCCAGTGTCTGAAAATGATACTGTATTTTCGGACGCGGCGGAGCGGCCGAGCGCATTGAGGCGCTATGCTACGATACACGCGGCTTCCCCGTCGGGGGTTCGAATCCTCCCTCGGGCATGGGTATTTGTGCCGCCTTTAGTATAAGCTAGTTCATAAGTACTTTGTAAGTGTAGGGACTGATGACCCCGTAGTTAAGTCCGATAAGCTCTACAAACATTTGAACTGTATTTTCGTCAGTATTAAATAAAAGAAATGGAACATAAAAATTAAAGTATGTGTGTGTGTGTGTGTGTGTGTGTGTGTGTGTGTGTGTGTGTGTGCGCGCGCGCGCGCGCGCGCGCGCGCGCGTGTTTTTTTCCTTTTGGAGGCATGATGAGGGGAGGGGGGGCGTAGCTGATTTTTCGCACTACGGCGTCGAATATCATTAAGACGGCCCTGTTTACTCCTACGCGTATTTCGCGAAGCGTCCACAAGGATGAAATCAGAGACATTAGGCCCTTACGGAGGCATAAAAGCAATAATTTTCACCGCGAAACATTCGCGAACGCAGTTGGAAAAAGTGACGACGGTACGCAAAATACCTTCCGCAAACGCACAGTGAGGTGGCTTTCCGAGTATGAGAGTAGATGTAGAGTGAACATCGAAAACTGAAGTGCTACCAACTTACGTCCTGCTTACTGTTCTGGTTCTATGCTAAAATACAATGTGAAATAACGTCCTGCGGACGGTCCTGTTGAAGTGATTTATTTTCAGCTCACACACGCATTCTGAACGACTGTCACTGCTGATACGTCGGTGAAGTTGCGTTCAATTAAAATAGAAACATCGCAGTAACGACTTCTGTAAATAGCGTTGTTAATTGGCGCCGTTATTTAATTTACTTCTCTGCAAGGATAACAACATTGTATTCATTTCCCAACGTAACCCCGGCACTGGAAGTACGTTCGTAATTTTTAATTTCATGATTTTAACAGCCTTGATGACGAAAAGGAGAGATAGATAAAAGGGTGGAGGAGTAGGAGATGGGCAAAGAGAGAGAGAGGAATGGGAAGAAGTTGGAAGGAAGGGAGAGGAGATGAATAGAGGAGGTGCAGGTACATTCAGTAGGAGAAGTAAACGTTCTTATGAACTAAAAATGTGGAAAAGTTATCCGGAACGTTTGAAAATTTGCGGGAAATTGAAAGAGCTTTTCTACTTGGGATATCAATATCATCCATCTGATTGCAATAAAATATTGTACATTCGACATTAAAAGCGAGAGGAAGGTGTGAGGGAAGTAAAAGTTTGGAATAGTTGGCAAGAAAATAGGAAAATTTGTGGAAAACTGAAATAGCTCTTTTCGTTACGATATCAACATCGTTCGTACGACTGCGATAAAATTGTACACATTTGACGTTCAAAACAAGAGTACATACATATAAGCAGTTGCAAAGCATTGCGGGTCGACCTTATGACTAAATTGATTGATTTAAATTAATATGGTTTATATTAAGAGGTATGTGATACGAAGATCACCGGGCCATCTAGTTCTGAATAATTGTAACGTTCAAATAACATTTTCGGTCATTATTCGTTTCTCTGAAATTAAAGCTGAAATAATTACATTTGAAGATCGGATCACGTGATCGAAAATGCTCTGTCTTTATCCGAAGCCCTGGTGACGTTAAATTAGACGAGCAAGACGAAACAATAACTGTGTTACAGCAGTGTTACCGAAAGTTACTAGATTTTCCTTATTTTTTCCTGCTTAAAATTTTGTTTGTGATGGAAAACGCATTTAGAAGTCTTCATGTGAGAATGGAAAAGCAATTTGTGAAGTCTGATATGAAAATATCCTGAAAGTTGATGTGTTTACGCTTCTTGATTTTCCGAAAGCAACTTAGATTTTTACGTATCTGAAATAATGAAGATGAAAACTATGTTTAAAGTGCAATGTACCTACATTTAAACTAAACTGTTGCTACTTTGGATTAACATATTGCCTATAGTCTAAAGATACGAACTATGATACACGATAAACATGTGTAATTAAGCATAAAATCTTGGATTCAGTTTTCGTCTTTTCGCTTTTAAATTAACACTGTTATAAGTGATCACTGCTAAAGTTACATGGTACATGCGCAACTATGTAGTTACATTTCGAATCAGTACGCATTTTACTCGTGCTATTTGGTTACAAAGAAAATTTCCAGTTTGAACTAGAAATTAGGGTGAAAAAAAAAAAAAAACAAAAAAAAAACCATAAGAATATAAATTTTCTGTCGTAAGTGGTAACATGAAACATTTGAAAAGACAAATATCGATCAGTGTTTTGCATTGTCTGTATCTGTGAAGTTAGCTTATCTACTCTGATTACAGTGTAGCATACTGGTAGCATAACGGCTAGCATATCAGATTACAAAATTTGTGTTCTGACTGGAAATACAACCTTCTCTTTTTTTATTTATCTTTTTATTAGTTATCGTGTAAGATCTTGATAATGATAAATGGGATCGAAATATTGACGATATTAGTCATCATTTCAAATTTTATTAAAATAGCTGCATTTACCGTATGCGTTAAAAACGTGTGTTTGATACACAAATCATTGATTTAGCTATCATATACGGAAATAATGTATGAATGCTGTAAATATTAACTGACAAACAACATGAAATTTCGACATTAGAACACAAATCATTGGTGTGTCATATTGTTAACAGCTGTTTTGCACTCAGCTCACTAATCTGTACATAATAATATTGTAGAACTTTGCAGCTGTAGGACATGGTACTTAATAGAGAACTAAAAGAGTAATCATTATTGGATAGAATTTTTACTTGCGTCAAATTGATCTCACAAAGAAAAGGCGCAGTGATCGCTATCTAATTTTGATCACTGGAAGCATTTCAACCACATCTTATCCATTTCTCATTGCTTAGAACATTCAACAATAATTTTTCTGAAGATTTCAAGATATTTTTGTACAGTTATGTACTACACAATATTTGCAGACCATTTTCAGAAACGTGAGTGCCCAAACAATATATCAATGTTTGCCAATTTTACAGGCTTTAGGCTGTAGCATCGTGTCACAGGTAACACATAACTCAAGTGGGGCGTTTCAACGTGTTTGCAAATCATTTCAATATAATTTCTTTATATATATATATATATATATATATATATATATATATATATATATATATATATATATATATATATATATTTATTTATTTATTTATTTATTTATTTATTTATTTATTTATATATTTCCACTCCCATGAACATTGCCGAGGTGGGGTGGCTTGCGTGCCTCAACGATACAGATAGCCGTGCCGTGGTTGCAACCACAGCGGAGAGGTATCTGTGGAGAGGCCAGACAAACGTGTGGTTCATGAAGAGGGGCAGCAGTCTTTTCAGTTGTTACAAGGGTAACAGTGTGGATGATTGACTGAGCTGGCCTTGTAACATCAGCTAATGTAGCTTTGCTCAAAAAAAATGTTCAAATGTTTGTATAGCTTATGGGACTCGACTACGGGGCCATCAGTCCCTAAACTTACAAACTACCTATGAACTACTTAATACTAAGGACGTCACAAATATCCATGCCCGAGGGGGGATTCGAACCCCCGACCGTAGTGGCCGTGCAGACCGTGACTGAAGCGTCTCAGTCCCCTCGGCCACCGCGGCCGGCTGTAGCTTTGCCACACAGTTACTGCGAACGGCGGAAAGCAAGGTGAAACTACAGCCGTTACTTTTCCCGAGGACATGCAGCTCTACTGTATGAACATATGATGATGGCATCATCTCCGCTAAAATATTCCGGAGGTAAAATAGTTCCCCATTCGGATCTCCGGGCAGGGACTACTCAGGAGGATGTGATGATAAGGAAAGACAACACTGGAATTCTACGGATCGGAGTATGGAATGTTAGATCCCTTAATCGGGTAGGGAAGCTAGAAAATTTAAAAAGAAAAATGGATAGGTTGAAGTTAGATCTAATGGGGATTAGTGAAATGCGGTGGGAAGAGGAACAGCATTTCTGGTCAGGTGATTACAGGATTATAAATACAATATCAGTTCCATGAAATATTGCCACATCTGCCAAGGCTTTCCATGCAGCGGAATAGTAACTCTGCAATGGACATACTAGAACATTCTTGCCTTCAACCTTAGCCTAAGGTGGTCTAGTGGCCGGGCGTCGTGGCTCAGAGGGCTCAACGTCCTCTGTAATAAAAAGTCTGAGCCAAGAACACAACGAACAACAAAAATTTTGTAAGTCTTATGCGACGAAACTACCTTGGTCATCAGTCCCTACAATGAACAACAAAAAACGTATACGATCAGCGACCGCAACGAACAGAACTACCCCCGTATCACAAATTTTAATTCAATGCTTCATCTTTGACATTAATGACTTTGACATGTTCACGAGACGAAAAACAGTCTCAGGGTTTATAAATTTCTATTTGTAATCTTCCAGAAGCGTTTGCTCTTTAACGCAGAACATCTCTCCCGCAGCGTCTGCCACTGATGTCTTCCGATCACCTGCGTAACGCTTTCGCGATTCCTAAATGAACCTGTGTTGTTCTACTGTGGATCTTCTCTATCTCCTCTATCTCCTATCTCCTGGTACGGATGCCACACTGTTTATAAGCTATTTCCATCTGTATAGCACTTCACGTCCTAATGTCGGGTCCGGTGGTTATGGGGTAAAGCGTTCCACTGGAAACCGAAGGATCATGGGTTAGAAACCCGGTCAGACTTCGGATTTTTTCAGTATGTCGGGCCCGGTGGGTATGGGGTAAAGCGTTCGACTGGAAACCGAAGGATCATGGGTTAGAAACCCGGTCGGACCTCCGATTTTTTCAGTCTGCACATTAACCCATCCTTCACCTCTCAACGATGTGAGGAGTCGCCAGAAAGGACACGTGGTTTGGATAAACGTTAAGTTGTACGTCCCCTTTCCCCGGTTGGATAACTGGGGTAGGCTAGGGACATGCAAATCGCCCACGTGACGTCCAACTGAAAGACTTGCCCCAGGCCAATGAGCCACACGAAATTATTATTATACGTCCTAATGATTTTAGCATTACATTGCAGTCTGGCATCTGTCATTCCCAACGATAATTTGGGCGCTGTCGTTGGACTTCACGTCATTGTTTAGGTACACTCTTCTGTATTTTATGGAAGTAACAGCTTACAGTGTGTTCCGATATTTTTCAGTCATAGAATAAAGCATCTCTGTAGCTATGTCTTGGCGTTACGTTATATTTCTTTTTGTTGAACGTCAATTGCGACTCGGTGCAACGCTGCAGATCCACCTGAATTTCGCTACAATTTTCCAGCGCTGCGACTTCGTTTTATACTGCAGCATCATCTGCAAAAAGACTCATTTTATTTTTCACGTTATCTACTAAGTGTGTTTATCCAGGGTGTTACAAAAGGTACGGCCAAACTTTCAGGAAACATTCCTCAGACACGAAGAAAGAAAATGTGTCCGGAAGCGCTTAATTTACATGTTAGAGCTCATTTTAGTATTTCTCTTTAAATGTAAATTGAAATAATTCGTGCAGACAATTGTCTAAATACACTATTGGTTCGTTAGTATGTACTGTACTTCCTCGATTCAACTCCAGTTGGTCCAATTGAAGGAAGGTAATGTTGACTTCAGTGCTTGTGTTGACATGCGACTCATTGCTCTACAGTACTAGCATCAAGTGCATCAGTACGTAGCATCAACTGGTTAGTGTTCATCACGAACGTGGTTTTGCAGTCAGTGCAATGTTTACAAATACGGAGTTGGCAGATGACCATTTGATGTATGGATTAACTCAACAACATATTCGGTGACCGATGGGTTGGTAAAGGCAGACGAATTCCATGGCCTCCACGCTCTCCTGACCTCAACCCTCTTGACATTCATTTATGGGGGCATTTGAAAGCTCTTGTCTACGCAACCTCGGTACCAAATGTAGACTCTTCGTGCTCGTATTGTGGACGGCTGTGGTACAATACGCCATTCTCCAGAGCTGCATCAGCGCATCAGGGATTTCATGCGACGGAGGGTGGATGCATGTATCCTCGCTAACGGAGGACATTTTGAACATTTCCTGTAACAAAGCGTTTGAAGTCACGCTGGTACGTTCTGTTGCTGTGTGTTTCCATTCCATGATTAATGTGATTTAAAGAGAAGTAATAAAATGAGCTCTAACATGGAAATTAAGCGTTTCCGGGCACATGTCCACATAACATATTTTTTTCCTTTGTGTGTGAGGAATGTTTCCTGAAAGTTTGGCCGTACTTTTTTGTAACACCCTGTATATTCGGAAAAGTAATGGCCCTGCAATACTACCTTGGGGCACGCCAGAAGTCACTTTCATGTTGGAAGACATCTCTCCATTGAGAAAGACATGGTACGTCCGGTTCGTTATAAACTCATCAGTATAATCAATCAATTGGTCTTATATTCATTGCGCTCGTATTTTGTTCGTTAGGCGACAGCACAAAAATGTGTCTGACGCCTCTCGGAAGACAATAAACTCGACATCTACCTAGGAACATGTATCTTCTGCGTTTTGGGTCATTTAGACAAATAGTGCAAGGTGGACTTCCTTTCGGCTGCCGTGTTTATTCCTGCAGAGTATATTTCCCTCCAGCGGACTCACGGTTCTTTCGTGACTTCATGCGTGGTGAGCACGGGGCCCCGAGCTAATGCAGTCTTTCTTCTCTCATTCCTCCCTGGACTGCAGTTCCTTTTCCTTTCCCTCCTTTCCTATCCCCACTCCTTCCCCTCCTCACTGGGGGACTGATGTCCTTAGCAGTCTGGTTCCCCTGTCGGAATCAAACGAACAACCAACCAGAGTACATTTTCGCTTTCGAGAATGGCGTAGTACACGAGCATAAAATCTGTTTCTAAACCCTAGAACAGACTGACGTCAAAGGTAATACGCCCGTAGTTTTGCGCCTCTGCTCATAGCCAATTTTCAAAAAGATGTAAAACCCGTCGCTTTTTTCAGTCGTTAGGAAAGCACCGCTCCTCTATAGCCCTATGGTACAGTGCTGATAGAAGGGGGCCACGTCCCTTCGCATACTCTATGTACGTGGTGGGATCGTTCCTGGTGAAGTGTAGCCTTACCAAATTACGCCCATGGCGTAAAATGAGCCAGAGTTGGTAATACGTGGGCACATTTCATAATACATAAAAATATTACGAGGAAGAACCCGCAGCAACGTTTCATAAACCTATGGCACTCCCAGCATTTATTCACGACAGTAATGTATGTAGAGAGGTATAAGACAGAACATAGGTACAATATGGAGATAAAGAAATTTCTAAGAAAAACAAAAGTCTACTTAAGAACTAACCAAATAAAAATACGAAACACCATGACAAGAATTAAATGTTAATCAGTTTGAATCAGAATATTAAAATACCTGAGGTCCTGTTAAGAATACTTACAAAGAACGGACAGTAAACGACATCCCTAACTATCCTTAGGTTGTAATACTATAGAAGAAGCGAATAAATGAACGGAATGTTATGACAGCGAAAAATGTCAATGCCTAAACCCTTTAAGTGCAGCAAAAGAGAAGAAAAACTCAATGGACAGCTAATTATCAATGTAAATGTTTTACTGATTGTTTCATATGCACGCAGGAAAATCGGCAACTGTGCAAAACAAGACAAACGCCATAATGATGAATGTGATAAAACTTGTAAATCAGCAGTTAAGTAAAAGAATGCAAATTAACTGTATTTGTACGGAACAGTGTTGTATAGTATTCACTGTAGTGTATTTTTCAATAAATAGCAAACCACTGCATCTGTAACTGATTAAAACGAACATTTGATAAATGTAGTGATTATAAAAATGAATGTGAAAGAAGAAACAAGAATCAATCAGAATTTCAAATCTCCTAGTAATAATGGATATATTAAATTATTACACAAATGAGACAATTCATATGTAATGAGGGATATAAGATGTAAACAAACAGAAAACTGAGATGAGGAGAGTGATAAATGTGGGATTTCGGACACATGAGAAAAGGTCTTTCGCGAACGAACAAGTGTAATAAGAAAGGAGTTTGAACCAATGAACAGAATGATTAAATACCAGCAATAGAAATAAAAGGAGGGAGTACTAGACAAACTGTCTTAGACAACTGAGAGTAGGTTATTATTTGTAGTAAAACGGCCGCTTGTAAACCGAACTAGTTGTGTGTCTAAGCATCAACATAATATAGCAGGAACTTCAATTTAAACGAAGTGGATATAAATATTTTTAACTATGTTATAAAAGCAATGGATTAAATGTATGTGTAGAATACTATAATATTCAGAAGAAGAAAATTTAAACTTATATATCTCAAGAAGTGTAATATTACGCTATTTTTTACAAATGACTGTCAAAGTTTCACAGAAGTTAGAGTGTTATTATTGGCGTCCGGTTTCCGATATACTTGACCCATTTTCAAGTCACCTTCGCAAACGAGTGTACCGGTTATGGATTACAAATTTTTAGTTGAAGGTAATTAATTAATTTGACGCAAGTTTCCCTTTCTCTGTTCAATAATATTTATAACTGATTCAGTGAAATGCGTAAGAAGATCATCACAAAACACTGGTTATCGACGAATACAGTCTGTTGGTCTAAAGATATCATTAGTTGCTTAGTTTTATAACCCTGCCTAATACTGAGGCATGCTTCACACACAAAATTTCACAATTTTTTCAAGAAGCTTTGTACTATGGAGTCTGTTGAGAACCATGGAAAGCTTTGTAGATACACCGTGCAGGCAGCACTTGTTGCTCTGCTTTTAACACAGTGTCCACACGTATACCTGCACTTCACACGTGACTGCACAGTTTCTGGAGGCACTGGGCCGTGACGTGGAGATCGCCGAGGAATAAGGACAGCGTGGCAGCTCGTGAGGTCTGGCAGTTTGCTGGTCTGCGAGCAATTCGTGTTTGTCGTCGCCGGCGGCAAGCGACAACAGGCGACGAGGTCAGCTGTCGCGTTTCCTTGCGATGAACTGCAGCATTCCGCTCGACGTCTCGCCAACGTGTAAACACAAAAACAAAAGCACCGCGCCAGCGCTTCCAACAATACGCGTCTCGTTTCGCCTGCTACATCTTCCTTCTTGAGTGACTGGGAATTGACGAACTCTGACATTACCTGCTGCTGTTATTACGAGGCAAAATAAAGAATTTACATGGCGAGACCGAAGGCGCAGTAGTGTTTACACTTGAGGACCAACAACGGGAGGTAGCAGCGGAGTACACCTGGGGTTCAACTATACGTGCCACTGAACGAAGGCCCAGTTCAGAACAAGGACAGAAACAGTGTAGTTAGTGTTCCTCACCTTACAAGTATAGGACGCCTACTCAGCATCGCTGAATTCGTCCAAATTTATGGTGCATGTAGGGCGTAGTGAGATATGGAAGTGCACCAAGTGGGAACTCCAGATGGCTAAGCGTTTAGGAAATAAAAGGAATTTTGATACGGATCTATCACGATATATAAACCTGTACTACTGTGGTCGGTGTTGGCTTCGTATGTATCTTGACTACGATAATGCCATCACTGTGTTGCTCATAGTAGTTTACCCGCATTCCTAATTCTTATTCATTATCAGACCTACTCCTGTAATACCCCCAACTAATTTTGTATTTAAAATCCTGTACTCGCCTGACTAGAAATCCTGTTCCTCTTTCCACCGAACTTCACTAATCCCCACTATATCTAACTTCAACCTATCCATTTCTCTTTTTAAATTTTCTAGCTTCCCTACCCAATTAAGGGATCTAACATTCCACGCTCCGATCCGTAGAATGCCAGTGTTGCCTTTCCTGACGATCACATCCTCCTGAGTAGTCTCCGCCCGGAGATCCGAATGGGGGACTATTTTACCTCCAGAATATTTTACCCGAGAGGATGCCATCATCATATGTTCATACAGTAGAGCTGCATGTCCTCGGGAAAAGTAACGGCTACAGTTTCCCCTTGCTTTCAGCCGTTTTTTTCTGCTTATATAAATTAATAAAATAACGTATATGATGATGCTGTTAATTGTGACGTCAGTCTTCATCTACGTCTAAATAAATATTCTGCAAACCACTGTGAAGTGCATGGCAGAGTGTACGTCCCACTGTACCAGTTATTAGGGTTTTACCTCATT
Organism: Locusta migratoria; assembly: GCA_026315105.1. Classification (NCBI taxonomy): domain Eukaryota; kingdom Metazoa; phylum Arthropoda; class Insecta; order Orthoptera; family Acrididae; genus Locusta; species Locusta migratoria. The sequence goes on from CM048749.1 coordinate 417,619,226, forward strand.
CCATTCACGTATTGAGCGTGGTAAGAATGATTGTTTACATGCCTCTGTGCGTGCTGTAATTAATCTAACCTTGTCCTCACGATCCCTACGGGAACAATATGTTGGTTTACGCATTGTCAAGGAGCAGAAAAAAGTTAGACGCCGGATGGAGTTGAACCCGCGCCCTTCTCAATACGAATCCGATCTTTTACCGCTGAGCCAAAAACCGCTTCCTAAACACGCCATCACAGGGTCAGTTGATAAGAAGCATGTGGTGATAGATCCGTATCAAACTTCCTTTTATTTCCTCAACTCTTGGCCATCTGGAGTTCGCACTTGGGGCACTTTCGTGCCTCACCACGCCCTACATGTACCATAAATTTAAACGAATTCGGCGATGACGTGTAGGCGTTCCCTTTGTTGGCTCTTCTTGACAATTTTGACACGTCGTTGTATTTGATTTCTCAACGGTTTAAAGTACCCACTGCATCTGATGTATGTGAAACGTATATGTAATGATGATGAACTTTATACAAATGTAAATGTTATTTCTTGGAAATCGTGTCCCTTAAAGTTCTTAATCGATTACTTTAATATAATGACATAAAATTTGATTCTAATACTTGCGATTTTACATACCTATTTCTTTTTTATAATATTGTCAACATGTTACAAAAATTATACACATTCATATGTAATATAGCTTAAAAATACCTACATACAAACATTCGCTTATTTCAGTGCACCTTTGTGGCAAAACTTCAAAGCATTCGGTCAGGAACTTACGTACGTGTAAGATTCTGAACAAAACACTAGAGAAGCCTCTACGTTAGTCTCTAGGGTAGTCAGATGTGTTAAGGGCATATAGAAGAGGGGGACGAACTTGACACTAAAAGAGGGGAGAAAATGTACAGCGAAGAGTGGAGGTAAATGGTGAAGATGCGCAGAAAGAGGGAAAATTAGGAGCTCATAGTCGTAGATAGTGGGGAGCATATGGGGAGGGGAGGAAGCGGTGGACAGGAAGAGGAGGTGAAGAAGGGGAGAAGGAGAAGATGAACAAAGTGAGGGAAAGGAGATGTGCACAGAGAGATGGACAGAGAAAAGGAGAGAAGGGGGTGAAAGATATATATCCAATTTCTATTTACAAGGCGCTGTGAAATTACACATACTAGAAGTGTGTGCTTTCTCTTTCCTTTCTTTTTCATGTAATATGAAACAATACATAACAATAAGTACCCGCCGCGGTGGAGTAGCCGAGCGGTCTAAAGCGCTTCGCTGCGGAGCACGCGGTTGCTCGCCGTGGAGGTTCGAGTCCTCCCTGGGGCATGGGTGTGTGTTTGTGTTTATCCTTAGGTTAGTTTACCTAGGTTTAAGTAGTTTGTAAGCTACGGACTGATGACCACGCAGTTTGGTCCGATAGATTTAGACACATTTCTTATTTTTTATTTTTTATTTTTTTTTGAACAAGTACCCAGGTACTTGCAATTTCATATTAATTTCAAGTTCCTCCGTCAAAATACCTCAAACAATTATCACGTTATAGGAATTTCGTAACTTGTTTGTAGATGACGTGATATCTGTTCTTTTGGACATGTCCGTAGAAAATAAATAAATAAATGAATAAAAAATAAAATATAAATAAATAAATAAATAAATAATAAAAAAACAGACACCACACCGTCTATAAATTTATTTCTACGCAACGAGGGCTTATGAATTTATTCTTTTTTCTCACTGTAAGGCCCGCAGCACGAAATATGTCATAATAAGACATTTTAATAAATGAGAATATCTATCCACGTAATATAAGTATCGTTGCCTCAAAGACATAAATTTTCAACTCATAAAATCGTGTATGCCTACTTTGTAGGCATCACTTGAGAATGACATAAGCGAAACGGCCGTTGTGAAGCAATAAAATATTTGCAGCAACTTGGGTAATTCTCATTTATTAAAAGGTTTTATTTTTCGCGACACACCCTGTATGTAGATTAGTGCGATCTCCTGCCGGAATTCGGAAGTGAATATAAGACATGAACATCACGGCGCTGCTTCCGATGTGGGAATTCGGGAAGAACGGAAAAGCGTGTCCGGACAGCCTAATGGTTGAGGCGACCGCTGTACCGAAACATCAAGTCCGCGTTCATCTTCTGCTCTGGCACAAATTTTCAATGGTTGTCACTGAATCATTTCAATCCGCTAATACAGTCAAAATCATACTTTTCAGTGATTTATATACATTTCCGTACACCTTCGAAAAAATAGAACCCTTGTAGAGTACCTTCCTTTGCAATGTGTCTGTCTGTCTGTTGCGACCGCTTTTTCTCAGGAACAGTTGAAGTTATAATTTATATAAATTGCTAAATTCTACTATCCGTTTGACGTGTAATAAATTAGGCTCCTAAGCCGAAAAAATAGGCAATTAATGTGTTACAAGTTGTAATACTCTTCAAAACCAATAAACGAACTATTTATGCATTTAATCAATTTTTAAGGAACCTTTATGACGCGATTCCTACTGGTACTTGCTCAATACCTTTTATTGTTATTTTTTATCGTCATTTTCGGTGTTTCAAGTTTTCTAATGTCAGAACACTAACAACCAGGAAGGTATTTAAATGCAATGTCGTTGATTTAAGAACATTTCTTCTGGAATGTCCAAGGGACCAACATAAATTACAGTGACTTTGAAAGGGGGGGCATAATTTGAAGGGTGATTAAGCTTGGTGGAAGTCATTATTATTAACCGGTAACGCATCTGACATATTTAAAATAAAAAATAAAACTTGATATATAGCTGTTTTAGTTTCCTGATATATTCCAGGTGAGCTTGTCTGTTTATTTAATTAATTCATTCATCTATCCAAACTGTTAAATACTAATTGTAACTAAATGAGTGGGTGCCTGAAGTGAAATAAGGGTTAACTTTAAACAAAGACACATTTATTTTACTTTAAAACACGGGGTATGAGGTTGAACTCTTTACAATTGGATCATATACCATAAATTAATTTAAATGTTAGGAAGACTTTTCTGAAAGCATTTGTCTGGAGTGTTTCACTGTACGCTAGTGATACATCGACGATCAGGAAAGGAAGCCAGACAGAAAGATGACAGAAGGATTTGAAATGTGGTGGAACAAACGAATGCTGAAGATTACGGGGGTAGATCGCATAAGTAACGAATAGGAGCTGAACAGAAATAAGGAGAATAGAAATTCCTGGCATATTAGGACTAAGAGGAAGGGTCGATTGGTGGGACAGGTTATGAGACATCAAGGAATCGTTGACTCAGTATTGGAAGGAAGTTTGTGTACAAATCTGAGATGGAAGTCGAGAGGCAAATACAGGAAGCAGGTTCATAAGCATGTAGATTCCCGTTCTTATTGAGATGAAGTTGCTTGCACAGGACAGGGTTGTGTGGAGAGCTGCATCAAACTAGTCTTAGCACTGAAGACCACAACAACAACAACAAATGTAAATGTAAATGTTTGTAAATCTTATGGGACTAGCCGGCCGCGGTGGCCGAGGGGATTGAGGCGCTCCAGTCACGGTCTGCACGGCCTCTACGGTCGGGGGTTCGAATCCCCCCTCGGGCATGGGTATTTGTGCCGTCCTAGTCCGTAAGTAGTTCATAAGTAGTTTGGAAGTTTAGGGACTGATGACCCCGTAGTTAAGTCCCATAGACTATAAAAAACATTTGATTATGGGACTTAACTACGGGGTCATCAGGCCCTAAACTTACAAACTACTTACGAACTACTTACGAACTAGGACGGCACAAATATCCATGCCCGAGGGGGGATTCGAACCCCCGACCGTAGTGGCCGTGCAGACCCTGACTGAAGCGCCTCAGTCCCCTCGGCCACCGCGGCCGGCCAACAACAACACACTGCGCATACATTTCCGTTACATGTCTATACTGTAGTAGGTATGCCGACATCAGCATCATTTTTCACATATTGCCTGGGTTTTTTTTTTTTTTTTTTTTTTTTTTTTTTTTTTTTTGCATTTCTCTCCCTCCACCCTCTCCTCTCCCTGCCTTCTCCCCCTCCCATCTTCCTCTCTCACTAATGACATTACGTGTCAACTACCTGCCAATCGTAAAAGCCTCTGTACACTAACGCTTTGGCCAATGTAATGCGATATCAGTCCATCACCATTCGAGAAATTATAGTCGTAATGATTCGAGTGTGTAAGTACAAATGTTTGTCGTCCGTACTACATGTAACGCAAACGCCATCAAGGACCAGATAGGAAAGCTAAGAAGACGGAGTCTATCAATAAATATTTCGTCCTTACATCTCTAATTGTTGCCTGTAAGAACCATTTCCCAAGTACAACAGAAGCCATTTATCACAACTGTGTTACGATGGGTATTTTTGGGGATCCTTTTACTGTGTTGAATTTTTCGTCATACACTCGTACTACGTTGAACTACCTGTCGGTGAACAAATAGGATCGTTACAGTCTGATGTCACTGGAGTGTAGCTGTAATGTATAAATCGATTTTGAAGTACAAGCATCGATTATAAAATGAATATTATGGTCTAATGTCTCGTCGACGACGTGGTCATCAGAGACGGAGTGCACACTCGGGTTGAGTGTTTCCTGAGGATGGAGATGGAAATCAGCCGTGCCCTTCGATTGGAACCATCCCGGAATTTGATATTCATGTCGGGTTTCCAGCCGGATCATCGAGTCATCTTGACACAATATTTCAACGGACCACTTGGCCGCCATCTTCAGGTGCTGAGTCTCGTAGGAAACTGAAGTCTTGCCGTGCCCGGCGGCCTTATATACGCCGCGAAGTACTAACGGCGCGTGCGCCAGAGAGTCGTGGCTGCGTCCTCTGCCGCAAGCAGCCGGTGCAGCGCCTCAGTGGAGAAAACTGGCAGGAACGATGTATCGCTTACATGCGCTAGTTGTCACAGGTGGAGAAAAGAGCACGCTGTTTTTTAAAATTAGACAAAACTGGATTCCACATGTTGCTAAGAGGGAACCCCTTATCTCTATTTATTAAATTGTCCGCCAACCTAATCTCAATAGATTCCTTTAAAACGCATTCCCAGTAGCGAGACGCAGAAGCAAGTACACGTGTTTCGTCATACTTCATTCTGTGTCCTTCGGTTAAACAATGCTCCGCTACTGCAGACCTGTCAGGTTGTAACAAACGTGTATGTCTGTGGTGCTCGGGGCATCGATCATTGACGGTGCGAATCGTTTGTCCTATATATGCTTTCCCACAGTGGCAAGGAATCTTATAAACACCAGGTTTTCTCAGCCCCAAATCGTCTTTAACTGAGCCAAGAAGAGCCCTAGTCTTGGCAGGTGGTCGAAACACACTTTATATATTAAACTTTTTTAAAATCCTTCCAATTTTTGATGACACATTTCCAGCGTACGGAAGGAAGGCAACTGATGTGCATTGGTCCTCTTCTGGTTCTGGCGACGGCCCAATCTGCAAGGCATGACGGATCTGTCTCTCTGTGTACCCGTTCTCCTTAAACACCAACTTCAGATGTTCAAGTTCCTGTGTTAAGGTATCTGCATCCGATATGGCATAAGCTCTTCGAACTAAAGTTTTCAGGACGCCTGTGCGTTGGTTCGGTGGGTGGCAACTCGTTGCATGTAGATATCGGTCTGTGTGCGAAGGTTTTCTGTACACACTATGTCCTAGGGTTCCATCGTCCTTCCTGTACACTAAAACATCCAAAAATGGAAGCTTCCCATCTCTCTCCACTTCCATCGTGAATTTAATGTTGGGGTGGAGGCAATTAAAATGATCCAGGAACCGATTAAGAGCATCCGGTCCATGAGGCCACACCATGAACGTGTCATCCACGTATCTCCAGAAACAGGTAGGTTTCAGACGAGCTGTCCTCAGTGCCCTGTCTTCAAAGTCCTCCATAAATAAATTGGCGACTATGGGGGATAAAGGACTTCCCATAGCCACTCCGTCATTCTGCTCAAAGTACTGGTCATTAAATAAAAAATATGTAGAGGTCAGCACATGACGACAAAGCTTAGACATTTCTGCGTCCAGTTTGTCACCAATTAATTCTAAAGACTCTTCAAGAGGGACCCGTGTAAACAGAGATACTACGTCGAAGCTGACAAGCATATCAGATGGACCAACACACAAAGATTTCAACCGTTGAGTAAACACCAAAGAGTTGGGGATATGGTGTTCGCAGTTTCCAACGTGAGGACTAAGGACTGATGCTAAATACTTTGCCAAGTTGTACGTCGGTGCACCCAAGTTACTTACTATAGGACGTAATGGCACCCCATCTTTGTGGACCTTTGGTAGGCCGTATAGTCTCGGAGGAACCGCAGCACTAGGGCGAAGTTTTTTGACCACCTCCTCAGGTAACGAACTATTCCTCAAAAGCGAAAAAGTCTTCCGTTTTACTCGCTCTGTGGGGTCATTTTTCAATTTGCGGTACGCAGAGTCTTGAAGTAGACGATCCATTTTGTCTACATAATCATGACGAGTAAGAAGAACTGTGGCATTGCCCTTGTCCGCTGGTAAGATGACCAAATCTGAATCTTGCCTAAGGGATCGGATAGCCGCCCTCTCAATAGAAGAAATGTTACTCTGTGGTGGGGTAGACTTATGTAATACAGCTGAAACTTCCTGTCTGATTTCTTCGGCTCTGTCATCAGGAAGACGAGACACCGCTTGCTCCACAAAACAGATAAATTCAGTCACAGGAAGTGTCTTCGGTGTGGGAGCAAAATTTAAACCTTTCTTTAACACAGACACAGTGGCGTCGTCCAAATCTTTACTCGTGAGGTTAATCACGATACGCTTGAAGGTGTCGTCCGATGTCGTGGATTGAGTACACAGACGTTGAAACTTGGAGGATTGCTTTGTGACGGCGCTCCTGTGCGCCCAGTCCGATATTGCCCAGGTGGAACAATCAACCCAATCCCAAGATATTCCGGACAGTGAAGACGAGATCTCCAAATGGAGATAAAATAAATCTTTGGATATAACATCCAGTTGTCTTCTAATAAAACGAATGCGTTCTCTAACTAATGCAAAACTAGCACGTCTCTTGATGTTATTAGCCACTGCACTATTGATAAAATGTACAATTCTAGCAAATTTTGGTATAATACCTTCATTGCGGCATCTCATCAGGAAAGCGAGGGCACTCAGCAACATTCCTTTTTTCCTACGAAGTTTGTCAAACTTGAGAAGTAGTTGCACCATCTCCTCCCCGTAGAGGAACTTGATGTGATTACGTAGAGTTTCCCGGCGTATAAATTGTTGATATTCATGTCGGGTTTCCAGCCGGATCATCGAGTCATCTTGACACAATATTTCAACGGACCACTTGGCCGCCATCTTCAGGTGCTGAGTCTCGTAGGAAACATACACGTTTGTTACAACCTGACAGGTCTGCAGTAGCGGAGCATTGTTTAACCGAAGGACACAGAATGAAGTATGACGAAACACGTGTACTTGCTTCTGCGTCTCGCTACTGGGAATGCGTTTTAAAGGAATCTATTGAGATTAGGTTGGCGGACAATTTAATAAATAGAGATAAGGGGTTCCCTCTTAGCAACATGTGGAATCCAGTTTTGTCTAATTTTAAAAAACAGCGTGCTCTTTTCTCCACCTGTGACAACTAGCGCATGTAAGCGATACATCGTTCCTGCCAGTTTTCTCCACTGAGGCGCTGCACCGGCTGCTTGCGGCAGAGGACGCAGCCACGACTCTCTGGCGCACGCGCCGTTAGTACTTCGCGGCGTATATAAGGCCGCCGGGCACGGCAAGACTTCAGTTTCCTACGAGACTCAGCACCTGAAGATGGCGGCAAAGTGGTCCGTTGAAATATTGTGTCAAGATGACTCGATGATCCGGCTGGAAACCCGACATGAATATCAACAATTTATACGCCGGGAAACTCTACGTAATCACATCCCGGAATTTATCTGGAGTGTTTAGGGAAATCACGAAAAACCGAATTTTGGATGCTCGGAGGTGGATTTGAACCGCCGCCTTCCGGAATGTGAGTTTCATTGTGTTGCCACTGTGTCACCTCCCTCGGTCGATTTTAGTACATTCCTTATACCACACTATTTAGTTTGTATTCAGACTATCTTAGTGATGAGCTTGGCACATGGATATAGCATGTTTTACCCTAGACATAAAAGTATTTTATTTAAAATACACTAAGTCCAAGCCGAGATTGCGATCAAAAAATGAGAAAGTGACAAAATCGCAGTGAATAGGTAATTATGTTAAACTTGGTATTATATAATATGATACAATTACAGATTTCAAGACGTCAACACAATCTTTTCGAAGAGCTTATCATTAATATTGGCTTGTCTGCTTATACAGATTTCCGTTACAATATGGGATGTTCTTGTCGTTAACATTTTTCATACAACTACCTAATTAAATAACTACTAAATTTCTAACACAGAGTCGTCGCTATAAAATTCATCTAGTGAAGACGATGGTGGTTTTCCTTTTTTTTAAAAAATTCTTAGCAGTTTAAAATATGTTACTTCTTTTAATGAAAGGAAAAATAATTAGCTTTGAAGTAGTAACATTGTAATTGCACGTTCAAACAAAGCCTCCCGTTAACAAGAAACTTCTTTCTTTCTGAAAATGTAACATTTTATTCATTTCAAGGAGAAATACTCATTTCTTTATAATTTCTACTTATAAAAGAAAACTCCACTCGAGAATAGCCGTTCTCTGTCGGTGTTTCAACTACTCCCTCAGGCATAGTTGCATGTGTTGTTCTTGACATAATTTAGTTTAAGTACTTTGTAAGTCCATAGACCGATGACCTGAGCAATTTGGTCCCTTAGCTTTACGATCATTTGACCATCGCCCCAAATTTGCAGCTGGATAGGGGATTTCATGTCAGAGATGACACAGTTTGTCGTAATCGATGTTAACGCATCGACTATATCAGAAGTGATATAGGGCGTTCCACAGGGTAGTGTTATTAGTCCTCTGCTGTTTCTTATTTACATAAACGATGGTGGGAGAAAATCTAAGCTGCTCTCTTAGGTTGTTTGCAGATGACGCCGTCTAGTAAAATCATCTGAAGATCAAAATCAACGGCAAAACGATCTAAATATCACTATGGTGTAAGAATTGCCAATTGACTCTAAATAATGAAAAGCGTGAAGTCGTCCACATGAGTAAGAAAAGAAATCCGTTAAACTTTGTTTACAAGATAAATCAATCAAAAGGGGAGGCCGTAAACTCCAATAAAATACATAGGAATTACTGTTACATCAGACTTAAACTGGAAAGAACACGTGGATAACGTCGTAGGAAAGGCGAACCAGAGACTGCGTTTTCTTGGAAGAACTTCTTAAAACATGCAAGAGAACTACTAAAGAAACTGCATACACTACGCTTGTCCGGCTTTTCTTCGAGTATTGCCGCCCAGTGTGGGATCCTAATCAGGTGGGTATGACGGAGGACATCGAAAGAGTCCAATAAGGGCAGCTCGTTTTGTATTATCACGGCACAGGGCAGGTAGCGTTACGGAAATGATACAGGATCTGGATGATATTCATTACAACAACAGCGCTTATCGATACGGCGTGGGCTACTTACGAAACTCTAATCGTCAACATTCTCTTCCGAATGCGAAAATATATTGTTGACTCCCACTTACATAGGTAGAAAAGATAAAATACGAGAAATCAGAGCTCGAACGGAGAGATTAAAGGGGTTCTTTCTTCCCGCGCGCCATTCGAGAATGGAATGGGAGATAAATAGTATAAAGGTGGTTCGATGAACCCTCTGCCAGGCACTAAAATATAATTTGGAGAGTATCCCATGTAGATGTAGATTTTTTGTAAAAGAAAGCAGGCAATAGAAAAGAGAAGAACTGATAGTAAGTAACGAAATTAAATGTTCAAATGTTTGTAATTCTATGGGACCAAACTTCGTTTGTCATCAGTCCCAAGGCTTACAAACTACTTAAACTAAGTTAAAATAACCTAAGGACAACACACAGATCCATGTCCGAGGGAGGAATCGAACCTCCGAAGTGGGTGGCCACACAATCCATAAAGTGACGCTGCAGACCGCTCGGCTACTCCCGTGCGGGAGTAAGCAACGGATATTTTGAAGTAGTGGAGAACGTGTAAGATAACTGCTATTATGGGAAGGAATACATTTCATATTAAAATATACTGCAAATTTGAGACCAGTGTCAAGCTAGTCAGGTATGGGTCGTTTATCTTTGGTTGCAGGCTTATTTTTCGATGGCAGTACTATCGATATTGGAGATGTTGATAGTATTGTTGCCGGGAAGTAGGGTTGTGATTATTGAGAGTGAAGACTTTGCTAGGCGCGCGGATGAGATTACAGAATCGTGGGGACTGTGATTGTGTGCAGTTGTCGTAACGGCGGGATAGCCGAGGAATAAGATTCTGAGACTTGGATGCTAAGCCAAGCTGTTTGTTTAAGATATGGAGACGAAAGGAATAGATGACGTTGGAGAAACGATCTTTTTAAGTTTTTATAAGGTAAAGTTTTTCATGAAATACTTGGCATGTTTCTATGGCACAACTTTGCATTGTTAGGCTGAACCGATGGTAACAGTAACGGTCGGGAAAGATCTTGCTGTTAGCTTGTGGTCTCAAGATCAATGCTAGGGACTCCTTTCTGTGTTAGGAAAAGTATTTATTGTATTAGTTTAGTTTTGAGATTGCGTTTTTTATGAAATAGGATTTTCATGGGTAGTGTTCTTGAAATATGGTATTGTTGTAACATTGTTTTTGTAAATCGATTTAAATTTATTGAAAGTAAAGAAATGTTTATCTTTGTTTAAAAATAATTTTGTAGGCAGATTAAATATCTGAGTTATATTTTTCTCTGAAAGATTTTAAAATCGAAAACATGACATTGTTAGTAATTTTCATGAAGTGACATCAGTTAGAAAATAAACCAGATATTTCATTTTTAATAGTTAGTTCGAGTTTCTTAAACAGATTATCAGTTTATCCCTCCTCACATTTTTATTAAATGTGCCATAGATGTTTTCTGTAGTTAGTTTTCCAGTAGTTACTACAGCAGAAAGCAATTTGGTGTTGCGCAAATTTATGCAGTGTCGCTAAAATAAAAAATTAAAAACAATCCAGGTTAGTAAGTGAAAGTAATCGAAAAGTGAAAGTGAGAAAGAATCAGTTTTTGTCAAGCTTACAGTGCAGTATGACTTACAGTTTATAGGGCCAGAATTATTAACACAGTGATTTTTACCATCAGTAATTTTCAGACAGTTAACTTTGTTAAGACATTTTCATACAGATATAATTAGCAGTTTGTGTCTCATTATAATAAACATTACGCAGTGAGATAGGTTTTGCAATACTTTTACATTCACATAGAATTCAGTTAAAAAATACGCAGTCAGATTAACATAACGTTGTGCAAAGGCATTCAGGTAGAACAAATTCAAACACATTCAGTTACATTTTATTCTAGTAGCGTGTCAGTTACATTTCTTGGATCCTATGGTAAAACACGTAACTTTCGCAGTACGTAACGTAAATTTTGTAAGAGAGAAGGACAAGCAAGGAACTTTTAAAGGTAACTAACGAAGTAGGTATGAACAGAGAACAAAAGGACGCGTCGCAAAGGGCAGCATGGAGATAAACAAAAAGATCACTCTCTACGAGCGAACGATAAGGCACTTGCCTCCAACGCAAATCTCTCCCTCAGTTTAATCTGCCAGCATGTTACAAATCAACGCACACTACTCTGTAGAATGAAACATTTATCTCGTTCCCGTAATCTTCTTTCCGTCGGCTAAGGTACTACATTAGTGAGCAATATCCACGCAAGTGTCGTCTTGGCGGTCATCTTCCAGTGGGGTTGCTCTAGTCGTGCCCTCTGACAGCCATGGCGCCGGTCGTCCGCGACCAATGCAGCGTGAGTAAAGTGCAATCAGAGGCACTAACTAGGCCGATGACGTGCATGCAAGATGAGGGGCACGTCCGATGCCCCAGCGCGGGCGTCCATCATCGAAATTAATGGCCCGCCTGGAATGGGTATCGCCGCACCTGCAGCTAATACGCCCTCCTGGAACGGAAGAGTCGCTAAACCAATTTGTGAGACCGCGTGGAAGTGTTCCGGTCTAATCCACACCATTAATTACGTCTCCGTAGGACCATATTCCACGACTTAACAACTCACGGGTCGCTAACCCGAGCAAATAAGTCTTTGGAGGAGGAACTCAGTAAATGCCCACAGCTTGATTTGTGTGTAGACACGGCAACATTCATAAGTAGGACACTGAATCCTGTGAGACTTTTGCTTGCAAATCTAGATAGGAGCCAAAGCGACTTACTTATTACTAGTAACTGATCGTTAGATTACAGTTACAGTTGTGTTAGTTCATTGGGTCAAATGTTCAAATGTTTGTATAGCGTATGGGACCTAACTACGGGGTCATCAGTCCCTAAACTTACAAACTACTTATGAACTAACTAAGACTAAGGACGACACAAGTGACACTTGGTACTAATCAACAACATTTTAAAAGTTAGGGGTTCTAAATAAAATATTTTTAGAGAGCCCATAAACTAATGTGTTAACGACGCAGTTAACTGATTTACTTTATTTGATTTTTATTTATTGTTATACTGCATACCTTATTTACATCGAATAATGAGTTACGTACACGATTTGTCTCTCAGAAAGTTTATTGCCGGCCGCGGTGGCCGAGCTGACTGCGGCGCGCCCGTCATGGTCTGCAGGGCCACTACGGTCGGGAATTCGAATCTCCCCTCGGGCATGGATATTTGTGTCGTCTTTAGTATAAGCTATCTCATAAATAGTTTGTAAGTTTAGGGACTGATGACCCCGTAGTTAAGTCCCATAAGCTCTACAAAAATTTGAACATTTTGAAAGAGTTTATTGAAAGGTTTATTCATTTCATTTAGTACCTAGCAGATTTTAATGGCTTACCTTTATGGAAGGAACGAAGCTTGGAGTTTAATGTCCCGTCGACAGCGTGGTCATTAGAGGCGGAGCTTACGCTCGGAGTGTTTGGGTAAGGATAAGGAAGCAAACCTGCCGTGCTCTTTCAAAGGAACCATCCCGGCATTTGCGTGGAGCGATTTAGGGAAATCACGAACATTTGGGTGGCCGGAGGTGGATTTGAACCACCGTCCTTCCGAATGCGTGTCCAGTGTGTTACCACTGCGCCATCTCGCTCGGTTACCTTTATGGAAGATAAGTTCTGCTGTATAGTATTTATGAATTATGTATTTTCATGGTCAATCATTGTAGCATGTTAATCATACTTCTGATACGTTGTTCTAGTTTTATCAGCCATCATTTTGTAAATGCTGCATTTGTGTATAGTTTCAGTAGATAGCGACAATAAAAAAAAATATTTTGTTCATTTGTGATGTGTGTACACATATCCTGAAAATGTAGGAATGGTAGTGCTGTCGTCTTAGGTAGCGCGAGTTTAGAATTCAAGAAGTTATATTGTATCGAATTCTCGTTAATCTCACTGTAAGAGATTTCAAGCGTTCGAAATAAGACGCGAACGACCGTTTTGGCACAATAGATATTGATGTACGATTACATTGAGAATTTGTTGAAACCTAGTATTGTTACAGATTGACCTTAATTCGATAATTATAAGCATATGATATCTCCTTTTTATAAGGATTATAAGCAAGTAAGATTAAAAACTGTTACTCCTAGCCGCGGTGGAGTAGCCGAGCGGTCTAAAGCGTCTCGCTGCGGAGCGCGCGGTTGCTCGGCGTGGAGGTTCGAGTCCTCCCTGGGGCATGGGTGCGTGTGTTGTCCTTAGGTTAATTTCCCTAGGTTTAAATAGTTTGTAAGCTACGGTCTGATGACCACGCAGTTTGGTCCGATAGATTTACAGACACTTTTTGTTACTCCTAGAGGAAGTCTGTTGTAGAGGAATGCGTAATCAAAGCAGATAGTGAAGAAAAACTACAAATAACGGTATATCGATTGAAGCCTAAATAATAACCTGTAGATATCAACAACAAATAAGAAAGGAATGACCTTTCAAAAAACACCCGATAAAAAACTAAATAGTAATCAGTAATTTAACAATGGATGAAATGTCCCATATCTCTTATATAGGAATTAACTGAAAAAGAAGGAGAAATACATAAATAAAGAAATTAGTACTTTGATGAGTGTTTGTAAATGAGAGAGTCTAATTTATTTTGCCGTTCAAAGGAAAATATTCTGTGCATTTTAGTTCAAATGTTTGTATAGCTTGTGGGACTTAACTACTTAAGAACTAGCTAACACTAAGGACGGCACAAATATCCATGCCCGAGGGGAGTATTCGAACCCCCGACCGTAGTGGCACTTTTAGTTAAAAAACCATTCGAAGGTAATTAATAGTGGTTTAAATATGAATATAATTTAAAAAAGAAAAACTATGTGGGTAATGAGTTAGAAATATTTTTGCACGTAATAGATTCCTTTCCTTTTTGAAAGGGTGGGGTAATGTGGCACCGTCTAAACTGAAAGACAACTTCAATATTTAATACAAAAGTAAAGAAAACTATCTTTGAAATATACCTTAAATCTCACAAGATATTTTCAACATTATTGCAATTAAAAATTCCTACATGACCAAAGTTCATTTGTAACTATCGCAACATGTAAGTACTACCCTCTTTTCAACACATAATAACAAGTCCAATAGATGTGTGGTTAAATCCGCCTTATTCAAGACACCTTGTTTTGTTTTAACACTCAAACATGTTTTGGCACTAGTTATGGCATCTTCCGTGGGTTTTTCGCTTTTATTTTCTAGAATAACATGTTAAAAATTGTTGGTTATGCAGTCATTTAGATGAGTTGTTTGATTTGACAATTTTGTTCGATATTAGGCCTAATTTAAAAAAATTTCAAATGCTTGTATAGCTTATGGGATTTAACTACGGGGTCATCAGTCACTAAACTTACAAACTACTTATGAACCAGCTAACACTAAGGACGGCACAAATATCCATGCCCGAGGGGGGATTCGAACCCCCGACCGTAGTGGCCGTCTCAGTCCCCTCGGCCACCGCGGCCGGCGCCTAATTTATTTACGATACTTACATTATGTCATAGGCAGGATTTTTATCTGCTTTGATAGATGAATGACAAGTTTTTTACAGCATGTCATCTGCAAACAACAAGACGTTTTTATTTAGGAAAGCTAATTGATTTACTGTACATTCGCCTGGAAGTTATGTTAAAAATCAGGCATATATGAGGCTGTTTAGTGGCTTACTTACATTCGAGTTGTGGTGTTGCTGCTTGATTGTTTGTGGCGTTATCTTACGTTTTATGGTGAACTGGCTCTGCTTATGTCGCCATGTTTTGTTATGGTGGCTGTATCGTGTTCATTTGTTTATGTTATATGTCTCTGATGTGACGTGCTATATTTAAATGGTTTTGATACTGGCGATGTTTTGTGTGAGTGTATTTCTATGTGTTTCTCTTGTGTGTGTGTGGAGAGATATTTATTTCGTGTGTGTGTGTTTTTGTGTTTGTTTAAAACACACACACACACACACACACACACACACACACACACAGACAGACAGAGAGAGAGAGAGAGAGAGAGAGAGAGAGAGAGAGAGAGAGAGAGAGAGATAGAAAGGGAGAGAGAGAGGACAACACACAACCCCATGCTCGAGGGAGGACACGAACCCCCAGCAGGAGCGGCCATGCAAGATCCTGATATGACGCCTAGGACCTCACAGTCATTTGCACGCAGTGGTATACACACTAATGGACACGATCATAATATGTGAACACGAAAACTGAAGTATTGATTTTCAATGTTAACTGTAAAAGGTGGCAATTATTGTCCTATAATTCAAAATGTGCCATTCCATAGATGTGCACAAAACATAGTAAGACGGAAGTCAAAAAAAAAAAAAAAAAATGTCAAATGTTTGTAGGACTTAAGGGACTTAACTACGGTTTTATCAGTCCCTAAACTTACAAACTACTTATGAGCTAACTAAGACTAAGGACGGCACAAATATCCATGCGCGAGGGGAGATTCGAACCCCCGACCGTAGTGGCCGTGCAGACCGTGACTGAAGCGCCTCAGTCCCCGCGGCCAAGACGGAAGTCCTAACAAGTTTTATCCTTATAAGCCGATCAGGTGTTATCGTAGAAATGAAACGAAAGAGAACTAACGGTTCCTGAAATCTTCAGATTGGTGTCTCTCCTGATGCGATTGATCTCTGTAGTACTGAATCTCCGGATGTTCACATTTTCTCGCTGTGTTATTGTCATTGTGGTCCCTGCCATGAACGCCAATCTCAATTTGACTTTTCCTTTGTGCAAATGTGCTTGCTGTGCTTCCCTCATTATCTTAGCACAGTTAGTCTTAACTTTACATCTTTCACTGTTATTTTACGAATTTCGCTGCAAAAACTGTATCTAATCAGTGTTATAATTTTTCCATGAATTATTATATTTATTTGTTCTGTTCCCCTATACCTCATCTGTTTCTCATTTTCTTCTTTCTCTACAACGGCTTCTGTTGTTGATATTCCTCCATAGGATCCCCACTCCAGCCACCCCCACCCCCGGCAGTCTTCGGCACAAAAGCCAGATAAAAATCCTCCTTCCACTCACCACAGGAGGAAATACGGATGCCTTAAAGCCTTTTCACAAGCCACATAATGCTGCTGTCAACAAAGCATGTTTACTTGCAGCTTTTACCCTTAGGTGGAACATGAATTCCAAACTGGTGCCATTCAGTTGGAGCGGAAATACCTAAACGAGACGTTAGCTCACGCACTATTGGCCGGCGAGCCATATGGCATTTTAAGACGCATTATCCGACTGGTAGGCGAGGCACTGGTGGGTAAGCGCCTGCATCTCTAAAAGATATACACAAGTAGAACGAGAGATATTAAGGCAGACTCGCTCACTTGCGCGTGCTGGCTGTGTGTGCAATTGAGCACGCGAGCTAGCGGTGCGACGCTCTCACTGCAATTTCTTGTGCGTTGAGTTGACATAGACTCCTGTACAGTATTGCACTGTAAGGAGCACCTCTGTCTTGGAACAGATCTTAGTGAATTTCCAGTGCAGAGTACTAAGGATTGTGCGTTGTTCATAGCACAGTCTAACATGTACAGTCACGACACTTCCGCAGATTTTTGTTATACACTGAGACACTAGCGCTCCAAGCGGCCGGAAAGCTACATTTCTGACTACGACATTTGATGAGTGCGAATAGTATCGTTTATATTGATTTTAACATACTTTTTTACATTAGGAAACGTATGTAATACCTTATAATAAATAATAACTTAAAAACAGCTCTACAATTATCTTAAGTTTCCTAAGGTCCCTGGCAAGGTACGAAACGGTACATTACACGATAGTTTATTTACCGCTATCTTGTAACCTACAGGCTTCTAATAAATAATTTCATTTTCTATTAAAAATAAAAATGGTTAGGAAACACCTGAAGACCTTTCCTTTGGCAGAAAGACGTCGCTTTTCTACTAACGAACGTTAAAGTTTCTTCACTGTAATTCCAGTTGAATCAGTGAATTTGAACGTGCAAACGTATGTAAAATGCAACAACTACAGTATGTAACGTACCAAATCAGTTTCAACAATTGTAGCTGAAGGAAACACGTCACAAACGTGGCAATAAAACGGCAAAAGCAATGAAACTGTTTTCCAACAAAGACGTAGGCAATTCCATAATTGTTGGTACTGCTGAACCACAAATGGCAACAATCATCAAAACTTTGCCTTTTTAAGCTAAAGTAATTACACTGAACATAATATGCATGTTTAAGGAAGACGTTTGTTGTTGTGGTCTTCAGTCCGCAGACTGGTTTGATGCAGCTCTCCACAATACCCTATCCTGAGCAAGCCTCTTCATCTCCACATAAGAACGGCAACCTACATCTGTTTGAATCTGCTTACTGTATCCATCTCTTGGTCTTCCTCTGCGAGTTTTACCCCACACACTTCCCTCTAATGCTAAATTCACAATTCCTTGATGTCTAAGAATGTGTCCTACCAATCTATCCCTTATTTAAATCAAGGTACGCCAGAAATTTTTCTCCCCAATTCTGTTCAGTACCTCCTCATCAGTTACACGATCCACCCACCTAATCTTCAGCATTCTTCTGTAGCACCATATTTCAAAAGCCTCTATCCTCTTCCTGTCCGCATTGTTTATCGTCCATGTCTCACTCCCATACAAGGCAACACTCCATACAAATGCCTTCAGAAAGGGCTTCCTTAGGCTTAAATCAATATTCGATGTTAAAAAATTTCTCTTTTTCAAAAACGCTTTTCTACCCATTGTCATTCTGCATTTTATATCCTCTGTACTGCGACCATCATTTGTTATTTTACTGTCCAAGTAACAAAACTCATAAACCTCCTTTATTGCTTCGTTTCCCAATCTAATTCCTTCAGCATCATCTGATTTTCTTAAACTGCACTCCATTACCCTAGTTTTGCTCTTGTTAATGTTCATCTTATATGGACCTTTCAGCACACTGTCCATTCCGTTCAATTGCTCTTCCAGGTCCTTTGCTGTATCTGACAGAATTACTATGTCGTCGGCAAAACGCAATGTTTTTAATTCTTCCCCCTGAACTTTAATTCCTTCTCCAAATTTCTCCTTGCTTTACTTTATAGCTTGCTCAATGTACAAATTGAACAACAATGGAGAAAGACTACAACCCTGTCTTACTCCCTTTCCAACCACTGCATCCCTTTCATGCCACTCTGACAACCGCTGTCTGGTTTTTGTACAAGTTGTAAATAACCCTACGCTCCCTATATTTTACTCCTGCTTGCTTCAGAACTTGAAAGAGTTTATTCCAATCAACATTGTCAAAAGCCTTCTCCAAATCTACAAAAGCTAGAAATGTAGGTTTGCCTTTTCTTAATCTATCTTCTAGGATAAGCCGTAAAGTGAGTATTGCC
This sequence comes from Locusta migratoria, assembly GCA_026315105.1. Lineage (NCBI taxonomy): Eukaryota > Metazoa > Arthropoda > Insecta > Orthoptera > Acrididae > Locusta > Locusta migratoria. Next base: position 417,638,174 of record CM048749.1, read on the forward strand.
TCCCGAGTTCCTACATTTCTCCTGAACCCAATCTGACCTTCCCCCAGGTCGGCTTCTACCAGCTTTTCCATCCTTCTGTAAATAATTCGTGTTAATATTTTGCAACCATGACTTATTGAACTGATGCTTCTGTCGTTTTCACACCTGTCTGCACCAGCTTTCTTTGGAATGTGGATTATAACATTTTTCTTAAAGTCTGAGGGTACTTCTCCTGTCTCATACATCTTACGCACCAGATGAAACAGGTTTGTCATGGCTGGTTCTCCCAGAGACTTCAGTAGCTCTGAGGGAATATCATCTACTCCAGGGGCCTTGTTTCGACTTAGGTCTTTCAGGGCTCTGTCAAATTCTTCTCTCAGTACAGTATCTCCTATTTCATCTTCATCTACATCCTCTTCCATTCCTACAATATTGTCTCTAAGTTCATTTCCTTTGTATAGCCCCTCTATATACTCTTTCCACCTTTCAGCTTTCCCTTCTTTGCTGAGAACTGGTTTTCCATCAGTGTCCTTAATATTCATAGAGCTGTTTTTCTTATCTCCAAATGTTTCTTTTATTTTCCTGTAGGCTGTATCTATTTTTCCCCTATTTATACATTCTTCTACAGATTTGCATTTGGCTTCTAGCCACTCCTGCTTAGCCATTTTGCACTTCCTGTCAATCTCATTTCTTAGTCGTCTGTACTCCATTTTGCCTGTTTCATTTACTGCATTTTTATATTTTCTCCTTTCATCGATTAAATTTAGTATGTCATGTGATATCCAAGGATTTTTTGTAGGTCTTGCCTTCCTACCTATTTTGTCCTCTGCTGCCTTCACTGTTTCATCTCTCAATGCTACCCATTCCTCTTCTACTGTTTTATTTCCCCCTTTTTCTGTCAATTGTTGCCTGAATCTCCCTCAGAAATTCTCAAGAACTTCACGTTCCTTCAATTTATCTAGGTCCCATCTCCTTATTTTCCTACCTTTCTGCAGTTTTTTCAGTTTCAGCCTACAGTTCATGACTAACAAGTTATCGTCAGAGTCTATATCTGCCCCTGGGTATGTCTTGCAGTTTATAACCTGGTTCCGGAATCTATGTTTTACCATTATAAAATTGATACCTTCCGGTGTCTCCTGGTCTCTTCCAAGTATACAACCTTCTTTTATGATTCTTAAACCACGTGTTTGTTACAATTAAATCATGTTCTGTGCAAAATTCTACCAGGCGACTTCCTCTTTCATTCCTTCTGCCCAGTCCATATTCACCTACTATTTTTCCTTCTCTTCCTTGTCCTACTACCGAATTCCAGTCTCCCATCACAATTAAGTTTTCCTCTCCCTTAACTGTCTGAATAATTTCCTTTATCTCCTCTATATTTCTTCGATCTCCTCATCATCGGCAGAGCTAGTTGGCATATAAACCTGGACTACTGTTGTCGGTGTTGGCTTCGTATCTATCTTGACAATGATAATGCGATCACTGTGCTGGTCATAGTACTTTACCCGCATTCCTATTTTCTTATTCATTATCAGTCCTACTCCTGTGATACCCCCAACTGATTTTGTATTTATAATCCTGTACTCACCTGACCAGAAATCCTGTTCAGCCTGCCACCGAACTTCACTAATCCCCACTATATCTAACTTCAACCTATCCATCTCCCTTTTTAAATTTTCTAATTTTCCTACCCTATTAAGGGATCTAACATTCCACGCTCCGATCCCTAGAATGCCAGTATTGTCTTTCCTGATGATAACATCCTCCTGAGTAGTCCCCGCCCGGAGATCCGAATGGGGGACTATTTGACCTCCGGAATATTTTACCCGAGAGGATGCCATCATCATATATTCATACAGTAGAGCTTCATGTCCTCGGGAAATGTAATGGCTGTAGTTTCCCCTTGCTTTCAGCCGTTCGCAGTAACTGTGTGGCAAAGCCATATTAGCTGATGTTACAAGGCCAGCTCAGTCAATCATCCAGACTGTTGCCCCTGTAACTACTGAAAAGGCTGCTGCCTCTCTTCAGGAACCACACGTTTGTCTGGCCTCTCCAGAGATACCCCTCCGCTGTGGTTGCACCTACGGTACGGCTATCTGTATCGTTGAGGCACGCAAGCCACCCCACCTCGGCAATGTCTGTGGTTCATGGGAGTGGAAGGAAGACGTACGAGGTGTAAAACTGTGCGAATCATTAGACTCCACGCCGAATTTATACACATAAAAAAACTGGCTGTCAAAGTAACAAAACACCATAATAGAAATTTATTATTCTCTTACGTTTATAGCCTACTTACTTTCAGCAAATAAGATTGAAATACACACATATTCGTAAGTATTTGTTCAAGTCAAAGTTGTTGTGTATATCACTGAATCAGTAAAATTGATTGTTTTTACATTGATTTCCGTATTAATCTACGTCTCTTGCTATTTTACTAATGCTTGTAACGCAAAAATTGTGCTAACTATGTCGTTAATTGTGAACAAAAGTAATTATAAACAAACATCACAACTGTGGTGGCTTTCCCACCGCAAGGAGCGCTAGTGTCGCAGCAACTGTCAGTTGGTAACAACTTTTACAGCAGTGAGTGTCGCGACTGTTTATGCTAGACCTTGGTTCATAGTGTTGACCGAGATACTTAATATCCGGTGTGAATATAGACAGCCGGCAGCGGTGGCCGAGGTGACTGAGGCGCTCCAGTCACGGTCAGCACGGCCACTACGGTCGGGGGTTCGAATCCCCCCTCGGGCATGGATATTTGTGCCGTCCTAGTTCGTAAGTAGTTGATAAGTAGTTTCTAAGTTTAGGGACTGATGACCCCGCAGTTAAGTCCCATAAGCTTAACAAACATTTGAACATTTGAATATAGACAGACTGCATTAGATAACACTTACGAACGCATTTTTGAGTGGCAGTGCGGTAGGTTAGTCAGAGACTGACGTGCAACGCCAATTTATAACCGCACTAGCATTTGTAGGTCGTTCTTGATTTCATCAAGATGCAGGGAAAGTTCGATCTGCAGTAGACGATCGAGACAGACAATATTTAGTTTCTATTTCAGCAAAAACGCAGCTACCTGGCGGCGGCGCAGTCAACGGTATTGCGTGCCAACGCTTTAGGCGAACTCCACCCAACCCCAAACAGTAATAATAAATACATTTCTTACCATTGCGTAACATTTCTGACATTGCGACAGCCTTGAATGTGAACTGACGAAATAGAATTAATTTTAGTCAAGTAGGCGCGGTTTTTCAGCCATTCTACCGACCATATTTTGTTTAAAAATTGTTTATACGTTTCATCTATCCTGTCAACCTATCTGGGTTTTCTAAAAAGGTTAAATAATAATAATAAAAAAGATTCACAATCAGATTTTTATTTCAATAACTAGCAACAGCTCTTTAGTACCCTCTACCAGGCACTTAAATGTGATTTGCAGAGTATCCCATGTATATGTAGATGTAGATCTGATCGTCACTAGCTGCACTTTTTATACTTTTCCTTACAGAAGATGTCATCTACGTCTATCTTTGCATGAGAGATAAAGTTTCATCGTTTGTAGGTAAACAAGGATCATCTTTCTTACTTCTACGTGACATGCTGTTGATGTCTTCCTTGCAGGAGCTTCGAGTACATTAGATGGTCAGGTTTATCCGGTTTTATCCGGTGCGCACTACAAATAGATGGAAGAGTATTCTCAACGCATAGGTTTAATGTCAGAACTTGTTAACAAAAAATTATAGGAAAAATAAAGGCTACACACAAAAATTTTTGTACACATGCTTAATGAACACTAGATGTTATCCACCACGATTTCTTCACTATAGAAATGAAGCTTGGCATGAATAACATATAAGAGAGATAAAAAATGTCTCCTTCCAGGGGCGACGTCTAATTTTATTGGATGAGATAACCATTGCTCAGCATCATCATTTCGTACCCGGGACGTTAGGGCAGCACGAAAGATCCCGCAATGTACACACAAAGATTAAATAACTGTTATCGGTATTTCTGGTTGCATAATACCGTCGTATGTCGTTGATGTAACTTGTTCCAGAAGCCCGACACAATATTCGGGCCATGCAGAAGGAGCTAGTTTATCTCTTCAGTCTTGGTGGTTAGTGTTACTAACCACGTCTTTTCGATCACGGTACTGCTATTCCACGCCATCTAGCGATAAACGGTTGAATTAGTATGTCCGTTTGGACTGTGCTTCAAAACAAATGACCGATTCCGGGTACATTGCATGAATGTCAGTGCATACCAGTTGCATTGAATATAGCGCCAACGTACCTTGTCTCGAGTGTCTCATAAAAACATCAATACAACGGGTATGTAACATGTTTTCTGTAACGTATTTTATTGAACGTATTCTCATAGACCTGTTTTATGTGTGTTGGCATGCAGGTACAGTTACTTTTGTGTTTTCACTGAGTAGTTACAAAGGGAATGTGGTGGTTTGCTTACAAACCACCATGACGATGGCGGGTTAGCTTATTAATGTAACGTCATTTTTTATTTTTTATTATTTTTTTCTTTTCTTTTTTACATTCTTTACAGTATGTCGCACCGCACGCGCCGTTTAGGAGAGCACGAGATTGGACAATACTTGTTTGAAGACATCCCTTCAGGTAACGAGAGCATTTGTAGCTCTGACGATGACTAAGAAGAGGCAGCAAATCAGCAAAATCCGATGGCGTTAGGTGATTTGAGTGGAGTTCAAAGTGCTCCTGACGACAGTTATGATTCTGATGATGACCTCCCTTTGTCTAGCCGGTTACAACGGATGCCTTATTCTACAGAGTCTAATAATGTACGTGCAAACATGCCGGTTATGATTGCTCCAAAATGGACGAAGGATTATAGAATGGATATGCCTGATGCGTTTTCTGAAAGAGTGGGTGTGTCAGATCAAATTCTAAGCTTGGAGAATGTGACCCCCCATTTACTATTTCGCCTTCTTTGGACTGAGCATTTACAAGACCTTTTATGTTTCCAAACTACCTCTACGCTACTCAAACCGGAAATCCATATACACCTATCACAACAGAAGAGCTTGATGTTTTTGTTGCCTTGAATTTGGTGATGGGAATTAGCCGTGCTACCGAGATTACTGGTCTTCAGCGCCTGATTTGCCGGACAGCTATGTTTCGAAGTTCATGAGCTCCAACAGGTTCAGTTGGCTTTCGAATAACTTACATGTCAATGACAATAGTGTAATGCCCGACCAAACTGACACTAATTACGACAAACTGTATAAAATTAGACCTCTACTCGCCATACTGCACAACAATTTTCAAAAACACTACAGGCCATCTGAGAGAGTTTCAATCGATGAAAGGATGATCAAATTCGAAGGCAGAAACTCCCTAAAACACTACATGCCACGAAAGCCGTCGAAACGTGGATACAAGGTGTGGATGATGTGTGCACAATCAGGTTATTGTCTAGATTTGAATATTTACACAGGCAAACAAGGTAGTAACGTTGAAACGGACTCAGGTGGAAACGTTGTCAGGACGTTTAGCGAAACCTTGAAAAATAAAAATCATAAGGTTTATTTTGACAATTATTTCAATAGTTACCCTTTGTAGGTGAAACTACTTGAAGACCAGATTTTCCCTTGTGGGACCGTGAACGCAAATAAATAGAAAGTTCTTGCCAACGCTAAAAGATGACAAGCATTTACAAAGAGGTCAAAATGATTACCGGGATAGTGACACAAACGTAGGTTTGCTTAAATGGAAAGACAAGAGATCAGTATTGATACTGACAAACTACCATGATCCGACGAATGTGGGAAACGTAAAACGCAGAGAGCGTGATGGCAGCAGTACTGAAGTGTCTTGTCCTCAGGCCGTCTTCGACTACAACGCAAACATGAACTTTGTCGACAAATTTGATCAGCTCAAAGGAAACTATGCTATTGACAGAAAATCCCATAAGTGGGGTGGCATAGGATTTTTTTTCACTATCTTGATTGTTGCGTTGTCAATGCTTTTTTGATTTATAAAGAACTGCAGTCCTCTTCATGCCCAGACCTCGACAAGTTGATTCTGAAAGACTTCCGGAGAGAAGTATATAGGAGCCTACTTGCAACAGCATATGTCAGAGACAAACACAGGCCGGATTCAGTGAACAGCAGCCGTAATTCCGCGGCCTCATCTCCAGGACCTGCATTTATAAAACGCCACAAACCTACAGTCCCGCAGGAAATTCGTCTAGAATTCAGTCGCCATCAACCTGAAAGAAGCACATCAAGAAGATGCTGCAATTGTAGCACTAAAATATCTCCCGTGCGTACTGTATGGCAGTGTAGTACATCTAAAGTGACTATTTGCTTACGCAAAGGTAAAACATGTTTTGCAGATTTTCATAAAAAATAATTTGTTTTTGTTAGTTTTTTACGTTTGTAATGATGATTCGTCAAATAAATAACGTTCACAATCATCCTAGTATTATTTATAGCAATAGTCATGGTGGTTAGCGTTAGTCCTTGAAAGCCTGAATACCTATATTATGTTTCCTCTATTGTCTGTGATGTTTCAGTTTTAACAGTTGCTTCAATGAACAGACATTGATAATTATGTTCCTATTGTACAAGTGTGAACAGACATTGGTAATTATGTTCCTATTGTAAAAGTGTGACTGAAAGAGTTAATGCCTGGACTAGTGGCCATACGTCTTGGCCCATGGATAGTACATACAGTCAGGAAAAAGGAACAATCGTTGGGTTAATGCCCTGATGTCAAATGTTAAAAATGGATGAATTTAACTGTAATTACTTCGGCTGCCACCTAGTGAGTTTATAGTGAGTTGTAGCTAATTGTCATACGCTTTAAGTATGGTTAAAATGGCTGGTGAATGTTTGCAAGCGAATAATTGTTCTATCTGAAAACGGTACTGGAGCATCTGACGCAAGGTGCTGGGCTTTTACAGGAAACAGACGTGATAAAGAATTGAGAGGTAGTAGTGAGGTAGCGAGACATTCAATTTCTGGACGACCACGAATCTCCACATGGAGAAAAAGGAGGCCAAAAGTGCTACTTTGTCAATCACCCGGGAAGTAAGGTGAGCTTGACTTTTCGCATACTGGTCCAGAACGGTTCTCATAAGTTTAAACGACTATGGAATCATGTCTCGTCTTGTTCGTATCAAAGCACTGTTGTACGACGAACAAGCCTAAATTATCAGTTGTGAGTTCCAGAGAAGATGTCGATTGTATGAAAGTTATTTTCTCCAACGACTGCACAACTGGGTCCTCCTCGGCTGTCCCTAAATTCTCAAACTGCGCGAAGCAATGTTTATGTAGCACTGAATAACAACTTTCAGACACCCTACAATGAGCGTTGTGATCTAGGGCGTGTTGCTAGCTGTTGTAATCAAAGTACCACCCATCAGTGAAGTCCTTTAATGTATAATTTAAAACACTACCTAACTTGGAACAGAACAGAAATCCACTGTAAATGATGCAGTAAGTACAGTCAAACATGATTTACACTCAATACAGAAAAACACAGGCAGTCTTAGCATGGCGGGACAAATGTCTTCATTGACATGTGTCTCTGTATAGCTGCGTCAACACTCGATGGCACTCTCCTGAACACTCTCTCGTCTTTAGGAGGCGTGGACGTGGATCCCGTGTGGTGTCGCTAGTTGCTTAACGGAGTTGGTTGAGGCTTAGCAGTTGATATGAAAGATAAGCCACCACACTCGTCCCTACATCTACATGTACATGGGACACTCTGCAAATCACATTTAAGTGCCAGGCAAAGGGTTCATAGAACCACCATTATACTATTTATCTCCCATTCCATTCTCGAATAGTGCGCGGGAAGAAAGAACACCTGAATCTCTCCGTTCGAGCTCTGATTTCTCGTATTTTATTCTGATGATCTTTTCTACCTATGTAAGTGGGAGCCAACAATATATTTTCGCATTCCGAGGAGAATGTTGGCGATTGGAGTTTCGTAAGTAGCCCACGCCGCAGCGATAAACGCCGATGTTGTAATGATTCTTATACCAGATCGTGTATCATTTCTGTAGCGCTGACAATACAAAATGAGCTGTCCTTCTTTGGACTCTTTCGATGTCCTCCGTCAAATACACCTGATAAGGATCCCACACTGGGCAGCAATACTCCAAAAAAAGAACAAACAAGCGTAGTGTAGGCAGTTTCTTTAGTAGTTCTGTTGCGTCTTTTAAGGGCTCTGCCAATAAAACGCAGTCTCTGGTTCGCCTTACCCACGACATTATTTACGTGTTCTTTCCAGTTTAAGGCTGACGTAATAGTAATTTCCAGGTATTTTGTGGAGCTTACGGCCTTCACTTTTGATTGATTTATCTTGTAATCAAAGTTTAACGTTTTTTTTCGTACTCATGTAGACGACTTCGCACTTATTATTTAGAGTCAATTGCCAATTTTTAAACCATATTGATATCTAATTTAGATCGTTCTGCAGTTGGGTTTGATCTTAAGATGATTTTACTAGACGGTAAATGACGGCGTCATCTACAAACAACCTAAGAAAGCTGCTTAGATTTTCTTCCAAATCGTTTATGTAAATAAGGATCATCAGAGGACCAATAACACTACGCTGTGGAGCGCCCGATATCAACTGTGTTTTAGTACATGCCTTATCATCGATTACTACAAACTGTGTCTTCTCTGACAGGAAATCCCCTATTCAGACTCAAATTTGGAGCTATATACCATAACAACGCAATTTGATTAAAAGCCGTTTGTGAGGTACGGTGTCAAAAGCCCTATGGAAATCAAGAAACAATTTGAGATCGCTTGTCTATAGCAATCATCACTTCGTGTGAGTAAAGAGCCAGTTGTGTTTCGCATAAACGATGTTTCCTAAATCTGTCTTAATCTTGGGTCAATAGATCATTCGGTTCGAGATACTTCATAGTATTTGAACACAGGATATGTTCCAAAATTGCAGATTGACATCAATGAAGTAGCCCTGTAGTTTAGAGGGTTAGTCCTACTGCCTTTCTTGGATATAGGAGTGACACGTGCAACTTTCCAGTCTTTTGATACCGATCCTTCTTTGAGCGAGCGGTTATCTCTGACTGTTCAGTAAGGAGCTATTTCTTCAACATAATCGAATAGAAATCTAATGGGTATACAGTTTGGACCAGAGGTCTTGTTCTTGTTAATTGATTTAAGTTACTTCACTACTCCGAGGACATCTACTTCAACGTTAATCATTGTGGCCTCTGTAATTCGAAATCTGGAATATTGGTTACGTTTTCTTTGGTGAATGAGTTTCTAAAAGCTGTGTTTAATATATCTGCTTTAGTAGCGCTATCATCGGCAGGATCGCCATTACTGTCAGGTAGTGAGGGTATTGTTTGTGTTTTGCCCGAAGTATATTTAACATATGACAAAAATATCTTTGAATTTTTAGTCAGTTTTCGAGAAAGAGTTTCGTTGTGAATTGTCGGCATCTCGCTAAATTTGAAGCTTCTGTGAAGGATCGCCAATCCTGAGGATTTTATATTTGAGTACCAAGGGGGATCACCTCCTTATTTTATTAATTTATTTGGTATAAAATTTTCAATTGCTGTCGATACCACCGGTTTAAATTGGAGCCACATCTGGTGTACACCAACGTTTAGTGTTAGAAACGAGTGGATACTGTTACTCAAGAAGCAATGTATTGTAGTTGTCTCTGCTATCTTGAACAAATATACTTTTCGTCTATTTCTGGTAACTTTAGGACTTTCGATATTCAGTCTCGCTACGACAGCTCTGTGTTCACTAATACCTGTATCCCCCGCAAAATGACGCGCAGTCGTCGTATATGGTCTCTGGGAACGACGGCGGGAAGTGAGAGATTACGAGATTACCCATGATGCACCGGTCACGTCGTCCCGGTACAGTGTAGATGCGTCCACTTGCACAAGATGCACGCATACGGTCGCTAGTGGACGGAATAGGATGGATCCTATTCTCACGCGTATGGGAGTGCTTAGCGCATGCGCAGGCGACCGAATGGGGAACCCAGCTGACAAAGTCGGGAATTTGTTTGACAATGTGTACTTGTCTCCTGCTCAGAGGAACGTAGTTTTTCGACTCAGTCGTATTTTAGGAGGTGATGCTATAGAGGAATTGCGCCAAAAATTTAATATAACCTATGTACAATTTTTATTGAATAGAGAGATATATCTGTTAATATGAAATCCAAACAAACATAGAGCAAATGTAAATAAAGACATTTTCACTGATTTATCCGTCGGTTCTTGGTGGTATAACATCACACTTACTTAAAAGTAGAATTTCGTGTATGTTCTACACGTTCAATTCCACGTAGTTACCCGGTTTTCTGCTTACTAGGACATATTCAGACTTTAAACTACGTCGATAACTGGCTATTTAAATAAAAGTCAATATTGTGATCTACCCAGAACCGACGAAAGAATCGGTCATAATATCCAAATCGGTTTGTTGTACATACCAAGAGCTGTATCTCTGCACCCAATAAAACTTGGACACACGTTCTATGAAATTTTAACCGCAAATCGTCTTTATTACCAGCTTCTAAAATATTTTTTTTCCTGAAACTTGCTGTAGTTAACAGATGAAATATTTGCTTTTGGTGAGCATTATTTGAAGCTTAATCAAAGTGAAAGGTCTATGTATAGACACCTGAGCTTGTTCATCATATACATAGGCGCCTCAAACCGCAGGGACTGAAAGTATGTAATCCCATTTTATAATGAGGACGTTAACACATGTGAAATGTTTTTTTGTATAGCTTATGGTACTTAACTACGGGGTCATGAATCCCTAAACTTACAAACTATTTATCAACTATCGTATACTAATGACGGCACCAATACCCATGCTCGAGGGATCCAACCCCCGACCGTAGTGGCTGTGCAGACCTTGACTGGCGCGCGTCAGTCTTCTCGGCCACAGCGTCCGGCAAGATGTGAGCGACGTAGTTATGCATGACCTGCACGAAAACAATTACATACAGTTTCACAGTGGCAGTCTCAAACACAAATAAATGTTTTAATCATCACAACATATCAAACAGTTTCGAAAAGTGATGTGAACGGGACGATTCATTTACTGTACGTTGACAACAAACGAAGTAGACGCGTGAAGCAGGCGACTCAACAAAAGCGTACAGTTTGAACGCTTCTTTGTAGTTCGACGGTCTATCGCAAAGGGCGCTGCAGCTGACAACGACTTCCTTGTGAGTGTTGCACGTCTCGTATAGAAAGGGCTTAAGTGAAGACGCTGGTGTCGTAGCTGAGGCGGGTGGCCTCCAGCCCGCATCCCCGCATACGCGGCGAGGGGCGACGGGAAACCCTTCCGAGAGGCCGTCACCAGGATGCGCACCCACTGCTGGAAGGACATCAGGCGGCGTCGGAGGGAATGACGGCTGTGCCGACGACGCCGGTGACGCCGGCGGGGAGACGTCAGTGTTTCAAAACCGGCATCTTTCACGGTTTCGAAACCATGAGGTTTCATTCCGTTCTGTTTCGGATCACATTCGCGGTCGATTGTCGATACACTGACACCGTTTCTTCGTGTCGGTTTCACGATTTCATGTCGGTTTCACAACACCGGTGTTTTAAACCACTAATGCAGAAAGGCGCAACAGACTAAAGGTATCGAAATGTGGTGTTTCATGTTACTGAAGCTCCACACAGATACACAAATAACTTACTAGTATATAAACCATTTAGAGGGTGCCAAATAGTAGTTGACACTCTTGAGTCTGCAGTTTATGATTACTGATATCAAATCGTTTGCAAGAGAGTGCTGTATTTCGAAATGACAATGTCTGCTTTATAAATGTAAAACATGTAAAATGTAAAAAACATGTAAATGTAAAACAACGTTCACTATTTGCATTGAAATAACCAGTTAAATTCTAGGTTTATCTACCATACTAAAAACACACGAGTGAAACTACATTCTTTAAAATAAGATACAACATGAAGCCTGAAGTGACATTTTTATACTAACAAGGGTAGATCGCATATTTAATCACGTGTTAAAGAGTTGGTTTCTTATGAGCGAAAACGAAGTTACCTACTGTAGTTATAATTTTTCGACACTCGCGTTAAAAGGATTGCGGCAGTGGTGTAACGGTCAAGACGTACAAGTGGTGAACTTGCCTCTTTATTATTTTTGTAATTCCATAGCTTACTTGTGACTATTTAGTGTGCCCTTTATTCCCAATAATTTATTTAGTAGGCCTATTATAGAAAGTAGCATTTAATGATCCAACACTGTAATATGCGTACCGTATTGCAGTTTGTGAGTTCCTAACGGGGTAAACTTTTACCTACCATACCGGCGGCCTCGTTCAAAATGTTCAAATGTTTGTTAAGCTTGTGGGACTTAACTACGGGGTCATCAGTCCCTAAACTTACAAACTACTTATGAACTACTTACGAACTAGGACGGCACAAATATCCATGCCCGAGGAGGGATTCGAACCCCCGACCGTAGTGGCCGTGCTGACCGTGACTGGAGCGCCTCAGTCACCTCGGCCACCGCGGCCGGCGGCGGCCTCGTCTGACTATGTTGGCTACATAAACAACACGGGAGAAAATCTTTATCAACATGTTCCGTATAGACCAAGAAGTAAATATATACTCTATGGTTGACACGTTCTTGTATGCACCCTTGTCCATAGTGAAAAATATTGCCCTCCTAGAACGAAGATTTCATGACAAAACATACATTGCTTCACGGTTTCATGGTTTCGAAACAGTGTTTCGTAACAATGTTACGAAACCACAGATGGTACGGTTTCATTCGTTTCGAAACCGTCAGATGTTTCAGTTTTCCCATCTCTAGTCTCTACGGTCATGCTACCGTGATGCTATGCGAGTCCAGGGCTTCTATTTATCATTCCGGCGGCCGGAGCATCCCACCATTGGGGCCGCGTCCCGGAATCTGTGGGCGAAAACTGAAAGACGACCGTCTGTAGTCTTCCATATATTTTTGTATATTTCTGTAAAGTTATAATTTATTTAATGTCGCTAGAGTATCAATTTGTTAAAACTTGAACCCCACTCTTTTCAAGGCTGGAGGAATAGCATTTTTATTTCATGTGTTAAAATATTAGTTAATATTGCTAGGTTTTTCTTATATTGTTGTGTTAATAATTTAATATTATATTAATTAATGTGGCATAAATGTGGCTTCTCCGCTACGCCACTGTCCCTGTGAGAATGTGTACTTGTCTTACTCTTAAGTGGGTGTGCGAGGATCTATGGCTGCCTGAATGTGGGGGGGGGGGGGTGATAGCTCGCTTTGCATCGTTCTCTCTGGCTCAGAGTCGATAGGTACTGAGGCTACCAAGGAGGTTTCTACACCAGTTCGTTACAGTCCAGTCGTCGAGCTGACTCTAGAGCGAGTCTCACTGTCCCTACCACCGCTGATCTTAGTTTTTCCGGCTTCCGGTGGCTTCCCGCGTCTTGTGGACGCTCGGTCTGGTCATTCTATACTGAGCGTCTGCCGAGGTAAGGTTGGTTCTTCTCATGTATCCGCGAGATGGTAGCATTTCATTGTCTACCACGTTTAACTTAGATTCGTGAACACAAAATCTTTTAACATTTTCTCCGATCGTGTGCAGAAATGTGTTATCGTTTTTCAATTCAGTGATTTCCAATAGATAAACACGGTGTGTGAGATTCTAGTTGCAGTTTGATAATGGCCTGGTATTTAAATCTTTTTGATCATGTGGCGGTGTATGTGTATATACTTTCTAGCTTTGTGGGGCTCGATTTCTAATAGGTGATCTGTTCATTTCTGTACAGTCCTTGTAAAAATATTCTCATTGTTTCCTTCCGTGAGTGATATGTGTTCCACGTGGTTGTTTCATACAACAAAGCCTTCAGCTTCCACTCTTGTTTGTTCCATGCCCATCAGGTAACTATGCGGGTATCCTTCTGATTTCCACTAATACTTCGCGATCTTCTCTCCCGTCTATTTTAATTTTACTGTTTCCTATCCGACTTGTAGTACGCACTCTGTCTTGTCAGTAATTCTCTCTGAGTCTTGTACAACCTCCTTCAATAACTTCCCTATGTAATTCTAAACATTTCTATGAGTTAGATGCTGTAATTCTTCCTTTTATTTTTCCGACTTTGTCATTATTTCACTTTTACGAGTTTTTGAGACTGGACTTGATCCGTCTCTGTAATCGCCCCCTATCACGTGTGACTGTATTTCATTCGCTTCCTTAGATAATACTAAGTATTTCTATGGGTTGCATGCTGTAGTTAATTTTCTTTAGTTTTCGGAAACTGAATTTATTCAATTTTATCGGTTTTCGGAATCACGTGGGTCCGAGTTCCGACTTCCGGGGTTTGCAGCTAGTCGCCTGAATTCACGCCACTTCTCATATATGACCAGTACCTAGATCGATTTCTAACAACTTAAGAATCCACCGTGATTTTGTATAATGAATCCGATTTTCAACTACTTCACCTTCAGTCGAGTGCGCTTATGTAACGTAGCCGTGTGTCGCCGTTAGCATGTTTGCTCGCGGTCCAATTCAGATGTAATTTAACTTGGCTATACACACGCACCTTCTCAATACAGGCACGACAGACTAGAGCCAGCTTCATGTGTTTTTGTATATTGTGTTTTGTGCTACCTCCGACTTGCTGAATTTTGCCTACGATAGCGGTGCCTGCTTCCGCCTCGTGTCAGCACGCTGATTTTGGAGAGTTTCGCTGTGGCATTGCGTGTGTGTGAGCGAATGAGTATTGTTTGTGAATCTTTCCCCCCAGTAGCGTTAAATCAACTATATTTTAGACTGGGCACCGTCCGCATTAATCCATGTAAGAGATGCATTTTTATTGTATTAACAAAATTGGTTCCCCATTTTGCTGGTTTTCTACCTGAATAAACAAGTTTATGTTCAGCATAATCCGTAAGTTGCCTATAAATTGTAGTTTTAGAGCACCTTCCCTCTTTTATTTAATGTTGTTCTTCACTAGTGGTGAGAACATGTTCAAATGCAATAATTTTTTCATGTCTAAATTCCGTTGCGCCATAAATGTTTTTTTAGCCACTTTTCTAAGATAACTTTAATTGTGGTGGCTTGCTTATTAATGTTAGTGTGTAATAACATGAGAGCTGCTATGTATATTGACCACTGTAGTATTGATTTCCTGTTATTAAAGCAATTGAATCGAGTCAGTTCTAAGCTTGGGCCTGGGAACAAGGCTTTATAGCAGGGAGTAACCGGTAGTTCACACGAACCTTATTTGCTAATTTTAGTGATAAAACAAATCTCTTGTTACGTACAATGGTCGACTTTTAAAACACAGGAGCAGAATCATCAACGCCCACATGTTGCTGGCGGCGCAGTTGATTCTGACGGCGGACAAACTTTGTCGTTCACCGAAAATTTTCGATGTGGAGACAGCATTGATGGCGGAATGTGACATGGAAAAAGAAAAGACAATGCAGACTTGTTCAAATGTTTGCAAATCTATCGGACCAAACTGCGCAGTCATCAGTCTGTAGCTTACAAACTACTTAAGGGGAGACGGAAGGCAACTGGCCTCAAAAACTAGATTTTTAGATTTTAGCGTATTTGAAATGCTTGGTATTTCCTGCGTGAAACAGTTATTGTTTTATGTAAATCTGACAATTTTTTCGTGAGTTATGATGGTTTTTCTGACGCTCTGTGCAATCTGGCCACGCCTTCCGTTTTGCGCCATGCGGATAGAATGCACACAGCATTCTTTTATTTCTTGTATATTATTTCATGCTTCTATTGTCTTTATCGCTTCAATGTTTCCTACCCTGTATCCATACGTTTTGTTCCGATCGTGTTTGTTATTGTTTTCGAACGCTATTGGTTTAACTTGGTGAAGATTACAGAATTATAATGGCCTGTCCATAAGAAAAAATGTAGAGAATTTAGAAAACATAAAAAAGCTGGGTGGGCTATCTATTTCCAAAAGCTACCCACAAATGAAAATCCTGTGCACTCTCTTTGCCCAAATGGTCCGACACTTGGTGCACGTATTGGAGAAGTGACACATATGACCACAAACATTCTTTACCTGCAGCAGTAATGAATGAAATTAAACCTATGGTTAGAGACCTTTGTAAAGATACCTTGTCGAAGAAATGTCTCCATGGGAAATCCCAAAATATAAATGAATCTGTAAATTCTGTCATTTGGACCCGATTACCAAAAACTGTATTTCTTCAGATCACAACCCTCAAATTTGGTGTTTATGATGCTATCTTATGCTTCAGTGATGGTATAACTAGAAAATTAGATGTTTTGGAATTATTGGGCATACAATCTAGTGGAAATACTGCAAAATCCTTGGTGCAAATAGATAAAGAAAGAATTCGCAAAAACGATATTGCTAATTAAAATGCACAAAAGAAGCTAGACGGAAAAGAAGAGGGACCAAGAGAAGAAAAGATCAGTATGATTCAAATGATGCTCAATATGTGCAGGAAAATATTAGTGGTAAGTAATTCTCATGAATAACTGTACTAGAATTGCAATATTAAACTTTAAATTGATTTTCTCAAAACTACATTTTTTTTTACTTTCAGGTACCATTATTTGATAAACTAATGGGGTTAGAAAGATGAAATTTGGTCTTTTTGTACTGAAGATGGTAATAAATCATTACAAGTAAATTGAGAACCACAAAAAATCATCAACTGTTTTATCTACATCTACATAGATACACTGCAAATCACATTTAAGTGCCTGGCAGAGGGTTCATTAACCACTTTCATAACTTTTCTCTACCGTTCCATTCTCTAATAGCGCGCGGGAAGAAAGAACACCTAAATCGTTCCGTTTTCGATCTGATTTCTCTTATTTTATTGGGATAGTCATGTCTCCCTAAGCAGGTGGGTGCTAGCAAAATATTTTCATATTCAGAACTAAAAGTCGGTGATTGAAACTTCGCAAACAGATCACGCCGCAATGAATAACGTCTTTATTTTAATGATTTCCGCCACAATTCGTGCAACATTTCCGTGACGCTTCCCCCCCCCCCCCCCCCGTAACGTGATAAAACATAACGAGCTGCCCTTCTCTTCTCAATATCTTCCGTCAGTCCCACCTGGTGAGGGTCCCACAAGGGGCAACAGTACTCCAGGAGAGGACGCACAAGTGTGATGTAGGCAGTCTCTTTGGTGGAGTTGGTGCATCTTCGAAGCGTTCTGCCAATGAAACGTAACCTTTGGTTCACCTTCCCCACAATATTTTCTATGTGTTCTCTCCAGTCAAAGTTGTTCGTGATTGTAACTCCTAGGTATTTGGTAGAATTTACGACCTTAAGGTTTGACTGATTTATCGCGTAATTGAAGTTCAGCGGATTTCTTTTAGTGGTCATGTGTATTACTTCACACTTTTCTTTATTAAGTGTCAATTGCCAATTTTTGCGCCAAGTAGAAATTTTGTCTAAATCGCTTTGCAGTTGCTTTTGATCCTCTGTTGATTTCACTAACAGATAAACGGCAGCATCATCCGCGAACCGAAGTGGCGTCAGATAAAAGAGACTTGCACCAGGCAGGCTGAACACGACCCCAGTTGGGGTCTAACGGTCATAAATGCCACACGATCATCATCATCATCAGTCTAAGGGAGCTATTCAGATTATCTCCTAAATCGTTTATAAACACTAGGAAGAGTAGGGGACCTATAACGCTTCCCTGTGGAACGCCAGATATCACTTCTGTTTTACTCGATGATTTACCGTCAATTACAACGAACTGTGTCCTTTCTGATAGGAAATAGTGAATCCAATCGCACAATTGGGGAGATATTCCATAAGTACGCAATTTCATTAGAAGCCGCTTGTGGGGTACAGTGTCAAAAGTCTTCCGGAAATCCAGAAATGTGGAATCGATTTGAGATCCTTTGTCGATGGCACTTAACACTTCATGTGAATAAAGAGCAAGCTGTGTTTCGCAAGAGCGATACTTTCTGAATCCGTGTTGACTATTGGTTAATAGGTCGTTCTCTTCGAGGTAGTTCATAATATTCGAACAAAGTCTATGTTCCAAAATCCTACTGCAAATCGACGTCAATGAGATTGGCCTGTAATAATTAATGTACTAAAAAAGTTAAATTTCACTGGTGAAAGAATAATTTTTTTTTCTTCAAAACCATTTGAGGTATTATGTTTACTTTACTTTTAAATTGAGACATATATGTTATATATATGCAGTAAAAATTTCTTGTTTTATCACTTATAGTTTCTTTGAAAAGGGTACCTATTCAAAAGGTAAAATAACATTAGCAGAATAGGGTTGAAAATCGCCTTCCGTCTCCCCTTAACTAAGTTATAAACTAACCTGAGGACAAACACACACACCCATGCCCCAGGGAGGACTCGAACCTCCGACGGCGAACAACAGCGCGCTCCGCAGCGAGGCGCCTTAGATCGCTCGGCTACTCCACCACGGCTGGAGACTTGTGAGGGCGACCGTGGAGGAACTCGGCAGGAGATTTTTCACCAACAGGCAAAGTTTTGTACGTGCTCAAAAATAAATAAACGCGCTCGATAGCGGGAGTTCTCGCGGCACAGCCGGCCGCGGTGGCCGAGGGGACTAAGGCGCTCCAGTCACGGTCTGCACGGCCACTACGGTCGGGGGTTCGAATCCCCCCTCGGGCATGGATATTTTTACCGTCCTTAGTAGTAGCTAGTTGATAAGTAGTTTGTAAGTTTAGGGACTGATGAGCCCGTAGTTAAGTCCCATAGACTATACAAACATTTGAACATTTTCTCACGGCACAGCTTCGACATATGCGTCTTAGAGGTCCGCACAAACTGTTCGGCGTCTCCGTTACTTTGGGACGAAGAAGGTGCCGCCGTAATGTGTCGCTTAAATTCAGCAGATACCAGCTGAGGACCGTCATCAGAAACAATCACTAATGGGAGACCTTCCTCATCATCATCATTAGAGACTGAGTATGCCTTTCAGCGTTCAGTCTGGAGCATAGTACCTCTAATAAAATTCCTCCCTGACCCTCCATTAAATTCTAACGTTGATGCCTCGTCTGATGTTATGCCTTTTACTTCAAAATCATTCTGCACCGAATCTACCTCGAGTCTCTTAGGTAACCTTGCTTCTCCCATGCGTGTAACATGACCCTACCATCTCAGTCTGTTCGCTCTAACTGCTATATCTATGGTGTTCATTCCCAGTTTTTCTTTGATTTCCTCATTATGGACACCCTCCAGCCATTGTTCCCATCTATTAGTACCTGCAATGATTCTTGCTACTTTCATATCTGTAACCTCTACCTTATGAATAAGGTAACCTGTATACACCCAACTTTCACTTCCATACAACATAGTTTGTCGAAAGATAGAGCGGTGCACTGCTAACTTAGTCTTGGTACTGGCTTCCTTCTTGCAGAAGAGAGTAGATCTTAGCTGAGCACTCAGTGCATTAGCGTTATTGCATCTCGATTCCGGTTCTTTCACTATGTTGCCATCCTGTGAGAGAATACATCCCAAGTACTTGAAACTGTCTACCTGTTCTAAACATGTTCCTCCTGCACTGTTTAAATCTCTTTCCCACAGACATTACTTTCGTTTTGGAGATACTGATCTTAATATCATAATCCTTGCACCTCTGATTGAGCTCTGAAATATTAGTTTGCAACCTTTCAATAGAATCGGCCATTACAACTAAGTCATCCGCATAGGCGAGACAGCTTATTTTGTTTTGATCTATTTTAATCCCGCCCTGCCAGTCTACTGTTTTTAACATATGATCCATGAATAATATGAACAACAGTGGTGACAGATTACAACCTTATCCTACCCCTGAAACTACCCTGAACCATGAGCTTAACTTGCCATCTACTCCAACTGCTGCCTGGCAGTCTACGGAAAGACCTTTAATTGCCTGCAGAAGTTTGCCTCTTATACCATAATCTTGTAGAACTGACAATAGCTTCCTCCTAGGAACATGGTCATAAGCCTTTTCTAGATCTATGAAACGTAGATACAATTCCCTGTTCCACTCATAGCACTTTTCCATTACCTGCCGTAAGCTAAAGATCTGGTCCTGACAGCCTCTAAGAGGCCTCAACCCACACTGATTTTCATCTATCTTGTCCTCAATCAATACTCGCACTCTCCTTTCAACAATACCTGAGGATATTTTGCCTACAACGCTAATTAAAGAGATACCTCGATAGTTGTTACAATCTTTTCTGTTTCCGTGTTTGAAAACTGGCGTGATTACCGCTTTCGTCCAGTCAGACGGAACCTGTCCCGATTCCCACGCCTTCTCATTCCAAACAAAAAATTGATTCTAAAGCTCTAATGGTACTGACCGTGGCAGTGGAACACATAGGAACGCAGGAAGGATAACAACTGTGTACTTCGACGACAATCAAGCAACAAATAATCCATAATGGACCACAAAAGTCAATATCATTGCGTTTCCAGGGGCCAGGAGGCTTTGGCCAAGAAAAAAGTTCTTGCCGAGGAGACGCCGCGTGTTCTGAACTAGCGCGACAATACGCAGTTAGTTGTTCGATCTATTGGTCCAGGCCGTACCAACTATAATGGCGACGCGCCAGCTGCTTTTTGCAAACTGTACCTCAGTGGACCTGATGGAGCATTCACAGAGCCGCAGCTTGGAATTCTTTAGTAACAAGAACACGACCGTAACCGTTTGCAGAATGGACCAGATAACACCTCGTTGAATGGAGAGAGAAAATTGCATGGGGTAATAACATCAAACTGTAGAGTTGCGATAGCATTTCTATTGGGGGCCAGCCACTGCGAATGAAATGGCACAGTAATCGCAAATGTGGGTCGCGTTCAGTGGCGGAGGAGATAATATGCGCATCGATTGGGAAAGACTGAACTGATTCGAGATCCGTGTGGTCTAACTGATTGCACGAATCCTCTGAAGAATCAAAATCAGAGTCCGTACCCACAGGTAGGCGAGACAAACAATCTACATTGGCATGTTTTCAATATGCACGATTGTCAATGTCATAGTAATAATTGGACAGAATCAGAGCTCATCGTTGCAGCTTGTGTGCCGTCCGATCCGGTATGGCATGTGATGGAGGAAAAACAGAAGTCAATGGCTTGTGATCGGTTACAAGGAGAAATTTACGACCATAGAGGTAGTGATGGAACTTAGTCACACCAATAATAATTAACATTGCTTTCTTTTCCAATTAACCGTACTTGCGTTGTGTGGCATTCAAAAGTTTGGAAGCGAAAGCAGTTGGTCTGTCAGATGCTTTATGAGAAAAAACAGCACCAAGACCAAAATACGATGCCTCAGTAGCAAGAACAACTGGTTTCTCAGGATCAAATCGATTAAGCATGGTTCTCTGAGAAGAGCATCCTTAAGCCGTTGAAAAGCAAGTTGAAGTTGAGGCGACCAAACAAAAGGAGGATTTTTACGAAGAAGGCGATGCAAAGGCGCCGCAATTTGGGCTGCATTGCAGTAGTATGATAGTTTGCCTAACAAAGACTGCAATTCAGACAAATTATGAGGCCCTGGCAAATCCTTAATTGCCTACAAATGCTTGTGCGCCGGATGAATCGCTTGACCGTTTATTATATGGCCCAAATATTCTATGTCTTGTACAAAAAATTGACATTTAGATTTGTTACATTTAAGGCCAGCTGCACGTAAAACATAAAATACTGTCTTCAGGTTAAAAACATGAGAGTCAAAATCAGAACTGGAAACAGGCATGTCATCCAGTTAGGTGACACAACATGTAACACTTGAAATAACACTTTGTAAATAATTCTGAAACAGTACAGGAGCTGAAGAACTTCCGAAAGGAAGTCGTTTAATTCTAAATAAACCAATATGGGAGTTCAACACTATGAATTCTTGCGTTGCATTGTCAATAGGCAATTGAAAGTAAGCCTCTGCGAGGTCTATTTCAGAAACTCCCCACCTTGCACTTTGTCAAACAATTCGTCAGGGCGTGGTAAGGGAAATGAGTCAATCACAGTTTGTGAATTAACAGTACGTTTAAAGTCTGCACGCACGCACACACACACACACACACACACACACACACACACACACACACACACGAATGTCGCCATTCGGCTTGGAAGCAATAACTAATGGCGAATACCACTGACTGGATGTTATATGCTGGAGAACACCAATGTCTTTTAAACGCTGCAGTTCCTGCGCAACGTTATCGCATAATGCGTAGAGCTGGGCAAACTTTAGGTTGCTCCCCCGGACGAAGCGTTATGGGCTTCATAATCGTTTGCTTTTCCTAACGGGCCATAAAAAGGTCAGAATATTCGTAACACAAAGAAATAACAGCGTCTTCAATCTTGCAGGTTTGCACACGCAGCACTGAGTCACACATCACACATGCATCTAAGCCGAAAATGTTTTCACTTTTTGCAGCACGCGGAACTGTAAATTCATGCATTTTATTAGTGTTTTTATACGTTGCAGGCAAGGAACACGCCCCAAGAATGTTCAGTTGTGATCCATATCATTTATTCTAAGGATATAACTGAGGACTTCCGATAAGTATCAGAATTGATCAAAATAACGGAAGCACCAGTGTCTAATTAGAAACGAATGCCTTTCTCTGCAATACACAAGGTAACAAAAAGTTTGTTTGACGTATACTGCACACGTGATCGTAAGTCACTTGATACTACAGAAGCATTTTGCATTTGAAGCTCATGAGAGTCATTTTTAAAAGTCGCACTTGATGCTATAGCAATAACATTAATTTCCATGTGTTCGTCCGTGCAGAATTGGAGCACACCCACTGAACAAAAATCAAATGTTTGTTAAGCTTATGGGACTTAACTACGGGGTCATCAGTCCCTAAACTTACAAACTACTTATGAACTACTTACAAACTAGGACGGCACAAATATCCATGCCCGAGGGGGGATTCGAACCCCCGACCGTAATGGCCGTGCTGACCGTGACTGGAGCGCCTCAGTCACCTCGGCCACCGCGGCCGGCCCCACTGAACATGACCTGACTTTGAGCAGTAAAAACACGTTGCTTTCCTATAGGGACAGTACTTGCGCTCATGTTGCGAAAAAAGTTGTGGACATGATTTTAATCTATGCCATTTTGAAGCACACATATTTGCTTGGGGCTTTGGCCGTGCGAGACGCGGAAGGTGCCTGTCCGCTCAGTGTTGTTGCCCACCAGAGCGTACTTGTGTACTAGACTGGCCTGCGCGTTGTGCGCCTGTCGTACCTAGCAGCGTGTTATAGTTCCTCGTATTGGTTGCGGAAATGTGAGGGCCCAAAAACTGCATAACTTACTTGGCAGAATAAAAAGTTTCCTGAGCCTCCGTGATGTTACACACGTACTGTAGGGAAGGATCTCGTAACGAATACGATCCTCAGTGACATTTTGTGTGATTGCATCTGTAATCATTTTACCATCAAAAGACAGTCCACATCGACGATTAAGTTTGCAGTCTCTAGTAAGTCCCTTAAGTTCTGTCAACCAATCAGGATGGGAATGATCACTATGCTTCTGGAGTGGAAAAATTTGAAGCTCGCTGCTACGAGCCGCAGTGGTGTAGCCTCGCTGGGGAGCGCGCGGTTGATCGCCGTCGGAGGTGCGAGTCCTTCCTGGGGCATGGGTGTGTGTGTTTTGTCCTTAAGTTAGTTTACCTTAGTTTAAGTGACCAGAATGAATCTTTCACTCTGCAGTGGAGTGTGCGCTGATGTGAAACTTCCTGGCAGTTTAAAATTGTGTGCCGGAATCGGGACTCGAACCCGGGACCTTTGCCTATCGCGGGCAAGCGCTCCGCTGCAGAGTGAAAGTTTCATTCTGGCAACATCCCTTAGGCTGTGGCTAAGCCATGTCTCCACCATACCCTTTCTTCCAGGAGTTCTAGTCTTGCATGGTTCGCAGGAGAGCTTCTGTGAAGTTTGGAAAGTAGGAGGCGAGGCACTGGCGGAAGAAAAGATGTGAGGCGGCATCGTGAGTCGTGTGGGAATAGCTCAGTCGGTAGAGCGCTTGCCCGCGAAAGGCAAAGGTCCCATGTTCGAGTCCAGGTTCTGGCACACACTGTTAATCTGCCAGGAAGTTTCTTAGTTTAAGTAGTTTGTAAGCTACGGACTGATGACTACGCAGTTTGGTAGCTAGATTTACAAACATTTGATTTGAACCTGGAGGCAAAATGTAGCAATTCTGAACGTGTGGCGTGTCGCATTATCCTCCTGGAATTGCCCAAGTCTGTCGGATTGAACGACGGACATGAATGATGTAGGCGAACAGCCAAGATGCGCCCATACGTGTCACCTACCAGAGTCGTATCCAGATGCAACAGGAATCCCGAATCACACACACACCAAACCACTACCGAACCTCTACCAAATCGAACAGTCCCTTGCCGACGTGAAGAGTCCATGGATTCATGAGGTTGTCTCAATACCCTTAAAAAATCTTGTGTAGTTAGCAAGGGTAAACGCGTGGGCCTAATGCCGTCTTCTCACGGGACGTGGAAACGCACGTGGAGGAGGACGTGGTGCCGTTGCAGCGTGGAATTCCACGTTCCACTGCCCTGCGAGACGTGGAATGAAGGATTCAGCATGTTAGATTTTTGCTTCGTGGAGTGAAACGTTGCCACTGAAAAGCGACTTGGTTTTCACGTGACAAGCAGAACTTTTCTTCCGCCATATTGCAAACGGATCTTCATATTTCGTGCCTTCTTTCGTTTTAGTGTACAACGTATAAATATAATCTTTTTAAAGCGCCAGAATATAGAAGAACTTTTGAAAACGCATCATTTTAGGTATGATTTGTTACAATAAATAACCGGAAACTACATATTCATAGCTTTAAACGATATCGTATTTAACGTCATTCAGTGTTATAATTTGTATACTGTGAAAGAATATCGTTCCTATGCTACGGTTCAATGCCATTATATCAAAGGAGTGTCTTTATGATACTTTCTCATAGATAAATAATATATTACAACAGGTTTTAGGTGCATAGTATATCACAAATATAGCGCTACATTTCCCGAGGAGAAATAGCGTAATTGAAAGCGTGGTTGCATGCGGAGCAAATAACGCGAGTGATACGGGTTCGCGTCCCTGTACTTCAAATTAAATTTTATTTTTTCCTTTTTTGTTTCCTTAATTTTTCTAGTTCTTTCTTATTAATTCTAGTGTAATATCCGATATTCGTTGTTATTTCTTTTATAGACGACGGATTAGCGTGGTGGTTATCGTAACGAGCTATGGAGGAAGAGATGTAAATAACAGGCTTGCATCTACACTCTCGGAGATATTGTTTTAACGATTTGGTTTAATTACGATTTATGTAATTTATTTGTTAATTTAATACAATTATGATAACCACTATTCGACGTTATTTACTACAAACATGAACGAACTCTGCCCACTAGAGAACATGTTGAGTGTTTCGTGCAGGGGCACAGGTACCAATAAATTTCGAGACAGTACCCCCCACTTCATTCAATTTTCGCCACTGTGTTTGAATTCTGTCGCAGTTCAGAACACTGCTGGAATAGTTCACTTTCACAGTGAGAGAGTGTGGTTATGGAAGTAGATGAAATAAATGAGCAAAAGTGTTTGCGTACTATACAACAAGCAAAAATTATCATAACGAACATTGTCGAACTGAGCCGTTGTTCCGCGTGTACGAACAAGTAGATTGTATCAGGCAGAACTTATTATCTTCGAAGGAATGCCAAAGTAAACCTGTTGATATGCAGAATATGCACATCGTGAAAAATAGCAATATAAGGGAGCAAGACAAGTGGAGCTGGTGCAGATGAAGGATTTCACCGTTTACAGTTTTTTAATGATATTTTGCCAAAAGTGATTTAGTCGTAAATTTTATTATTATCAAACGCTTTCAGTTAATGAACCGTCTTTGTGCTACTTGTAGAAAAAAAATTACAATTTCTGGAAGAGTATTGCATGCAACGTGCAAGCATTAGAAAGCTACAGTATTCAGTTTTTTTTTTCTTCCGGCGTTCGATAACAGATACCGTGTAATTTTACGAACATCCATCTTTGTAAAGACAATGATCTACGCGCCAGCCCGCAACGGGCGCTGGAGAGCGCTGCGGTCGCAAAGCAAATCACGATGAGTAGCATGTTGTGTTCCGTGGGATTTGGCGGGTCGTTTCAGAGCGTGCTGTAGCTACGTAGACAGCACGTTGGCCAGCGCCACGTTGGGACAACCAGTGGCGTAGCTATCATAGGGCTAGGCGGGGCAGTGCCCCGGGGCCCCCGAGCTCCAAGGGCCCCTCGGCCTTCGTGAGCGACGATCGAAAAAAGTTACAGTAGAGCGTCGAAATTTTTTTCAATTCCTCCCACCTTATCGTCCATCATAGCCCCTTTCCCTCAAACAAGTTTCCCACAGTAGCCTCACTGGACCACTGGCTGGCGGAACAACGCTTCTAATTGGGACTTGACAAGACGCCACTATGTGTCGCTGCTGACAGGCGAAGCTGCCAGCCAATGTGTCCAACAATCGGCACACTTCAGTCGGCAAAAGTAGCGGTAGCATCAAAGCTACTCACAGCAACAGCGGCGTCTTCCAAGTGTTGCGGCGTGCAATGTGAAGTATCGCGCTCCTCCAAATACTGTACAGTACTTCTTATTGGCAAATAGAAGTGTACAGTTCGAATATCCGAATAAAACGGTTTTCCGAATATCCGTGTCCCCAAATTACTTCGGATAATAGACGTTATACTGTATATAATATTTTAGTTGAATGAAGGAATTTCTTTTAATTTCTCCCGCCGAAATTGACACCAACATGAACAGTTCGTCAATTACGCAAGGAAATTATAAAAAAATATGCATTATTAGAATGTGAGGTTACGGAAGTATTTAGTTTTATTCTTCTGCAGAAGCCGAAAGGTCGTTCAGCAAATTAAAAATTATCAAAACGCATCTGAGGTATAGTATGCCTCAAGCTCGACTGGGACATTTGGCACTCATAGCAATCGAAAACAAGGCTGCATCAAGTCTAGATTTAACAGACCTTATTGATGATTTTGCAAAAACCGAAGCCAGGAAAAGATTGTAAAATAATTGTTAAAGTAAAATTTACTACTTTTTAATTGTGTACCCATATTATTACTATAATGTACTTCAGTCACGAAAACGCTTACCGATAATTACCGATCAGAAATCATATCTTTGCCAACATCTGCACTGTAATAGTTAATCATTTTATTACTCCAGTAGGTATTTTTTCATTCTGACTTTGGTGCGTGAGGAAACACGAACGAAATTCCCACAACTTGAAAAACGCCACTCATTAAGTTCGCGATACACAGGAGGCGCGAAAAATAATTATGAATTTTTTTCAAGAACTAATAGTATTCGTGTTTCAAGAAATAGAAAAATTCCCAACTTTTACAAAACAATGTTTTAACACATTGACTGCCAGGTTAGTTAAATATAAGTCACAGGAAGTCTTCTCTTCGGGCCACGCTAAGTAAATACAACTCACGGACATTTTTCTATTTAAAGCTCCATGGTGCAGTTGTAACGCACATTAGCGTGCTGTGACATGGTGTTACAGTACGTTATGGCTCCAGTAACAAATCATGTTCGTGGTCTCTAGTTTTCAAGAGCTCAAGAGTAGTTATTGACACCTGAAATCGTGAATTATATGTAACTCACATGACCCAGTCACATTGGGGTTTCTTTTTTTATATAATTTATTATTTGTTCTTACATATTATTTATACAGTAGATTGTATTTCACATACAGTTTTAATTAAATTCTCCAACTCTAATTGCAACAACAGTGAAACAGACTGAAAGAAATTGAGTAATTCCACTTTGTATCTCTAACACCTGCATGCACTGTGCTTTATGTAGAAACACATTGTTTGCATTTCTTGACAGCTTGCTCTCGTCCGAATTCATTCTTCATTTTTTCGTAGCATCCGTACACCTATGACTTGCTGCTCTCATGTTCACAAGAGCACAATCTGCAGGTAGCTCGGTTGCTACGGTGAGAGATTTCTCAGGGGCATCGGCATCTTCTGTATGAAGCAGTCTCAAAGTCACTTCCTCTTTGAATTCTGTGATTGAGATGATCTTGTTGATGTATCGGTAAATCACAAGAGCATTTACCAGTGCTGATCCTGTCAACAGTTCAACTGCAAGCTTCCTGTACCATTTCACACCCCACCTTAGGACTTCATTTGGTGAGAGAGATCTACAAATGACTGATTATAGTCAGTTATCATTGCTTGTTTTTTTTCTTTGTGCCCCTCTTGGTTTATACTTCAGCTTCTTCCTCTCCATGAACAGTATTCAGCATCAACACATTCCTCTTATTTTTCCATTTCAGTAGTATCTACATCTTCTTCACGTATGTCCATAACTTCATCTAAAAGCTTCTGTACATGCCTTTGTTCATTTACATAATTTCTACGAGACACTTTCTCCTGTTACAATATCGCTGTGTTGCGGAGCAAACAACACTGAATAAAGCCTGCGGTAGCAATGCAGAAAAACAATAATGGAACTGTACACAAATAATGTTGTGGAATGAAAGACTTACAGGAATACCAACCCAATATTGCTAACGACATGGCAAATGACACACCTGGCACTTTACTCTGGCGCCATGTGAGAGTCATATGTATCTCACACAAAAAAAAAAAAAAAAAAAAAAAAAAAAAAAAAAAAAAAAAAAAAAAACATGAACTAAAGTACTAAATTGCAATATTTTAACTTATTTATACTTAAATAGCTTACTTCAAGCAAACTAAAGCAGAAAATGGAAAAAAAGTAAATGATCCCCAGGGGTCGGTAACCCAAGTATAAATTTGGCAGCCAATATGTTAATATAGTTATTGTTAAACAGAATGGACTAAGACAAAATATTAATGTATACAGCATATTTAAGTACAGTAGAACAGTATTGGGCATATGATTTGTTGTGGGGATGTGACAGCAGGAAGGGGTGGGGTTAGAGGGCAGAAGGTGCGGCAAAGGGCAGACCGCTGGAATGGTCAGGCACTGCCGTTCTTTGTGCGCCTGCAAAACGAATACCGAGAAATCGAGCCCCCACTCTGTCTACCCCATTACGTCACAAAAGAAAATTACAAGGTGTTTTACAAAGTTATACCGACCCTTCTACAGTGTACCTCATATATGACAGATGACGTACTGCGCAGACACACCTGGAGAGTGCGCATTTTCCACAAAATGCGTTGCGCCAGGAAACGGGCATGTTTACTTTCCACAAATGCTTCAAAACTGAAAGGAATACCGAACAGAATCTACATACCTTTCTACACACTACCTTGCAATGTTTGGCGGGAAATGGATTCGTCGCCGTGGAGGTTCGAGTTCTCACTGGGGGATGGGTGTGTGTGTTGTCCGTAGGTTAGTTTACCTAGGTTTAAGTAGTTTGTAAGCTACGGACTGATGACCACGCAGTTTGGTCCGATAGATTTACAAACATTTGAACATTTTTTTGAAATAGATTCGGCATTCTGTAGCTTTTTTCCCATACCATAAGAACTATTCGCTCTTCAATTTACGTTCATACTAACGCTATACTCGCCGCCGCATTCTGCTCAGTTCTTGTGTGTGAAAAACAAACAACTTCACTGTGATGAGAATTCAGCACTTCACACTATTTGTTTATTCTGCCATTTAAAAGTTTAATTACATTCACGGACCAGAAGTTTCATCTAATAATTACTTTGTCCCAATAGTGAATTGTGCATCAAGACGCTGCCCTTTAGCCCTCTGTCACGATAATAAGCGAAGATATCGATTTAGTTATTTTATTAATTACTTTTTCCTGGCCAGACACTAACATATACTTGAAGAAACCTGGTAGGGGCACAGATCAATCCAAAGTGTTTCATCAAACAAAATCCGGCAACTTACTTTTGATGAAACCATCTTACACGAATATTTCCCCTATTTTCCTTCTTTGACTGGGCTATCAACGAAATGAGCTAACAGCGCAGTAGTTTAACGAGCGTGAGTTGTCGGCACTGACAAAAGTCAGCCTGCTGTCACCGCTGACTAAAAATATCCCATGGGTCATTTTCATCTGTATGTCCTACCCAGATCCAACTCTATCCCTCTGCAAAATTTCATCCAAATCAGCTAGTAATTTTTGCGTGAAAGCATAACAAACAAACTTTCACAATTATATTAGAGAGTACGATTAAATATTAATTTACTTAGTAGTATTTAGGTTTGCGTTATGTCTTCCAGTGGTGATGATGATGTAGTTTTACATCTGTACAGTATTGGTGTAAACAGGGCCCCAATGTCATTTTTGCCCCGGGGCCCTTGGTGACATAGCTACGCCACTGGGGACAACACGTCCCTTGTGAGGACGACTTTAGGCTCCGAAAGCGCACATCGATGATGTTTCGTAGAATGGTTCGCACGCTGACTCTAGTTGATGGCCCAGAACTGAGACCCGCAGCAGTTTACGGGAGGTCACACTTCTGTCCCGTTGAACAATTCTCTTCAGTCATCGGGAGTCTCGTTGTTGAAGGATATTTTTGTGGCCGCAGACATGTCGGGTATAGGACGCTTTAAGAGATTCCCGATATTTACAGTCAGTCGTGCTAGGATGGTACGGGAAAATACGCACCTCATCGCTATCTCAGAAATACTTGTTCCATCTCTCGTGCGCAGACTGTAGCACCACGAACATACTTAAGTCGTGATAACTTGCCGTTGTAGGAGCTGTAGCGTATCTACCGCATGACAGACAGCTGTTGTCCTTATATGCACGTTGCCCACAGCAACGCCATCTTTGGCTGTTCGTTGTGCAATGAATCTTCCGGCATTTACACATTCAATACAGGCGTGAGGAGGGGTACCAACCGGCTTTCGTTCCAACACTAAGTTGCACATCATTGGCGTAAGTTTTTTTATTTTCCGTTTTTTTTTTTTTTTTTTTTTTTTTTTTTTTTTTTTTTTTTTTTTTTCTATTTGATTTTTGAACAGATCTTGCATTTTGCCAGCGGTATTTCACACTTTCATTGCAGTTCTCCGAAGGTTTACAAATACAGCAGCCATTCCGATGGCAAACATTTTGCTTGCTACACGCCTCCGCAGAGAGAGAGAGAGAGAGAGAGAGAGAACGGCCTCGGTTTAATATTTCCCATGCGAGCGGCGCGGCAAATTCTGGGAAGGCTGTTGCAGCACGCGGCCCAGTTTCTCCGCATTCATCGCCGCCGCCGCAGTGCGTTCGCTGCTCTGTGTGCGCTCCTCTGTGGCGGTGGCGGTAAGCCGAAATTAAAACTGTCATCCCCACAAAGAAGGGCCGCACCCCCGCCACCGCCGCCGATGCGGCCGTCACACCGCAGACCAAGCTCCGCACGCAGCGTCGACTTCCCCTGCTTTAAGACCACTGTATCTGCTCGACTACCGAGGCTGCATTACTCCCCTGCAGCTAATGCTAGACCTGCCGGTTTGTTCAACAGTTTCGATTTCCTCACGTCTTATATTGGTGGAGATACTTACGCACTGCTGTCCACCCGAAATGCAACTGTTGTGACCTCGGGATGCGGTAGGTTCGGAAGCAGTGGCGTAGCTATCATAGGGCTAGGCGGGGCAGTGCCCCGGGGCCCCGAGCTCAAGGGGCCCCTTGACCTACGTGAGCGACGTTCGAAAAAAGTTACCGTAGATCCTTGAGCACTTTCATGTCCCCCTATTACTTCGGCTAATCGAAGTTCTACTGTGTATAATAATTTAGTTGAATGAAGGTTTTCCGACTTTGAACTTTTTGAACCTTGACCAAACAAACCCCAAACATACGATGTGAAATCCAAAAATTATTCGCACCCGAGAATATAAACATAACAAGGTCCTTTGCTTGTCCGCTAAGACGTGGACCCTGCCACCATCAGTGTATTGTCCGTTGAAGTCGGAGTTGCTGTGCCTGTCAATCTTTGCGAAATAACAGTGAATGCTGCTGAATTACTAGCACAGTGTTCGACAGTAGACAGTGTGACTACATTTGAATATGAAGTCTCTACAATGTATTATTACAGAACGGTATTATTATGGTAACTCAACTGTTTGTGTAGTGAATTCCCCAAGAATGTTGTCCATAATCATAGATCCCAATAAAGTGCTGTAACCAATTGCACTCTGAAATTCGTGCAAGAAGAAGAGAAAATATGGTTACTTTGTCACAATAGTAAATTGTGCATTCAAGACACTACCCTGTACCTCACTGCCACTATAATAAGCGAAGATGTCAATTTAGTTATTTCAGTTATTACTTTTTACTGGCTAGACATTAATATATACTTCATGAAGCCTGGTAGGGGCACGGCTCAAACCAAAGTATTCCATCAAACAAAATCCGGCAACTTTCTTTTCTAAAACCATCCTACACGAATACTTCCCCTATTTTCCTTCTTTGATTGGGCTATCAATGCAATTAGGCTGATCGTTACGGAGCAATGACCTAACAGCGAGGAGTTTAGCGACACTGAGATGTCGGTACTGGCAACAGTCCGCCTGCTGTCACCGCGAACTTGACTTTTCCCGGTTTGCTTTGCGGCAGGGGGGCACGTTTTGATGGTTAAGTAATACTTATTCATTGTTTATTTTTTACCAGCTTATGCCTGCGACTTCATTCACCTAGTATGGAGCAACTTCGGAAACTATCCCAAGAGGTCATTTATCTTTATGTCCTACCCAGGTCCAAATCTATCCCTCTGCAAAATTTCATTCAAATCCGCCCAGTAACTTTTGCGTGAAAGCATAACAAATAAACCAACTTTCACAGCTATAATTATATTTGAGAGTACAATTAAATATTATCTGCTGCGTGACATAATAATTTACTTAGTAGTCTTTAGGTTTGCCTTATTATGTCTTCCAGTGGGTGGTAAGGAGCTGATGATGAAGTAGTTTTACATCTGTACAGTATTAGTGTAAACAGGGCCCCAATATCATTTTTGCCCCGGGGCCCTTGGTGACATAGCTACGCCACTGTTCGGAAGGTTGGCCGTGGCTACCAAGGGTCTGTAAGTAAAAGAATTGATTAGTCAACATGAACAATTTGTTAGAGGAAACCAATAATGAACTTTGTTGTGCTTGTGACGGTGCAAATTCTTCTTAGGTTCTGCAGTTTATCAGTTAAGAGTCCTGGCTACAGATTGTTGTACCGGATTCTGCTAATATTGCTGGTTCTCTTGTGCTGAACTTCTGGAACTGTAGTATTTCCTGGGACTGACTCGTGCAGCGACGGATCGGCCGAGCGCATTAAGGCGCTATGCTATTTTGCGCGAGGCCATTCCTCTCTGGGGGTTCGATTCCCCCATCGGGCATGGATGTTTGGGCCGTCTTCAGTATACGCTAGTTCATAAGTAGTTTGTAAGTTTAGGGACTGATGACCCCGTATTTAAGTCCCATAACCTCTACAGACATTTGTCTCGTACTTACTGGAACTCCCGTGTTGTCTGTCGTTGCTGTGGTACATCGGCATATGTAGACCAGCGTGTGAAGCAGGCAAAGAGTCACCGAGATTGTGGGCGCCCCCGGCGGTCGAAGTACAGCTCTTGCAAGAAGTCGTGGCCCGTGCGCAGAAACGCATTCTCGACTTGTACGCAGGGCGAGTCCATTCATTTGTTTCTGAGGGGCGGCCGGGTCATTTGCAGATTGCCTGCTCAGTCGTACACATCGTCTGTTAAGCCAGTAGTCCACTACGTCCCGCAGCTAGTAGTCAACACGAACTGAGGCGGCCGCCCCTCCGAAACAGAGGAATGCGCTCGCCCAGCGCCTAAGTTGAGAAGGCAGGGAGCCCCGACTACGTGTACGAGCCATAACATAGAGTATTGTTTTTCAACCTTTCTGAATTCGCGAACCCCTACCAAGTAAAAAGAGAAAAAAAATCGAAGACAGCGAATTATGTTTTTTTTTCCTTCTGTTGAAAAAACATAGTAAGAATGTACACTATTGCACATTACAGGGCGAGTTTTTTGTCTACTTTCCGGAATGGAAAACATCGTACTTTTACATTAACTTCTACAGGGATGTATATGTTGTATGAGTAATGTATCGCATTGTAGATCAGATTAGGAAGCTAATTATGCTCGCTGCGCCCCATTTCTAAAGTTGATATTTTTTTTAGAAATTCTCAAAATTACTGAATGCCTCTTGTTAATTTAGCTATCTATTGGTTGTGGAAAACAGTATTAAGGCTTTTTTTTTTTTTTTTTTTTTTTTTTTTTTTTTTTTTTTTTTTTTTTTTTTACCGCGGCATATTTATTGTAAAAAGTATGTTCTATTGAAATCAGAATTGCTGATAGCAAGGAATTACCTAAGTTTCGTACAAATAAATTTCACTTTTCTCGGGCAATTTTAGTTTTGCGGAACAACCACGTATCTAGACATACACTGGTCTGGTTGTTTTATACTACAAATACTTCATTTTGTAGGGTGGTCAATTATTTGTTCATTTATTTTCTCTTTTTCTAGCGCCTTTATGTGTGCTGTGTGTAGTGGGAGTAAATTGCTAGTCCTTTTATTTTTTATTTATTTTTACATGTCATAAGGGTGTGCCTCATAATGTATTGTTTGGTGAATCTGCAGTATGTTCTCTTGGATGACAATTTTCTCATTGTTCTTGGGAAATGTATTCGTTACCTCTTAGGCGCTGTCCCTCCTGTGGAAGGCAGAGCAGGGCTAGCGTTGTCAAGGGAGGCTGGTCGCTGGCAACACATTTATGGGGGCAGTTTTCGAGGCGGGACCTATCTGTCGGTAGGCGCACTACCTGAGGTGGCTGCACTCGGGCCATGTTTTTTGAGCCTGACATCCTGTGGAATTTCGGCGCGCAATGGAGTCTTCTCTAGTCTGGTGTTTTGTGTACCCTTTCCACTTTGCTCTTTTATCTGTGGCTATTTGGGCTACAAGCTCGCTAGATAAGACTTTAAATTTCTTTTAGAGCAAAAGGCTGGGAAACGATGGATTTGAGGAATTTTCAAGAGGACGGTTGGGTGGTGTCCTCTGGAGGGGATCTGATTGGCTCTGTCTTTCTAGGTGACAGGTCTAGCTATCTGTCATAGCTGCCTGTCCATCTCATTGGCTGGAGAGTTAGCGCTCTTCAGTGATTGGTATATCAAGTTTTGGGGGATTGTGACCCCCAGTCTTTCGTGTGGGCAGGCGAAGAGTGGAGACGTCTCGTGTAGGCTCCGGCTAGTGTGGACATCTTTCAGATAGGACCTGAAGGGTTTATTCGCTCTTCTGGGCTGAGTCCTGAGCGTTTCTGGGACTTTATTTTTCTGAGGTATCCACCTGCAGCGGATCGCAGACTTAGAAAATTCCACGTGTTGACCCAGACAGGACCTCAGTTGCAGTTGTTCACTTTGTGAAACAGCATGTTTTATATTCTTGTTCGGTCGAGACTTAAGATTAGACAGCCACCGTCGTACTGCCTGTACCGACGTGCTAGTAGTTTGTGTAATTCCATTCTGGGGACACTTGTGCTCAATACTCGCGTTTTGCACTTGAGTTTGTGAGTGTATGTCCTAGCCAAAACTGGAAGCATTTACCTGACAACTTCTATCTGCTGTGATAGTGGGGTTGTTGTAGTTAAATGTCGATACTGCTGCACAGATCGTAGTGAGATTCCCGGGTGGAAGAATTTATTCTCTTTCAGCTCCGCTCGTTCAACATAGTCCAGTCGGCAGCGAGATCCAGCGTCGACAGATCAAGCCGAATCAAGGTTATTGGTAAAGTGATGCTCGCTATTTGCTAGGGCTGTTTTATATAGTTGTAGTAATCACCCATCAGTGTGTATGTGGGTGCGTATGATCGATGTTGACTTCTCTTTCCTATAACTAATTTCTTAGCGCCTCTGTCCACCTTTCTATTTTTTTTTTTTTTTTTTTTTTTTTTTTTTTTTTTTTTTTTTACGATAGAATAACTTCACATGTATAGCTAGATATTTCACTGTATTACAGCTTCATTTGTTTCAATCCTTTTGGACTACGTATATTAATTTGTAAACTTGTTTGTTAAAACTCAGACAATTTGCTGGTCACACATGTATTCCGCAGTGTTAAACGATTTTACTGCATTTGATGTCCTTTTTATGAATATTTGTTTTCATTTGTAATCCATTGCTTGATGACACTTAACTGTGATTTCATTTACAAAATCCTTTATACTAATTGTTAACTATCCCCCGAATTTCTATGTGCGTTAATGAATAAATGTATTTGTTTAAGTCATAATTTTACTTTCCTTTACAAATTCCTAACTCACTATTTTGGAGGGGTAATTAGATAGATAGGTAGATGACCGTGTTTATTATTTGGTGCACTCTGATCAATTATCTCGCCACCGTGCTTGTAGATTTATGGTGTTGGATCTTTTTGCATGTTTTTAATAAAAAATATGGTGGCGACCCTTGATATTAACATTAATGAGGATTATATTTAAAATTAATTCATAACTGTAAATTTTTAACTTTTGCATACCAGTGGACGTCTCTGATGAGTAAAAATATATCCACTCGGTGGGGTTATCCCTACGCGACGTCATACACTTTGATCGCGACCTTCCCCAACTACGACCCCCTGTGGGTCGCGACTCCCAGGTTGAGAAACACTGCCATAGAGCGAATTATTGCTCGTCTTCTATTTGCGCGACGACTTGAGCGGATCGCCCGCGTTGTGGCGTACAGCGACGCCACAACAGCAACGGCCTTAAGGAAGAATACGAATCAGGTGCATTTTTGAAGCACGCGTTTACGTCGTCGAGAGTCGCGCGTGATTAGCACTTCAGAGCAAGCGTACATCACGGACGTCGGTGAAACTTACTGGTATGCAGCTGGGGGACGGAACCGAATATCGCTGATATTCTCATCGAAACAAGAAACACAAGTCTAACGAACAAATGCTGAGACGTATTCTCTTTAGAAAGGTAGTTCGCAATACCCGGGCAACGCTTGTTTGCGGATATTACATCCAAGATTTCACTTCAGGTAGGGCTTCAAAGAGACGGTATTGTGAATGTCCATAACAAGCATGTTTGGGCAGATGTAAATCCTCAAGAAAGATGGCATCAACACCGAATCGCAATCGGGCAGGTGAACTTGTCGACAGATTAACAGCACAGGTACACGTGATACAAAGAAGGTAAAGTGGGGTGGAATATCTGTACTTCCTCATTACTGCATTGCTCGCCTTGATGGATGCAGTGCCATGTCAGCCAGCGATTACAGATGTGGGTATGCATGATAGCGCAGCAGCACACTTTCGTCACAAAGCGCGCGACCCTCTGACGCAGACATTGCACGACCGCTGGGGTGGTCGGAGAAGCCCTACGCCAGGGCCGGCAACGCAAGACTAAAGGTGCAGACGTGTGATGGGCTATTGCTGCTACGATGGCAGGATATCAGGATTTAAGTGAGTTTGAATGTGGCGTTACAGTCGGCGCAAGGGAGCTGCGACACAGCATCTCCGACTTAGCAATTAGCTGGGGATTTTCCCGTACGACCGTTTCACGAGTGCACCGTCAATATCAGCAATCTACATCTGCATGTATGTAGATACTCTGCAAATCACAATTAAGTGCCTGGAAGAGGGTCCATTAGCCACTTTCATAACCTTTCTCTACCGATGCATTCTTTAGTAGCGCGTGGGAAGAAAGAACCCCTAAATCGTTCTCTTATTTTATTGGGATGTTCATGTCTCATGTAGATTGGTGCTAGCAAAATATTTTCACATTTAGAAGTAAATGTTGATGATAGCCGCGGCTATGCGGCCGAGTACATTGAGGCGCTATGCTACGATGTGCGAGACCGTTCTCCGTCGGGGGGGTTCGAATGCCCCCTAGGACATGGATGTTTGTGCCGTCTTTAGTATACGGTAGTTCATAAGTAGTTTCTAAGTTTATTGACTGATGACCCCGCAGTTAAGTCCCTCAAGCTTGACAAACATTTGAACATTTTGTCGGTGATTGAAATTTCGCAAATATATCTCGCCGCAACGAATAACGTCGTTCTACTGATGATTTCCACATTGGATCGTGCAACATTTCACGCTCCCCCCCCCCCCCCTCCTGTAACGTGATAAAACAAAACGAGCCCTTTTCTGAACCTTCTCAATGTCTTCCGTCAGTCCCACTTGGTGAGGGTCCCACACTGGACACCAGTACTCCAGAAGAGGTGGCACAAGTGTGGTGTAGCAGTCTCTTTGGTGGAGCTGTTGAATCTTCGAAGCGTTCTATCAATGAAACGTAACCTTCGGTTCGCCTTCCCCCACAATATTTTCTGTGTGTTCTCTTGCTGTCTAAATTGTTCGTAATTGTATCTCCTAGGTATTTGGTAGAATTTACGACCTTAAGGTTTCACTGATTTATCGTGTAATTGAAGTTCAGCGGATTTCTTTTACTGGCCATGTGTATTACTTCACACTTTTCATTATTTAGTCTTAATTGCCAATTTTCGCACCATGTAGAAATTTTGTCTAAATCGCTTTGCAGTTGATTTCGATCCTCTGTTGACTTCACTAACCGATAAACCACAGCATCACCCGCGAACAGTGCAAGAGAGCTATTCAGATTGTCTCCTAAATCGTTTGTAAACACAATTAAGAGTAGGGGACGTATAACGATTTCCTGGGGAACGCCAGATATCACTTGTCTTTTACTTGATGACTTACCACCAGTTACAACGAACTGTGTTATTTCTGATAGGAAATGATGAATCCAACCGCACTGTTGGGGAGATATTCCATAAGCACGCAATTTCATTAGAAGGCGCGTGTGAGGTTCAGTGTCAAAAGCCTTCCGGAAATCCAGAAATATGGAATCGATTTGAGATCCCTTGTCGATGGCACTAATCACTTCATGTGGGCAAGCTGTGTTTCGCATCAAATCTTCGACGTTGCTGCGGTCGGAAAAAGTTCCTGCAACAACGGGACCAACGACTGAAGAGGATAGTTCAAAGTTACAGAAGTGCAACCCTTCCGACAGTTACACAGGATTTCAAGTGAGAGCCATCAAAAAGTGTCAGCGAGCGAACCATTCAACGAAACATCATCCACATTGGCTTTAGGAGCCGAAGGTCGGTTACTGTACCCTCCCTGACTGCGTGAAACAAAGCTTTATGCCTAGCCTGAGCCGTCAGTATCATCTTTGGACTGATGGACAGATTATGACTGGAAATATGCTGCCTTGTCTGACGAGTCGGGTTTCCAAATGTATCGAACGTATGGACACGTGTGCGTATGGAGACGACGTCACGAATTCGTGGTCCCTGTGTGTCAGATGGGAATTGTTCAAGCCAGTGGAGGCTCTTTCATGGCTTGGGGCGTGTCCAGTTGAAGTGATATGGGAGCCCTGATTCGTCTGTAAACGACTCTGACAGGTCACACGTTCGTGCGGATTCTAGCTGATCATATGAATTCTTTCATTGCCATTGTGTATTCCGAAGTACTTGAAAAATTCCAGCAGGGTAATGCGACACCCAACATCTCCAAATTTGCTGCAGAGTGGCTCGAGGAACGCTCTTCTGAGTTTAAACACTTTCGACGGTCATCAAACTCCATGGACAAGTACATTATTGAGCATTGTTGGTGATTGCAATGCGCAGTTCAGGAGAGATACCCATCTGTTCCATTAAGTTTCGGGTGTGCAGCCGCAATAATTCTTCTTTTTCTTCTAATATTTCGGCTGTATAACGTTCACCAATTTTCAGAGTGAGCCGAAAGACTGACGCTCCAGTGCTCACTTCGGCCCTTTATACTCGCGTACCGCGCGACTGCGCATGCAACCACAGATACATATGCGCCAGAGACGTTGGTCGGCGGCAAGGACGTGCATAATGCACGAGTTGAATCTATGACTCCACAGTCGATCGTTGTTCGTCAGAAATAATGTGCTCTGTGCACGGAAGTTCTGAGAACACTCATCGTCTTTTTGACGAAAGCAGTCTGCAAGATGAACTTTTCTATTTACAGAGAGTGTTTGAAGACAATGGGTACGCTCCACAGCAGATACAGAAGGCATTGCAAATGAAACCGAAAGTGGCCACAAAGAATACAAAAGAAGACGAGGAAACCTTTAAATCCATGGCTCTCCTGCCATATGTTGGTAGCCTCTCGTCAAAAATGGGACGGATTCTCAGCAGACACAAAGTGAAAGTGATTTTTCGTCCCCCATCCAAGACAGCTGCACTCGTGGGCTCCGTCAAACATGATTTGCTGCTCCAAAAATCTGGAGTTTACAAAATTCCATGTGAATGTGGCCTTTCTTACAAACAAGTCGTACTGTCCATGAAAGATGTACAGAACACCAAAGGTACACACGCGTTTTACAACCTAACAAGTCGGCTGTGGCAGAGCACTGCATTGACACGGGTCACAGTATGTTGTATGACAACGTTGAAATTTTGGCAACGACATCATCTTTTTGCGATTCAATAGTGCAGGAGGCAATTGAAATCCGCTTGACGACGAATTTAATTAATGGAGATAGTGGTTTCTATCTAGATTTTTGTGTCCCGACTTCGTCGCCGCTTTTGTGTCCCAGCCTCGTCGTAGGTGTCGGTGGCCGAGTGGAATGAGCCCGACACAGGAACAAAATTAGCACGCTGGTGCAGGTACGGAGGGGAGCAGCCAGAAACTATAAACACTAGAGTAAATTAGAAAGAGATATATATTGCACAGAATGTAACAATACTTAACTTTTACATAGTACTGCAGAATGTTGATACATAGTTGTTAGAGGCCTGCCTAGTGCCTGTACGATAGCAAAGTCTCCACTGGTGCCTATCTGATTACGAAGGTCCTAACTGGTTGCTATCTCAGTCCCAAGTGCCGGTGTCTTTCCGTAGTGGCCACGAGCGGGGTTGCAGCAGAGGGCGCTCGTGGCTGTCGTCGTGAGAACGCCGCGCCGTGCGTGCATGGCGGCGCGCGACGAAAGCAGGTGGCGCGCACTTTGTACTTGTGCGACACCACATAGATAAAGCATGGATTCCGGCACTTTCTGTAACAAACTCAGAAAGACGTCGTCACAGTGCAGCTCATAGTGATACATCGACATGCCAACACCGATCGACTGTGGAGTCATAGATTCAACTCGTACATTATGCTCGTCTTTGCCACCGACCAACGTCTTTGGCGCATATGTATCTTCAGCCTCATGCGCAGTTGTGCGTTACGCGAATATAAAGGGCCGAAGCGAGCACTGGAGCGTAAGTCTTTCGGCTCACTCTGAAGATGGCTGAACTTTATACAGCCGAAATATTAGAAGAAGAAGGAGAATTATTGCGTCTGCACACCCGAAACTTAGTGGAACAGTCTTTGCGCCGCCAAAACCTGAAGATTCACATCAGATCTCCACCTCTTTGCACTCTGACAGATGAACAGCCCTGCAGGGCGCACGGTGTCAGTTGCTCCAGCATTACTTCTGACGTCAGTCGAGTCTGCGACTCGTCCTCTGGCGGCACTTTTGCCTTCTTCCGGGAGCCATACACGACATAAGGCTAGCCGGCCGCGGTGGCCGAGGAGACTGAGGCGCTCCAGTCACGGTCTGCACGGCCACTACGGTCGGGCGTTCGAATCCCCCCTCGGGCATGGATATTTGTGCCGTCCTTAGTATAAGGTAGTTGATAAGTAGTTTGTAAGTTTAAGAACTGATGACTCCGTAGTTAAGTCCCATAAGCTTAACAAACATTTGAACATAAGGCTAGGCGCAATTTGAGACGCGTATAGCACTCGCGCAGTGAAGCGGCGCAGCACGCGTTTTTGTGACTAACGTTTTCTAATGGGGCCGCGCAAATTGGCACGCAG
This sequence comes from Locusta migratoria, assembly GCA_026315105.1. Taxonomy (NCBI): domain Eukaryota; kingdom Metazoa; phylum Arthropoda; class Insecta; order Orthoptera; family Acrididae; genus Locusta; species Locusta migratoria. The sequence continues at coordinate 417,679,942 of CM048749.1, forward strand.
TACGTCGCTGACGAGACCTGCGCTGCGATGCGTTGTGGCTGAGCCACAGTTTCCTGTGGCAGAGCGACGCTCGCACCGTGGGAAAGGCGGTGCCGGGAGGGGGAAGCCGTCTGCCATCTGTTCCCTTCCACAACCAGCACACGGAAGTTTCTCATCCAGTATGGTTTCGATTTTCGCCACATAACCTGCCGATATTTTTATTACTGTTTTCCAGTTATTTATATCGGTATAGTTTTGCTGCTTTCTTCACTGTTGGCCAGTACTTAAAAATTCAAATGTATATTAATTAAAATGTTTTTCGATTGGCATGATATCTAAGGATCAAATTATATACCTCAATGTAGCCACAGAATATGTCCTTAGGCTATTTTACCTTAGTTTAAGCACTTTTTATCCTAAGGACTAATGACCAGGCAGTTAAGTCCGATACATTTACATGCATTTAAATGAAAAAAAAAAAAAAAAAATGTATCCACACTAAATTCTCTCACCTGTACATGGAACCACATTTAAAAGTATTATCGATTTTGTTGGAGTAACACTTAACCTGTGCATTAATTAGATCGAAAATAATTTTATAATAATATTACTGAAAAATATTGCATTACAGATTTACTTCTTTTAATTTGACATCCTGCCAAAGCAGATTTGTTTTTAGGGCTATGAGATCGCTCTACTTAGTAAATTACATCATCTTGCTGAAGGCCACAGTACCTTGGGCTGTTGCGAATGTACTTATAACAATAAACGTTTCTGATAGCTGGAGTTGGATTATATTAAAACTTTGAGCATATTTCTCTTCTTAAATTTTTTATTGCAATGTGCATGTCTACATAAAAGTTATGTTAATGATAGCAGGATGTGCATCATGAAAACTTAAGAATAAAAAAGCCGCGGCGGAATAGCAGTGGCCACTGGGGCGCCGAGCAGCAGTGCGCGCGGCCGTTCGCTGTCGGGGGTTCGAGTCCCCCTTTGGGCATGGGTGTTGTGCTAGATATAGCGTTGAGTAACCACTAGCAATAAAAGTGAATTATGTCTCGACATAGAGGTTAAATTTATGTAACACCCCTCCATTTTGCATCTGGGTGGGAAAACACCCTAGTTCAATGGGTTGCACGAATTAAAGATCCCTTACATGGAGAAAAGGATTATGTATTTATCGCTTACCTTAAAAAAACTGCCAGTTTTTCCTTGGTAGCAATGGGCTTTTGTGCATTACATCCATTTGCATCGATGGCTTCCTGTATTATTCCATGCAGTTCTGAAAACTGTTGTCTGTTCATTCTGAAATAATTTGTGAGATCAGCATCACTCACTTTCTTGGTAATTTCAAACTGACCACACCATTTCCTTTCACTAGAAATATATTTGTTTGGAGATTTTAACTTTCTATTTATTAGTGAGGCAAGAAAAGCTTCGTCCTCAGCGTTGGTATCGGAATCAGATCCGGAACTCTGCTGTAACAACAACAACTGCTTTACCTGCGAATCACACATTGTCAGACTGGCGAGTAGCCAACGTCTGGTACGGGCGCGCCACTCAACTTGACTCACTACGTTTACATGGAACACGTCTTCCGGAAGACGAAAACCGATTTTCGTAAACCGTTTTTCGCTGCCGTGTTTACATGGCATAGCCTGAATCGGATTTCGTAGCTCACTTAAAATGGCGGCAGGAAAACAGCTGATTCAGTTCCTTATTTAGTCTGCACAATCGCTATTTTTTTTTTATTTAAATACGCAGATTGATGTTCACTCTAATATTTATACTTTTATTTCACATTAGAAAATGTCACTCTTTCCATATGTGCCGAAAATTCTTAACAAGAAAACACAATCTGACAATCCAAGAACGCTTCAAAAACGGTTGCGTTTACATGAGCACGAAAATCGATTGTGGAACTGGAAAACCGCTTTAGAAAAGCGGATTTCCAGAATCGATTTTGGAGTGTTTACATGACCAACCAAAAGCTGAATTGGGAAATCGGTTTACGAAATCCGGTTTTGGGAGCCCATGTAAACGGGGTGACTGTCGCTCTCGCACGCGCCCCAGTGTGCGCTGGTCCAGCGCAGCGCGTGTAGCGCTGAGTGTCACTGTGGTGTCGCACAAGTCCAAAGTGCGCGCCACCTACTTTCGCCGCGCGCCGCCAGGCACGCACGGCGCGGCGTTCTCACGACGACAGCCACGAGCGCCCTCTGCTGCAACCCCGCTCGTGGCCACCACGGAAAGACATCGGGCACTTGGGACTGAGTTAGCAACCAGTTAGGACCTTCGTAATCAGATAGGCACCAGTGAAGACTTTGCTATCGTACAGGCACTAGGCAGGCCTCTAACAACTATGTATCAACATTCTGCAGTATTATGTAAAAGTTAAGTATTGTTACATTCTGTGCAATATATATCTCTTTCTAATTTACTCGAGTGTTTATAGTTTCTGGCTGCTCCCCTCCGTACCTGCACCAGCGTGCTATTTTTGTTCCTGTGTCGGTCTCATTCCACTCGGCCACCGACACCTACGACGAGGCTGGGACACAAAAGCGGCGACGAAGTTGGGACACAAAAGTCACGGCACTGCGCGAGTGCTCTACGCATCTCAATTTGCGCCTAGCCTAAGGCACTTGTAAAAGTATCCTGGACTCTTTCGCGTAAATACGTGCTATTAAGTTTTCAAGGCGACACCGTATTAATCAACGACATCCTTAAGGCTAGGCGCAAATTGAAACGCGAATAGCACTCGCGCAGTGGCGTGACACTGCAGCGCTACACGCACCTTCCACACGCGCTGCGCCGGACCAGCGCACACTGGGACGCGTGCGAGAGCGGAGTGGCGCGCCAGTACCAGAAGCTGGTTACTCGACAGTCTGACAATGTGGGATTCGCAGGTAAAGCAGTTGTTGTTACAGCAGAGTTCCGAATCTGATTCCGATACCAACGCTGAGGACGAAGCTTTTCTTGTGTCACTAAGAAATAAAAAGTTAAAATCTCGCAACAAATATATTGAGTGAGAAGAAATGATGTGGTCAGTTTGAAATTACCAAGAAGATGAGTGATGCTGATTTCCCAAATTATTTCAGAATGAATGGACAACAATTAATAGAAATAAATAATCCCAGACGGATTTACGTCTCAAATATGTCAAAGACTTTATTGATAGATCTGAAGCACTGAATTAAAATATGTGGTGCGGCCAGGAATCGAACCCGGACCTCCATACTTACTAGGCAGACGCCTTAACCTTTAGACTATCACACCACTAACGATTAAGGCGCCTTGGAATACTCTATGTACGATTTCCCTCCACAACACAAGATCTATCAATAATGTCTTTGACATATTTGAGACGTAAATCCGTCTCTGGGATTATTTATTTCTATTAATTGATATTTATATCACCGTAACAGGATTGTTCCACCATGTCCATTGCTGAGGTGCTATTCCGCTGCATGGAGACCCTTGGCAGTAGTGGCAATTATCTTTGGAACAAAGAAGCTGAATTAAAGTTTGTGTTGTGGAGGGAAATCGTGCATAGACTATTCCAAGGCGCCTTAATCGTTAGTGGTGTTGTAGTCTAACGGTTAAGACGTCTGTCTAGTAAGCATGGAGGTCTGGGTTCGATTCCCGGCCGCACCACAAATTTTAATTCAATGCTTCACATCTATCAATAATGTCTTTGAAATATTTGAGACGTAAATCCGTCTCTGGGATTATTTATTTCTATTAATTGATATTTATATCACCGAAACAGGATTGTTCCACCATGTCCATTGCTGAGGTGCTATTCCGCTGCATGGAGACCCTTGGCAGTAGTGGCAATTATCTTTGGAACAAAGAAGCTGAATTAAAGTTTGTGTTGTGGAGGGAAATCGTACATAGACTATTCCAAGACGCCTCAATCGCTAGTGGTGTGGTAGTCTAACGGTTAAGACGTCTGCCTAGTAAGCATGGAGGTCCGGGTTCGATTCCCAGCCGCACCACAAATTTTAATTCAATGCTTCAGATCTATCAATAATGAACAGACAACAGTTTTCATAATGGGATAATGCAGGAAGCCATCGATGCAAATGGATGTAATGCACAAAAGCCAATTGCTACCGAGGAAAAACTGACAGTTTTTTGAGGTAAGCGATAAATACATAACACTTTTCTCCATGTAGTCAACCCACCAAAAATTAAAAATTTTAGAAAACTCCTCAAAGACATGAACTGGAAAGATGTATATAGTGCTAATGGCATGAATGAAAAATATAATGTATTCATTAATAATATTAGTATCATGTTTGAAAACTGTTTTCCTCTAAAAGTAACGCGAATTAAACAGAAGTCTATAATAAAACCTTGGATTACACAAGGAATAAAGATTTCATGTAAGACAAAAAGGAGTATGTATCTATCAGCCAAGAGTAGTTGCAATGATTATGATTTAACTAAATATAAGGAATACTGTAAAATATTAAAAAAAGTTATTCAGGTATCTAAACAAATGCACTATGAAAAGAAGATAGCAACATCAGGAAACCAAATAAATACAATATGGGATATAGTGAAAGAAGAGACTGGTAGAACCAGAAAGGAACAAGAGCAGGTACGGTTAAGAGTAGCTGAGACATTAGTAACTGATGGGCATAGTGTGGCAAATCTATTTAACAAGTACTTTATATCCGTTACTGATAGTATGGGATTGTCTGGGTCAGTAAATAATGCGCTTGAATATTTGAAACTAGCATTTACAAATAACTTCACACACATGAATATGTCAGTCACTTCACCACAAGAAATATCTTCCATAATAAAATCTTTAAAAACAAAGAATTCCAGTGGATATGATGAAATATCAACAAAGTTAATTAAAGCGTGTTCTTGTGAACTTAGCACAATCTTAAGTTATTTGTGTAACCAGTCTGTTATAACGGGAACATTTCCTGATTGGCTAAAATATGCAGATATTAAACCTCTCTTCAAGAAGGGGGATAAAGAGATACCATCAAACTACAGACCCATTTCACTTTTGCCAGCATTCTCAAAAATTATAGAAAAGGTAATGTACAAGCAGCTTCTCAACCACTTAACCACAAATGGCATATTGTCTAGAACACAGTTTGGATTTCTGAAAGGTTCCGATATCGAGAAGGCTATTTACACTTTCAGTGAGAATGTACTTAATTCATTAGATAATAAATTGCAAGCAGCAGGTATTTTCTGTGATTTGTCAAAGGCATTTGATTGTGTGAACCATAACATCCTTTTAAGTAAATTAGAATTCTATGGGGTCACGGGAAATGCTGCAAAATGGTTCAAGTCGTACCTCACTAACAGGAAACAAAGGGTGTCAGTGCAAGTGACTAGTGAATTAGGCCAACAGTCATCATCGGGTTGGGAAGAAATTACATGTGGTGTCCCACAAGGATCCATCTTAGGGCCATTGCTTTTTCTTGTGTACATTAATGATCTCTCATCAGTTACACTACCAGAAGCAGAGTTCGTTTTGTTTGCAGATGATACAAGTATTGCAATAAAGAGTAAGTCAAGTATATTGATAGAAAAGTCTGCTAATGATATTTTCATGAACATTAATAAATGGTTTAAAGCCAACTCATTGTCATTAAACTTTGAAAAGACGCACTACATGCAGTTCAGAACATGTAAGAGATTTCCTGACAGCATATGCATTAAATATGAAGAAGAGCAGATAGAAGAGGTTGACAGAATTAAATTCCTGGGATTACAGCTTGATAATAAACTTAGTTGGGAGGAACACACCACAGAACTGCAGAAACGACTCAACAAATCTGTATTTTCAATACGAGTGTTATCAGACATAGGAGACATAAAAATAACAAAGCTTGCATACTTTGCTTACTTTCATTCCTTAATGTCATATGGTATAATATTTTGGGGTAACTCTTCAAGTCAGTCAAAAGTCTTCAGAGTCCAAAAACGTGTAATACGTATTATTTGTGGAGTAAATTCACGGACGTCTTGTAGAAGCCTCTTCAAAGAACTGGGTATATTAACTACTGCCTCTCAGTATATTTATTCCTTAATGAAATTTGTCATAAATAATATATCCCTTTTCCCAACAAACAGCTCAGTTCATACATACAATACTAGAAATAAAAATGATCTACACAAGGATTTAAAAGCACTTACTTTAGTTCAAAAAGGGGTCCACTACTCAGGAACACACATTTTCAATAATTTACCATCAAGTATAAAAAATTTAGCTACAGATAAAGATCAGTTTAAGAGGAACCTAAAAGACTTTCTAGTGGCCAACTCCTTCTACTCCATTAGTGAATTTCTAAATTGTACCAAATGATGCATGCACTCATACTAAAAAAAAAAAAAAAAAAAAAAAAAAAAAAAAAAAAAAAAAAAAAAAAAAAAAAAAAACCTTAAAAAATTATGTATCTGTATTTCTATTATAAGTGTATGTATTTATATTATTAGTATTATTTGTTATTCAACTTGTAAATTTTGTTTCTTGACATGTTCCACATCCACGAGGATCCCCTCAATATGGATCTACGGAACAAATAAATAATCTAATCTAATCTAATCATGTAAGGCATCATTAATTCGTGCAAACCCATTGAACTATGGTGTTTTCCCACCCTGACTCAAAATGGAGGGGTGTTATATAAAATTAACCCGTATGTCCAGACATAATTCACTTTTATTTCTAGTGGTTACTCAACGTGATATCTAAGGATCAAACTATATATTTCAATGTGGCCTGAGAATATGTCTATAAATTAAAAAAAAAAAGCCGCGGCGGATTAACCGTGGTCACTGGGGCGCCGCGCAGCAGTGCGCGCGGCCGTTCGCTGTCGGGGGTTCGAGTCCCCTTTCGGGCATGGGTGTTTGTGTTGTCCTTAGGTTATTGTACCTTAGTTTAAGTACTTTTTATCCTGAGGACTAAGGACCACGCTGTTGAGGCCGATACATTTACATGCATTTGAGTAAAAAAAAAAAAAAAAAAAAAAAAAAGATATGTATCCACACTGAATTCTCTCACCTGTACATGGAACCACATTTAAAAGTATTATCGATTTTGTCGGAGTAACACTTAGCCTGTGTATTAATTAGATCGAAAATAATATTATAATCATATTACAGAAAAATATTGCATTAAAGATTTACTTTTAATTTGACATCCTGCCAAAGCAGATTCGTTTTTACGGCTATGAGATAGCTCTAGTTAGTAAATTATGTCTCTCAGGTATATGATAGGTAGCCAGGTGTGCCCTGTGAGAAGAAGACGTCAATGGAAAAACATTTTAATTAATATACATTTGACTTTTTAAGCATTGGCCAACAGTGAAGAAAGCAGCAAAACTATGCCAATACAAATAACTGGAAAACAGTAATAAAAATATTGACACGTTATGTGGCGAAAATCGAAACACTACTGGATGGCCGGCCGCGGTTTTTGTGTCCCAGCCTCGTCGCCGCTTTTGTGTCTCGTTTCCGTCGTAGGTGTCGGTGGCCGAGTAGGAAGACCGACACAGGAATAAAGGTAGCACGCTTGTGCAGGTACGGAGGGGAGCAGCCAGTGGGACAGCAGAAACTAGAAACAATAGAGTAAATTAGAACGAGATATATATTGCACAGAATTTATACAATACTTAACTTTTACATAGCTCAGTACTGCAGAATGCTGATACATAGTTGAGCTAGAGGCCTGCCTAGTGCCTATCCGATAGCCAAGTCTTCATTGGTGCCTATCTGATTCCAAAGTGTTAACTGGTTCCTATCTCAGTTCCAAGTGAACGATGTCGTTCAGTGGTGGCCACGAGCGGAGTTGTAGCAGAGGGCACTCGTGGCTGACGTCGTAAGAACGCCACGCCGTGCGTGCATGGCGGTGCGCGGCGAAAGTAGGTGGCGCGCACTTTGGACTTGTGCGACACCACAGTGGTGGCGAAGGGGACTGAGGCGCTCCAGTCACGGTCTGCACGGCCACTACGGTTGGGGGTTCGAATCCCCCTCGGGCATGGATATTTGTGCCGCCCTTAGTCTTAAGTAGTTCATAAGTAGTTTGTAAGCTTAGGGACTGATGACCCCGTAGTTAAGTCCCATAAGCTCTACAAAAATTTGAACTACTGGATGAGAAACTTCCGTGTGCTGGTTGTGGAAGGGAACAGATGGCAGACGGCTTCCCCCTCTCGGCACCGCCTTTCCCACGGTGCGAGCGTCGCTCTGCCACAGGAAACTGTGCCTCAGCCACAACGCCACGCAGCGCAGGTCTCGTCAGCGACGTACTGCGTGCCAATTTGCCCGGCCCCATCAGAACACGTTGGTCACAAAAACGCGTGCTGCGCCACTTCACTGCGCGAGTGCTATACGCGTCTCAATTTGCGCCTAGCCTTAATGCGGGTGCGGTGTGGACTACTTTGCGGTGTCCGACCGCGGTCTGGACTGGAGGGCGGCCGCTCATTGGCGATTCCGGGCGCGCGCTTGGCGCTGCTGCGGCTGTGGCCACGTGTGGTGCACGTGGACCGCCGCTGCCCGGATTAGATTACGGAGACGCCAGCCAGGCGGGCAGCGCATCCGCGTGATTTGATTCCCCGTCCCGCCCCGGCCCACTCCTCAGAAGACCCTGCTGTTCCGCCCGGCGACGTTCGCCGGAACCCTTTTACGTCCTCCGCGCGCCTTTTTTCTCTGAACGACACCGGCAGTAGACACTGGCGCACACAAGGCGGAAGGCTAAGAGAATCCTCACAACGAAGCAGGGCGGAGAGAAGCGGGCTGCTGAAGGAGCGAGGCTCGGAAATGTGTGTCGCAAGTTCCCCGGTGCTTCAGCCACTGTCATCCCAGCTATATACATCTGTATCTCTTATCTTTTTATTTCCGTACGTGTTCGTTCCTCGGGCGAGTTCGCCGTGGCTACCTGTGAATCTGGCACGATTAACTGCCTTCTGTATAACAGTACTTGCAGCGTGGCACCTATTGTGCAAGTCCCACAACATGCTGTATCTAATAAGGTAGTGGGTGCTATCGACAAGGGTTCGCAAATCGATTCCGTATTTCTTGATTTACAGAAAGCTTTTGACACCGTACCTCACAAATGGCTCTTAATCAAATTGCGTGGTTATTGTATATCGCCCCAAATTTGCGATTGGATAGGGGATTTCTTGTCAGAGAGGACACAGTTCGTAGTAATCGATGGTAAGGCATCGACTAAAACAGAGGTGATATCGGGCGTTCCACAGGGAAGTGGTATTGGTCCTCTGCTGTTCCTTATTTACATAAACGATAAAGGGGAAAATCTAAGTAGCTCTCTTAGGTTCTTTGCAGATGACGCCGTCATTTACCGTCTAGTAAAATCATCTGAAGATCAAAACTAACTGCAAAACGATCTGAATACGATATCAGTATGGTGCAAAAATTGGCAATTGACTCTAAATAATGAGAAGTGTGAAGTCGTCCACATAGTACGAAAGGAAATCCGTTAAACTTTCTGTACAAGATAAATCAATCAAAAGTGAAGGCCGAAAACTCCAAAAAATACCTAGGAATTACTATTACTTCAGACTTAAACAGGAAAGAGCACGTAGATAATGTCGTGGGAAAGGCGAACCAGAGACTGCGTTTTATTGTCAGAACCCTTAAAACATGCAACAGAACTACAAAAGAAACTGCATACACTACGCTTGTCCGTCCAGTTTTGGAGTATTGCAGCCCAGTGTGGGGTCATTATCAGGTGGGTTTGCCGGAGGACATCGAAAGAGTCCAAAGAAGGGCAGCTCGTTTCGTATTGTCACGATACAGGGGAGACAGCGTTACGGAAATGATACAGGATCTGTAATGGGAATCATTACAACAACGGCGCTTATCGCTGAGGCGTGGGCTACTTGCGAAACTCCAATCGCCAACATTTTCCTCCGAATGCGAAAATATATTGTTGACTCCCACTTAAATAGGTAGAAAAGATCATCAGATTAAAATACGAGAAATCAGAACTCGAACAGAGAGATTCAGGTGTTCTTTCTTCCCGCGCGCTATTCGAGAATGGAATGGGAGATAAATAGTATAATGGTGGTTCGATGAACCCTCTGCCAGGCACTTAAATGTGATTTGCAGAGTATCCCATGTAGATATAGTAGAAAAATCAGTCTGAAAAATAGCGTTAACACTTACTATTACAAGGATTTAATACGCTAATTTAGGATTGAAGGAAAGTGTGTGGTGTGAGATTACCGCCCAATAGAAATAATGGTAATTAATATCATTTGATAATTAAACAGTATGAAGTTCACTGCAAACATTGACCATGCCAATGCACTAAATGTTACACAATTTTAATCTTATTAATTATGGTAGCAATGTATGGTGACAACATTTATAGTTAGGCCAAAGGAAGAAATTCTCCACGTTGAGATTTGCTGTGTGCTTGTAGCTGACGGGAGGCCAGCGAGCAGGCCGACGTTGGTGGCTTGTTCCAGCTTAGGATTTTCCAGTTTCGTTTCCGGTGAGGGGGGAGAGGGACAATGGCGAGTGCCAGGTGCAGTGCAGTGCAGTGCACAGCGTGAAATAAAATATTCTAATACTAATTGCAATTGAAGTAATACGATGCAGTTAGGAACCTTTAAGGCCGTCATTACTAAATAGCCTGTTGACAAATAAACAATACATTAGCTGATATAGTCACATCTGACGTAATATGTTTAATTGACAATGAAAAGTAATAAATTACCAATGAATACAAGACAGTTACACAACTAGCATGGCAATGTTTGTTTATAAAAGTAATATATTAACTAATTCTCATTTTATTTTCAATTAATCTTTTGTATTTTATCTTGAAATATTCAGTTAAATCACTTATCTGTGATATAAGAAATTGCACGATTGTAATAAGTAGTGCAAAGGATGTGTATACCAATGTAAAAACATAAGAAATTTGTTTAATGTGTAGTTTAATTATTTTGATTTTAAGCAAAATTTTAGAAATGTATTGGCTGAGCACTGTACGTTGTAAGTCAGTTAGAACAGCTCACATGGGGAAGTTGATGACGTAGGGAAAAAACCCGGTCAGTTGGGCTTTCGGCGTGTGCGCGCGAGTTCAGGAAGTGACGAGTCGGGAGCAGTGAGGTAGCTGGCCGGGCGGTGTCGCTCTGCATCAGTCGGCATGTGGATCTCCAGATGGAGACTTTAGATTTTTGTGTGGCAATTGCCAAGTGTAGTTGCTCGTCGTAGACTGCACCAAGTTGTATGTTGTGAATAATTAGCTGGTGGAACAAGGTATGCATCGCACTAAAAGTGACTGTTTTGTTAATGTAACACGTGTCGTCACATAGGCATGAACATATGGAGTGAAAACAATTTGCGACAAATATTCATTTTGTCTGGGGGCTCACGAGCTATAATTTTTTTGATAAATGTGTCGACGTACAGACGTATCAGCCACAGGATTCTAATATTGTGAAATAAACAACATAAAGTGAACTTTCACGTGTTTTCAAAAATAGTAGTTAGTACACCATTTCTCTCATGAACTTGACTTTATTATGAATTTTTTTGTTAATCATATGCAGGGAAGGAAAGCTGCGAACTTGTGATATCATCCCCTAGAAAAAGAGTCAAACAGCAGCAATCACAGTTCCCGTGTTTTGCATGTTTAGGAATATGGTTCGCAGTTGGTGGTTGTGATTTTTAAAAAATTAAACTTTCCCTATTTTAAACTCTCACCCCGGCCTTCACCCTCGCAGTGGGGTAAAAATTGTTTAAGGGGGCCAGGAGACTAACACAGTAAGCAGGTTCAAGTAAATGTGGGTTGCCGTTCTTAAGACGAGGTGAAGAGGCTTGCACACTTTACAGTAGGGTCGGGAGCTGCTTGAAATCAGAATCCAGACTGAAGATCACAACAAGAAGAATTTAAGTGGTGGCGGCATGCCCTCCCTGTCAGCACCCTAGCTATCCACCTCTCATTGAAGCAATTGCAGCATTGCATCATTGCATCTGTCTGTGCACAGTGTGTGAAAGTTCTTCTACATGTTTGTTAATCTTTAACTGGGCCCGATATTCACCTAGTGGTATGTGGGAAACCGCCTAAAAACCACATCCGCATTGGCCGACCAGTGAGCGATGTAGTTAACCCGTAGATGGCATACCTCCCCGTCCCAAAAGCGGTGTTTTTAAAGTATGCCGCTAACCGATCGGATATATATCTATATATATATATAAAATGAATTGGTGTTCGTTAGTCTCGCTGAAACTCGAGAACGGCTAAACCGATTTGGCTAATTTTAGTCTTGAAATATTCATGTAAGTCTAGGGAAGATTTAAACGATGACAAAATATGGAAAAGTTGTCCGGAAAAGAGGAAAATCGGGAAAAACTGAAACAGCTTTTTCCAAGTGAGCTATCAGTACCGTTCATCCAGTTGCGATAAAATTTTGTACATATCATGTTGAAAGCAAGAGGAAGGTTCGCATCAAATAAAAGTTTGGAAAAGTCACCCGGAAAGTAGGAAAATTTAGGAAAATAGGAAAGCGATTTCTCCTGTGAATAAAAATAAATTGCCAGATGGTTGTAAGAGCATCACTTGAGTACGGCCTGAAAGGACAAAGTTTGTATGAAATGAATTTTTTGGAAAATCTACCTGAAAATTGGAAAATTTGAATAAAATTGAGAGTGTGTTTTTTACTTGGTTTTTGATTGAATTCAGCACTATAACTGACTATTCGCACGACGGAGAGGGGCAATTCTTTTTCTGACTTTTTCATTATGGTCTTGGAAAAAGTTTTCAGTAAAAAAGGACAGTTAAAAAGGAAAATCGCAAAATTCGAACCAAGTTCCTTTTTCAATATGTTTCTAAATGTAAACAATATAAGTTGAGAACCGTTCATCCGATTGTGATAAAATTCTAATCATTTGATGTTCAACGAAAGATGAACGTTCTTATGAACTAAAAATTTGGGAAAGTTACCCGGAAAATTTGAAAATTCGCGAGAAACTGAAAGAACTTTTTTCAATATCATTCGTCTGATGGCTATAAAATTTTGTATACTTGACGTTCAAAGCAAGAGTAACGTACTTATGAAATAAAAATTTGGAAAACTTTCCCGTAAAATTTCAAATTTCAGAAAAAATAGAAAGTGATTTTTCTGCGAAATATCAATACCATTCATCTGATTGCGATAAAATTTTCCACATTCGACGTTCAAAGCGAGAGGAAGATTTGAGTGAAATATAATTTTGGAATAGTTCGCCAGAAAATAGGAAAATTTGTGGAAAACTGACAGGTACTTTTGTTGTTCTGCAGTTCTACCCACTTTTTACTAAAGGGACAATGCATTTTTAAAATTATAAATTCTGAAAAATAGTTAAGATGTCAAAGAGTAAATAGCTTTTCCAGAGAGTAATTATTGTTAGATATTTCGCTTTATATACTTCAAACAAAAATATCTTGAATTACACACTTTCTAAAGTATCTTATCCGGTACTTCAGCGCTTAAGCTATCTCCAAACCAGATTTCATCACAATAGATTCAGTGGTTTATGTAATGATATATAGACAAATCGGTTCGGCCGTCATCTAGTTTTAGGGAGTCTAACGAAGAGCAATTATTTTTATCTTTGGGAGTTCATATACGGGTTCAGAGCGTTTAAGACACACTTTAGTCTTTCGCACGCAACGCAACACAACAACCAAGTCATTATGTTACATGTTTTAAATCTAAATTTTACTCGCAATTTTTCCATATTTTATCACCGTTTAAACCCTCCCTGAACTTCCACGTATGTGACATAAACATTATCCTGGACATGTGTCCATGCATTGTCCACTGCTTTAACCCACTATCGAGCCGATACTTAGACTATCTGCTGGCTATAAAATACGTATCATTTAAATTAATATGGTTTATATTAAGAGCGAAGTGATACGAAGTTCACCGGCTCATCTAGTATATATATAAATATATATATTGTCTCACCTAAGAGTCGTCAGACGTATTTTCTCTGGTGTTTGAGCAGATATTCGCAATTTCGGTTTTGGAATGTGTAGGTGGACTCAGGCCAAAAAAATTCTGATCATGACGTCATTCCTGCGACGCCCGGTGTAGATGTAAGGCGTCGGTTTGTTCCCAGTCAAGAACAAAAAGACTTTTAAAGCGAAATTTCTTTAGCTCCATCGATAGAGCAGTTCGCAATTAGTCTATTGTGATATTCGGTTTATCGAAATGTATTAACCGAGACAGTAAAACATCATAATTGACCAGTACTCCGAAAGCGGCTGTGTAGCATATCCATAAGGGAGTAGGAGCAACACCACCTAGAGAGAAAGCCGCGGCGCTCTCGTGTGACGTCAGGAAGAGTAGGTTGCCAGCGCATAGCTGGGTAGCCGCTGGGGCACGGCCCACTATGCCGAAGCAGCGGGCCAGTCAGCTATGGGCGCGCAACCTACTCTGCCTGACGTCACACGAGAGCGCCGCGGCCTTCTCTCTAGGTGGTGGTGATAGCAGACGGCACGAGGCGTGGCGGCATACCCGTCGGGGCAACTCGGTCAATGAAGACGGTGCGAACACATGTTTAGTAGTCTTGTGTAGTTCGCGAACGAATTAGTTCGGAAGAGCGCTCCCACAGGCGAACTACGCGAACTAGTTCGCACATCCCTCGCCTCTTAGCTCGTCCGCTCCTTTTGCGAAGACTGACTGGGAACAGCGAGAGGACGCGAGAGCGCGCAGAATCGGGTGATTTTCTTCTGCCAGTTACCGTCATTTCGAGCTGAGATGCTGCTCAGCTGTAGTTTCATAGTTCACTGCCACAAAGTTTCTTTTCTAAGGTATTCAGCAGTGTCTAAATAATATTTACTAGGAGTAATCTGTATGCAAAGTAGTTGAATACCACTGTATCACCCATTCGTGTAAATAACTAGTTTATTTGTTTAAGTATTTGATGTCTAATTGCCCAAAAATACGGGTAATAGCACATGCTTTGGCAACACTGATCATTATATAAAAAAAGTTGTCATAACAAAAGAAAGAGCTCTTTCAGTAGCGGTAGCAAAGGCCAAAAAGAGCGGACGAAGTAAAAAGAGCGTACGATCTAAAAAGAGCGTCACCGGTCGCGAACTAAAATATGCGCGATCGGTCGCGAACTAAAACATGCGTTACCGGTCGCGAACTATTATGCCAAACGTATCTCGCTTCTTCGTTCGTTGAATTCTTTTCCGAAGACCTACGGGCAATAGCGAGAGGGCGCGCAGCAAAATTAAAAATCACGTGTTTGCCTTCTGCTGATGAGAGCCATTTCGAGGTGAGTTATCTGCCTGCTAGATTACATAGGTCAGTGATACAAAATTTCTGTTTTGAAGTATTCTGCACTCTGCATTATCTGACTAATAAATTCCATAATGCCAAGATATAGAGATAACTCTAAACTTAAACGCGATAAATTATCCACAAACTGTTTCTTTTGGTTTGCGTGATATCGTTAGCGGCTCACGCAGCAAGCGCATGAAGCAGCATGGTGGGGGAACTTCTCCCTCCACCTGAATGCGCAGACCACGCCGCTCAGCCGTCACTGGGAGCGGATGAACTGAAAGAACGAACTAGTTCGCGGCAGAGCCGCGAACTAAAGTGAGTGCTCCCTATCTAGAACTATTATGCACAAGTCTAATGTTTAGCGATACAAGTGCGACAGTATAGCTGGCAGCGGACGCATCTCTGTTTTTTTTCGGCCATGCCGCACTGCACCATACAACATGTACACATCTTCAGAAGTAATAAACATGTTTTTGTTAAAGGGTAAGTGCTGCTAACGTTAACTTGTACAAGCACCCTGTTTAATTGTTATTACTGTAATTTACAGTACATTGCTGACAAGATTCCGTACTACGTATTATAGGGGTGTGTAATGAAGTCGCAAGGAGGCAGCTCGGATGTACGATGCTGTGCTTTGATATCGACTAAGTAATGTATGAACTGTTCAGTTACTTAGGAATTGCTTCGTAAATGTACAGTTTAGTCCTGTCACTAATAAGTGCAGTAACTAAGCTAAATTAAAATAGACTTGTCTACTTTGTTCTGTGTTTTATTAATTTCAAACCTGTGTAAAATTCGATAGAAATTATGGTGTTAGGCATACAGAAGTTGAAACGCGTGGCCGTTGCGTGAAATCGTCTTGAAAACGATACTGTATTGTGCTGCATCACTGCTGCTACTAACATTGCTGTCAGCCGGTGTCCAACACATTTGATACTCACGACAGACACCGCCGTATCGGTACACACGTGCTCGCCACTTTGTCCTCATCCGACGTGCCCCATCTTACGTGTGTTGCCTCCCCGCACATCGTCCGGTACTGCCTTATGGAAGCGCTGCACAGCCGCTTCGGGAGTACTGGTCAAATGTCGTGTTTTACTGTTGTTGTTGTTGAGTGTTTAAAGGGGACTCAACTGCTGGGTTATCAGTCCTCTGTTCCCAGCTAAGAGTACACATCTTAAAACTTTCCCTTTTATTGCATAATTCTCCATGTTGAGTATACGCCGTGTAAAATGATAAAATATAACAAAGATCACGACAGGAGTTTTCTAAACAGACGGAACTAAAATAGAACAGCAGAAGAGTGTGGCTGGCTGATCACAAAAATAATACAGGATGAGCCAGCCACTCTGCACACACTAAAATCATTACTTGAAAAACAAGTCGTAACCCATAAAAGGGCAACGGCCTATTGGTCTGGAGGGGTGGGAGCCCGGGAAGGGGGGCAAATAGGCCCCACCACTAAATAGACCAATAAAAGCCAGTTGCGCGAATAAAACCTAAAGTGCGGTCAACCAAAGAAGCATCGTCAGATAAAATTAATGGAAGCTCAGAAGGCAGGGTAAAAGATTGTCTCAAGCCGGCTAAAAGTGGGCAGTCCACTAGAATGTGGACCACGGTCAATAGTGCACCACAACGGCAAGTTGGTGGGTCCTCTCGTTGTAGAAGGTGGGCGTGTGTCAACCACGTATGTCCAATATGTAGTCTGCAGAGGACTACAGACTCCCTACGAGAAGCTCGCAGGGAGGATCTCCATACGGCTGTGGTGGACTTGACTGTGCGCAGCTTATTTGGAACGTTCAAGGCAGCCCATTCCGAGGTCCAAATCCCCAGAACCTTACGGGTCAGTTGCAGTCTGAAATCCTTGTCTTGGAGACCTATCTTTAAGGGCTGTGATGTGGTGGCCTGCTTGGCCAGGTGATCCACTAGTTCATTTCCTGGAATGCCTATGTGGCCCGGGGTCCAAATAAAAACCACCGAACGGCCTGATTCACCAAGGGTGAAACGGCGTCCTGAATGGACCGAACCAAGTGGTGCTTTGGCAAAAACTGGCCAAGGGCGATGAGGCCACTCAGGGAGTCACTACAGATAATTATGGACTCCCTCTGGCAATTGCGGAAATGCGTAAGAGCACGGGAGATGGTCACCAGCTCAGCTGTGAAAACGCTAGTCCTACAGGGTAGGGAATGCTGCTCAACGTGGTCACTATGAACATAAGCGTACCCAGCACGGCCGTCCACAAGGGAGCCGTCAGCGTATACGACTTCTGCACCACGGAAAGTATCAACGAGTGCCTGGAACTGGCGACAAAGGACCATTGGCAAAACTGAGGCCTTCGAGTCACCGTACAAGTCTAATCGAAGCTGTAAGCGAGGTACAAACCACGGAGGTGTATGAGAAATGTAGCGGAATGTGGTAGGGATAGGAAGGGATGCGATGTATGAAAGAAGGGAACGAACACGAACCGCAATCGGGAGATCCGACCATGGACGTCGTCGTGGGGAAGGGAGAACGGCAGCTGGAAACAGAAGCCTGTGATTTGGGTGGTCAGGTGAAGCATGATTACGGGCGACATATGCAGCCAGTAGCTGCTGCCGGCGGATTCGGAGGGGGGGAACCCCAGCTTCAGCAAGGAGACTTGTCACGGGACTTGCTGCGGAAGGCACCCATCGCTAAACGGTCACCACTATGGTGTATTGGGTCCAAGACACGCAGTGCAGAAGGGGCTGTAGAATCGTATACCAGGCTGCCATAATCCAGACGGGATTGGATAAGAGCTTTATATAGTTGCAGGAGGGATGTACGGGCTGCTCCCCAAGTGGTATGGCTTAGGCAGCGAAGGACATTCTGGTGGCGCCAACACTTCTTCCGCAGCTGTTGAAGGTGTGGGACCCACGTGAGCTGGGCATCGAACAGCATGCCCAAGAAGCGATGCGTATCTTCAACACGCAGAAGGTCGTCACCCAAGTACAGTTCTGGGTCTGGGTGCACTGCCCGAAGACGGCAAAAGTGCAGAACCCGAGTTTTGGAGGCAGAGAACCGGAACCCATGGGCTATAGCCCAGGAATGCGTCTTTTGAATGGCCCCCTGCAGTCGCCTTTCAGCGACACCAATACTGGTCGAACTGTAGTACATACAAAAGTCATCAGCATACAGTGAGGAGGACACCGATGACCCTACTGCTGCAGCAAGTCCGTTGATTGAAATTAGGAACAGCGGAACACTAAGAACGGAGCCCTGTGGGACTCCATTCTCCTGGGTGTGTGGGGAGCTGAGGTGGGTACCAACCCTAACCCGAAAAGTGCGAAGTGAGAGGAAGGTCTGGATGAACAGTGGAAGAGGTCCTCTCAAGCCCCAGCCATGCAGCGTAGCTAGAATATGGTAGCGCCAGGTGGTGTCATAAGCCTTTCAGAGATCGAAAAAGACTGCAACCAGGTGCTCGCGCCTGGCAAAAGCAGTGGGGATGGCTGACTCCAACGGAACTAGATTGTCCAATGCAGAACGGCCCTGGCGGAATCCCCCTTGTTGTACGGAGTTGTTGTAAGGAGTGTACGGTCTTCAAGAACCCACATGAGCCGCCGACTCACCATATGTTTGAGGAGCTTGGAAGAAACGTTGGTGAGGCTAACTGGGCGGTAACTGTCTGCCACCTGTGAATCAGCGCCAGGTTTTATCACTGGGATGACGATGCTGTCCCGCCACTGAGATGGGAAAGCACCTTCAACCCAGAGGCGGTTGAACAGGACGAGAAGTTGGTCTTGAAACTCCTGTGACAGATGGCGCAGGAACTGTTTATGAATTGCGAGTGCGGAAGCCCGCAATATACGCAGAAGTCGCAGAGGTACTGGCATAATGGTCCGCCATGTGTTCAGAGATAGCAGCTGGATCCATGCCCCGAATGTTCAAGCTGGGATTCCCGCCTGTGGTAGGTACCCAATAAGGTGCCGAACCTGTGACCACACCTGAGATGGGGCGGTGCGAGAGCCGATGGTAGCGACATATCTCTCCCAACAGTCCTGCTTACTCTGGCGTATCAGCCTCCGAGCCTGTGCCCGGAGTCGCTTGAAAGCGATCAGGTGCTCTATGCAAGGGTGGCGCCGGTGGCGCTGGAGTGCCCAATGACATTCCATGATGGCCTCAGCAATCTCTGTGGACCACCATGGAACCGACTTGCGCCGAAATGAGCCAGTGGTGATCGGAACACCGGCTTCAGCTGCGGAAATGATGGCTCTAGTGATATGATGAGCAGCCTGATCAACCTCAACATCGTCTGGGATTAGTGGTATCACCCTAGTAGCCGAGGTGTAAGCAGGCCAGTCAGCCCTACGCAGAGACCAATGGGGCAAGTGATTTGGAGGTTGATACTGGAGAAGAGAGATATGGACGGGGAAGTGGTCGCTACCACATAGGTCATCATGGACCCCCCAATGAAGCAAGCTGTGGTAGAAGACTTGGGCTGCAGAGAGAAAGGTCTATAGCCGAGTATGTGCCATGCGCCACACTGAAATATGTGGGGGCACCGGTATTAAGCTGTGCTATTAGAGCTTCAATGTCCACACCGTGACCTGAGACCTGAGAGCCACCCGACTAGGGGTTGTGGGCATTGAAATCGCCCGATAGGAGGAATGGCGGGGGAAGTTGTGCGATCAAGTTCGCAAGGTCTGCAGAAGACACTGGCTCATTCGGAGGAAGGTAGAGTGAGCAGATGGTAATGTCCTGTCGTGCCTGAATTCTCACAGCCACTGCCTCAAGCACTGTGGTAAGTGGCACTGGTGAACTGGGGACAGTGGCAAGAACCTAAAGACAGACTCCTCCAGATACCCTGCTGTGTGTTGCACGGTTTTTATAATAACCCCTATACCCACGAAGGGCAGGACTCCGTTCGGCAGGAAACCAGGTTTCCTGTAGTGCAACACAGAGGCAAGGGTAGTGACGGAGCAACTGCTGTAACTCGGCTTTACGTCACATTGGTAAATCATCACCTTGACCTTCTCAGGCAATGACTCGCCCTCGAAGGCCAAGATGAATGCACCAGTGGCGACCCTGTTGTCCTTCAGACCCCTATGGACTCGCCGTATAAAGTGGGCACCTCGCCGTTCCAAGTTCTTGCGGAGTTCGTCATCTGACTGCAAAAGGAGATCCCTATGAAAAATCAAACCCTGTACCATGTTCAGGCTTTTGTGTGGGGTGATAGTAACGGGAACATCACCCAGCTTGTCACACACGACCAAAGCCCGTGACTGTACTGGGGATGACGTTGTTATTAAAACTGATCCCGATCACATCTTAGACATGCCGTCTACTTCTTCAAACTTATCTTCCAAGTTTTAGACAAAAAAGAGAGGCTTTGTGTTCACGAAAGATTCACCATCAGTCCTAGCACATACTAAATACCTTGGAGCATATAGTTGTCCTCGGGTAAGTGACCTGTGTGCCTCCCATGGCGTGGCCAAAGAAGGGAACGACTGGGGGTCATATGTCTCAGAATTGAAGTCTACTTTTCCTTTCTTAGAGACGATGGTTAAACGCCCACCAGTGTTACTCTGGGTTCTTTTCATTGTGTTCCCACGAACAGCTAGGGATATAAAGGTCCATCCAGGCAGAGGCCTGGTTGCCTGGGTAAGCCTTATACAACTGAGGTGCGGCAGGTTCCTCAGAGGTTGCTCGCTAGCGACTGTTCAATCTCAACAGCCATGCATCTCCTCGGCACGTAGCACACCTTGAGATTTAATTTTTTTTTATTTTTTTTTATTTTTTTTTTTTATAGAGGTTTGTACCGTTCTCGCGACCCAGGCGATTAAGCCAAGATCCCCAGGCTCTGAAAAGTACAACGTTCCACCGTCGCGCCGAACGATGGTCGTTGAAGCACGCACAGAGCTTACGGTGTAATGGACTGTTGGCGCGACACAGCCCACAGCTCAGGACCTCGGGTTCGCCAAGCCCGTACTCAGCAAATTAATGCTTAGCCCCTGAGGGGTCGTGTTTTACTGTCTCTGTTAATCTATTTCGGTAAACCGAATATCACAATAGACTAATTAGGGACTGTTCTATCGATTGAGCTAAAACAATTCGCTTTAAAAATCTTTTTGTTCGTGACGGGAAATAAACCGGCCCTTTACATCTACACCGGGCGTCGCAGGAATGGCGTCATGCTACAGGCATTCCATGCTGCCCTTGCCTCCTTATACCGTGTCGTCCTACACATCTGTGGAAGCCCTCCAGCATCCTTATGTTTCCTAAACGTGGCAATCCTCCCTCCGACACCTCATCCTACCGCCCCATCAGCCTCACCTTGACGTTCAGGAAGGTCCTAGAAATCATCCTCTCCCACTTTATCAATCACCGTCTTCATCAACACTAGCTCCTTCCTCTAAGTGTGGCTTCCAACCCTCTTTCTCTGTTGATGGCCAACTCCTCCACCTCACCCACCTCCTCTCCATGCAGATGCTTTCCTGTTGCCATGCCGTCTTTGGCTCTCTTGACATCGAGAAGGGCTACGACAGTATGGCATACTGGTCTCCTTTTCAGTCTCCAAACCTACGTCTTTCCCATTAATTATGTCCGATTCATTGCTTCATTTGTCTCCCACCGCCCATCCTAGGTCTCTGCCAACAATTCGAACTCCCGTTTATTCTACCCTACCACAGAATGCACCAGGGCTCCGTCGTCTCCAGACTTCACTACGTGGTTTACTCGGCAGATATGCCACAACTGCAGCCTTCTGTCCACCTTCTTCAGTACGCTGATGACACTACTTTCCTAGCCCTCGCCCCCTCCCTCCTTCACTCACAACACTTGTTCGAGTCTCACCTAGCTGAATTCTCCACTTGGTGCAACCAGTGGCCCCTTAACATGAAGCCCACCAAATACCAGGCTATCATCAAAGCTCACACCAGCCACTCCATCTACCACAAACATCTATACCTTACTTTCCATGATAGTCTCATACTTCAAACCTCTACCCTCAAATATCTTGACCCCGCCTTTGACCACTTCCTCTCCTTGAAACCCCACCTTCTGATTGTCCATCAGAAAGCCCTCTCCCACCTCAACATGCTTAAAGTCCTCTCCAGCCTGACATGCTGGCTGAACCCCTCCACCATCCTAAATACATACAATTCCCTAATTATTCTGTCCTGTGCAGTTTTCACCCTGCTTGGGTGTACACCGCCCCTGCCCATTAAAAGTCCCTCCAGATCCCTGAGTGCCACACTCTCTGCCTCGCTTACCATATGCGTCTGCCTTCCTCCACAGAGATCCTATGCGACCTTATTCCTTTTCCACAACTTCGCATATCCACACCCTTTATGTTTCCTGCAAAACAGAATCCCGTCACCCTCTGGTTTCCCTCCATTTCTTGACTCCCGGGCCTCTGCTGTGCCGTTACCAACGTATTTCTCCTTTCCTCCTCCTCCACACGCTCTATATCGTTTCTGAGGGTAACTTCCATCAGCTTCCCCTCCTGGATGATGCA
This sequence comes from Locusta migratoria, assembly GCA_026315105.1. Lineage (NCBI taxonomy): Eukaryota > Metazoa > Arthropoda > Insecta > Orthoptera > Acrididae > Locusta > Locusta migratoria. Next base: position 417,702,682 of record CM048749.1, read on the forward strand.
CTCCATCCCAAAGTGTATCTTCCTACCAGCCTTAATCCTGCCCCGTATGTGATACGCCCCTTTCTCCCTCCCTCGTTTGCTTCTCCCTTCCTTTCTTCTCTCCCCGGAGTCCTCATGCTCCATCCTTCCCCCCTCCCCCTCCTCCCTCTCCCCCTCCCTTTCCATTCCCGCACCTCCGCGGTTCCCATCCTCTCCCTGTCCCTTTTGGGGTCACTATGCAGTGTTTTAACGCAGTGTGACAGTGCATTATGTTCTAGTCTTTGTGATATATCGCGATGTTTCAAAACTGCAGCGTCAGCCGAGTAGGCAAAACAAGTATCGCCATGTCTTTTTATTCTGTGACCCCGTCTCGTCGCCATTCTCGTTATCAGTGTTGACTTCAGTGTGTTTTAGCCACCTTGGCAGTTTTAATTCAGACTATGAGTGTTTCAATCTGCTTGCTATGTTATTTTAACTCATCATCATTCATGTTTGTATTTTAAATTCTTCTTTTCTCCACCACTTTAATAATTAATTATGCTTGTCCACTGATTGTCACACGGCTGAAGACTGCCGCTGAGGCCGCAGGGGCTTAAAATATCAGTAAAGGAAAATACAACCATTATCGGAAGTTAACTTTTAGTCCTCATGACGATGGCGGAGCTTGCCATTGGAAGCTCTAGAATTTTATTCGACATGACGCGCCTTGTACACCAAGAGCATTTAATAGAAGTGCCAATCATTGTTGGCCTTTTCTCCTCGAATTTAACACCTTTTTCCAAATTTGCCTAAATTTTATTTATCTAACAGATCTTCACGAAAGATATATGAATTTTTTTAATTTACAACCTTATTACGAATTTTCTGCCATTGTTTGGGAGAAAGAAGCGTTAACCAATCAATGTGTCCTATCTTTCCCATCTGTCTTCCAAGAAGGGGGATGAATAGCACTTGGGAACTAAACGTTATGGAATCGGATCATAGCTCCATGCCCCAATTCATCACTTTCAAGTGTAGTAGTATTCCGAACTTACTAAAATGTGGCGGGTATGGATACATCAGTTAAAAGTGACTCGGATTTCCAGAAGGTGGAGGGGAATAGTTTGGTAATCCAGAGTCTGTGGGATCGAGTGCCGGAGAGTCCAGGGTTCAGTGCATAAAACGAGCTTGTATTTTACTACCAAATACAGAAATATATTGTTGTTCTTGTAGTCTTCAGTCAGGTGACTGGTTTGATGGAGCTCTCCGTCCTACTCTATCCTGAGCAAGCCTTTTCATCTCCTCATGAGAACGACAACTCACATGTATTTTAACCTGCTCACAGTATTAGTCTCTTGGTCTCCCTCTACGAGTGTTAACGCACGCACTTCCCTCCAATGCTAAATTCACGAATTTTTCGTTGCCTCACATTGTGTCCCAGTAGATCCCAGAAATTCCTTTTCTCTCCAGTTCTGTTCAGTACCTCCTCGTTAGTTACGCATCCTACCAACATAAGTTTCAAATGTGACATGAAGTTTCAAATGTGACATAAGTTTCCAAATGTGATATGAAGTCAGCGACGAGATATACGCCCATTTTCAATTTTCTTTGTTAAACAGTGGTATAAGGGACGCTTTATAAATACAAAAACCACAGATGGTGAAGCGGGTGTTCCTATATTTACGCTTTTCGAACTCATTTCGTCGTCAGGATCTGCAATTTTATAACCATCAATTAGCATGTGTTGCAAAAAGATAATTATTAAAAAGAGATCTACATTATACACCGTAAATACAATGAGACAAGTACATACCTAAACCTGGCGTAAAGTGTCATACAATTGCATAACGTCATGGTCATGCTGAACGACACTAAAGCAGACGTTACCGTCCAAATAAACTAGTTTTGAAAATTCGGCTATACTACCACATTTCAAAAGCTTCTATCCTCTTCCTGTCTAAATTATTTGTCACTGATGTTTCACTACGGTACAAGGCAACAGTCCACACAAATGCCTTTAGAAAAGACTTCTATGTTAACAAATTTCTCTTTTTCAGAAACGTTTTCCTTCCTATTCCCATTCGGCATTTTGTATCCCATGTACTGTGACCATCATACGTTATTTTACTGATCAAGTAACAAAACTCATCTACCACCTTTATTGTTTCGTTACCTAATCAAATTCGTTTAGAATCGCCTGACTCTCTTAGGCTACATATCATTACCCTTGTTTTGCGCTTGTTAATGTGTGTCTTATACGCTCCTTCAAGACATTGTCCATTCCGTTCAATTGCTCTTCCAGTGTTTCTGCTGTCTCTAACATGAGTTACAAGCACCATCTACAAACTGTGAAGTTTTGATTTCTTCACCCTGAATTTTAATTTCTTCTCCAAATTTCTCCTTCCTTTCTTTCGCAGCTCGTTCAGTGTACAGATTGAAATACAATGGGGAAAGGCTACAACCCGGTATTTTTCCTTTGGGAAAAAATGCTTACCTTTCATGCCTTTCAACTTTTATAATTTCTGTCTGATTTCTGTCAAGTTGTAAGTAACTTTCGCTCCCTATATTTTATACCTGCTGGCTTCAGAATTTGAAAGGGTATATTCCAATCAATATCGTCAAAAGCTTTTTCCAAATCTACAAAAGCTAGAAACGCAAGTTTGTCTTTCCTTAACATATCTTCTAAGATAAGTCGTACAGTCATTATTGCCTCACAGGTTCCTGTATTTATCTTAAATCCAAATTTATATTTCCCTTTCCCATTTTTCTGTAAGCATTTCCTGTCAGAATTTTGCAACCATGAAGAAAAATAATATTTATTTAATTAAGTATTCAATCAATGTAATTAATTTGTAAAATCAGCGTAATTGAGCTCATTGATTTGGGAGGCGAGGGAGAGGTTAATCAAAATTTAACTCATACTGCCAGCCGTCTGTAACGTTGATCTTGATCTTGGGCTTGGAAGAGGGCAAGGAAGTGTGGGGGATGTGAATAGGGGGCTCGTTTCATCTTCAGTAATTTTTCTTACCTACTTTGAAAACCGACAGAGTACAATTGCATATTGACATATCACATCATTCTTCCAAACAAGAAAATGTTTTTTTATGGATGAAAATACCATATTTCACTGATCCAAAATTGTTTACAACAATGATTTGTACACCGAGATTGGACTACATGAATCTTAGCAACAAATTAGGAACTTTCTTTAGTAAAAATGTCATATTTGAGGGAGACAGAGGAGAGGTGTTGGTGCACAAAATTCTGCACCGACAGCTCTTTCGCAATTTTATGATCCAGTGTAGAGACAGTATGGTCCATTATGCCTGCAGGCTGCTTCCAACGACTTGTTGAGTCAAAAATCTTGTCAATCCCCAATCCCTGCTGCCTGACCACTAACAGTACGGAGATTGGCATTTTGGTTGTTTGTAACGGCATTCGTGCCGTAATTGTGGCTTTCTGTGGCCCTTAATAGATTATACACTAAAGAGCCAAAAAAAACAGGTGCAGACATGCGTATGGAAGTACAGAAATATGTGAACACTCAGAAGGCGAGGCTGCAGTCGGCAACAAGTATCGGGCCCAGGCATTACATCCCTTTCTGCTGCCACAATCACAGTTTATCACGACTTAAGTGAGTTTTAACGTACTGTTCAAATTGAGGCACCAGAGACATTGGAAGCCGGTGTATAAGACGGGACGGATGAAATCTAGCTATTCGAATACAAATTTAACGAAAGGGAGGTTATTAAGCAGGAAGGAAGTTAATAATAAGTTGGCACTGTAATTCCTTTTATTTATCAGTGCCAACATAAACTATTAACTTCTGCTCTGCTTAATAACCTCCCTTTTGTTAAATTTGTATTCGAATAGCTAGATTTCATCCGCCCCGTCTTATATATCGGCTTCCTACGTCACTCCCTACCCACATTCCCTTAGTCTGTACAAGTCAGCGGAGCAGCTCACCACGAACCCCACCGCCCGTGAGCGTAATTGTAAGCATGGGCTCATCTTGTATCATCAGAGACAACCGCTTCTATTAAGGTAATCTTAAAAATCGGTTTTTTGCTTCTCACATCTTTTCCGAGTATGTCCCAACTGTAACTCGTTGTTACCCGATCATTTGAAGGGCTACAAGGAAATCCAAGATTCCAAAAACATAGAAACACTGCAAAACAACTTACGGTGTCACACCACGGAGAACGCGTTGTAAGCTTTGTTTACCATTTATACTGTATTCTTAACACAAAATAAGCCGATATACTATTATACCCGTTTTGTAACTCCGACTTGTAATTTTGGGTACATTCTGTCACGTAGATTATCTGAAGACGCCCTGCTAAAGGGGCGTCATTAATTAAAGAAAAATCAACTTGCAATCAACACGATTTTTTCTGAAGGTAACCTGTTTCTTTCTTTCTGATGAAGTTATCGTTAGAAGTAAAGAAACCTGGTCAAGGAAAGCAAAATTAAGCAACCGGTTGGCTGTATTACAAATTTTTGATTATGGGTGTTGGTGTTGGTTGGTGGTATACAGGAAGTTTTAAAATTGTGTGGTACCCAGTTGAGATATGTGCTGCTGGCGGTTCAATTGTTAGCTAAGATTGTTTTGTGTCATACTTTATCTTCATTAATTGTCAGAGTAGTACCTGTAACTGGGTTTGACATACCTTTATCCCATAAAAGAGGAATGAGACAACTAGTAGAGCAGGTTTCATTCATCACGAACAATCCTGTTTACAGTTGTGGTTGTTACACTAAGAATATGTGTCATCGCTGTCTTACAAAAACTGTCATCTGCGATGTTTCTCAGTCACTGTGCTAGGGCGTGATGCTGTAACGCCAGTTTGTGATCTTTCTTAAAGCAGAACAGAATGTATTCTGTTATTTCGTGCAAATCCCTGTACAAAGCAGCCACTCAGAAGCGACGGTACGGAGAACCACCGGGTGGTGTTTATATCACGCCTTGAAGGAGGCGGGAGCGGGGAAAGCAGATCCGACAACGGAACAGAGCGGGGAAGGAGAGGGAAATGCAAGACGGAGTAGCAAACAGGGCTGCGGGTAATTCAATTTCAGAGGCGGCGCGCCAGTGATCAGGGATTTGCCGCCTCTCCGGGGATCACGGCTGCGAGCCTGCTCAGCCCGCTCCGCACACCGTCGCCACGGCACAGCACGGCGCCGATGCCGCCACGCGAAGCATCGCCTGCTTGTTTATCCAGCGCGCCTCATTACATATGCTCAAGGATTTATCTGTAGAATTATGAAGTATATGTGCGAGATTTGGAACTTAAATAGTGGCAACTATTTATTAACAACCAATACAAAAGCCTTACATGTTTGCACCTGTTAGTGTCCTTCAATCTAGTCACCAGAATTGTGCAGAACCCGTTGCCAGCGACGTTGAAGGTTAAGTATACCGTTAGCAGAGCCTGTTCTGTTCATGATGAGAATGGAGCGGTCTACTGCCTGTCGAATCTCTGGAACAGTTCTGAAGCGAATGCCACGAAGTGGTTCCTTTATCTTCGGAATCAAATCAAAGTCAAGGATTTAGGTCCCATCGACTGAACAGAGCAGCCACAGCTGGTGCTGTAAGCACCCGTGCATTGTCGTTCAAAATGGTGGGTGGGATGCGCAGATAGTGTTGCCACTTCTTTCGCAAAGCTGGTCGCAAGTGATACTCCGAAAACGAAGAGTAATACTGTGAATTGACGGTCTGCCGTGGAGGAACGTAATGCGTTATCATAACACCATCACAGTCATACACGAAATTCACCATAACTTTCACCATACTGGGACTCTGAAGCACTTCTGACTTTCGCGGTGACCTATAATGACGCCATTCGTTGCATTGGCATTTCAGTTTTGGCTCGTACGATGTTTGCATCTGTTAATGTCCTTCAACCTAGACACTAGAGTTTTGCAGAACCCGTTGCCAGCAACGTTGAAGGCGTATTATACCGTTAGCAGAGCCTGTTTTCTTCATGGTGCGAATGGAATAGTCTACTGCCTGTCGAATCTCTGGAACAGTTCTGAAACGAGTGCCACGAAGTGGTTCCTTCATCTTCGGTATCGAATCAAATTCAAGGATTTTGGTCCGGGGAGTATGGTGGATGGTAAATACTTCACAGTCCCATCGACTGAACAGAGCAGTCACAGTTGGCGCTGTAAGCACCCGTGCATTGTCGTTCAAAATGGTGGGTGGGATGCGCAGATAGTGTTGCCACTTCTTTCGCAAAGCTGGTCGCAAGTGATACTCCGAAAACGAAGAGTAGTACTGTAAATTGACGGTCTGCCGTGGAGGAACGTAATGCGTTATCATAACACCATCACAGTCGTACACGAAAATCACCATAACTTTCACAATACTGGGGCTCTGAAGCACTCCCAACTTTCGCGGCGACCAATAATGACGCAATTCGTTGGACTGGCATTTAAGTTTTGCCTCGTACGATGTCGCCCATTTCTCATCCGGTATTATGATACGGCGTAAAAAAGCCTCTCCTTCCTGCTCATATAGCTCCAAGTATAACTGAGCAACGTCGTAACGCTTCCATTTCTGTATTTCCGTCAATTCATATGGAACCCGCCGTGATGCAATTTTTCGCATGCCCAGGCGTCCTCCAGGATGCGAAGCACAGTCGTACCCCTTAATTTTCCGCGGGCGAGCTCACGAATTGCGCGGCAACAGTATGCACATCTTCTTCGAAAGCGCTGGGATGACCTGCCCGATGCATGTGTGTCACAGTTTGCCGGCCTTCGTTGAAGGCTTTTAACCCACGTGCCACTGTTGTGTACGGCAATACCGATTCCCCGCGCGCCTCTTGAATACTTTGATGAAACTGTAGTGCTGTACGGCCTCTGGGCATTCAATCTCAATCCAATTCCGTTGTTCCTGTTTCGAAAGCATAGTGACACTGCTGCGTTAGACCGCTCGCTCAGAAGTGTCTGTGTTTCCCTCGATTGTACGTACGTCCATGACATGGAACGGGCGAGTCCATAAGACTCAGAGATAAGGTATACATAACGGTGTTAAAATCGTGGCAAAACATATATAATTACTACTAATCAATTACTCTAATCAAAGAAAACCCACTTGATTACAGACTAATGGCACCCGGCTATACACTGGTGCCACGTGTTGCAGATTAACTGGAAAAGCAAAAACGATAAAGGACACATATGGAATATGTTTCATTTAGTAAGGCTTTCTGAATGGGATATACATCCTGCGCCTCCTGCTACTGTGTCCTCTCCGTCCATCCCTCTCCTCGCTTCCGTCTCTTTGTCCATACCCACCTCTGTCCTTCCTCTATTCACTTCTCCTACTAACCTCCCTGTCATTCCCTCTCCCCACTGATGTAATTCCATCCCTCTATGTAACTCCTATTCTCCTTTCTCTTCTTTCTGTGCACCCCCGACTTTCACCATTTTACATATTTAAGTTTTGTACGATACAAGAATGGACGAAAATAAAGTTCATTTCAGGTCCACAGTACGTAGTATGTATTAATATCCTAATATTGTGGAGGAAGTCATCGTTTAGCACTCAAGTTCATTTGATGAGAATGCGACAGCAATTCAACTGCAATTTTCAATGATGGTGTAAACATAAAAGTTTCTCAGACTAGCACAAAGGTACCCTGAAACACGTTAAACACATTGCCAGTCTTTATGAAAAAGAGAGTGGTATAAGTTAATTAATTCTTACATTTGAGTCGACGGATTGAAACCATGTGAAAAATGAAGATTCGCTTGGTATACTAGAAAGTTCGGTCCGATTGATATTCAGGAAATTGAAAAAAATAATGAGCATTGAAACCCTATAAAACTAATTTTGAAAGACAGTCTAGTACCACCGTCTGGTTGCCTGACCAGAGGACCATCGTCTTTGGGGGGCCGAAATAATTTTCCGAGACCTGAAATAATTTATGCACTAAAACGAGGTGATGAAAAGCCGTTAAATTCAAATCTCGAGAGCCCACGTTTCGTTCGCGGAAGGACATTTCTGTTCCCATCCTCTCTGTAGAATTGTCTCTACGGCAGGCCGCCATCCTAGGAACAGTGAATTTGGATCTTGCAGTCCAGAAAGAACTCAAATAGTGCTGTGGGTCAGGTTGGCAACACATCACTAGTTTTGCCGGTCGAAGAATCAGTGACGCGAAAATCGCGTTAACAAAAATTGGCGTGAGCGACGTGGCCGGTCTCACAAGGCAACACCATCAACTCGACCTCATATTTTCTTGAGGAAAAAATGCATGAGCTAGATATCGACCTCAGAAATCGAGATCACGTGAAACTTTGGGCCATTATTCAGATACTACGCCGTTACGGCCTCCTCAGAGTACAGCTGTTAAACATTCGCGGGCTCGGGTTGGTCCTGACTCTGCCCGCTTCACTGCGGCCGCTTAATGCCTGACTGAAAGCGAAGTGCTGTGCAATGAAGGGAGAACAGCGAGTCCCCCGAAATGTGAAATTTGAAGATCTAGGGAAGTGGAGGAGGAAATAATATTACAAAATGAAACATATGTACTGTAACTCTTTCATGTTTACTTCAATAGTGTCAAAATGATGTGCATAAATGGTATTGAAAATTAAATTACGTTACACTGCTTGTCGGAAAACCGTCTCATTTGTTTCCACTGCAGTTGTGACTGTATAAAACGCAAACGGCTCGTTGCATATACAGGGATTTACAAAAAGGTACGGCCAAACTTTCAGGAAACATTCGTCACACACAAAGAAAGAAAAATATGTTATGTGGACATGTGTTCGGAAACGCTTAATTTCCATGTTAGAGCTCATTTTAGCATGTATACTCCCTTTATACTGAATAATTTTAGCAAATATGTAGCGTAACCATTTTATTGCATGATAAACGTCACTATTTTATTTGACTGTAATTTTCAGATTCACCTGGTGATGAGATATAGGTCTGTAAACTCAGGTAGTGCATAAAATAAGTAAATTAAAAATTTACAACTGTTGCGGATCCAATGTGTGTGTGTGAGGGGGAGGGGAGGGGGGACGGTAGATGGGTGTATGTGTTTACAGGTCTGTACATTAAAAATAGCAAAATTACACAATGGTCACATTTGCAGTTTAGTTTCTGTGTTACGGTACAGTACATTATTTTCTGTCTCTTTTTCTGAGTTGATTATTGTATAGCAGCGAATAATTTATTTATTGTGTTTCTGAGCGTTCGTATTTCTGTATTGCCGTCAGGTTCTACTTACTCGATTTTAAGTAAATTTTGATTACTCGGAAATAAGCTTTCGTTGCAATGTAGCAAAATAAGTTTATATTCGTTTGGATTTAAGGCAACTGTTTTATCGTGATGGACGATTATTAAAGCTCATCTACTAACGGGCAGTATATTGCTAATATCACTAATCTTACAAGGAGGCCTCTGACACGGTCAACCGATTCGACTCATATTTGGCAGGTCGCTTGTGCACATCCTAAAACGAAGGCCTGTAAGATGTTTTGGCTCAACACGCCTCCATTTTTGAGAAATTAATCCCTAAAAGTTATGACGGGGAATCTATTGGAAACGAAGGGATCGATAGACATTTGTAAGCAGAGCAGGTTTCTTAATCTTGTATGTGCTATGCAAACGTATACTTCTCCTGAAATCTAGGAATGAAGCATTTACAATTGCTAGTTGTGTACCGACACGGTACAGGTTTTTCGCGAGAGCGCCGACAGCGCAACGGCCAATCTGGGAAGCGGACAATCCGGATGCGAATCTCCAGGAAACTATACAGTTTTCATTTCTTTAAATTGTAGTTCATCGTATCAGAGTTTCTACCGATCATATGGTAAATAAAGTAGGTAACTAAATTAATGAGGAATGCTCACTAGGTATGCAAATATATTTCTCAAAGTGATGGAAAACAACTAAAATGTTACCGCTGTTCACTTTACAATGGCTCTTCCAGTCACAGTTACGTGTCCTCACAATTCTTCGAGCAAGTAGATGCATGGTGCTTGTCATATAAATTCGAAACAAATAAAGTCGCGGCACAAAGAACATGCAATGAATACAATCTTTCCAGAGCTACACTGTTCCTCCCGAAGAGTCAGCGGGAAATAAACGTCGTTCACTTATTACAGGACTAGCTTAAACCCGCGGCTCTGCTCGCGTGTTGGTTGATTATCTATTTATCAGGAACGTAAGTAGTGTAGATCCCATCACAGGTAAAAATGCACTCGTTTCGAAGAATCCGATCACGAAATTCAACAATAATGATTGTATTAATATCACAGATCGATCACTTGATGTAATGCGCGAAACGTTAAATCGATTTTTTTTAAAGAGATGTATTAAAAGATATTTCTTTTTACTGCTTTATTTATTTATTCTTATATTTCCTTATTCGTACGCTTACCCTTACAGAGAAAGAGCTGAAGACATTGTAGCACACATATACCAAATATATGGTCTGTGGTATCACGTATCGCTGTATGTAACCTCCTTGCTGTAGAGTCGCAAACGTATTTTTTTTTAAATAATTTGACGACTTTCAAGCACCCTATCTTCCACCCGCCTATAGCTATCGGCATGGTACTGGTATGATGTACAACGGGAGACTTCCGACAACAATTGCACACAGACCATTCGTTTGCGTTATGTAGTTTTCGCTGCAGAGCGAAATATTAACACACACACACACACGTAGAATGTTATATACACCGATAATATTCCATTCCAATATACTCCATCCTTTTATCATTATCAACCCTCAAGCAACAATGCAACCAATAAAACAATTTTCAAAGAGTAAATATAATTTTCAAAGAGTAATTCTTGTTCCGCATTTCACGTTATATTCTTCAAATTGCTAAATATTTATCAGTTGGCTAGAAAACCATGGCTAAAACCTTCTTCAGGTATAAATTAGTAACGGTACAAATATTTAAGTCTCTGCGTCTCGTCATTCGGACGTGATAAGCGTACACCGAACAGACATTCACATTAATATATATCGTTGCAGTTGGCCGGAACACACAACGTTTCATATGGTAACTGCAGCGTACCACCTGCCATCTGTTGAGTGCATTTGCTACTACTTTCGTCGCAGTTTACGTACGCTATTTATACGTGAGATCCCATTCTACACAGAACGTCAATGTTTTTTCTTGCCATGGTACTTAGTGCATATTTTATTTAAAGTCTTCAATTTATATACATACTTCCTTCATTTGTTACAACAAATGAAAATGAATGCGGAATAAACGCGTACATTCAGATTTCTTGTGTATGTAATTATATATCAGTTAAGCCGTTTTGGCAGTATCCAAGAATCTTTTTGTATATTCGAAAGTAAAAAAGATAACAATATCAAAGAAAAAAAAATTCACTATAGCAGGACACGAACCATTGCCCAAAAAACGGATACTTATAACATGACGGGTTAACCCCTGGCGGCTAAACATGTCTTACCCTACATAGCATTTATGCTGCCATATTAGAAGCTTCTTACAACCGTTACGTATTTCTATGGATATATTTCAAATAAATAACTTGTAATAAACATTTTGAAAAGTAGCCTATGTCCTAATCCAAGACATAAGAAATCTCTATACGAAATTTCATCTAAATCAGTGCTGTAGTTTTAGCGTGATGCGGTAACAAACATACAAACTATCGCATTTATAATATGTAGAGGATATCTTCTTTCGGGAATTAATTTTCAAACGTACCACGCAGACGGAATCGGGTTGTCTGCTTCCCAGTAAGTCACATTGAGCGTTACGCTATCGACACTCATGGTGAAAAGCGTTTACCATGTGCGTACATAAGGGCTAGTTATAAAATATCCTTTCCTAGATTTCAAGGAAAGTATGTGTTTGTCAACTACATACATGATGATGAAAACTGCTCCATTTTCAATTATCTATCGATATCTTTATTTTGAATAGATTATTTGCTATAATCTTTAGGGACAATTTTGTCAAAAACGGACGGGTGTTGACCGAAACTATCTAAGGGTCTTTCGTGTTGTGTTGGGCACAAGCGACCTGCCAAATATGAGCCGAATCGGTTGGCCGTGTCTGAGGCCTTCCCCTTGTTAGCATCCCTACGCTCAGATTACACAACCTGACAGATTTGGAATGTTAGATTAAGCCGAAAGTAATGCTTTACATATCGAGAGTCTAAAACAGGAAATTGAAAACTCTCAGCAGATAGCTCCCATCTGGGAGATGAGCACGGGTAACGAGTCGCTTATCCCTTCGTAACTCTCCCTAGCACAGATAAAAACTGACAGTACCTTTGTCATTATTTGGTAAAACCTTAACAGTACACCAACTTCCACAAGTAGTAATGAATTGGCTTGCTTAGTTCACTTGATCTTGCACTTTCAGTTCCATGGCACATGCAGTATAATGAGACACTGAGATAGAGGCTCCAATTGTTTGCATCAAGGAGTGCCGTTCTTTGTATATGTGACATCTATGAACGATGCTTCAAGGGGTTCTGCTACCAATGTGACGAAGAGAGACGCACTAGAGGCAGCGTCTTCTTCGTTCTGACCTTCAACATTTGTTTGGTAAGGCAAGGGCGACCTAACACACTTGTAATCACCCTAGAGGGAAACTCAATCTTGGTAAATCACATTGTAAACCTTTCTTTCTGAATTTTATGGTGCTGCAAGTTACTAGAAGAAATTCATTAACGAAACCAGAAGGAAATATTTACACATTATGTCTCGCCAGCCTGACTCACCAATTTGTGGTAATGGTCGTAGATATCTACTTTGACGGCCGCGGTGGCCAAGGTGACTGAAGCGCTCCAGTCACGGTCAGCACGGCCACTACGGTCGGGGGTTCGAATCCCCCCTAGGGCATGGATATTTGTGCCGTCCTAGTTCGTAAGTAGTTCATAAGTAGTCTTTAAGTTTAGGGACTAATGACCCCGTAGTTAAGTCCCATAAGCTTAACAAACATTTGAACATATCTACTTTGTGCATGCCAAGCCTCTGCCCCATACAGACGCCTCTGACGTAGCCCGAATCAACGGTCGGTGACACGAATTTAAAATTTGTTCATCACTCAGGACCACCATGGTAGGGAGGTACATCTGGATTGTGTAAGATGCAGTGTGTATAATCTGATTACGTTGGTCTAGTTACGGATTCTTGCCTAGGTGTTTGCTTTGCTGGAGGAACACCACCCTATGAGCATCGAAACTTGTCCTAGCACAGTGATTTTCTATTGCCCAAACATACACAAAATATACACTCTTTACATTTACATTTATCTTTATGATGGCCCAACGCCTATGTTAACAAATGGACTTTTTCTTAATACATTCTGTACAAGTCTTACAAATGAAAATTTTCAAAGCTCTGTTGTCTACTTTTGATTTATAATTTTATGAATATTGGAATATATAATGCTAGACATTATGTATTATTTATTAAAACAAGAACAAACTACAAACAAATGACTTTTATTTAAAAAGCTTCTTATAGTAAGAGAGTATAGATGCAGTGTGAAAGATTAGCAGCTGTCCCCATTGGGCTATCAATGCCTGGATATCTTGCAAAAATTTCGAGCTTTTCAAGTTTTGGATGGCACTTGCGTCAGGTAATGTTCTCTAAAAGAAAGATGATGTGCTAGACAGGCAATTATATTGAACCAACTATTGAACTCTATGACTACTTCGTAACTGTAAGAAGTGGAAAGCGCTCGTGCGCGGTAATGCTTGTTTGTTCCGCTACATTCTGTATATTCATTGTAGTTCTATTGGCTACTAGTTGACTATTTCTTAACTTATCTGTTTACAGGTTTTACATCACTTTGACTGGTACAATAATTAGAACATCGTCTAGTGTACGGTTGTACCTTAGCCTGTTTTAATACTTTATGCATATCTGTAACTATATGTTTGTTAACGTTCTATTTTAATGTATTAAAACTATATTTGTTACATTACAGATTTGGCAGAATTGTGTTCAGTGGTGTTCTTGTGTTATCCATGGTTTATCTGTCAGTGTGAATCGTGTCTGTCTTCTGTCTTCTGGGCGTCATGTGCAAATATTTTATGTGTGGGCGATGTAGCATCAGCAGCTTCGTTTAGTACCTCCCATTTAGCTGAGTCTCTTACAGCTAGATACATGTCTTCGGGATGCAGGCACGCCGAACTAGAGTAGCCAAGCGCTCTAAGGCGCCTTGCTATGGAGTGCGTGGTTACTCGCTGCAGGAGGTTTGAGTCCTCCTTTGGGCATGTGGGTGTGTGTTTTTCTTTGCATAAGTTGGTTTGTAAGCCTAGGGATTGATAACCACAGCAGTATAGTCCCTTAGATTTACAAACATTTGAACATTATAATGTTGGATTCACGTGCTACAAATGTGAGTTCCAGTCATAAAATGACCAACACCATGGTTATAATTGATGTGGTGCATTTTCAGACATTTACTGATATGTGGGAAGAAAGGATAAACGTGACAGCTCTTTTCCTTTGTTTCCCACTCCGTCTGCCAGGTATCGACCTGCCATTCGATGAGTTCTCTCTTCCCCCCAATATTTTCACCGATGAGCTACATCACCACATATTGTCCCTCTGTCTTTAGCCAGTACGTAAATTATAGCCCTGGGTCGATGCTCGTGTCCTACTGGCGCCAAGGTCGCTTTCATGACGCCTGCGGACAGTGCCTTTATACCGTACTCTCACAGGACGTGGAAACGCACGTGGAGGAGGAAGTGATGTCGCAACGTGGAATGCAAGGCCAACGAGAAAGACAGGCCACAACGCGCACGTCATGCCACGTAAGCAAGGTAGTCCTGAGCCGGCGCGATCGCTAGCTGAGCGGCTGGCCGCTATGAGGCAGTGCGCTGTGCCCCAGCGGCCGGCCAATCAGCTTGCAATCCCACCGGCTCAGGACTACCTTGCTTATGCGACATGACGTGCGCGTCGTAGCCCGTCTTTCTCGTTGACCTCGGTGGAATGCCACGTTCCACTACCCAGCGAAGCGTGGAATGAAAGATCTGGCATGTATGATTTTTGCTTCAGGGAGTGAAACGTGGCGAAGAAGCGACTTGATTTTCACGTGACAAGCAGAACTTTTGAGCCGCCATATTGCTAACAGAACTCCGTATTTCGTGCCTTCTTTCTTTGTTGCATACCGTGTATGATTATCATCGTTTTTAAGGCGTCAGAAAATTGAGGGACTTTTTAGATATGATTTGTTACAATACATTATTGGGAACTATATTTTCATAGCTTTAAAGGTTATCGTATTTAAATTGTGTCAGTGTTATAATTTGTATATTGTTAAAGAATATTGTTCCTATACTATTGTCCCTATTCTGTCAAAGGAGCGCCTTTGTTCTGCTATGTCATAGATAAATAATATATTACAACATGTTTTATGGGTATAGTGCACCCTAAAACAGGATGAAAAAAGTGAGTGTATAAATAGCATAGTTGGAATGATAAAATGCTGTGTGACAATTATAGGGGGATAGCATTACTAAATGTTTCCTACAAAGTGTATTCAAAATGCGTGCTCTCACGAATTAAACCACTGGCGGAAGAGCTAATTGGCGAATACCAAGGCGGGTTTCAACCAGGGAAATCAACTACTGACCATATATTTTTTATTAAGCAAGTCTGTGAAAAAATGTATGAATATGATAAAGAAATACACCTTCTGTTTGTTGACTTCCAAAAGGCTTATGGCAGTATCCACAGGACAAGCTTGTTTAAGGCCTTGATCGCATTTGTTGTGTCCAAGAAGCTGGTAAGACTTGTATCGCTATGCCTGGATGACACAAGAGCAAAGATTAAACTGGGTAATAAAACCACAGATAGTTTTCGGGTAACCACTGGCCTAAGGCAAGGGGATAGTCTCTCCCCAATATTATTCAACCTGTTGTTGTGGTCTTCAGTCCGGAGCTTGATGCAGCTCTCCACAATACCCTATCCTGAGCAAGCCTCTTCTTCTCCACATAAGAACGGCAACCTACATCTGTCTGAATCTGCCTACTGTATCCATCTCTTGGTCATCCTCTTCGGTTTTTACCCCACACACTTCCCTCCAACGCTAAATTCACAATTCCTTGATGTCTAAGAATGTGACCTACCAATCTATCCCTTCTTTTAGTCAAGGTATGCCAGAAATTTCTTTTCTCCCCTATTCTGTTCAGTACCTTCTCATTAGTTACGCGATCCACCCACCTAATCTTCAGCATTCTTCTGTAGCGCCATAATTCAAAAGCCTCAATCCTCTTCCTGTCCGCACTGTTTATCGTCCATGTCTCACTCCCATACAAGGCAACACTCCATACAAATGCCTTCAGAAAGGACTTCCTTAGGCTTAAATCAATATTCGATGTTAACAAATTTCTCTTTTTCAAGAACGCTTTTCTACCCATTGCCATTCTGCATTTTATATCCTTTGTACTGCGATCATCATTTGTTATTTTACTGCCCAAGTAACAAAACTCATCTACCTCCTTTATTGCTTCGTTACCTAACCTAATTCCTTCAGCATCACCTGATTTTCTTAGACTGCACTCCATTACCCTAGTTTTGCATCTTATATGCATCTTTCATCACACTGTCCATTCCGTTCAATTGCTCTTCCAGGTCCTTTGCCGTATCTGACAGAATTACTATGTCGTCGGCAAAACGCAATGTTTTTAATTCTTCCCCCTGAACTTTAATTCCTTCTCCAAATTTCTCCTTGCTTTCCTTTATACCTTGCTCAATGTACAAATTGAAGAACAATGGAGAAAGGCTACAACCCTGTCTTACTCCCTTTCCAATCACTGCATCCCTTTCATGCCCTTCAACTCTGACAACCGCTGTCCGGTTTTTCTACAAGTTGTAAATAACCTTACGCTCCCTATATTTTACTCCTGCTTGCTTCAGAACTTGAAAGAGTTTATTCCAATCAACATTGTCAAAAGCCTTCTCCAAATCTACAAAAGCTAGAAATGTAGGTTTGCCATTTCTTAATCTATCTTCTAGGATAAGCCGTAAAGTGAGTATTGCATCCCGTGTTCCTACATTTCTCCTGAACCCAAACTGATATTCCCCGAGGTCGGCTTCTACCAGCTTTTCCATCCTTCTGTATATAATTCGTGTTAATATTTTGCAACCATGACTTATTAAACTGATTGTTCTGTAGTTTTCACACCTGTCTGCACCTGCTTTCTTTGGAATGGGGATTATTACATTTTAAGTCTGAAGGTACTTCTCCTGTCTCATACATATACACACCAGGTGAAACAGGTTCGTCATGGCTGGTTCGCCCAGGGACTTCAGTAGCTCTGAGGGAATATCATCTACTCCAGGGGCCTTGTTTCGACTTAGGTCTTTCAGGGCTCTGTCAAATTCTTCTCTCAGTACAGTATCTCCTATTTCATCTTCATCTACATTCTCTTCCCTTCCTACAATATTGTCTCGAAGTTCATTTCCTTTGTAGAGCCCCTCTATATACCCTTTCCATCTTTCAGCTTTCCCTTCTTTGCTGAGAACTGGTTTTCCATCAGTGTCCTTGATATTCATAGAGCTGTTTTTCTTATCTCCAAATGTTTTTTTTTAATTTTCCTGTAGGCTGTATCTATTTTCCCCCTATTTATACATTCTTCTACATCCTTGCATTTGCCTTCTAGCCACTCCTGCTTAGCCATTTTGCACTTCCTGTCAATTTCATTTCTTAGTCATCTGTACTCCATTTTGCCTGTTTCATTTACTGCATTTTTATATTGCTTGGGAAATCATTAGAGAAATGGATTGTATCAACCATCAGGGTATCCAGGTAGCAAATAGGAACATCACCCATCTAGCATGCGCAGATGATATTGTCTTAATGACACACACAAGAGAAAATTTGAAGAAGCTAATGATGACCATGGAAAGCATAGGAAACAAATTTTGCCGGCCGCGGTGGCCGACGGGACTGAGGCGCTCCAGTCATGGTCTGCACGGCCACTACGGTCGGGGTTCGAATCCCCCCTCGGGCATGGATATTTGTGCCGTCCTTAGCATTAGCTAGTTCGTAAGTAGTTTGAAAGTTTAGGGACTGATGACCCAATAGTTAAGTCCCATAAGCTATACAAACATTTGTCATTTGGCAAATAAATTGGGACTAAAAGTGAACCCCACAAAAACCAAATACATGATAGTTGGAAGAGCCTCACACCCACAAATCCAGTAATTAACTGTGGATAGTAACACCTACAAAAGAGTAAAGGATTTTAAATATCTTGGAAGCATAATATCAGAAAATTCATCGTCTGGAATGGAAATAAAGGCAAGAATTCAAGCGGGTAGTAGATCCTTGCACTCAATACACAACACTTTCAGTTCCCGGAGCATATCACGAGCCCTTAAACTAAGGTTGTATAAAACATTAATTCTTCTGTCATTCTATATGGGTGTCAGTGCTGGAGCACTAGAAAACAGGAATTAAACAATCTCGCAGTTTTTGAAAGGAGATGCTTGAGGAACATATTTGGACCGGTTAAAGACAACATAACAGGAGAATGGAGGAGAAGGCATAGTATGGAATTAGAACAACTCTAAAGTGAACCGAACATTGTAGGCTTGATGACAAGTAGAAGATTAGAATGGGCAGGGCATGTGGTACGTATGAGTGAGGAGCGATGGCCTAGGGTGGCCATGGAGATGATACCAACAGGCAAAAGACGGCTGGGACGACCAAGGAAGAGGTGGATGGACGGGTTAAGAGAAGACCTACAAGAACGTGAGGCTTGGAGGAACTGGGAACAGACAGCAAAGAAGCAGTGAATAGAGAGCCTTCATCATAACATCGCGTAAAGTAAAGTAAGTAAGTAAAGTAGTAGTTGGTAGAACGGGCAGAATTTTTTAATTTCTCCTTTTTTTGTTTCTTAAAGTTTTTGGTTCTTTATTCTTAATTTAAGTATAATATCCGATTTTGTTGCTATTTTTTTTTTTAAGATGACTTGTTAGCTACTCACCCAGATATTGCTATAGCCATGATTTCATTACGGTTTATGTAAGTATTTTGTTAATTGAATACAAGTATATCCGCTATTAGAGTTATTTATTAGAAACAAGGACGAATTTTTAACACGAGAGAATTTGCTGAGATACAACACAGTAGCCCTACGTCACTCAGTTTTTCTCATGGTGTTTGAATTCTGTTGCAGTTCATGACGGTGTTGGAATAGTTTTGTTTCACAGTGCAAAGAGAACATGGCTAGCGTGTGGTTACGGAAGCGGATGAAGTAAAGGAGGAACAGTGTTTACATACAATACCAAGAGCAAAAATTATCACAATGAACGTCGTGGAGCTGAGGCGCTGTTCCGCGTGTAAGAACAAGTGAAATGTATCAGACAGAACCTATTATCTCCTAAGGAATTCCAAAGTAAACATTTGAATATGCAGAATATCTACAACGTGGTATTTAGTAAGACTAAGAATTCATATGTTCATATGTTTGTTAAGCTTATGGGACTTAACTACGGGGTTATCAGTCCCTAAACTTACAAACTACTTATGAACTACTTACGAACTAGGACGGCACAAATATCCATGCCCGAGGGGGGATTCGAACCCCCGACCGTAGTGGCCGTGCTGACCGTGACTGGAGCGCCTCAGTCACCTCGGCCACCGCGGCCGGCGACTAAGAATTATTCAAGGTAGGTGTCGGCAGCTTGCGCCCGCCAAGGCATTTCATGCGTTCTGAAGGGTCTAAACCGTTTTCTTACTTCACATTACATTCCTAATAAACAATCATATTTTTTACATGTAAATCTTCGATCTTGTCGGTATCTTACGTTTATTTATAAAACAAATATATTGTGCTTTAACTTAAAATTGTGATGTAAAAAGTTTAAGGTGATTTTTAGTGCGGAAATTTTAATAGCATTGTGAACATATGTCCAAACTTATTAAACAATATCTAGCTTTCGGCGTAATTTATCGCAAAAAATTAAGTTGCAGATATGTGAGGACCGTAAATTATTAAAACATTTTCTGTGTAGCCCACCAGTTGCTGATGCCAGAACTAAGAGCCAGGTGGAAGTGATAAGGTTTCTGACCCACTGATTAAGGCTACCTTTGCCACTCGTTTTTGTACCTGACAATGCTATCGAAATCTCAGTGAATCTGGTGCGACCATACAGCGGGAATAATCTGACAAAATTTTATCACATTTTTATCTATCGTCTAGCTAAAAGATTTGTGGAATGCTCATTTCTAATTCTAATGAACAAATGGAAAATTTTTCATAGAACGATTAATCTGAAGGTGTCAAATAGATTCCCTTTGTATTCGATCTTAGTTACCACTGTCTCCTCTGCTACTTTCACTGTGTCTCTGCCATTGTGTTTGTCCTATTCTCCTTTCCACACATTACCACTATTCCTTTCATTTTCACAGTCTGCTGTCGGTCTCTTCAATCACAATTACCTTCTATCTACACATTTCCTGATGAATAGTTTGCTTAGGCCTTAACCCCTACACGGGGAAATATTTACACTTGGTAAAGCAGAGCGGAAATATGTTGGTTGAGAAGTGATATGGAAATAAGGTACACAGAGAAACACATAGTGACAGAACATAGAAGTGAGGCCAGAAGTGAGCCATTTACATGCATCACTGCGATTACGGCGTTATAATGCAAACAGACGTTACACATAGAAAAACATCCATAGAAAGGAGACAAGTTGGTCAGAGGGAAATTAGAAAACGGAGTGAAACACCGCGGTCTGATAAAAGAAAGAGACTGCATTTTGAAAGGATGAAACAAGTTTGGGACAAAGAAATGCCAACCGTCAAAAGCGATAATGATTGATTGTACCTCTCGTGGTATTATTGGTCCATACGTCAATAATAATATACCGCGAGGTAACGTCCAAGACTTCGAACGTCAATTGTGCACTGCGATCGCGTCTCGTCAAACAGTAGACAATGCAGCCAAGTTGCAATAAGACGCAGTATGGACTATGGACATATTTTGTTTAGCGCTTTTATACCTTATTCTCCCGTCAAAAATGAAGCGGGGGGTAGAGGGGAAATAAGCAGTTTTGGTGTAAGAGATGTGTGGTCGGTAATGACATAGTACCGCGCTAACCTTTTCAAACTTCTGAAAGATAGGAACTTAAAAAGGGAAGTAAAGTCTAAAACATTACTTATTCGTTATTTATTGATTGACAGATTACAAGATGTGCTCAAAATACCGGCCGCCAACAGCGATACAAAATTGATACTAAAAGTCTGGTATATGAGAGTTCTGTCATATCTGAAGATTATCTAGTTGGCCGCGTGTCTGTTATATGGACATGTGGTCGACATTCCAGACGTCTTTTGTAATGTACGCCAATCCATGCACCGTCGCTGTGAATCTTGTACCGCTGTTGGTCACCGCTCTTTGAACACCTCTTATAAATCCGGTCCCACTCGAACATTACATCACTTAATGTCAAGTTTAAACTAGCGTTCTATGTTATTTGTGGTTGATATAATAATATAGACCTACTACGGTTAATTAGGAGGGACGTTGGTTGCTGGATGTGAGTTTTGGGACCTGGCCAAAGCAAATGTTATCGTCATGTAATCTGAGTTTTCTGGTGTTATTCACTTCATGATAAATCAACACGAAAAGTGGACTATATTAAATCCGCAGAAAAACTAAGACAGTATTAGTTATGGTAAAGAGTCTCTTCTCTGACTTGAATCAGTAACGGAAAAATTACGCGAAATTCACAGTGACTAAGATGAATTATGCAACTCGAATCTTTTCCAAGAAAAAAAATTTCTCAGTATTTTTTAATTTTAAATAAAGATGTTAAAGTTCACTGTAATAACACGTCCACATTTCTCTGCTCATAAATGTCAACATATATTTCCATCACCAAAACACGTGGGTGCAGAAATGGCAAACACAATGCCTTAAAATGAATGATTAGCTTGAGAAATTCCTCCTACCCGATAGCTGGTGCAGATATCAGCGATCATGTTAGTTCCTCATCTTCAACTGTAGCTGTATTGTGAACTGCTTCTAAATGGGGAAGGATCGGTACAGATGAACATTAACACCTTTCGAGCAAAGAATGGGTAATAACTCGCAGGCAAACGAACAAAAAAGAAATAAAAATTATGTATATTTTCGTATTGTTTAATATGTTATTAATGTAATTCTTATATACGCAGGCGGTTGCGAATGACAAACTGTTGAAACAGCTGTAGCACAATTGAATAAAATATAAGCAGCAATCCGGAACTTTCATTACATTGTCATTACAAACGAACAAACAGTTAAAATTTAGCAATTTTTAGTTTAGATTCACAATTCTTTCATTTTTTCCCCTTGCTTGCTCTATGAACCTTGCTGCTTCTCAAATTTCATGATTCTAGTGTTTTTCATAAGGGAGTTTGCGAGTATCTAAATATGTGACACAAAGCCTGTGTCTTTCAATAGAATTCAGTTCGAAGTATACATTTTCACGTCTCTAAGGCTTAGTTGACGTTGGTATCAGACAAATTAGAACATCGTATGTATTCCCTTTCATGAGAAACAGGGGTCTTACAAATCTAGACACACAGACAGAAATATTGCTGAAAACAAAGTGTTCCTTTAAGAGTTCAGTTCTTATCGATAGTGACGCGGAACCCCACAAAGGACGAAGTTAGCAACATGCTCCGGGGACATACGTCACCACGTATATCCCTGAAAAGTCTGTAGTGGTTCATAAATGCATCATTTGTGTAACGAATTTACGAGATTGGTTGACGGTGACACTGAATTAAATCAGTGGGGAAATTTGAAAACTTTTTCAAGGCAGACATTGGAACAGGTCTGCTGCATACTTGGCAGTCATTATGATTACTATGCCCTTGTACAAAGTGAACACCACGGCTGCAATGAATAATCTAACACGGTTCCCAAAAAATGTTCAAATGGCTGTAAATCTATTGGACTTGAATACTCTGATCATCAGTACCTAGCCTTACAAACTACTTATGCTATGGACAAGAAATACACACATGCCCGAGTGAGGACTCGAACCCCTGACGGCGAGCAGCGGCGGGCTCCGCAGCTAGGCACCTTGGTACGCTCGGCCACTCCACCGCGGCCACGTCTCCCGTTGGACCAAACAACTTATTCCTACGATGCTGGTGTAGACGTCCTGTCCATTATAACTCATCACGCGTGACATGTCTACAGTCCCCGTTATAGTTCAAATGTTTGGATAGCTTATGGGACTTATCTACGGGGTCATCAGTCCCTAAACTTACAAACTACTTATGAAGTAGTTAACATTAAGGACGGCACAAATATCCATGCCCGAGGGTGGGATTCGAACCCCCGACCGTAGTGGCCGTGCAGACCGTGACTGACGCGCCGCAGTGCCCTCGGCCGCCGCGGCCGGCCCGTTATAGTTCTGGCCTGGTATGCGTCCGTAACAAAAGCCAGACCGCAGTTATTAGACTCAAAGGGCGTGAAAGGGAAGCATTAGTTAAGAAAGGAGTAAGGGTTATTGCCGTTCTCTGATGTTATTCAATTTGTACATCGAGCAGACGGTGAAGGATAGCAAGGGAAAATTTGGAATAGGGATTGAAGTACAGGGTGAAGAAATAAAAACATTGCGTTTTGCTGATGACATTGTAATTTTGTCAGAGAGAGCAAAGGACATGGAAGAGCAGATGAATGGAATGGAATGGTGTGTTGAAAAGACCGTATAAAATGAACATGAACGAAAGCAAAACAAAGAAAATGGAATGCAGTCAGAAAATCAGGCGATGCTGAAGGAATTAGATGAGGTAACGAAACAATGAAGGTGGTAGATGCGTTTTGTTACTTGGGTAGTAAAGTAACATATGACGGTCGCAGTAAAGATGATATAAAATGCAGAATGGCAATGGGAAGAAAAGCATTTTTGAAAAAGAGAAATTTGTTAACATCGAATATTTAATTTAAATGTAAGGAAGTCTTTTCTGAAGGCATTTGTGTGGAGTGTTGCCTTGTACGGGAGTGAAACATGGACGATAAACAGTGCTGACAGGAAGAGAATAGAGGCTTTTGAAAGAATGCTGAAGATTAGGTGGGTAGATCGCATAACTAATGAAGAGGTACTGAAGAGAAATGGAGAGAAAAGGATTTTTAGCATACCTTAGCGTACCTTGACTAAAAGAAGGGATCTCTTGTTAGGACACATTCTTAGATATCGAGGAATCTTAAATTTAGCATTGGAGGGATGTATGTGGGGTAAAAATTGCAGAGGGAGACCAAGGGACGCATATAGCAAGCAGATTCAAATGGATGTGGGTTGCCGTTCTTATGAAGGGATGAAGAGGCTTGCTCAGGATAGAGTAATGTGGAGACCTGCATTAAGCCAGTCTCCGGACTGAAGACCACAATAACAACATGCGTCCGCGCTGATGGAACGATCACTGTCCGTGTTCGCCTCACCCACCCACCCATCCACACACACACACACACACCTCTCTGTAACAACAAAAGATACTGTAAAATGACTCTCACGGCATAGACTTACGAAAGTAACTACTGTGAGCCATTACAAACCGTTGACAAATAGGCATATACTTTTTAAATTCATTTTTATTTTTCAACTCAATGCGCAGCTTGCACATGTTCCGAGAATCAAGAGTGAACCGCGCGCTGCCAGTAATCGAGTGCTAGCTCTAAACATCATTTCTTTTAAGAGCCAAATTCACTTCGACATTTATCGGGATGTAACTGACATATTGGGATGCAACGAATGCCGTACAATCTGTGATTTTTACTGCTGCTGATTAAATAAAAATAATATGCGTTTGCCATTAAAAAAATTAAGTTTTGTTGAAATTAATATTTGATTACGTTTTGGGATGTTTCATAGTACTTACATTAAGTCCCTGATGGACGTTTGTGGTGGAAAATTTAAGTCAATACCACATGTACAGGGTGTTCAACTGATGACGTTCAGTATCACGGCAACTACACGTCGGATCAAAAAATGTACAGTACTAATTTCTATATATCGGAAGGGACCATCTTACGGTATTACACTCGCCCTTCTCACCCAAATCCTTCCAACCAACTTTGGAAACTTCCAGAATTTTAACGCAGATTACGATTGCACGTCATACACTACATACGTTTCGTCTTAAAAAAAATTCGGTATGATCATCCGAACCGAAATGAGTCAACAACTGCAATTTACAACATGTAGTTCAATGTTCGTATTCATTTTCTCTGAGTATCCCACGTTCATACTGCGAGAATATAACATACGAGTAATTCATAACGTTTGTTGTTGTTATGGTCTTCAGTCCGCAGACTGGTTTCATGAAGCTCTCCACGCTACCCTGTCCTGTGCAAATCTCTTCAACTGATAATACGTTTGGCAACCTACATCCTTTTG
The DNA here is from genome assembly GCA_026315105.1 of Locusta migratoria. Lineage (NCBI taxonomy): Eukaryota > Metazoa > Arthropoda > Insecta > Orthoptera > Acrididae > Locusta > Locusta migratoria. The sequence continues at coordinate 417,728,010 of CM048749.1, forward strand.
AATGTCCTTACTGTATTCGTCCCTCGGTCTCCCTCTACGATTTTTACCCTTCTAATGATAAGTTGACAATTCCTTGAAGTATCAGAATGTGTCCCACCAATCTGTCCCTTCTCTTAGTTAGGATATACCAGAAACTCCTTTCCTCCCCAGTTCGGTTAACCACCTCATCATTAGTTACGTGATCTATGCATCTAATTTTCATCATTCGTCAGTAGCACCACATTTCAAAAGCTTCTTTCATCTTTATGTTTGAACTCCTTATCGTCCACGTTTCACTCCCATACAATGCTACACTCCAGACTAATGCTTTCAGAAAGGACATCCTAACATTTAAATTAATATTGGATATTAACAAGCTTCGCTTCTTTAGAAAAGCGAGGAATTTGACCATGTTTACATTTGTAGGTGAACCAGCAGAAGTTTCCGTATTAACCTTTAATTCCCAGTGTTGTTCCTCGAAAACAACGTATTAACAGCTGATTTATACCATATTTTGTGTATCAATCCTTAAAGTCGAATTGCTTTTGATGAACAAAATGCTTCTAGTACGGCATTTTCCCGCTTGATACGGCATGTAGCCACTTCTGAGTCATTAATCAGTCAATTTTGGAAGTTGTGTTACGTTGCCATCTGTACGTGGCGGTGAGTGTGGTTCATGTTATTTTATTTCAGCAGTGAATTGTCTTGTCTTCGGTGCTATGGCGAAAATTATGATAGTATTATTGATCCGACAGTGATAACATCAACAAAATAACGTCCCAAGTAATAGAATACCTCGATATAAACGTCTGTGTTTTGTATGAATTACATGACGTAAAAAAACAATCTTCAATCTAAAATTTAGAAACACATATTTAGATGTTTAGTTACAGTATTAATACAGAAAACACTAAATTTTAATTTTTCCAAAGCTGAATTGATAATGTGGGACTGCATGTCTCCTGATCGGTACGTCGTAGATTACACCACGTTATGAGTGAAGTGTACAGTTGAAAGACATGCAGTGTGGCCAGACCTACCGTCGAAGCAGAAAGATGGGGTCCCCTGTGCCATTCAATATTAAATGGTCATTGAGCTGCATGTTGTGAATTACGATTGTGGACTTATTTCGAGTCCGATGATTACACTGGCATCTGTAGCGAAAAGCAGTAGTTTTTGCCGTAAAATCCAACTGAAGATTTCAAAGTTGTCCCCAGCCACAGTACCCGGGTACATTTATTGATCCGACGGGTAGTTTTGGTGATATTTGAAGGTCTCCAGATGAAATATGTTGATATCTGAGTAAGTAGATTGCAGAGAAATTTTTTCAAAAAAATGATTCAAATGTTTGTATAGCTTATGGGACTTAACTACGGGGTCATCAGTCCCTAAACTTACAAACTACTTATGAACTAACTAATACTAAGGACGGCACAAATATCCATGCCCGAGTGGGGATTAGAACCCCCGACCGTAGTAGCCGTGGACACCGTGACTGGAGCGCCTGAGTCCCCTCGGCCATTTTTTCAGTTGTTCATTTGTACAGCAGTATATCCTGCAAATACTTAGAAGGTAACTATAACTATTAAAATTATATATATACAACGATACCTTTCTACACACTTTCAATGAAATAGTTGAATCACAAATAAGCTGCGAAGTTGGCAACACTACGAAACAAACTACAGTGGACTAGGGATGGGCTAAACTGTGATTTTCCGATATCAGTGATTTCTGTGACTGCTACTTTTAGATATCTGTGATTCTTAGTTGCGATTTGTCACTGTTTACAATCGCAGTGTACAAATCTTCGACATGTATCCCTCCGCACTCAAACTGCGATTTCGGTGACTCTGAATGCTACTTCTGTGATTTCTGCTACTGATATTGCTACTTCTGCTACTTTCGTGATTTCTGCTACTTTCGTGACTTAGGCGATGTGTGTGGCAAATGCAATAAATGCCATCCATAACAGATTCGTCGTCCTACATGTAAATATATACAAAATAATAATAATAATAATAATATTGGTGCTCCATTTGCGTGTAATGTTAGGATTATTTACATATCAACAAATGTCAATTAGTGTTCTAAAAGCTATTTCAGTGTTTGGTGTGTAATGTGTAGTTAAAAGTGAGATTATTCACAAGTAATGTGTAACAGAAATTGGCAAGTAGGCCTCTAGTCTACCTTAACAGAAACATTAGGCAGATTAGGCATACAACAACTGTGTCACACCAACGGCAGTTCTATGTTCTTGCCTGTAGAATGTATGAACAGATTTTGTATAACATTGTGTGATTTAAGTTACTTACCAATTTGAAAGAGATGATAAGTAAATATGAAATACACAGTGAGTGAGTTCTGAAAAGTCTATTTTCCCTTTACAACCTTTCGGCATCACTACATATTCTGCCAAATAACTATAGATAAGAGCTTGCGTAAAATTTTCTAATCGACGTGCCGACGTAGTGTGCTAATGTTGGCAACTAAATTTTCATTTTATAAGAATTTTTAATTTACTGACTGTACGGGGTTACACACAAGAAACTTTACAACCACAGTTTAAAAATAACATTAGTTATTTATTTTATGATAAACAAAATATTATTTCCATCATTCTGTGTGATTTAGATTTCTAGGCTCATTCATCGGTCGTTGCGTAAGCACGCTATGACACCACTGCAGTAAACAAAAGTTTTAATAACACTGAAGGATCCGATAACACCCATCTGCTTTCACTCATGTCATCACAGGACGGAATGTACAAAAAGGAAAAAGATGGGAAACAACATTCCTAAACCTAAAACAAATCTGATAAAATAAAACTTTCCATTACACGAAAAACTTGTTTATTTTCAAGTTCAATATTTTTATAGAATCCTCGAAGATACAAGTTTACTCCTATATCGCAGTACTTAACACAGTCCACACTGAAAATGGAGTTGGCCTACTGTTAAACATTTCGTAAAATACTTAGTTCACCAGTTGATACCAGCCCCTTGAAATTTTTATTTTATGTACGATGTATAATGCACGCAAAAATATTCGTCGAAACCAGATTTGCAATGTAAGATACTGTGGTGTCGCACAAGTCCAAAGTGCGCGCCACCTACTTTCGCTGCGCGCAGCCATGCACGCACGGAGCGGCGTTCTTACGACGACAGCCACGAGCGCCCTCTGCTACAACTCCGCTCGTGGCCACCACTGAACGACTTCGTACAGTTGGGACTGAGATAGGAACCAGTGCACACTTCGGAATCAGATAGGCACCAGTGAAGACTTCGCTATCGGACAGGCACTAGGCAGGCCTCTAGCTCAACTATGTATCAGCCTTCTGCAGTACTGAGCTATGTAAAAGTTAAGTATTGTATAAATTCTGTGCAATATATATCTCGTTCTAATTTACTCTAGTGTTTCTAGTTTCTGCTGTCCCACTGGCTGCTCACCTCTGTACCTGCACAAGCGTGCTACCTTTATTCCTGTGTCGGTCTTCCTACTCGGCCACCGACACCTACGACGGAAACGAGACACAAAAGCGGCGACGAGGCTGGGACACAAAAGATACGTATTCTGAATTCGGATAATAGTTGTAGGTTCTATGACGAAAACTGATTTTAAACAGGGATCATGTCATTAATACAATATTTATTTGGGATTCACTTTTGTTGTCTTTGCCAACAATAACGTAAAAACATAGATGGCAGGCTTTGCTTCACAACATGTAAATGGTGCCACCAGGTAAAATAGTGCCACTAAGTGTAAACATTCTCAGGAAGAAAATTATCTTCTTGCTTAATTCGACAACATTCCTAAACAACACCCGAGTGAAAGTACGACAGTTGGCCAACAAGTAGCACAAGGCGGAATATTAAATGCTACTGGCAGTTGCTACTTGCCACTCTTAATCGCGACTTTTCACTGAAATGACACCAGGGCCGGCGCAAGGCACGTGCGAAACGTGCGGCCGCACGGGGCGGCACTTTTCGGGGGGCGGCAAATCTGCCGCCCCCTCTTTTTTTCTGTGGTAAAAACTCAACATTCATTCGCAAGAGGGGATTCAAAACCAAACCTCAGAGGGAGATGATTAGGGAACTGTGGCATGGCGTCTCGACTACCTGCCCGCCGCCCCTGTTGAACAAGGGGAGGGATGCAGTTACATTTTCAGCCTGAAGCTATTTTGCTAAGCCCTTCAATGACAGTTGAGTGTTTTATTCTTCCCGCGCTATAGAAAAAAAAAATTGTTGAACATTACTACAGTCGAACATGTTCAACACCTACAAAGGCTAGAAGTATTCCGAATGGGTAAATACACTGTGAGTAATTACAAGGGATAAAGACTTTGATAGTAAGCCTGGCATAAGTTGGGTTTCGACGTATTTTTGAAAATGTTTGCAATCTGTTCCTGAGTGATAGTCGGACGTTTTGCTTTTTGAGCCCTGCAACACCTGTCTCTGCCCGCATGAACACATTTTAACAATGACCAGCACTATTATGTGACAATACTACTCACACACTATCACTTTGCCAGCATTTATTTACTGTATAATGCGTGTGAATCCATGTTTCGTCTAAGTAAACTACTGGTCACTTTGATTCTGATGAAAACCTGAGAAAGTATGGTCTTTTAGCCACAATGCCTTCTCGTCCAAGCGAAACAAAACGTTAATTTTGACACCTTGTAAAACGAAAATCCATAGACAGAACATTGCTTCTAAGGGTTTCCTTGCTAGCTTTGAAGCTTATTTCTGTTTGACAAAAGTTGTGCAGTTTTCGCAAAGTTCGTATTTCTTTCTATTGTTCATAATGCTATAAAATTACTGCCTGATAATACATTTATCCATATCATCGGTCACATACGTATTGTGAGCTCCTTGCGTCATCTTCTTGGGCGCTAGTTTAACCGTAGCCTCACTGTACCTCGTCACGTGACGTAGTTCCTGGCACTGCCGCGTCGTCACTTCGCCTTTCCACACAATAGGTATTGTTGTGTTCTCTACAACGAAAACTACGGTAATCGTTCGATAGTTGGCCGAGAGAGTCAAGATTGGTCAGAAGCACTTTCGTTGCATTTCACCAGAACAGAAGAATTGGTGCGTCCGAATTTCTTGCAACTTGGGATGTAATAGGTAAGTGCTTTTCATATAACCTACGATTAGTATTGCGCATGAACGTTACTCATAAGTTAGAATTTTTCTCCTTCAATGATGCAGAACAGGAAAATTTATTTTTCTTATGATCTGTTACTTAGAAAATTGGCAACTCGGCAAATAAGCATGCATCACCCCAATAGCTAGAATGCAAATGAAGCGCAGAAAAATGACGTGATACGGCGATGACTAATTTGCTAATTTGTTGCCCTTTATTCCATAATCAGACACGACAGAACCGAACAATGCAAATTACCACAGATGGCGAGTGTCAGTTCTTTGAAATGAATAACCGCAGTGCAGTAAGTTGATATATTTCGACTAGCATCAGTACCCGTCGATTCCCGAGTATGTATTTATTGCATTATTATGTTACTCCATCTCTTTATTCTTCTTCTCTCTATTGTCTTCCGCCCCACTCATTGGCCGTTTCAACTGTTTTTATTTTCATAAATATATAATGTTTGTAGAGCTTATGGGACTTAGCTACGGGGTCATCAGTACCTAAACTTACAAACTACTTATGAACTAGCTAATACTAAGGACGTCATAAATATCCATGCTTGAAGCGGGAGTCGAATCCCCGATCATAGTGGCCGTGCAGACCGTGACTGTCGCGCCGCAGTCAGCTCGACACCGCGGCCGGCTATTTTCCATTCCTTCATAGATTTCTGGCACAATGCGGCTATTCTCAATGCTTTGAGTTATGTTTACATCTATACCGTCCTGCTGAACGTAACTGTCAACATGACGGTTTAGATGTAACCACATATTAAAAGTTTTGAAACTGGCCACTCAGTGCTTTTCCTACAGATTTGTTGAAATAAAATTTCACAAACAATCCGTAAAAAAAAAAAAAAAAAAAAAAAAAAAAAGAACGGCCTGGGGAGGGGGGGGGGGCGGCAATTTAGCAGCTCGCACGGGGCGGCACTTGGGCTTGCGCCGGCCCTGAATCACACACACATACATACACACAAATCCACACATACACGAGGCAGAGGGCAGGAAGCTAGAAGTACCAATTTTGGCAAACAGATGACAGCCGGCCTAGTCTAAACTGCGCCTCTTAGATGCTACTTGCGACTCTTAAACGCAATTTGTCACTGAAATCGCAGGTAGACTCTATAGCCTGTCCAATGCAAAGATATTAGTATAAACTTCGACCAACAGATGGCAGAGTGCATACTGCTTATTGCTACTCTTAGTTGCGACTTGCGATTCTTAGTTGCTACTGAGCTTCTAAACTGCGACTGAAATCGCAGATTCCGTAAAGTTGCGACTGTGAAATATGCGACTTCTAAAGCACTGTGACTCTTAACAGATATGCGATTTTCGACTCATCCCTACAGTGGACACAGTTCTGGCAGCAGATGACAGTGGAACTAGAAGAATGCAAAGTTTTTGAGGAAATCTGGTTGCCGGAAAGAGGCTGATGTGGAGTAGCAAGTGCTGTAAGTACACATTTTATAGCAAAAAACGAACTGTTTTGAATCAGAAACGTAATGTTTTGCACATTATAAAAATCCTAACTTTTATGTGTAAACACAAAAATATAGATACTTCAGGACACCCACTGATGATGTCTTGTGACAAAGGCGAAACGCCTATAGGTGAATTATAAAAATAAAAACCCTTCATTTGTAGTAGGCGTTGTCTAACACTACGGAGAAAATACATATTATTTAGCTGCTGCTCAAATGGCCACTACAAGCAACGTAATAAAATTGCTCTCTTCATGCGTTCCGACAATTACGTTTCCCGTAAATACTAGTTCGTTTGCAGGAAATCACTGCATGAGACCCCTGTTGCTAGCCGGCCCCGCCGCTAACCTGCTTACGTGACTCACCGCTGGCGGCGCGCGGCTGCGCTGCGCCCGAGGCGTGGGGAGGCCGGGTGCCGCAAGCTTAATTCGCTCAGCGAGAGTTGGTAGCACTGGCGGTCGCGCTGATCCCATCCCACCCCTCCTTCCCCCTCCCTCCCCCCCCCACCACCTCGCAAGGTGTCCGGGCGCTAAGCGTTCCCACAGGCCGGCGCCGTCTCTGCCCGGAGAGTAATTTACATTCAATATCTCCGGGAAACGGCTACAGATTAGGTTCGGCTGCGGCTGCGAAAGAGGGGCGCCGCCGCCGCCGCCGACGTAATATGATTCCATTAGGACTGCACCTCGGCCAGCTACCGCGCCAATTAACATTTAAATTGGCGCATTACGGACAAACAATAGCCGGCCGCTGCCGCTGCGTGCGAGGCGCGACGTTTGTGCTCCGCGAACGCAGCGCCCCGGCGGCAGCTTAACGAGCCCTCTGCGTCCTGAAGAGGCCGCTACAGCAACGAAACCACTCACACTACAGGGATCAACAAGTGTTTCATTTACACCTTGTACTTTTTCCTTCTCTTCACCCATCGCCTTCTCCCCACCCCTTTGTCAGTATCCTCCTTTTCCTCCTCCCTATCTCTGCCCATCAGGTTCACCCTTGTACATCTCTTATCCCACAATCTATTCATCTTCTCCTCCCACTCCTCTTCGTTTATATCCTCTCTCCCTTTCTTTGCATACATTTATTCATCCTTCTCCTCTCTCTGTCTGTCCATCCTATCTACCTCCTCGTCTTCCGCCTGCCCTTTCATACCAACTCAACCCTGTCTCTTTCTGTACCTTCTCCCAATCTCCTCTCTCCGCTGTAATTGAAGAAATAGCATTTTTCTTTCTATCTCTTTGGCCATGTTCCCGCACATGCAGGGTCGACTCTCTGTAAAATCCGGATTTGGCGTGTATTAATACAGTGTGTCCAGAAAGGGATCCCTGATTTCAAAATTAAATATCTCGAAAACAAAGATCGATAAAAGAATGCAGTAAACGGTATGTTTATTGTGAAAGCTGTACGAAGTTTATACATCAGTTTAAAATACTAGTTACAAAAGCTGCTAACAGATGGCGCTGTACGCTGTACGGCACACATCAGCATACATAAGTGAAATAATCGTATGAAAATACTCTTTGCAAACAAACACATCACAATGTTTTCAAAATGTTAACATTGGCACTACAGAGGTGGCGCAAACGAAAAATGAAATTTGCCATCACATTTCGTAGTGTCTCAACAGAAATGGATTCACATGCCACAGAGATTGCTGATTCAAGCTCGTCCAGCGTGGCGGGATGCTTCGGGTAGACCATGTCTTTCACTGTGCCCCGCAAAAAAAAAGTCACAGGGAGTCAAATCCGGCGAATATGGAGGCCAATCCATGCCTGCACCAGTAAATTTGGGATATTCCAAAGCAACTTATTCGGTCCGATGTGGTTGGGCTCCATCTTGCATAAACCATTCAGTACCTGGTCGATCCTCTAACACTTGCTGTGTGGTGACAAATTGTTCCAAAATTGCTACGTAAAGTGCACCAGTGACCGCTTCTCGAATGAAAAAAGGGCCAATAATGCCTCTGCTGCATACTGTAGGCCACACAGTAACTTTAGGAGAATACAGGGGTTTCGCTTCACACCAATATGGCTTTTCGGAACTGCAAAATCGCCAGCTCTGCTTATTCACGTATCCATTCAGATGCAGCCAACATCAAATCCTTCACTATCAATCATGTGAGCATCTGATCAGCAAAGGCAACCCTTTGTTGCACAGCTCGTAAGGGTATGGCCTGGTGAGTTTGAATTTTGAATGGAAACATGTGTAGGCTCTTTCTCAGTATTTTCTGCGTGCTGGAACGCTTCAAACCAGTCTCAGATGCAATTCTACGGACGTATGACATTGGATTTCGCTGAATAATTCCAGAAACTGTGGCGATATTTTCAGGCGAAACTGCGGTTTGCTTGCGGCCAACATGCCCCGCTAGATCATCAGTTACGCTGCCTGTTCGTTGAAATTTTGCGAAGAGCGTACGAATGGTTTTCGCATCAGGTCCTTTTGGAACATTAAATCGTGCTTGAAAACTTCGCCTTGTTGCCGTAGGACTCTCTTCTAACCTGTGGTACTCTAGCACCAGAAAAACGCGTTGATCAATGGAGTACATGGTTTTAATCTCTTCCTTCGGTACGCTAACTTCCTTTCACGTTTAATAGTGGAAGTGATCGCTCTGGGCTTCGGATCACTATTTATACTAGGCATTACGTAAGACGATTACAGCGCCATCTGTTAGCATCTATTGTAACTATTATTTCAAACTGCTGTATAAACTTCTTACAGCTTTCACAATAAACATACCGTTTACTGCATTCCTCTATCGATCTCTGTTTTCCAAATATTTAATTTTGAAGTCAGGGAGTCCTTTTCTGGACACCCTGTATTTACAGGGTGGCCGGATGTCATTTTTGCCGCCACCCCATGCCCCCCGAGAGGAAATGTGTACTATAAATGTCTGTGTATATTGTTATGTGTGTGAAAGTGTTAAGTGTTGCGAAATGTTTGCAAATCGTTTGACTGAGGCCGAACTTCGGGACCAGACCGGTATTCACCTAGGGGAATGTGGAAAACCGCCTAAAAACCACATCCAGGCTGGCCGGCACACCTTCCCCCTTCGTTAATCCGCCGGGCGGATTCGAACCGGGGCCGGTATGACTCCCAGTCTCACGGCTGAGTGCTAAGCTACGCTTTGCAGTTCCTCAAAAATGTTCAAATGTTTGTAATGCGTATGGGACTTAACTACGGGGTCATTAGTCCCTAAACTTACAAACTACTTATGAACTACTTACGAACTAGGACGGCACAAATATCCATGCCCGAGGGGGGATTCGAACCCTCGACCGTAGTGGCCGTGCAGACCGTGACTGAAGCGCCTCAGTCTCCTCGGCCACCGCGGCCGGCTGCAGTTCCTCAAGACGTGCTTGCGGACAGCGAATGAAGTTCGACGTATTTACCCAGAAGCGTGGACATGTACTTCAACAACACCAGTATTAAGTATTCATTTATTTCTAATAATTTTCACATTTGTTACTAAAGCCATAGCGTCTAGAACAATGTTTCGGCAGTCCACTCGGCCATAGCGTCTAGAAGAAGAAGTGTAGGCACTCGACAAGTGTACGTGGGCCTGCCGCTAGGTGGCTCCACCGTCATCAAGCGCTGGGAGAAGAACGTTTCCGTCTATGCACTACTCGGACATTACACAATTTTAAAACGTTGTATTTGACAAGATTAAGACAAGATAACGGAATTGTGCCATCTGCATTGAAAATGACATCCTTTAAGGCAATTACGAATATCGGGTCATGTATAATAAGCAAATAAAATACACCGACGACGCTAAAAATAGACCTATAGCTGAACATACAGAAAAATGATCTATATAGGGACATACCAGTCAATAATACAGACTAAAATATATGATGTAAAATATAATATAAACTCACCAATCTAATTTGTAGCTGTTAGTTGTCGGAAACTTTGGAAAGCTTTCGTGATGACTTTGCAGTCTTCGTCGACAAGAGCTCTCTGCTGATTTCTTTCGTGCGAAAGAAAAAACGGCAAAAATGCAAAATTAATTTACCGGCAAGGTCAAGTTTATGTTCCACACAACATCCTAAATCACTCGTTCCAAAAACAATTTCGTCAATGCTGGCCAAACACTCATAAAATATATCACCCCATAGATTTGAAACGGAAGAAAGTTTCTTTTCAAGAATTGCTTCAACCTGTAAAAGAATGTTGAAGACGCTTTCAGAAGGATAAGTCAAATAAGAAAGGCCATTTATTGATCCGAAGTCTTTTATGGCAGTGAAGGTTGCAGCTATTGCGTCAGACGGCATTTCACTCAGAAGGGTTTGAGCACACTTGACACAGCTGCTCTGTTTGAGTTTTTTGATAATGTAACCTGCTATGTGATAAACTAAACATTGTTTTGGAATGTTGTCTTTATACAGTATAGGAAGATCATTCTCCCAGTCTGCTATCACAAATTTCTCCTTAATTTTTCCCTCAGCAGATACGTTAATGCATTTGTGTCGTACTTCCATTTCTTGAGCGCACAAGCGTATTTGATTAACAAACAACGGAAGAAGTGGCTCTGAATTCGGATCGCAAGTCCCTGATGCAGATATAGCCATCTTAACAGGAACATACACGCATTGTAACATGTGTAAGTGCAGAAAATCTATGGTCGATGGATGGTCGTCACAAATTATAGACCTCGAAATTCCAAAATGACGTTCCAGAGGGTCTTGGTTGAATTTTCCAGTCAATACGTACTTAAATCCTTTGGATCATAAGTACTGGGAAACTTCCAATGTACTCTTTAGCAAAATCACTGGCGCTCTTTGGTGGTCTAAAAAAGTGCCTACCTACTGCAAATGACTTGTATACAGATCGACACCCGGGAACGAAACAGCACGGCATAATTCACAAACACAGTTTTCTTTCTCCGATGGCAATAATTCAGTACACCACACAAATTATCAGTAAATGCAAAAAAGTCTACACACACACACGTAAATATTACTCCACCGCAATTTTATGATAGAAAATTATTTAACATCACGAAACACTGCGACACACAACAACAATTCTAAACGTGCCTTACGAGGCGGACTGTTGGAAATCTACTTCAGTCAGCCACTAGCGATCGTTGCGGACTCTGTCGGAGAGCGGAGAATTACAGAAGATACGACGAAAACAGAAGTGAGGGCACTTTACCTAAAGCCCTGTATAATGAAAGTAGCGACAACTGAGTGGCGGCTGCCATTGTTGGGCCATGCGGCTGGCGCGCTCCCATAGCGTAACACCGGAACGTTGCGTTAAAATGTGTTTAAAATCGGCCGAAGGAAAAGCACATATGATAGCGTACTAATAAAAATATACACTGCAGTACAGTTTTTCATGAATGAATGACACAACTAGGGATAGAAACAGTCAATACGATAGGATTTGTAATCCTTCCGCTACAGCACGTTCTTGACATCTAAACTTCCATTTCCATATTTGCAGGAATAAAACCGTAATAAATTTCTGTGAACATGAATGATAAATACCTTCCTTTAGAGTTTGTCAAACATTTTTATGACAAGCATTTACAATTTCTTTGAAATAATTTGTATTAGTATAACAAGAAACTGTTAAGTTTTTGAGGAATACGTATCAGCTGGATCAGAATGACGTTTGAAATAACAATTGCGTTAACTTTTACATTTTATTTTAGTAATAAACTAATGAAAAATGGATTAACTAAATTACCAAATAATTATTTAATGTTATGACACTTATGATGTTACAATATCAACAGTAATTTTGTTTTTCTCATACTTTTGCTGCTGTACTGTGTTTTGGTTGTCACCTGAAGAAGCCGATTATGCTTCTTAAAAAGGATATACATTCTTGTTGTAATGAAAACGTGAATAATTTTCTCAACAACAGAGTGACAGGATGGTGTAGTATTCGCTAAGTTCTCTGCTGCTGCGACAGTGTCGGTTTCTAAATCTTTTGTCGAGATTTGGGAAGCAAGAAGAAGTTTTTCATTCACACGAAAAATGTTTTCCACCTCTTTCAACACATTGTAAACTTCTTTTGATGCACACATTAAATGATCAGTGTCAGTGTAGTTTTTAATGTCGGTTAACCTCCGAAGTTCTTCACATTCTGAATTTTTTGCATGAAGTGGTCTTTCACATTCCTCGCAAATGACATGCTTTCTTTTAATTTGCTGACTAGTTCTCCCAGCTAGATAATACAACGATTGCTTTTCCTCTGGCAGGAAGTCATCCATGTGACTCATGTATGTGATTTCAACCTGAGGAACATCATTTGCACATTCCGTATCATCAAAAGCACGTTTATATTCCAGGTAATCTGCTAGGAATTCAGCATCTGCTTTCTGGTAATTACCATACTGAGAAGGGCGAAAATATTTCGAAACCGCTACAAGACGTAAAGTGCTTTTAAATGATAAAGCATCTGGGACAGGATTGTTTGTACGAACTGTACTGGAAAGATTTTCCAGTGCATCTTGTGACAGTCTGCACAGTAAAACGCACAAGAAACTCTTCTCATTTAAAAGATAGTCCTGGACATTAAGTGCAGTGGTGGTTGCCAGAATGACTGCAGACTTGACTGGTTTCCACCCACCTCTTTTGCCTATTTTTATATTCTCAAATAAAACACTAACATCTTTCAAGAACTGGACAGCATCGTCGTGTTGATCCTCTACTGTATTGCACATAACAGTTTTTCTACTTCTTGAGTAACCGTCTCTCAGAGGCAGTGAATCCAAATTTTCCTGTTATAATCTCATAAAATGAAAACAAGTATTTCTCAATACTTCGTTTGCACTGTTATGCCACAGATAAAAAAAAAAAAAAAAAAAAGTTTAAAGTAGCGGGGTTTCGAACCCAACCTCCCGGTCAATACGTTGTTCCGTAAGCAATGACTCAAGCCGTTAACGCTACAACAACCAACGGTTAAAGAGCCCATTTACACAATACTAGTACGGAATGACCAAACTGCTTTGTATGCACATTATTTTTTTAAATGTTAGGATTGCACAGTTATTCCTTACTTATACAAACGGTAGCTTAAAACTATTATTTGAACATTAGATATACGTGACTTAACTAAAATTTTACACAGATACAGAAATACGAACGATATCACTTAGTCCGACAAAGTAATTTCAATAAAACATTATTGTATGTAGCCTCGATTTATACATCACAAAATAGTTCAGTAAGTTCTTTAGTTAATACGAACCGCTCTTGTACAACACATAAGCTTCGTATAAGGGAATAAACCTTCAACCAGTACATTTTTACAATATACGTACATGCTCAGGTTGGCCCAGGAATGGCTGCCGCGTACCACGTGACGTGCAACTGACCAATGGTAAGACGCGATTGTCGGCAACCCACACATAAAAGGTTGGCGCTACTTTCTCTATACAGGGCTTTAACTTTACCATCTGAATCTCTGGGAACTCTCAGTTAAAGCGTTGCTAAAAACACCACCACAAGTTTGGAAGACGATGATATGGACACTGATTGCTGGAGCCCGCTGGAATACACCTCGGCATTGAATCAAAGAGGTTCTGGATGTGTAGTTGAGCTTAGCAGTCAGTGTTACTTCCGAGCCGGCCGCGGTGGCTGAAGGGACTTGCCAGGCGCCGTGGCTCAGCGCGCCCGGTCAGAGGGCTGAACGTCCTCTGTAACAAAAAAGCTGAGCCAGTCATTCATCGAACAACCACGATCAAACTAAACGAACGACCGCGAACAAAAGAACTACCAGATGAACCCCCCCCCCCCAAAAAAAAATAAGCGGGGGGGGGGGGGGACTGAGGCGCTTCAGTCACGGTCTGCACGGTCACTACGGTCGGGGGTTCGAATCCCCCTCGGGCATGGATATTTGTGTCGTCCTTAGTGTTAGCTAGTTCATAAGTAGTTTGTAAGTTTAGGGACTGATGACCTCGTAGTTAAGTCCCATAAGCTATACAAACATTTTTGTTACTTCCGCATATTGCTATGGACGTTGATGTGATGTAGCTCGTTCTGTAGTAATCGACTAGAAGTTTTCGATAGTCGAGATATCAGGAGAAGAAGGAGGGCAAGCAAGCAATGCAATCCTATGTAGCACGAAGAAGCTGCGTTCTACTAATATTATTGCACATTATTGCGACGCAATGTGCCGTCGGCCAGCTCGGATGGTATGAGAGGACATCAGGCTTCAACACTTGAGAGACGTAACGCTGGCTGCTTAAGGCCGCTACACACGTTCTGATTTATTGTCCGACCAACCAAATGACCAAACAACCAACCAAATTCGTAGCAGACTACACACTTTCCGACCAACTGCACGCAACGATTGCAGTGCCTCCCTCTTCTCGTGTCCTGCGCCCTAATATCCTCTTCAGGTGACACCAAAAAGTGTTCACGTTGTGCGTCGGCGGCCACATCACGCCAGCCCAGGGTCGTCGCAAGGCACGTGCGAAACGTGCGGCCGCACAGGGCGGCACTTTCCGAGGGGCGGCAAATATTCCGGCGCGCCCCCCTTCCCGTTTTTAATTTTTTTTTTTAGGACTAAGTTAACATTCATGCCCAAGAGGGAATTCGAAACCAAACCTCGGAGGGAGCGTCTTCGGGAACTGTGACATGGCTTCTCGACTTTCTGCCGGCCACCCCAGTTGAATAAGGGGAGGGAGGATGACTAATTTCTTCCTCGCCACTGTGGCAGCACCGTCCTGTTTACCGCGGTGGCCGAGGGGACTGAGGCGCTCCAGTCACGGTCTGCACGGCCGCTACGGTCGGGGGTTCGAATCCCCTCTCGGGCATGGATATTTGTGCCGTCCTAGTTCGTAAGTAGTTCATAAGTAGTTTGTAAGTTTACGGACTGATGACCCCGTAGTTAAGTCCAATAAGCTTGACAAACATTTGAACATTTTTGAACATCGTCCTGTTTACGCCGGAGGGGGAAGCAGTCTGGCGTACCCGCGAACACTCCAGTATTCTTATGAGTGGAGCTCTGACAGCCTACATTTACTCACGACTAATTTTGCAGAAGACGAAATCTAATTTGGAAATTCGAATGCAATGTTTGATACTGAGATTATGTGTTAAACCTGAAGAAATTTTGCTAAGCCCTTCAATGGCAGTGTCCGAGTGTTTTATTCTTCCCGCATTATGGGAAAAAATCGTTGAACATTACTACAGTCAAACATGTCCAACCAACACCTACAATGGCTAGAAGTATTCAGAATGGGTAAGTACGCTGCTTGTAATTACAAGGAATAAAGACATTGATAGTAAATCTGGCGTAAGTTGGGTTTCGACGTATTTAAAAAAAAATTGCTATCCGTTTCTGAGTTATGGTCGGACGTTCTGATTTTGAGCCATGAAAAACCTGTCTCCGCCTGCATGAACAACAATTAAACTCTGACCGCCACTTTTGTTTGACAATACTACTCGCACACTATCACTTTGCCAACATTCATTTAGTGTATACTGTTTTCCGTTGAATACATTATCCGTTCACAACCATTGAAAACCATTTACGTTAACTGTAAGTTAATGGTGTGCGGGATTAGCCGAGCGGTCTAGGGAGCTGCAGTCATGGACTGTGCGGCAGGTCCCGGCGGAGGTTCTAGTCCATCCTCGGGCATGGGTGTATGAGTTTGTCTTAAGGATAACTTAGGTTGAGTAGTGTGTAAGGTTAGATAATGATGACCTTATCTTATGGGACTTAACTGCTTTCACACACATCTGAACATGTTTGTAAATTCAGAAGACTTATTAAAATTAGCTAGATTTATTCAATCAGGTTTGACTATTTTGTACAAATCTGTAGAGAAAGTCACCGATCATTCGCAATTTTTTATTTTATTTTCCAGATCTACATAGATTTCGGACACAGTGTGGCTATTCTCAATGCTTTGAGTTACGTTCAGCATACGGAATAGATGTAAACATAACTGTCAACATGACAGTTTAGATGTAATTACATATTAAAATTTTGAGACTGGCCACTCACTGGCGGAAACAGATCTGAAAAGAAAAACAAAAACGGCGATTGATTGTGGAATTTTATTTAAACAAACCTGCAGGAAATGTCACCAAACTTAAAAAATAAATAAAAAATAGATATATAAAACAAACTGGTGGGGGCGGCAATTTTGCAGCTCGCATTTGGGCTTTAATCGGCCCTGCGCCAGTCACTTGCCATTGCACTCCGCAAACGTGTTTTTTGTTCTAAAGTCGATCCGCAACACAAAGTATAATGCTTGTTTACTTGTTATCGAACTACTGTTTCTAATCTTATTTCGAGTGAATTTTGTGGTGTTATAGTGTTTTTATAAATCAGTAGCCCGGATGTTAAAGTCCCTTGCGTGATAAGCGAAACTGAGTTAAGTTAAACTAAATTCATGTGATACTGTAAATCACTCAATAAATCAGACTGATTGCAATTACGTTTCATAGAGTTTGAAGTAGTATTCTTAGTTAACTAGATTATAAAGATCACAAAATTACAAAATACTGACATTTGCTGTTGTCCTTGAAGTTCTTGTTAATAAATAAGTGGTCGAACAGCAAAATATTTAATCTGATGCAGTGAGATATCGTTGACTTTTCTGACTTTTTAATAAATATTTTATTATATTGTAACGAAGAATACCTATTGACTTCCAAACAAAATATGATCTTTTCGAAATGCCGCAAGATCCCGCTAGACTGAAAGCAATACAGCAAAAATCCCGCTGGACTGAGAACAGTGCTGGATTGCAGTCCCTAGTAGGGGCCTAAGTGTACCGTCAATGCGTACCAGTTGTCTGGAGGGGGGAGGGAGTGAGGAAACTACAGGGTGTATCAAAAAGGATGGCGCAAACTTAACCGGTTGAAAGTGCAATATAATAGTAGCAATTTTTTTTTTTACACTAGCACCTTAAACCAATTTACAGCATCACCTTAAACCATAATACCGCGTGCATGGACAGTACGGCGATGCATGGGGCAAGTGTTCAACAGTCCCTCACCGAAATGTATCTAATCACATCGCAATGGTGCAGACAGAATCGAGATTCATCGTTAAAAACATTGACGTTCCAAACCCGAATTGGCGTTCACCACCAAGATTCTACTGAAAGTTGTCTCCTAAATAAGTTTGGCTTTGATATATCCGGTCCTTAGTGGTGCTGAGTATTTCATCGACAGCATCGTATTTCTTACGGGATGTTATAACATTTCACGAATTGTAATAACAACAGCTTAGTTAAAAGATACTTCCAGAAGAGGAAGGACTAAACATAAGCAAAGCAGAAATAACTGCAACCGCAATAGGAGACAAAAATTAGCTAATCTGTATGTGTGCCATCAACAGACGAACGAAGCAAGATAAAGTGAAGGAGAAAGCATAATATAATGTATGGAGGGCTCGCCAAAAATCTATGAAACATTTTATCCATACGTTTGAAGGTGATATAGACGGGTCAGAATGTTAAATTTTTGTAATTCTTCACGTATTATTACCTATAACTTCTATTACAGGGTTTTCAGTTACTACAGCGCTGTATGTTACCAAGGAAGTGATTCCCTGCATCCTGTTTCTCCACCTTGCCAGTTTTTTCCTAATGTCTCTCTCTCCGCCCATCCTGTTGAGAACATCTTCGTTCTTTATCTTATCAGTCCACTTAATTTTCAACATTATTCTGCAGTAACATACCACAAATGCTTCGATTTTTTTCTCTTTGCATGTTTCCCACTTTCCATGGTTCATCAACATTCAATGCTTTGTTACAGTCGAAAAATATTTTTATATGTGTCTGTGCATCATAAAAGGAACAGTTACCAACTGTGAACGACTTAGTGTGCCGATAAGTGCGATAGACCACCAATGGAGGATTGCCAAATTATGTTACATGTAATTTTCATTACTAATTATACTTTGTTATTCATGTTTTGTATAGTTTTTTGTACTTACGTCGAAACAAGAGTCCTTGTATTTCCCAAATGTACGGAAGCTTCATTGATACAGCTGCAGTGGTTATAATAAGACAAAAAGTATTTAAAAATCTTAAGTTTCACTATAATATGACAACAATTAGTAAGAGTTAGAGACTCTTCGTTGGTCACAAGCAGCAGGCAAATTTCACTTATTTCAATTGAACATGGCAGTAGTGTGTAAGTCGCAGTATGAGAAACCACTTGATGTAAATGCTAGTGATAAAATAGAACATAAAGCAAATGTGTGCCACAACATTAATATGGTATATGTTTTGAAGTTGTTATTGTTGTCTTGACTCCAAATTGTGATTTGATGGCACTCTCCACGGTACCCAGTCCTGTGCAAGCCTCATCATCTCACAATTTGAACAGCAACCTACATCTCTTTGAACCTGCTTACAGTATTCATCTATCGGTCTCCCTATGAGATTTTTACGCCACAATCTCCCCCGCTCCCAATACTAAACTGATCATTCTTTCATTTCTCCAATCGATATCTTGTTTTAGTCAGGGCGTCCCAGAAATTTCTTCTCTCTCCATTTATGTTCAGGATCTTCTCCCTACTAACGCGTTCTATCCATTGTAATCTTCAACATTTTTTTGTAGCACCACATTTCAAAAGCTACTGTCATTTTTCTGCCTGAACTCCATATCGTCCATGCTTCCCTCCCGCGCAATGCTAAACTTCAGATAAATGCTTTCAGAAATGACTTTCTAACATATAAATTGATGTTCGACAAAACGAATTTCGCTAATTCAGAAATGCTTTTCTTCCTGTAACCATAACGCATTTTATATCTTCTTTACTTCGGCCATCACAAGTAATTTTGCTAACCATAAAACAAAACTCATCTTCTACGTTCATGGTCCCCTTCTGTATCGTCTGAGTTTCCTACACCACATTCCATTACCGTTGTTCTGTAATTGTTCATCTTCATCTAATACACTTCTTTCGACTGCTTTCCGTTCAATTCCTCTTCGAAGTCCTTGGTATCTCCAACAGAAATACAGCGTCATCGGCAGACCACAAACTTACTTTTTTCTTCTCCTAGAACTTTAATTCCTTCTCCAAATGTCTTCTCGCATTCCTCCACCGCTTGCTCAGTTTGCAGATGATTGGTGAAAGGCTACAACCCTGTCATATTTCTGGTTACTTATTTTCTTAGTACTGGTTTTCCATCTGAGCACATGATATTCATGCAGTTACTTTTCTTGTCTCCAAACGTCACTTTTATTTTCCTATAGACAGTATTTATCTATCCCCTAGGTATTTATTCGTCTACGGATTTACATTTATCCTCTTGCCACTCCTGCTTAGCCAATCTACACTTCGCGGGCCGCAGTGGCCGAGCGGACTGCGGGGCGCCAGTCACGCTCTGCACAGACACTGCGGTCGGGGGTTCGAATCCCCCTTCGGGCAGGGATATTTGTGCCATCCTTAGTATTAGCTAGTTCATAAGTAGTTTGTAGGTTTAAGGACTCATGACCCCGTAGTTAAGTCCCATAAGCTCTACAAACATTTGAACATTTCAATCTACACTTACTGTCAGCCTCAGTTTTTAGCCGTCTATACTCCTTCACCCTGGTTCACTTGCTGCATTCTTAAATTTTTTTTACCTTCATCAATTAAGTTCAGTATCTCCTGTATTATCCCTATAATTTCCGTTACGCCTCGTCCTACTACAAATATGATTTGAAAGGCCAGTATGTTCTCCAGGCATGAACTCTATCGAATACGTTGAAAAGGGCTGTTTTTGAACGAGACCAATCAATTTTAGATATCACTGCCAAATCGCCATTTAGGAGTGGGCAATCTGAACCAACATCTTTTGATGATGTAGAGGACAGTATGCCACGACGAATACAGACATGTGGCAGTAAAAGAGGACGTGTTACCGCGTATCAGAGGCACTGATATATGCTATAAAAGGGAACACATATTCAAAATATCTCGTGTAGTGTCGTACAACTCGTCCACTTCTGTTTTCGTGAGCAGTAAAGAGAACTGAATGTTGTTACTGTCTGTCAGCATTCCATTCATACGCAGAAGGTATAAATGCATTCCATTTTTATGTAAAGAGTCCTAAACCCCCTAGAACAGTGGTGATGCAACACGTTTTTTTGATGTGAATAAGTGCAAGTAAACAACGAACTTACGGCTCCTTTCACGCTACCTCATTATCACTGAAAATAGTATCTTACATGACATAGGCTAGTCCTGGAAGTTTTGCTATTACAACCAAGTAGTTGTATTGTAACTGTTCCCATAAGGGGTTTATTTGTCCAATTATAATGTAGGGGTGCCCAGAACCCCTATCGCTACTCGGAAGATTACCATTTTGACGAAGAAATAGGAGAGGGGAAAAGAAACGCGCTAATCCAGTGCCTGAAGGCGTCACTTCCTTCGTTGTTCTGACGTAAGAGCTATGACAGCTCAGCAACGTGAGGGAAAATCGTAGTCTTGGTGGAACCGTCTGCTACAGCTTCTCAGCTATTAGCAACTATTAAAAGTCATCAAAAGATTTAAGCTGCCATCAACAAAAATTTGGAAGAAAATTTACGTACTCAGTACTTTCCAAGTAGGTGGCTCCTTGCACATTTGGCTTTTTGATGTTCATGGTCACACATCTTAGGCTCTTGCCCATTTAAATCAGTATTCGCCGTCTGCTGCCAGTTTATAAGTGAAGTTCCTCCTTTCTGGATTATTTTGGAATTTCTATATTTTTAATGAAATAAATCGCAATTAGGTTTAGATGCAATACCGAGATGCGGCGAATGAAAATTTGTGCCCGGCCGGGATCCGAACACGGGATCTCCTGCTTACTAGCTAGACGCGTTGACTACTCCGCCACCGAGAACACAGTGAGCAACCAGTCTGCAGAGAACTCTTCCCTGCACGTCTCCCGCCACACCCAAATCTCCATTCGCCACGCAGTCTCTTTCCTATAGGCTGTGGTTATAGGAAAGAGACGGCGTGGCGAATGGAGATTGGGTGTGGCGGGAGACGTGCAGGGAAGAGTCATCTGCAGACGGGTTGGTAACTGTGTCCTCGGTGGCGGAGTGGTCAGCGGGTTCGAATCCCGGCCGGGCACAAATTTTCATTCGATGCAATTCGGTATTGCATCTAAACCTAGTACAGTGAAGCCATAACTGATCGCAAATTGCGATTTATTTCATTAATTTGAACGCTGTAATGTCGTCTAATATATTTCTTTATTTGTAATTGTTTAACGGATATGAAGAATCTGAAAATATCTACCGTATGCTGTTATGTGCATGATAAGTTCATTCTGAGTTAAGAGCTGTATCTATCGCCTACTGTGTTATGGAGACGTTTGACAATGGAAATAGTTCTGTGATCATTTTAACTAGGCCTTCACCTGTCAACGATGTCAGGAGGTGGCAGAAATGACTTGCTGTTCGGGTTCTACGTTATAATATAGGTTCCTTCTCTGCTGTTGGGTAATTGAAGTAATTTAATGATACACAGTCTGCCGAAGTGAAGTTCAGTTGAAATGGTTGGACGAAATTACTGACTCCCAAGTAAGTTTCATTGTTAGTAAAAATCTCTTATATAGTTTATTGAAACAGATTTACTTCATGACACAATACCGTCTCTGTAGCAACGCCACACAGGGATCAGCATATAGTAATGATATTCCAGTCGTTTTCTAAATCTCATGTTCACAAAGCACCACGAATGTATTTATGAAATGAATCGCGGATTATTGATTGGTAGGAGAAAACATTAATACAGTATTTATGGAATTTTCTACACAATCACCATAAAAAATAAAAAAATAATAAAAAAAAAGATTGAAAATTAAAATTGACTTCGATGATGTCTTAGGTGGAGGTGTGTAAAGAATGAAATCGTAACAGCTGTCAAGATGTGTTTATTCCGACACTACCGGTTTCTCATCGGTAAAGATGCATCTTCAGATGGATGACATAAGAAAATGATTACATAATAATTGGGACAGCATCCAGCTTTCAGGGTACCTTTTTAAAACATTCCCACAACAGGGTGTGGTCGTCTTTAGATAATTTTGTGGGAATGTTTTAACAAGGTATCCTGAAAGCTGGATGCTGTACCAATTATTATGTAATCATTTTCTTATGTCATCCACCTGAAGATGCATCTTTACTGATGAGGAACCGGTAGTGTCGGAATAAACACATCTTGACAGCTGTTGCGATTTCATTCTTTACACACCTCCACCTAAGACATCATCGAAGTCAATTTTAATTTTCAATCTTTGTTTTTTGTGGTGATTGTGTAGAGAATTCCATAAATATGTATTTAAGCTGTGGTTGCCCTTTTAAGAAAATTGTATGTGATTAATATCTTACTATAATATTAGGATGCCGACATTCAGGTAAGGGACTGAGGAAGCATAGTATTTTGGCGATTTACTTCTCTCCTTGCCGTCAATGTGAGACGTTCCTTCGATCTTCACACTGCGCTTGAAGAGGGCAGGTACGTCTGAACCACCTCGGGTCGCCTGACATTCGTCTCGCTGAAGTTTTAATTAAGAGCTCTCGGCCAAAGTTCCGTTATGCAATTCGAGTAGCGCGCCACTTCACAGCCGCTCGCCTTCAAGCTATCAACATTTTCCATTAAATCTTAACACTCGAATTTCCGAATCCGACTGAGATTAACTCTTAATTGTGTTTAAATCCTGCAGTGTTGTTGAGAACTTAATGTCTTCGAAATTGCCATTTTAACTGGACAATGCGCCGTCAGAAGAGAATCTCCACTGACCTGATTAAAAACTGAATAAAGAAGGAAAATGGCGCAGGGGTTGGACGAGAAAAGAGAGGCCCCACTGGCGCTGAAGCTCTGCTGCGCCGACTCGACGGAGGTCAATTCGACACGAGATTAACACGCGGAATATTAAATTCCTCCTGTCTGATACCAAAAGTCTTCAGCACATGCAGGAGATCTACAATTTAGACATACGGTAATCCTTTTATTTTTCACGTGAAAAGGCATCCTTTATGAAATTTATCTAATGGAGGTGACGTCGCAGGACACTAAACCACTATTACTAATGTTAGGCGTTACAGCAAACTGTACGCAATAACTAGTGCCTGGAGACTTTTTAAACAATTTCCACATACTGTTGTCTTAGTAACACTAGTTTTTATTGTGACAAGAGTGTCCTGTTAAATACAGCCTCACCATTAACAGGACAATTATCATTCTTTCATGACCATACAATAATTGTTTTATTATTAATCACAATAATTGTGGGATACTCACTAAGATATATATCATTAACAAAATACACAAACCGAAACATACTTCATGGTCATATAACTGACACCATCTGAGCAGCATTACCAGCAATTATATTAATATTTATTGCACTACTATAATTACCATTATTATATTGTCGCGAGACACCACGTAAACCGACTGCAGGCGTAGCGCAGGTGATAGCGTCACCGACTGCGGTGCTGAAGGTCGCCGCTTCAATCCCGCCCACCGGCAAAAATTTATTTCTTTGTAATTAACAATTCCAGAATGTTCTACATCTTTCTTATGTTCACTTGTAAATTCTACTTGTTTCTTATGTTAACTGTTCTAATTTCTGGTACATTCTGTCTGGGTATAAATTGCAGAGCACTCTGCCCGAGAGGCAGTCAGTGCATCGTGTATGTTAAGTTCGTAATAAACGTGCTTTCAGTATAAGTGCTGTGTTCGGTTGACTTCGAAGTTAAGCCTGCTCCATTTCAATGCGACAATATTTATTTGACGACTCATCAGATGCCATAATTACAATTAAAACAATTGAACGACAATGACATTGAAGATATGAGTATTCAGACTTTATTAATGTAGAATTCGACACATACATAACCCCTGAAAATGAATCAAATAAAGAAGAATTTCGATTATTAGAAGTTGATAACCGAACAACATCACCAATAAATACAGAAGTACAAGTATTAACCAGAGCACCTGACGTACTACACTCATGACCAATTCCATCCCAAGGAATTAAAATAGACGCAACACCTGGACGACTAAATCAAGGAATATTTATAATTAACCGTACAGGATTAGTTTTTGGATAATGCTCAGAAATCTGTGGAGCTAATCATAGATTCATTCAAATTTTAATTGAAAGAACTTCAGTAAAACTTTTTATTAAATGATTATCCAATATAATATAAGAAGTTAGTTAAGATATAACATTAGAATGTCAATCTAAAATAACTACGAATAGTACATTTGATACATCAGATGACTGAAAGTAAGTAATGGTCTCTTAAACCAAAAAATAGTACATTAACATTTACTTCTGATGAGGTAAACTATAAACTTAATCCCTCAAATATTACCGATAATATGATTTTCACTATTTATTATATTTTCAATAACAATAATATTATTTAACCAATTAAACTTTTTCTCTTACAAACCAAACAAAATTTAAAAAATAACAATAAAATTAAAAAAAATCAACTGAATATGATAAATCTATTTTCAACATTCGATCCATCCAGTAATTTATTTAATTTATCATTTAATTAACCAGAACATTCTTAGGATTATTATTAATTCCATCCTTATTTTGACTAATACCCCGATTAATTAATGTTTTATGAAATAAATTAAAGTTAAATTTACATAATGAATTGCAGAGGTATTTGTGTTAGGCTATTAAAATCCTTCAGCTAACTCTTTATTGCAATTACATTTAAATTAATTTCAGTGCGATAAAATCAGGATGATAAATGTACTAAAGGTGAGAATATTGTTTTCCTCTACTTTGATGAGAGAAAGTTAAAACACTGGAACAGTTAATAGTATCCAATCATTTGATTATTTTTCTTTGTGCTACATCATTATTTAATCGTTGTGTTGCCGCCGAATTTCACTTAGACATAAAGTGAATTTGTGAACTACGTGAAATATCAAGAAGTGTCGATGTTCAGGGAACTACAATCTTACTTAAAATACTTTAGATAATAATAAATATATAAAAAAAGTTAACTAATACCATACTAGCTGTGTAGAGAGACAAGGGATATTGACGTGTAAATTAAGTATACAGCACGTCATATTTGCAGAATCTTTTCGTTTTAATCTGCAGTTCTACGAGGAATAAGTATTAGATACGTGATGTGAAACTATAGTCGTACTTTCAGCATGGCACATATTTCCGTTCCACCCGAGGGTCTCGGATTAAAGCGATCCATTCGAAACCGAGGGGTCGCGGTTTCGGGACTCGGTAGGAACACCGAATTTTTCAGTTTTCGTCTTCACCCAACGTTGACCTCTCAACGATGTGACGGTAACGAGAAACGACACGACGTTCAGTTTCCACGTTAAACTTTCCCCGGATGGGTGACTGGCGTCTGTTAGTGGCACCCAATCGAAAGACTTGCAGCAGGTCACTGAGACACACCACACTATTAGTATTACCTACTACCAACACCAATTGGAAAAATGACGGTCAGGTGCTAGAGTTTGCGACACTTGCGCGGAGTGACACTTGCGGGGAAAGGGAATGTGTAGACACTTGCGGGGAGACCCGGACGCTGCAGGTAGTGAACAGGGTGTTCCAGAAGTAGGGATACACCACCCCAACTTCACGCCCTCCACCCGCTACCTGTGCCGTATCACAGACAAATATATGTTACTCTGTGGCCGTATTCAGGGAAAGGCCCACCGAGCGAGGTGGCGCAGTATTTTCGTCTACTTTGGCGATAGCAACCAAATTTTATAATCGTGTCTATTATGTAAAGATTTAGCAACACAAAACGCTTCAAGTCCATAACTTCACTGGTTTTAGAGTTCTGAATTTTTAATATGTTTTTAATGTTATTATAGAAAAAACAAATTTGGGACTCACACTACAATTTTCATATGGCAGATTTTGTAGGTACATTCACTAGACATAATTCAACGGTTCTGTGCATTCATCTTATGAGAAATATCA
Organism: Locusta migratoria; assembly: GCA_026315105.1. Classification (NCBI taxonomy): domain Eukaryota; kingdom Metazoa; phylum Arthropoda; class Insecta; order Orthoptera; family Acrididae; genus Locusta; species Locusta migratoria. The sequence goes on from CM048749.1 coordinate 417,754,505, forward strand.
GTCATTTGTTTTCAGTGTTTATTTGAAATTTCTACATTTAAGTTTCTTTAATTATCAGTACTTAAATGTGGTGATGAAATAAATAAATTACGTGTGTATGTGTAGTCTTATGCGGCCAAACTACTTAGGTCATCGGTCGCTAGGCTTACACACTACTTAATCTTACTTAAAATATCTTAGGCAAAGTACAAACAAACACACCCATGTCCGAGGAAGGACTCGAACCTCCGACCGGACCGGCAGCGCAATTTGTGACACAAATTACATGTTTGATAATAGTAATGCATAGAAGTATGAAATCACATCAAGACTACTTCCTGCAAAAATTTTGACAAAAAAAGTTGACTCTGACTTTAGAAAAACAAAATTCTGGTATAATGGATTTTAAAATTTTATCAAAAAATGAATGTTACTACAAGAGATACAGCCATTCAAATTTACAAGAACCATAACGTTTTCACTTCCTGAGTAAATGTGCAGCTTCTAGTAGTTTCAAAACCACAGTACCCTTTTTCTTGAATGTTCTGAATATAAATCTTCACACAGACTTCTTGAGGAGGAGAGTGATACGGATATCTGATTGTAAACCACTGCCTATTACCTTAAACCTTTTTGACTGTACTGGAGTTCCGCGTATTCCGTAATTTATATTTATACAGTTAACAGGCAATGTAGTTTATAAACAAATATTGGCTGCCAATTTAGCTTCATTTTTCCTGGAAGTCTTGCAACTTGTTTCTGCCTGTTGGTTTATGCCAAGTTCGGAGTAAAAATGGTTCTATATAACGTTGATAAAAAACTGAATTTATCTTTAGCATTTTTCGGTGTGTGACATTCCCTTACACATTCCGTATTTCATACATGTAGTTGTTATTCGAATACAACCAAATCGTTTTGGGGTCTACTTTTAAACGCTTCAAATATGTAAAATACTCATTGACTTATTATTAACGTTTTTAATTGAAGGTTTAAGGTTGCGTCTCCTATTAAAAAGCATAGTAGCTATTTTTAAAGAGATGGAAGTTGCGTAATAGTGGGGTTGACTACATAGCGATCAATTACATCAACGTATCTGTGCAGGATGCCTAATGTATTTATTGCTTGCGCAGGTGTCTTGATATGCTTAGTGTTTTGAATAATATGCTTTTAGGAGGTATGACTGGAAAGTCATCGTCTTGTAGTGGCAGAGAATGTCTTAATAACTCTCCAAACATTATCACTATTAAAATACCTTTTTGTTTTCAGGAGGAACACTCAACGAATTAATAAGTAGTTAGAACAAGTTACTATATTGCTCTTCAGCTTGCAAAGGGTTGTGTAATTTCACCGAGTTTCGTGTTATGTTGACAGTGTGGAAACTTGACAACAGACTTCTTGGTGTGCCTGTACCCAGGAAAAGCCATCAGCCGCCCCAAGGGCCCCGGGTTCCCCGCAAGTGTCACTCCGCGCAAGTGTCACTCCCCGCAAGTGTTCCAACCCCCAGGTGCTATTTAGGGGGGTATTTTGTGTGATATTGTGACTCGTGATATTTGACTTGACTGCGTTATTCTGGAAGTAAAGCACTAAAGAATCAATAATGACAGTAATATCAATTAGAAGTGTGAATGCCAGAAATATAGGGGTTGACTAGACTACATGTACGCACAAAAATGAAGGAATCCCTCCCATGCTTGACTGTAGGAGGCAAACATGCAGTATCGTAAACTTCTTTTTCGGTTTGCCGCGGTGGAGTGTCTGGGCGTTCTAAACCGCCTTGCTGTGGAGCCGCGGTTGCTCGACGTCGGGGGTTCGAGTCCTCCCTCGGACGTGGTTGTGTGTGTTGTCCTTAGGTTAGTGTAACTTAATTTAAGTAGTTTGTAAGCCTAGGGACTAATAACCAAAGAAGTTAAGTTCATAGATTTACAAACATTTGCACTTTTTTTTTCTTTTGGCGTTTTCGTTGCATAAACCGAGTTGATATAGGCAGCAATGTACGTGATGATTCACCAGAGAATACCACTTACCTACAGTCATAAAATGTCCTGCTTTTATCATCATAGTGCTGCTACTTCTTTCGCAGTTTTGCGTTGGGTTCCTTCATTAAGGGTTTAGAAAGTTTTTATCGAAAAAGTATTCTTCAAATGAGTGTTCAGTTTTGCAGTCGCTTTTACGGTGATAGTTTAATGTTGTCTGGCCACAATTTCGTCCACGGTTCTTGGAGTGATACTATTGTGTCTGTCATTTAATTATGGTTAAAGCGTGTGACCTAGTTTGCATTCAAACAAGAATGTGTCACTGGCCGTGTGTGGCGTGACTGTTACAGATGAAATTTACCAACGAAACTATGTGATGAACCTGTCTATTAAATAAACTGATTAAAGTATAAATTTCAATGTGATTCTGTCCTTGGAGTCTATTAAACGCATCTGACAATGAACTTGGTAAAAATACGTGTGATTGTTAAGGGCACAACGGATAACACATAAATGAAGGCAAACTGTTACTTAATTGTAATTAAAATTATAATGTCGTGTATTTGAAAAGTAATGTCAGCTGAGGTTAAATCAATTTTTTATTTTATTTTATTTTATTTTATTTTATTTATTTATTTTTTAGCGTACACAATATACTAGTGACCAGGCTGTACTCAAACAATTAAGTTGCAGAAGTTATGCAGATTGATCTCATGAAGGATTGTATTTTATTTAATATTTTTGTCAGATTGTATGTCAATGACTTGTTCAAAAATAAGTATGTTCAAATGTTTGTATAGTCTATGGGACTTAACTACGGGGTCATCAGACCCTAAACTTACAAATTACTTATGAACTACTTACGAACTAACTAATACTAAGGACGGCACAAATATCCTCGCCCGAGGGGGGATTCGAACCCCCGACCGTAGTGGCCGTGCAGACCGTGACAGGAGCGCCTTAGTCCCCTCGGCCACCGCGGCCGGCTGACTTGCTTTGTCAGAGGGGAATAACACAAGACAAAATTAATCTCCAGAATGATGAAAGGAATTGGAACTGGTAAGTGACTTCAGGTTAATTCAAGACTAGCAACTTAACTAACTTCATTAATAAGAAACGCTAAGTACCTACTACAACATTAATACTGCAATTACAATAATAAGTACATAAATGTACCATTTTCTTTGAAAGAGCAAATACGTATTCACAGCTAGTGATATAATGGTCCCCACAACAGTGCAGACCATTGCCCTTCCAAAGTAATTAAGCAGAAATATTAATGCAATGCCGCTACCTAAGCTACCAAACAACTGACAGACTGCGTCTGCTTCACACAAGCTTCACTCTCCGAGTCTACCTACAGATAGACGTCTCGCCACTTGCAGACTGCCTTTTTCGCTACTACTCAGGTCAGGTCAGAGATAATGCATACTCTCTAGATTATCGCACAGATTACCAAGTACATTCAAAATGAAATCAGAATATCACATAGAAATGGAATATGCCAGCGTACAGTTCAAATACCAAAAAAATGTGCTCAAGGCAGAATAACACTAAAAATTTTAATAAAAGTATGCCCATGGCAGAATATGTGTACTCCTTTCAAGAGATGTCGACTAATGTCCACTATTCGTGTTCACCAATGATTAGTTACCTTGTTCTATGTACGCTGTCATTACCGACTATACTGTCACTAGTAAAACATTAAGTAATGCAACTGTTTTCGTCACAGATGTTTCTACGAACTGCACAACGACTGGACTCTTTGATAGTCGAGAGATTATGCATTTCACGATCATTTGCGCTGAAATTCGCGAAACAACAAGTATAATATACTGCAAGATAAAGCCCACGAGTCCGTACGTCAATATCGTGGATAGCGGTCACGACTCCGTGTTGACATCTACGCAGTTGGTGCATTTTACATCAAGATGTCGTACATTGCTTGGTGTTCATATTATCTAGGCCACCCTCTACATGTGCTATGGAAACGGTACTAAATTCACGCATTGCGTATTACATAAATTTCCCTTTTTAATTTTGAAGGTATAAAAGACGATTGCAGTAAAAAAGCGTTTGTAAACTGCCAGTAACCGAATACACACTAGAAGCACCAGTAACTAAGTAATTGGAATATGTCTCCATTAACAAGTACAGAACTGAAGTATTTTAACTACCCTGTGGAATTCAGTGCCTACTGCATGTTGCATCCGGTATAATATTGACGCTTCAGTTATACTGTAGAATACAAATATGAGAGCAGTATCATATTAGTTCTTATTGATACCCTCACCCTTTATTGCAAGACATTAATTCCAAATACTGTATTTTTCTGTGTTAAGACTGTGGTTGCAAGTCACTACAGTTTGCTTATTCAGGAAAAATTACCATGTCCTGGTCCCTCCGAGTATGCCTATTCTGCAAGGGTATCTTTGTACTAAGATAGAGAAAGATATTCTGTGTCAGAAAACATATTATAGCCCCTGACCTGGGGCAGTATGTCGGAGTCAAAACGTCTCCTTGAATTGCTCCTTATTTCAGTCTGTAAGCAACAGTGGAACACTCCCCCCCCCCCCACAAAAAAAAAAAAACAAAAAAAAAAAAAAAAAAAAAAACGGCGAGTAGCCACTTCTGAGGCATTAATCTGTCCGTCTTGGAGGTTGTGGTGCGTTGCCGTCTGTACGTGGGCGAGAGTGTAAGCGTGAGTGTAGTTCCTTTTATTTTATTCCAGCAGTGAATTGTCTTGTCTTTGGTGCTGTGCCGAAGGTTATGCTACCATTATTGATCTGGGAGTGTTAATATCACCAAAATAACTTCCAAATAATAAATACAAACGTTTTTGTTGTGCATGAAATACATGACTTAAAAAAAGTCTGTAGTTCGTCCAAAAACTTTAAAACACATATTTCGATAATTAATGCACCGTATTAACACAGAAAACAATGAATTTTAATTATTACAAAGCTGTTTTCATAATGTGGGACTGAAAGGGTTAACAGTTGTTATGCTGCCTCTTTCTGAAGGGAAGTTGTGCATCTTAGAGGTCGGCGGACATTATCAACTTCGAAATGTCGTGCAAACTGTATTAGAAACAACTTATGTCATTAGAAAAGGAGTGCGTTCATTGTACTCATTCTCAAAATGGACCAAGGAGGTTAATACAGCGAATTACACAATTCTTTGTGGACGAGAGAGCCAAAGTACGGTAGATCCGAGAGGTACAACGAGATCTCGAAGAAATGGGAATTCTATAACCGAAGATTCAGAACAGGGTGACTTTTAAATAAATAAATTAAAAAAAAAAAAAAGATTCAGGCCTTACCATGTTTCGAGGAGGAATTGGACGCCGAACAAATCATGATATAAATATCAATTTAATACAAATAAACAATCACTGAGACGAATTTACGTCTCGAATATGTCAAAGACATTATTGATAAATCTGTAGCTTTGAATTAAAATTTGTGAAGTGGCTGGGAATCGAACCCGGACCTCCATGCTTACTAGGCAGACGTCTCAACCGTTTGACCACCAAACCACCAACGATAAAAGCGCCTTGGAATAGTCTAGTAAGCATGGAGGTCCGGGTTCGAATGCCGGCCACATCAAAAATTTTATGCTTCAGATTTATCAATATTGTCTTTGACATATTCGAGAGGAAAATCCGTCTCAGGGATTGTTTCTTTGTATTAAATTGATATTTATATCACCTTAACAGGATTGTTCCAATATGTCCATTTCCGAGGTGCTATTCCGCTGCATGTGGAGCCTTGACAGTAGTGGCAATTATCTTTGGAACACAGAAGCTGAATTAAAGTTTGTGACGTGGAGGGAAATCGTACTTAGACTATTCCAAGGCGCCTTAATCGTTAGTGGTGTGGTAGTCTAACGGTTGAGACGTCTGCCTAGTAAGCATGGAAGTCTGGGTTCGATTCCCGGCCGCATCACAAAATTTTAATTCAATGCTTCAGATTTATCAATAAAATCATCATGGTTGAGAGTGTTCCAAAGTACGAGAATTAAAGTATATTGGAACAACAGGAACAACAAAAGAAGCTGATGCGAATTAACGTGGTCCTAGGAAGTCCAGAACGGAAGGAGTTGAAAGCTCGAGTGACTCGGTTACGAGAGGACGGAGAGCAGCGTGTTGTGCAGAGAGCGGCCCTTCAAGAAGCGCCTGGTGGGCCGGCCACCGCGCGGCGCGGCGACCGCAGCCGCCCTGGCTGGGCCCTCGGCCATCAGCGCTACACCAGAAACGCATCAGCGCCGACCTCAGCCCGCGGTGACGACCGGCGCACCGTGCTGATCCGAGCGGGAGGAGCACAGCTCTCCAGGAGAAGCGCAGCGCCTTTCATTAAGCCTTTAAATCCGGCCGACCGCGCCAACGGCTCTCGCACAGTAGCCAGCAGACAGCACTTCCGAGCCAGCCACTTTCCTCGGAGCTCAGAACAGAAACGCCTCCCTCAGTTAAAAAAAAAAAAAAAAAAAAAAAAAAAAAAAAAAAAAAAAAAAAAAAAAAAGAGAGAGAGAGAGAGAGAGAGAGAGGGAGAGAAGGCTTTGTCAAAAGGACACCAGCAAGCGAAAGTTTATACGATGTACGTTCTGAAAGCGTGATTTTTTCTTCATCGTGATACAAGAACATTGCGTTTTGCCGACGACATTGTAATAATCTCAGAGACAGCAAAAGACCTGGAAGAGCAGTTAAAGGGAATGGACAGTGTGCTGAAAGGTGCATATAAGATGAACATTAACAAGAGCAAAACTAGGGTAATGGAGAGCAGTGTAAGGAAATCAGGTGATGCTGAAGGAATTAGATTGGGAAACGAAGCAATAAAGGAGGTAGATGAGTTTTCTTATTTGGGCAGTAAAATAACAAATGATTGTCGCAGTACAGAGGATATAAAATGCAGAATGGCAATGGGTAGGAAAGCGTTCTTAAAAAAGAGAAATTTGTTAACATCGAATATTGATTTAAGCCTAAGGAAGTCTTTTCTGAAGGCATTTGTATGGAGTGTTGCCTTGTATGGGAGTGAGACATGGACGATAAACAGTGCGGACAGGAAGAGGATTGAGGCTTTTGAAATATGGTGCTACAGAAGAATGCTGAAGATTAGGTGGGTGGATCGCGTAACTAATGAGGAGGTATTGAACAGAATTGGAGAGAAAAGAAATTTCTGGCATACCTTGACTAAAAAAAGACATCAAGGAATTGTGAATTTAGCATTGGAGGGAAGTGTGTGGGGTAAAAATCGCAGAGGAAGACCAAGAGATGGATACAGTAAGCAGATTCAGACAGATGTAGGTTGCCGTTCTTATGTGGAGATGAAGAGGCTTGCTCAGGATAGGGTATTGTGGAGAGCTGCATCAAACCAGTCTCCGGACTGAAGACCACAACAACAACGTGATACAAGCAAGTGATATACGAATCCGCAACAGTTGCTGGTTCTACAGCAGAGGGGGTGACAGCGGAGGAGCAATTCATTCATTTCCGTGTCCGGTCGATCAGCATTTCCAAAAAATTGCAGCTGCGATAGCTTTGTCATTTCCTTCGTAAACATCTTGTGTTGTCCAGGAGGGGGCATACGAGTAGTTGGCTTGGATATTCTTCAGTCCCACTGACGCAAGAGGTGTCTGCGCTCGCTGGAAGGATTCCCCACTTTTTCAGCTTGGTCTTGCAAAAAATTTTCAAATGTCTGTAAATCTATCGGACCAAACTGCGTGGTTATCAGTTCGTAGCTTACAATGTACTTAAACCTAGGTAAACTAACCTAAGGACAACACACGCACCCATGCCCCAGGGAGGACTCGAACTCCACGGCGACCAACCGCGCGCTCCGCAGCGAGGCGCTTTAGTCCGCTCGGCTACTCCACCGCGGCTTGGTCTTGCATTGGGGGACGCCCACTCTTAGGCGGTTGAGGGACCTCCATACAGATTATTGTAGGTTTGCGCCAGGAGCTATTTCGTGTTTCTGCGATACCTCTGCGGGCAGCGAACTCTTCCATGTTGCGAGAGGGTTTGCCTCTGGTGCTCCCTCTAGTGGCGCAGTCCTAGCAAGGATTTAAGGCGGGATCTTGCTGCCTGCTGACCATAAAGAGGATGTCGGTGGTCAGTCTTCTGCTTTGTTCTGTCATTGTCTGCAGCAATGGCATTCCGAATATTTGGTGGGGCTATTCCAACAATCGGATACAATTTCTGCCCTGGTGTTGGCTTCAAGCATCCGGAGATGATCCTTGCTATATCGTTGACCGCAATATCGACTTGGTTAGAATGCGCTGAAGCGTTTCACACAGGAGCAGCATAGTCAGCGGCTGATACACAAAGCGCAAGTGCAGAAGTCCTTAGGACATGCGCGTTGGCTCCCCAACTGCTGCCAACCAGCTTCTTAAGTATCTCATTAGAAGCACAGACTTTTTGTTTCACGTTCAGACATTGCTGCCTATACGTTAGAGCCCTGTCCAGAGTGACACCTAGGTAGACTGGTGTTGGGCAATGTTTCAGTTGCTCTCCTCGCCATGTGATGTCCAGTTTGTGCTGCGCCTTTCTGTTTCGTAGGTGGAAGGCGCTCACTTGAGTTTGAGTAGGTCAGTTTTTCGCCTGGCCGAGAGAACGCACATTCCTCCGCCCGCAAGGGGAGCGGCTCGAGGGGTGTCAGGAAGGTGGTCTCGCCTTCTACACGTTGGCTTTTTAGGGGGGAAACCTCAGGATAGGCTCATCCACTTGGCGACGTGAGTTCTGGAGATGCTGCGCGCTGGTTGGAGGGCGTGTGTGACGCGGCCGGCGTGGAGTCCTCTCATTGGCGGAAGTGATTCTTAACTTCCTAAGGCGTAGTAACATCTAGATATACCCCCAGCGACTCGTCGTGGAGGGCGCACTCTCTCTATTGAGGTTCAGCATCTGCACTGTATCTCGGCGGCCGAGTTTATGCTCGTCGTCGGAGAAATAGACCTTTCATCTGCAGGCGTTGTAGCGCATTTGTTGCTACATTACATGCGGTACTTCCGTAATTACGGAGCGACGCATAGCGATCGGCATAATAAGCGGGTCTTACGTGTGCTCTGAGGGTGAGCCTTAAGCCTAGCGGTATCAAGTGCTGCGTCTGACGCTTCTCGTCTGGCTACGATACATGCAGGTCGTGTTTGGGACTTTATACGTCCATTCTAGTAGTTAAAGCTTGCAAGCGTATTTTGAGGCATCTATGGTGGACTGGCGGAAGGTTTGCAGCACCATCGGAAGCAGGTAGCAGCCACGACGAGACCACACACGGTACAGTGTGCTAATAATTGCTCAGGGCTCCTTTCCTTCCACTGAACTCAGCTCAGCTTGCGTTTGACGTGTTTTTCGCGTATTTTAACTCGTTTGCGACACCCGCGTTCTGTGACCCTACTTGTAATTTACTGATTAATTCGTGACAGGTACACGAGATCAGACGTTTTCCTAAGTTCATGTAACATTATCGTCTATCTCATTCTGCGCCTACAAGCCTGTGAAATTCGTGTATATGTTCATAATCTTTACATTCAATCATGTTCCTTTTTTCACAAATAATTAAATCGTAATTTGTTTTATAAAAAATTCTCGTATCACTCAGACCACCAACAAACCCACTCCTGACCCAGGGGACCCATTTAGAATTTTGGGGGGGTTTGGGAGCTGAAGTGGTACCAGTTCAGCATAAGAATTTAGCTAGCCACGATTTTGGTGGACTTCTCTTGCCTCAGGGGCTACCACAAAAAGAAATATACGACAAGCGTTACTGTTGCGCCGAAAGGCGAGGTAAGAGAGTAGACAGTATAAGACTGCCCAAGCGTGAGCAACGCAAAAAAATATTCTGAACGTGCCTCTGAACGTTTCCCAATACCATAGGAAAACGTCACTACATTCACAAAGACCAAAGCTACTTTTCTGTACAGAAATTAAGACTCCATATTGGCTGTCACGTGAAGCACATATATACATAAAAAAGTGTTGCATCACCACGATTCTAGGGTTTCGTGACCATTTACATAAAAATAGAATAGAGATATAAAAATCAACATTTCATGAAAAGAGTTGCTTGTTAATAATATAGACATTCTGAATTGGTGTTCCATATGTGCACTCCGTAGCAGGTCCTAGGATTTCTTTCTGTCACTTTCCACTTCCTTCACCTCTGGCAGTGTTGCTGATGTGAAAAATACCGAGTAGCACCGTGGTTTGGAACCACGTTACTCTGTACGTCCCCCTATAACTGGCTGGGTAAGTCAGTTCGAAGATCGGAGGAAGGCAACGGCATACCACCTCCAAACAGAACCATGCCCACTGTGGTGTTCAAACCAATCTTCGGATTGTTGACTGCTTTACCTTTTTTTTTTACCTTATTACAGCGTACACGACTACCCCTCGTCCGTCGTGGAACAGTGTGCCCTAGATCAAGGAAGTACGTGCACCATAAATCTACTAGCGGATCAGTAATACAAAAACGTTTGCTTAAGTGAAATGTATTTAACGTTGAAATTATGAAATTTCTTGTGTTACATTCATTTTGAAGTGAATAGATCACACATTGTTTTATAATAATCATGCATAAGTACATAGTCTATAAACTGTATAAAGATGCATCGATGGGCAAAAGAATTTGGTACAGTAAGTAATTCTGAAAAATTACAAAAAAAATTCTTCTTTAAAAATTTTGTATACTGTGGGACCTTTCTTAATGAGCATAATTCGCTTCTAAGTCTTGCCTTTTTAATCCGAAACAGTCGTTAAGCAAAATACATTTTTCCGTCGTTAGCCAGGTAAAAATAGTTACAATGTGTTCCATTCCGAAAAATACGTCGTTCAATATAAAAGAAAACTGAAGAGAAGAAACTAGATTACTTTTGTTTCCTAGAAATAACATAGTTTTGGTGCGGTTCGTGAGGACGAGATAGGGGGTGGGGTTCGCCAGAATTTTTTACTTGGAAGGGGGTTGCGTATTAGAGAAGGTTGGAATACACTGCCCAAGATGATGAAGGGACCTTTGCTCCAGACTGTCCTACTCGTAACCGGACATTTGGCGTAGCCTTTTCAAAGAATCCTAGACATGTCCGATAGCGTTCATATCTGGAGAGTATGCTGGCCATTGTAATTTTGATATATCGTTATCATGAAAGTACACGCGTACGATGAGCGCAAGAATTGTTATCCATTAAGACGAATCGCTCACTGAAATGCTTTCGAAATGTTTGCATCAGAAGCAGACGGATGCCATCCTTGTGTAACCGTTTGATTGTCGTATACAATGTACGGTGGCCCCACATAATGCCACCCCGGAACATCAGGAAACCACCACCTTGATGCACTCGTTGAGCAGCGTGTCTAAGACATCCAGGTTGACCAAGGAGCCGCCAAAATCGTCTCCGTTGGTTGACTGGTTGAAGGTAGATGCGAGTCATATGTGAACAGCACTTTACAGCAATTCTGACGAGTCAATTGAGCATGCTGTTGGGCTCAATCGTACTGCATGGTATATGGATGCCATGGACGTCGGAAATGGAGTTGCATGTCAAACAGCCTATTACAACATCATGTGGCTGCACGAAAATCACTGTTCAGCATGGTGACGTTCCTCTCAGGATTTGTCCCAGATGAAACCCGATAGTAGGGGTCGTCAGCTGCTGTTGTAGCCTTTGTGAGGCAGAGCTACACAAGTCATCGACGGTTACCGTGTCTCTGTACCTCCTGCAGGTCCGAACAACATCGATTTCGTTCATTCCAAGAAACTTTGCTGCACGAGAGTTCCTCCTGACACAAAGCAACAATGCTGGTACATTCAAATTTCGGAACTGATGTTCTAGGCAGGCAGATTTACAGTTAACATAAGCCGTGTACTTATCACTGGAACTGGCATGCTGTTCTACCCACAGTGTCGCATTGCCACTGCTCATGCATGGTTGTTTCCATTTTTGGCGGGCTGATTGAACTCAATGAACAATATAAGGAACTGTGTTCTTAATGAAATACACAAACTCTTCTTTTAGGAGTTTCTTCAAATGTTCAAATGTTTGTGAAGCTTATGGGACTTAACTACGGGGTCATCAGTCCCTAAACTTACAAACTACTTATGAACCACTTACGAACTAGGACGGCACAAATACCCATGCCCGAGGGGAGATTAGAACCCCCGACCGTAGTCGCCGTCCTGACCGTGAGTGGAGCGCCTCAGTCACCTCGGCCACCGCGGCCGGCTAGGAGTTTCTTCCTGCTCATCTACCAAATATGGAATTTATTATTCATAAGAAGGTAACAACGAATGGGCCTGGATTATTGTTTGGACAGATACAGCCCATTGCCATCACCAAGGACATATCATTAGTTAGAATTTCAGAAAAGCGCAACGGCAAATTCACACTCCAATCAGTTTGTACCACCTCAACGTGGAGAGTTATACTGCGGTTTGACATTACCGATCACAGTTGGGCCGCATTTTTTTTCTTTCTTTTTACAATATCTTGTAAGCAAGATTGTGCTCCTCCGCACAGTAGACAGACAGTTAAGTGGCTGCTGCAAAAGCATTTTGGAAATGCTCCATTTTTCAGCAGTCAGTTCCCTACTCGTTGACCTCCAAAATCTCCTGCTGATGATCCGCGTGACATCTGGTACTCTGCATATTGAACATCTGTTGCGCCACCTTTCTTCCGCTTTTGGCCTGATGACACTTTCAAAACTAGTGATTTACAGGACATTGTGTGTGGTACTGTGATAAAGATAACAGATGAAGTGCGGGAGATTGTCACTTTGAGTTAGTCTTTAAAACCACCGAAGGTTGCTAGAGTCAAAACCTTGTTTCAGGAGAGTTCCACTAACTGTCCATGACTTCAGAAGTGGGATGAATTTTCTGACAGCAGTATGTTGTATCAGATCCATTCCTTTTGAAAGTGCTCCTGTTTTATGAGAGAAGTGATTTTAATTTGCTGCCGCCATATAGGTGGCCAAATTTCACGATGTATATGCTATAAACGATAATCAATCTTAACGTAACGTTTGTCTCACAATGACACCGTGACCTCCGAATTTTTCAGATTGCTATTTCGAACTGAATGTTATAAAATGACTATAATTCAATTTATATGTGCAGTTCGGAGACCTTCTATTATGCCGACAGGCGCTGCGACCACTCCCGTTTCGGCAGTCACAACGAACGGCTCAGGCCGTCATACTGACAAAGTTATACACGAATGATCATTCGATTAACACCCAAGTAGCGTGCCATAAATGTTTAAAAACGTATTAACCGTGAAGAGCATTTTTATTATTTTGTTTTCGTAATGATTCTTTGATTGAAGTGAATGTAAACTGAAGTGCAACGTAACGTATGAATCGAGTAATAATCTGCTGTTTTACAGTTAGTGTGTGCTGTGTAAATGAAACTACCTGGCATCCCATAAAAACTGGAATGGATTTTTCAGTTGACTTCAGAGCCCACAAACCTCACTTAATTTTACATTCTCACATCAAGTCAGGGTATCGGCGACCTGATGAAATCCATCTGCGCTGGGACAACTGCATCTGAGAAGACTTTTTATAAACCAGACCCCGTCAACTACGCTGACGTGACAGAAAACAAATACGCCTTCCCCGTGTTCGGCATTGCGAATACAAGTAGCTACAGGTGTCCGCAGATCGTGATAACATGCGTAACGTCCTCTGGGTGGCGATAAATATATTTGAAAATAAATTGTCAATATTGTGATTATATTTTATATTGTCAGTTCCGTACTGTGGAAAGTCTTGATATTTATGCTACAAGACAGGAGTATCTCTATACTTATAAGACGAATTTCTTGTCTATCTGTTTTCTTATAACTCAAGATCCAGACAACCAAATAACGTGAAATTTGGTACACGTACACAAAATTACACGGGGAACGTTCCTAAACAGGTTTCGTTCCATTATTTGGAAAACCAACCAGAAAATTTGAGAAAAAGTGAAAGGACGTTTTTAATGTGTCCGTGTAAATCTATATCTTCCCACTGATCTTGATAAAATTTTTCACAACTGACCTTCAAAACAAGTGGAAGGGCACTGTTTACATAAAATTTCGTTCAGTGCATGGTGGAGGGTACTTATGGATTTCGCCAAAATCCACAGTTTTGCTCCGATCTTGATGAAATTTTGTACAGTTGATCTTGATAACAAGATGAAGGATACTTTCTACATAAAATTTACTTTACTTACAGACTTATATTGCAATCTCTATAGATATAAGTCGCATTTGTTGTTTGTTCCCTTATAACTCAAGATCCAGACAACCGAATAACGTGAAATTTGGTACACGTACACAAAGTTACATGGGGAAGGTACTCCAAATGGAACTGGGAAAAATGTTGTTTATCACATTACTTTAACATGAATGTAACGTTTATTACATGCAAATAAGCCGGCCGCGGTGGCCGAGGGGACTGAGGCGCTCCAGTCACGGTCTGCACGGCCACTACGGTCGGGGTTCGAATCCCCCCTCGGGCATGGATATTTGTGCCGTCCTAGTTCGTAAGTAGTTCATAAGTAGTTTGTAAGTTTAGGGACTGATGACCTCGTAGTTAAGTCCCATAAGCTTAACAAACATTTGAACATTATTGAACATGCAAATAAACGGTTTTGTAAGCTTCTACAGAAAACCTTATTTTAAGCCCGGGCAAAGCCGGGTACTTGCAGCTAGTACTGGATAAGATAGTTATTATAAGAGCGTTTATGCTATTACTCTGTGAACTGTATGTTAAATGAATGTTAATTACTTCGTTCTTGTCTGTTGTATAGTACATAGTTGCTGTTAAAGTCAGAACAATAACCAATGCTTAAGCTACGGCTTATGTTGGAATAGATATATGTATGAGGCTTTATTCCATTGTGGCACATGTGCTCAAAGACTGTTTTGCTCATTCAGATCGAGATTTAGACTACTGTGTGCAAATTATCCATGCTTAAAACATACACAACCAACATTGAGGTCGAAATATTTTACATGTTTGAACGGTTTGCTTTAAGGATTGATAATGACCACACAGTGGTCGAAATATAGATGTGAATAAAATATTTACGACTTATTGCTGAAAAATTTCTACAAAGGTGTATATATAATAAACAGAAAAGGAAAACTATGTAGCAAATTTGTTAAATGATAGAATCGCAAGTTGACTGCATTATTTTATTGTGTTTCGTCACAATATGGATTTCAGCTGTATAACCATTTTTAAGTGTAAAATTATGTCAATTGATTGGTACATGTAGGAAACAAAATCGTCATTCTTGAGTTGACATATGCACAACCATATGGGGCGCCAATAAGTAAAAGAAACATGTTCAGATGCATCTTGAACATATTAATGCCAAATGCATTTTGTAGAGCAATGAAGTACCACTCCATCACACACTGAGCACCAACTCATTGATACTTAAATGCATTACAAATTGCATTTGACATTAATATGCTGAAGATGCATCGGATCATGGTTCTTTTACTTATTGACGACCCACATGGTTTGCATATATGAACTGTTAATCTCAAGAATGCCGATTTGCTTTCCTACATGTACCAATGTATTGACATAATTGTACACTTGAGAAAGACTATACAGCCGAAATCTGGTATGTGACGAAACAAAATAATACAGTCAAATGGCGGTTATATCATTTAACAAATATTTCATGACTGTGGATCAAGAATACAACAAAATAATTTGAAAATGTTCTCAACAAGACTCTTTGTAATAATGGAGATGAAAATTACACCACTGGACATGCCATAAGGTCTGTGTATCCTTACGTAAAAATAACAAAAGTATCTGTACCGTTTTATAACTTACATTGTGTACTGTGGTTACTGCAAGAATAATTCTTTCGAATCTAAATTTTCAAAGTGATTTTATTGTATCTTTACCATTTTAAGTGTTTGACACTGTTGTCAACCATCTCCGCTGGAGAACATTTCGCGTGATATTTCACGATTGTTAATAAAACAGAGACAATCTATCAGTTTATGAACTAGAAGTTGTAAACCACTCTATTTTATATGTATTACGATTTTTAGCACCATTCCGGCCAGATATTTGCAATGTATATTGGTTCACAGCTAACACAAAGATATATTTGCCTTTAGAAGCTTTTTTAACAAAATACATCACAGACAATTTTTCATTATCAGATCAGAAAATCGTGTCTATCAAGCCGCAATACGAAACCAGTATTACATTATACGACTGAGCTCAGATTTGTCCACCCACGAATAACGGTTTTTGTGTATTGCTTGTGTCGAGAGGAGACGACATTACATGTACTGTCGTTTTAATACCAGATAGTGACAAGTTACTAATATCTTTGCAAGATCACATATCACAGAACTAATACAGCTTTGCCCTGTTGAAAACAGTTTCAATGTTGAAACTTCCTGGCAGATTAAAATTGTGTGCCGGAACCGGGACTCGAACCTGGGACCTTTGCCTTTCGCGGGCAAGCGCACTACCGACTGTGCTATCCCGACACGACTCACGATGCCGCCTCACAACTTCACCTCTGCCAGTACCTCGCCTCCTATTTTCCAAACTTCACAGGAGCTCTCCTGCAAACACGCAAGACTAGCGCTCCTGGAAGAAGTTGTGAGGCGGCATCGTGAGTCGTGTCGGGATAGCACAGTCGGTAGTGCGCTTGCCCGCGAAAGGCAAAGGTCCGAGGTTCGAGTCCCGGTTCCGGCACACAATTTTAATCTGCCAGGAAGTTTCATATCAGCGCACACTCCGCTGCAGAGTGAAGTTTCATTCTGGAGTTTCAATGTTTCATCGATGAATTTCGATCTGTTGAGGCAATTTTGATCACGTGTTGAAGGGAGATGACGAAACTCTGACCATGATTTTAAAGGAGAATGTGGGAAATTTTGTTACACTACATTTCAAATGCACAACTACACGTATTTCCTTGGAATGGATGACAATGGGAATTTAAACATAGAGAATCAGATATCCTTTTCTTATAAAATTCTAATATGGTGGATTTTCCGGAATAGCAACTTCTTACTTTTATCTTTAAATATTTAAACGTCCTAAGCTGCAAACCTATTTGAAAATACGTTGCTTACTTTTATTCACATACCGCATTTTGGAGAAAGTTTATAAGCGCGCAATAGCATTAACAAGACTCATTTATGGAGTAAATTTAGAGAACTGAATATACAAATTGCTGCTCCATAGTATATTTATTCCTTAACTCACTTTCCTTTCCCAGCTAAGATTTAAGTACACATATCAGTAGTAGGAATTAAAACAATCTACGTCATACTTGGAATCACTTACCTCAGGCAAAAATGTGGGCCTTTATTTAGAAAGCCCTGTTTTCCGTAACTCCGCTATAGACAGTCAGAGCTGAGAGAGCACACAATGAAATCCGAATCACTTTGAAACCAAATTTAAATACGAGTACAATGGAACACTTCTCAGTAGGTATTACAGAAAACAAAGAAGATAGCACAAATAGAAACACTTGGCGCTAACCTTCTTCACTATTCACTTTAAGTGATCTATCAGTAGTGGTGAAGGTAACAGGGGTAAAATATAGGGAACAAAGATTTGTATTAAACTTGTACAAAAGTCAGACAGCAATTACTGGAGTCGAAGGTCATGAAAGGGACGCAAAAATTAAGGGAGTAAGACAGGGTTGTAGCCTTTCCCCAATGTTGTTCAATATGTACAGTACATTGAACAAGCAGTGAAGGAATGCAAGGAAAAATTTGGAGAGGGAATTAAAGTCCAGAGGTACGGAATAAACACCTTGCGGTTTGCTGACGATATAGTATTTCTGTCGGCGACATCTAAAGACCTGGAAAAGCAATGAAAAGGAATGGGCATTGTCTTGAAAGGAAGGTATAAGATGAACATTAACAAGAGTAAAACAAAGGTAGTGGAATGTAGTGGCAGAAAATCAGGGAATTCTGAAGAAATTAGATTAGTAATGAGAAAATAAAAGTAGTAGATGAGTTTTGTTATTTAGATAGCAAGATAAGTTTTGATGGCCTAAGTAAAGAAGATATAAAATGCATAATGGCTGTGGGAAGAAAAGCGTTTCTGAAGAAGTGAAACTTGTTCGCATCCAAAATTAGTTTAAATGTTAGGAAGTCCTTATCGAAAGAATTTGTCTGGAGTGTAGCATTGTATGGGAGTTCAGACAAAAAGATTATAGAAGCTTTCGAAATATGGCGCTACAGACGAATTAGAAGATTAGATGGGTAGATCACTCAACTAATGGGGAAATGGTCAATAGAATTGCGGAGAAAAGGAGTTTCTGGTATATCGTTACTAAGACAATGGATAGGTTAGTGGGACACATTCTGAAATGTCAAGGAATTGTCAATTTAACAATAGAAGGAAGTGTGTGGCGTAAAAATCGTAGAGGGAGACTGAGGGACGAATACAGTAAGAAGATTCATAAGGATATAGGTTGCCGTACCTAATTTCAGACGAAGAGGCTTCAACAGGACAGGGTAGCGTGGAGAGCTGCATCAAACCAGTCTGCGGACTGAAGGCAACAACAACATCAGTAATGGTTCTTTCGGAACTTTGGGAAATGTTGTGTGAGTGAATGGGAGAATAAGTAATAAAACGCTTCTGTTTAAACTTCAACGTGTCTACAATCCGCTTTCGCGAGTCATTACTTCAGTGTGTTCTTACGGAATGTGTTGTTGTGGTCTTCAATCCGGAGACTGGTTTGATGCAGCTCTCCACTCTACTCTATCCCGAGCAATCCTCTTCTTCTCCTCATAAGAACGGCAACCTACAACCTTTCGAATTTGCTTACTATATTCATCTCTTGGTGTTCCTCTACCATTTTTACCCCACACACTTCCTTCCAACGCTAAATTCACAATTCCTTGATGTCTAAGAATGTGTCCTACAGTTGATCCTTTCTTTTAGTCAAGGTATGCCAGAAATTCCTTTTCTCCTCAATTCGGATCAGTACCTCCTCATTAGTTACGTGATCTACCCACCTAATCTTCAGCATTCTTCTGTAACATTACATTTCAAAAGTCTCTATTCTCTTCCTTTCCGCACTGTTTATCGTCCAAGATTCACTCCCATACAAGGCAACACTCCACAACAATGCCATCAGAAAGAACTGCCTAATGCTTGAATTAATATTCCACGTTAACAAATTTCTCTTTTTCAAAAACGCCTTTCTTCCTACTGCCATTCTGCATTTTATATTCTCTGAACTGCGACCATCATGTGTTATTTTACTGCCCAAGTAGCAAAACTCATTTAGCACTATTATTGATTCGTTACCTAATTTAATTCCTTCAGCATCACCTGATTTTATAAACTGCATTCTATTACCCTTGTTTTGCACTTGTTCATATTCATCTTATATGCTCCTTTCAATACACTGTCCAATCCGTCCAATTGTTCTTCCAGGTCTTTTTGCTGTCTCTGCGAGAATTCCAATGTCATCAGCAAAACACAAGGTTTTCATTTCTTCACCCTGAACTTTAATTCCTTCTCAAAATTCCTCCTTGCTCTTCTTTAGGGCCTGTTACAGTATAGTAAACGTTAACTGGTGATCGGTACGACGCGAATGCATCCTACAATTGAGTATTGAGAAAAGAGCAAATAAATATTTTCCTCACAGCCCCGTGAATCCCAAAGGCCATAAAAGCACGAACAATAATAGAGAATATTATTGAGTACTAACTTAAGCCCGCGGCTCCGCTCGCTGTCGTCCTGACGTTGCCTATTGTCACGTTGTAATGGTGATTCAACATTTGCCATTGCTTTCCTCTTGTCCCTCTTTTGTGAAAGTCTTATTTCGCGCTGTTCTTCATTTTCGTTTGCTCTTTATGTTTTAATACGTTTTGCTCCAACAGTGTTTCTTGATAATGACGTTTTCCTTTTCCGAGTCACGTTGTCTGAATGTGATCTATTAAAAGTAAATGTACTGTTGTAATATGTGTAAAGTAACGCAATGCACATTTATCTACGAAGTTTAAATAACAATTAAATTAATGTAAAAATATTACTACCAGATTGCAGAAGTCTATGCACTTACAGTTTATCAGGAAAGTAAGTAGTGTAGATGAAATCACACGTAAAAATGCACTCGTTTCGAAGAATACAATCACGAAATTCAACAATAATGATCGTAATAATATCACATTTCGATCACTTGATGTAATGCGCGAAACGTCAAATCGATTTTTTTAAAGAGACGTATTGAGAGAAATTTCCTTTTTATTGCTTTATTTATTTATTCTTATATTTCCTTATTCGTATGCTTATTCTTATAGCGAAAGAGCTGAAGACATTGTAGCACGCATAGACCAAAGATATGGTCTGTGGCATCACGTTCCGCTGTATGTAACCTCCTTGCTATAGAGTCGCAAACGTCATCGCTGGCCTTCATTCCGAATTTTTTTATAACTTGACGACTTTCAACCACAATATCTTACACCCATTTATAGCTATCGGCAAGGAACTGCGATGGTGTACAACGGGAGACTACGGACAACAGTTACACACAGACCATTCGTTTACGTTCTGTAGTTTCCGCTGCAGAGCGAAATATTAACACACACACACTGGTAGAATTTTATATACATCGATAACTTTCCATCCCAATATATTCCACCCTTTTATCATTATCAATCCTCAAGCAACAATGCAACGAATATAACCATTTTCAAAGAGTAAATATAATTTTCAAAGAGTAATTATTGTTCCGCATTATGGGTTATATTCTTCAGATTACTAAATATCTATCAGATCGCTATAAAACCGTGCCTAAAACCTTCCTCAGGTATAAATTTGTAACTGTACAAATATTTAAGTCACTGCGTCTTGTCTTTCGGACGTGATAAGCGTACACCGAACAGACATTCGCATTAATATATATAGATAAATGACTATCCGATCCTCATAAAACCGTACCTAAAGCCTCCCCGGGTAGACATTAGTAAAAGGTAAAGCAGTTAACAATCCGGAGATTGGTTTGAACACCACAGTGCTTTACTAGGCATGGTCCTGTTTGGAGGTGGTATGCCGTTGCCTTCCTACGACCTTCGAACTGACTTTCCCAGCCAGTTATAGGGGGACCGACAGTTTAACTGGTGCTACTCGGTAGTTTTCACATGAGCAATACTGCCAGAGGACAGTGGAAAGTGACAGATAAAAATCCTAGGACCCGGCGGGGATCGAACCCGCGTCCTTTGGATTTGTAGTTTGGCACTCTAATACTGTGCAACCGAGGCGCACTGTAGACATTAGTAACTGTACAAATTTTTAGATCTTTATGTCTTGTGGTTCAGACGTGATAAACGTACACCGAACAGACATTCACATTTATAAATATAGATTGTAGGAAAGATTATTCTAGACACCTCGATAAAAGCTTTTCAGCTGTCGGTGGAATTTAACGGGTTACAGGTTTTAACAGCTCTCACTGACGAAACATACGGGAGAAACAGGAGGACAAGGAGGGACAAGTAGGGTGATTAAAAATTGTGAACATAGGGGAGAAGTGGTGTAATAGTGGGCAGTTGGCAGCCCTGCGCACAGTGCGCGTGGCGTGTTGCGGCGGCGGCTACAGCGGGCGGGAGTGCCCGGCCGTGTCCTCTGGTGAGCGTCCCCCAACCCCTTACACCCTGACCAGACCACTTGGGGGCGTCTCCTCTCGACACGATTTGTCGCTTACCGCGCCCTCAGCTCGCCAGGCGAGCTCTCCTCCTCAGCTCAGCCGTGTCTGAGTCCTTCATCAGGGCTGCGGAAACCGGCGCATCTTCTCGAGACCTTTCGCTCTTGGAGTAATATCACTCAAGACCTTTTGCTCTTGGAGTAATATAGCTGGATTCGTCATCAGCATTACCACTCGAATAACTGCTACTGGATACAAGCTCTTCTCATGTACAAAGTGTGTTTCCTTAAGATAATGAAATTTTGAAACTTACTGGCAGATTAAAGTAGGAGGCTAGGTACTGGCGAAAGTAAAGTTGTGAGGCGGCATCGTGAGTCGTGTCAGGGTAGCTCAGTCGGTAGAGCGCTTGTCCGCGAAAGGCAAAGGTCTCAGGTTCGAGTCCCGGTTACGGCACACAATTTTAATCTGCCAGGAAGTTTCATATCAGCGCACACTCCGCTGCAGAGTGAAAGTTTCATTCTGGAAACATCCCTTAGCCTGTGGCTAAGCCATGTCTCCACAATATCCTTTCTTTCAGGTTCGTAGGAGGGCTTCTGTGAAGTTTGGAATGTAGGAGGCGGGCGAGGTACTGGAGGAAGTAAAGTTGTGAGGCGGCCACGTGAGTCGTGTCAGGGTAGCTCAGTCGGTAGAGCGCTTGTCCTCGAAAGGCAAAGGTCCCAGGTTCGAGTCCCGGCTCCGGCACACAATTTTAATCTCCCAGGAAGTTTCATATCAGCGCACACTCCGCTGCAGAGTGAAAGGTTCATTCTGGAAACATCCCTTAGGCTGTGACTAAGCCATGTCTCCACCATATCCTTTCTTCCAGGAGTGCTAGTCTGGCAATTTTCGCAGGAGAGCTTCTGTGAAGTTTTGAAAGTAGGAGGCGAGGTACTGGCGGAAGTAAAGTTGTGACGCGCCATCGTGAGTCGTGTCGGGGTAGCTCAGTCAGTAGAGCGCTTGCCCGTGAAAGGCGGAGGTCCCAGGTTCGAGTCCCGGTTCCGGTACACAATTATAATCTGCCAGGAAGTTTCATATCAGCGCACACTCCGCTGCAGAGTGAAAGTTTCATTCTGGAAACATCCCTTAGGCTGTGGCTAAGCCATGTCTCTACCATGTCCTTTCTTTCAGGAGTGCTAGTCTTGCAAGTTTCGCAGGAGAGCTTCTGTGAAATTTGGAAAGTAGGAGGCGAGATACTGGCGGAAGTAAAGTTGTGAGGCAGCATTGTGAGACGTGTCGGGGTAACTCAGTCGGTAGAGCGCTTGCCCGCTAAAGGCAAAGGTCCCAGGTTCGATTCCCGGTTCCGGCAACCAATTTTAATCTGCCAGAAAGTTTCATATCATCGCACAATCTGCTGCAGAGTGAAAGTCTCATTCTGTAAACATCTCTTAGGCTGTGGCTAAGCCATGCCTCCATCATATCCTTTCTTCCAGGAGTGCTAGTCTTGCAAGTTTCGCAGGAGAGCGTCTGTGAAGTTTGGAAAGTAGGAGGTGACGTACTGGCGGAAGTAAAGTTGTGACGCGCCATCGTGAGTCGTGTCGGGGTAGCTCAGTCAGTAGAGCGCTTGCCCGTGAAAGGCGAAGGTCCCAGGTTCCAGTCCCAGTTCCGGTACACAATTTTAATCTGCCAGCCTCTGTGAAGTTTGGAAAGTAGGAGGCTGGGTACTGGCGGAAGTAAAGGTGTGAGGGGCCTCTTGAGTCGTGTCGGGGTAGCTCAGTCGGTAGAGCGCTTGCCCGCGAAAGGTAGAGGTCCCAGGTTCGAGTCCAGGTTCCGGCACACAATTTTAATCTGCCAGTAAGTTTCATTTCAGCGCACACTCCGCTGCAGAGTGAAAGTTTCATTCTGGAATGCAAATTTGAACAGGACATTCAGTGATCAATTTGAGGTAGGGTGGGTGGTGGCTCACAAGAAAACGGTGCCACGCACCAGCGTACGTATTTATTCCGCTCTTCAGTTAGGTCATTTCTCCTTCCTGTTTTTCCTTCTTCGCCATCTCTTTCCTACTTTCTCTGTCCATCTCCTCCTCTTTGTTCCTCTCATCACCTTCCAGCTTCTTTCTTTCTTCATCTCCTCCTACCCCTCTCTCAGCCAATCTCTACCTTCTAGGCTTGTGTAGTTCGCGAACGAACTAGTTCGGAAAGCGCTCCCACTACGCGAACTAGTTCGCAGATCCC
This sequence comes from Locusta migratoria, assembly GCA_026315105.1. Taxonomy (NCBI): domain Eukaryota; kingdom Metazoa; phylum Arthropoda; class Insecta; order Orthoptera; family Acrididae; genus Locusta; species Locusta migratoria. The sequence continues at coordinate 417,778,292 of CM048749.1, forward strand.
TCGCCTCTTAGTTCGACGCTCCTTTTCCGAAGACTGACGGGTAACAGAGAGAGGACGCGAGAGCGCACAGAATCGCCAGAATCCCTTCTGCCAGTTGCTGTCATTTCGAGCGGAGATGCAGCTCAGCTTAGTTTTAGTAGCGGTAGCAAAAGCCACAACGAGAGGACGAACTAAAAAGAGCGCCCTATTTCGCGGCCGAGCTGCGAACTAAAAGGAGGGCTACCGGTCGCGACCTAAAATATGCGCGATAGGTCGCGAACTAACAGATGCGCTATAGGTCGTGTACAGAATTACGTGTTTGCTTTCTGCAGATGAGAGCCATTTCGAGGTTAGTGTCTGCCTGCTAGATTACATAGTTCAGTGCTACAAAATTTCTGCTTTGAAGTATTCTGCACTCTGTAATATCTGACTAATAAATTCCATAATGCTAAGATATAGAGATGACTTTAAACTTAAACGCGAGAAATTATCCACAAACTGTTTCTTTTGGTTTGCGTGATATCGTTAGCGGCTCAAGCAGCAAGCCATGAAGCAGCTAGGTGGGGGAACTTCTCCCTCCACCTGCATGCGCAGACCACGCCCTCAGCCGTCACTGGGAGGGGACGAACTAAAAGAACGCACTAGTTCGCGGCAGAGCCGCGACCTTAAGTGAGTGTTCCCGGTCGCGAACTATTATGAGCAAGTCTACTACCTACCCCTTTCTCCATCAATGACCTCCCTGTGTGACTGTCAAACACCTCCTCCACCTCCTCAATCCATTTCTTTCTGCATATGTGAAAAATGGTATAAGACTGTTAACTTTCATGTTGAACACTGAAGTGGCATCTATGTTTATTGCAAGGGACACTCCGCGATACACCATGTGATATCTTAAATGGACGGTGATGTCCTTTTGTTTTTAAGCGTGTGCAAAATTTCATCAAGATTCTGTTGAAGTTTGTAGGTGAAGTATCATCTTCCACGCACCACAAAATATTTTACATACACAGTGACCTTTCTCTGGTTTTCAAGATGAAGTGTGCGAAGTTTGATCGCAGTCGGATGAGCGGTACGGCAGCATATAAAATACAAACACACATTCATTCTTATAAAAATTTATTATGTCATCATCAGCAAATAGTTGCAATTCACTTCAGCGCGTGTATATAAACTATTTATTTATATATATTTATTTAAATTTATCAAGTTCCGCAGAACCAGATTGAGAGTCAATCTCCATGCTCATGGAAAGAGTTATCTCATCAATAAATTTAAACATATAGCAATATAGGTCATACGGCAGGCCTAAGAGTAATTAAAAAGAACCTACTACGTATCGCATATATTCGTTTAATTTTTTTATTTTTCCAGGAATTCCTCGGAAAAAAAGATATAAAGAGTGAGCCGTGACGCAACTTCTTATCTTAGGCTTACTACTAAGTATTTTTAATTCTTGTGACAGTTTAATAAAAATGTATGTGGGAGACCTTTCTGCACCAGAGTCATGGAGGTGCGATCCAAATGCAGTATCAAAACTGAGGGAAAGGAACATTAAACAAAAATGTATCGAGACACCAGTTCCATAATTCCCAGACTATTAAAGAGGAGTCGAGAAGGTGTTCGCTCACCGTCGGAGGTTCGTGACCTCACTGGGACATGTGTGTGTGTATGTGTCTAGTGACTAATAATCTAAGACGTTAAGTCCCATAGATTTACAAATATTTGAATTTGAACCAGAAGTTATTAAGCTTACACCAGATGTTGCTTGAACCTCCCGTTTCTGCGCAGTCTTTTCCTAAACGACTAGAAATTAAAAATGTTCAGTCTCGCTTATCATGTGCCCATTCTGTGTAACTGAAATTTTAGTTTTTGTTGAATTGTGTGTTAGAAACTTCTAAAACTGGTCATACTGTGATTCATTATCAATTTCTTTTCTGCACGTCATGAACTTATTTCTTTAATTGCATTATTTAATAGTCATCAATATTGCCAACAACAACCTTCATTACCAATCTGGTGTCATCAGCAAACAGAATTATCTTAGAATTTCCTAATATATAAAGCAGAGTGTCCGTATGTGTGTACGTATTGCATACAAATCTACAGTTTTGTTCCAATCTTTAAGAAATTTTGTACACGTGAGCTCCAGTCCATGACGACGGTAGCAGTAAGTATAAGAATCACATACGACATATAGTTCACGAGATATGACGTCATAAACAATGAGATGCGCGAAAAACTGCTGCATTTTTCGACAATGCTGTTCATTTTTTCCTAAACCATTGGACCGATTTCAACCAAATTTGGTACACGCATTCCTTATCGTGAGGTAACAATTGCTGCATGGTTAAGAATCTCATACGGCACATGGTTCAAACGATATTACGTCATAACCAATAGAAATCGCAAAAAATGCCATATAATGCGGCGAGACTTTCGAAATACACTGTATGAGAATGACAGTTTTAGCGACTTGCAACAAACTTTAAACGTAATTTCAAACCTTTATTAAACTTTTTCCTCGCTGGCAACCGTAGCAAAATTATGAAAGGAAAAAAATTTTCCCGCTTACTACTTTTCCGCTCTTTATGGAGTAAAACTACGACATTCGGTATGACGTTGCAATTTATAATTTGTACACTACAAATTGTAGCCGCAGGAAATTTTACAGAGAGAATACACACATATATCTGAATTTACCTTCGACTTTGTATGACAGTACGACACGTAGTTCATGAGATATGAGCACATAAACAGTAACATTCCGCTGGACTAAAGCTATGGCATTCAACATGAAGTTACAATTTTTAATTTCTTCAATACAAATTTTAGCCGCAGGAAATTTTAGAAACAGTATAAACGCATATATTGGACTGTACCTTCTGAATTGTATCACAGTACGACACATAGTTCATGAGAGATGAGCACATAAACAGTAACGTTCATGGAAAACCGCAGACAACCGCAGACATAGAGCATTTATACAAATGAATATATACCAGAAAAATAGCAGGCATAAATAAATAAATATCCGGGCAACGCCGAGTTTCAAGCTAGTCATTTATATAAATGACGACTGGCCATAAACGTACGTAGGTCAGACAAGTGGAACATTTGAATGAAATGTCCCAAAAACAGAAATCAGCATTTGGGCAACATCTGTCAACATCGAAAAAGGATGTTGGAACAATTGATACCCGTTTAAAAATGTTGCATAAGGAACCTAAATACCCCTCCTGACAATGCTGGAAGAAACTGAAATATTTACACACTCGATGCAAAATCCTGATAACATATTAAATCAGCGGAGTGACTTTATGAACAGAGCATTTTGTTAGAAACTTTGGGGGCCTCTTACAGGCGCCCACATAAGGCAGCGCGCCTGCAAGGGGCGGCCCCAGTCATCGAGAACTGACAGCGGCAGCTGCAGGGCGTCGACTCACCCACCGTCCCACTGCTAGCGGCTGGACGGCGTGCGGGCTGCTTCCGTACTTACGAGAGAAGCAGCGCGCCTCACAATGCCACCAGACACAAGCAGCAACACTTAACGTGCGTACCAAAGTATATAGAAGGATGGAAAAGCTGGGAGAGGCCGACCTCAGGGAAGATCAGTTTGGGTTCAGGAGAAATGTAGGAACACGGGAGGCAATACTCACTTTTACGGCTTATTCTAGGAGATAGATTAAGAAAAGGCAAACCTACATTTCTAGCTTTTGTAGATTTGGAAAAGGCTGTTGACAATGTTGATTGGAATAAACTCAAGTTCTGAAGCAAGCAGGAGCAAAATATAGGGAGCGTAAGGTTATTTACAACTTGTACAAAAACCAGACAGCGGTTGTCAGAGTTGAAGGGCATGAAAGGGATGCAATAGTTGGAAAGGGAGTAAGACAAGGTTGTAGCCTTTCTCCAATGTCATTCAATTTGTATATTGAGCAAGATATAAAGAAAGCAAGGAGAAATTTGGAGAATGAATTAAAGTTCAGGGGGAAGAATTAAAAACATTGCGTTTTGCCGACGACATAGTAATTCTGGCAGAGACAGCAAAGGACCTGGAAGAGCAGTTGAACGGAATGGACAGTGTGCTGAAAGGTGCATATAAGATGAACATTAACAAGAGCAAAACTAGGGTAATGGAGTGCAGTCTAAGAAAATCAGGTGATGCTGAAGGAACTAGATTAGGTAACGAAGCAATAAAGGAGGTAGATGAGTTTTGTTACTTGGACAGTAAAATAACAAATGACGGTCGCAGTACAGAGGATATAAAATGCAGAATGGCGATGGGTAGAAAAGCGTTCTTGAAAAAGAGAAATTTGTTAACATCGAATATTGATTTAAGCCTAAGGAAGTCCTTTCTGAAGGCATTTGTATGGAGTGTTGCCTTGTATGGGAGTGAGACATGGACGATAAACAGTGCGGTCAGGAAGAGGATAGAGGCTTTTGAAATATGGTGCTACAGAAAAATGCTGAAGATTAGGTGGGTGGATCGCGTAACTGATGAGGAGGTACTGAACAGAATTGGGGAGAAAAAAAATTTCTGGCATACCTTGACTAAAAGAAGGGATCGATTGGTAGGACACATTCTTAGACATCAAGGAATTGTGAATTTAGCGTTGGAGGGAAGAGTGTGGGGTAAATACCGCAGAGGAAGACCAAGAGATGGATACAGTAAGCAGATTCAGACAGATGTAGGTTGCCGTTCTTATGTGGAGTTGAAGAGGCTTGCTCAGGATAGGGTATTGTGGAGAGCTGCATCAAACCAGTCTCCGGACTGAAGACCACAGCAACAACAACCAAACTATAATTCAAGTTTTCAACAATCAGTAACGTTTAGATTTTTATGAGTTTCAAAATTTTATACCTCTTTGTTTTATACAGGGTGTCCACAAAAGGACTCCCTGATTTCAAAATTAAATATCTCGAAAACAAAGATCGATAGAGGAATGCAGTAAACGGTATGTTTATTGTGAAAGCTGTAAGAAGTTTATACAGCAGTTTGAAATAATAATTACAAAAGCTGCAAACAGATGGCGCTGTAATTGCCATACGTAATGCATAGTAAAAATAGCGATCGGAAGCCCTGAGCGAACATTTCCACTATTGAAACGTGAAAGGAGGCTAGAGTACCGAAGGAAGAGATTAAAACCATGTACTCCATTGAACAACGCGTTTTTCTGGTGCTAGAGTACCACAGGTTAGAAGATAGTCCTACGGCAACAAGGCGAAGTTTTCAAGCACGATATAATGTTCCAAAAGGACGCGATGCGATAACCATTCGTACGCTCTTCGCAAAATTTCAACGAACAGGCAGCGTAACGAATGATCTAGTGGGGCATGTTGGCCGCAAGCAAACCGCAGTTACGCCTGAAAATATCGCCACAGTTTCTGGAATTATTCAACGAAATCCAATGTCATTCGTCCGTAGAATTGCATCTGAGACTGGTTTGAAGTGTTACAGCACGCAGAAAATACTGAGAAAGAGCCTACACATGTAGGAAAATTAGATAATAGGTTAGAAAAGCCCTTTATCAAAAAAGAAGTGCGGAGAATAGTAGAATGAAATTAACCAAATAAACAGCAGGTGGCAAGAAATAAATAAATAAATAAAAGACCAAGGCAAGATGGTGTAAAATGTAAACATTCACGATCGGAATTGTCAAAATTACTAAAAATTTCCGGGCTATTATGCCGTGGTCTTTTGGACTTATTACGGAAACCCACCGTTTCCTCCCCGACTGCGGAGGACATTTTCATGGGGGATCGTGGCACTTTTGAATGTCTGATGCACACCCTGTCTCGCTACTGACTGAAGCCAATCTCCGTTTAAGAGGGCTCGCGTGCAGAGGTGTGACGTCAGATGTTTTGTAAAACACCCCAATAATTTCAGTAGGATGGAGGAGGACGTGAAACTAAATGAAATCTGGATTCCGGTTTTGGAGAAGAAACGTAACAGTCTTCCACCATGGGACGATATTAACGGACGGCGGTAATCGGCAACGCTTATACCAAAAACATCTGACGTCACACCTCTGCGCACGAGTCCTCGTAAACGGAGTTTGGCTTCAGTCAGTAGCGAGCCAGGGTGTGCATCGGACATTCAGAAGTGTCACGATCCCCCTTAAAAATGTCCTCCGCAGTTGGGGAGGAAACGTTGGGTTTCCATAAAAAATCCACAAGACCATGGCTTAATAGCCCGGAAATTTTTACTCATTTTAAGGCAAAATGGTGATAGTAATGACGATGAGGAAACAGTCAACTGGAGAACAACGAATTCAGTGCACAAACTGCAAGCGTTGGGCTAAGCAGAGATGTGTGAAAAATAAAATCCGTGGACTATTTTATGAAACTGTGCTGACCCTTTGGAGCTGCACATTGATTAAAGTTGACTGGTTTGTGTGGTGTCGCACAAGTCCAAAGTGCGCGCCACCTACTTTCGCCGCGCGCCGTCATGCACGCACGGCGCGGCGTTCTTACGACGTCAGCCACGAGCGCCCTCTGCTGCAACTCCGCTCGTGGCCACCACTGAACGACTTCGTTCACTTGGGACTGAGACAGGAACCAGTAAAGGCTTCGGAATCAGATAGGCCCCAGTGAAGACTTGGCTATCAGTTAGGCACTAGGCAGGCCTCTAGCTCAACTATGTATCAGCATGTAAAAGTTAAGTACTGTATAAATTCTGTGCAATATATATCTCGTTCTAATTTACTCTAGTGTTTCTAGTTTCTGGATGCTCCCCTCCGTACCTGCACCAGCGTGCTATCTTTATTCCTGTGTCGGTCTCATTCCACTCGGCCACCGACACCTACGACGGAAACGAGACACAAAAGCGGCGACGAGGCCGGGACACAAAAGTTTGTATTAAGACATCACAAATCGTAATAGGTTTAACCTCACCTGTTGTCATAGTCCCCAATGTTAAATATTTAACTCAATGTTCAACTTGCTAACCAAAAGATTAAATGGGTGAACGTGCCCCAGCCTCTGGGCCAACTTACCCAGATTGGCCCACTTGACATATGTCCAGTAATTAACTTTTTATAATACTTTAACTGATATTTTCTAGCTTAATAACTGCCATCCAGATTCAGTAAAGACCTATTTAACAGTCTTATATATATATATAAAAATGAATTGCTGTTCGTTAGTCTCGCTAAAACTCGACAACGGCTGAACCGATCTGGCTAATTTCAGTCTTGAAATATTCGTATACGTCCAGGGAAGGTTTACGTTCTTGGAAAAGTTTTTCATTACAAAAATAAAAAATGGGACAGTTAAAAAGCAAAGTCGCACCATTCGGACCAACTTCATTTATCAATGTGTTTCTAAATGTACTCAATACTATAAGTTCAAAACCATTAATCCGATTGATATAAAATTTTGATCATTTGACGTTCAACAAAAGATGAATGTTCTTATGATCTAAAAATTTGGGAAAGTTACCCGGAAATTTGGGAAATTTCGAAAAAAATAGAAAGAGATTTTCTATGAAATATCAAAACCATTCGTCTGATTGCGGTAATATTTTGCCCATTCGACGTTCAAAGCGAGAGGAAGGTTTGAGTGAAGTAAAAGTTTCGATTAGTTGGCCAGAAAATAGGAAACTTTGTGTAAAACTGAAAGAGCTCTTTTCTTTGGGATATCAATAACATTCATATGATTGCGATAAAATTTTGCACATTTGACGTTCAAAGCAAGAGTACATACATATTAACAGATGCGAAACATTGCTAGGTCGACTAGATGACCCGGTGAATTTCGTATTACTTACCTCTGAATAGAAATCATACTAATTTAAATCATATGTATTTTAGACCCAGTAGCTTTTTAAAGGTGTCATCAGATAGTTTAAGTATCAGCTCGATAGTGGGCGGAAAGAATGGGCTAATCACTCACACATGTCCAGGATAACGTTCATGTCACATTCGTGGAAATTCAGGGTAGGTTTAAACGGTGATACAGAAAAATTGTGAAGAAAATTTGTATTTAAAACATGTAAAATAATGACTTGGTTGTTGTGTTTGAGTGCATTCAGGAATAGACTGTGAAAGAGTAAAGTTCGTTTTACACGGTGTGAACCCGTATATCAACTGTCAAAGATAAAAATGAATTGCTGTCCGTTTATCAACGCTTAAACCTTCCCTGGACTTCCGCGAATGTGACATGAACATTATCCTGGACATGTGTGCGTCATTTGCCCACTCTTTCCGCTCACTATCGAGCCAATACTTAGACTAACCAATGCTGCCTTTATAAAGCTACTGGGTTTAAAATACATATGATTTAAATTAATATGGTTTACATTAAGAGGTAAGTGATACGAAGTTCACTGGGTCATAAATTTATCTGTGTCAAATATATTAATATTCAGAAAAATAAAAAAATATGACTAACGTACCCCGGTCTCCCCTACATGTGGTGAAGTGTAGGCGACAAAAAGTAAATCTTTCAGAAGGAAGCAAAGTGCACTACCACAATAAATGTAGCATGTTAACATTCAGTGAACATAGACTGAGGAGTCGAAAGTCATGCTATACCTTCTGATAACGTGTCGGACCACGTTTCCGCCGGACAAGTACACCGTCTCAGAGTTTTATGCACCCAACAAACATGTTTTTAAGCAAGCTGCCTGTATAGCTGTATAATTCAGAAGCGTTGCCGTTTCATTATTCTGTTTACGAATTGATCTGTCGATTACGTTCAATAAATGTTCCATGGTATTCATATCGTGTGGTCTGCACTGCCAAATCATCAGTTGAAATTGTCCAGAATGTTCTCAAAACCAATTTAGAGCAGTTCTACATCTACATGGGATACTCTGCAAATCACATTTAAGTGCCTGGCAGAGAGTTGTCGTCCGGTTACATGGGGCTGTTTGTGGTGTCGCACAAGTACAAAGTGCGCGCCATCTACTTTCGCCGCGCGCCGCCATGCACGCACGGCGCGGCGTTCTTACGACGACAGCCACGAGCGCCCTCTGCTACAACGCCGCTCGTGGCCACCACTGAACGACATCGTCACTTGGGACTGAGATAGCAACCAGTTAGGACCTTCGTAATCCGATAGGCACCAGTGAAGACTTGGCTATCAGTTAGGCACTAGGCAGGACTCTAGCTCAACTATGTATCAACATTCTGCAGTACTATGTAAAAGTTAAGTATTGTATAAATTCTGTGGAATATATATCTCGTTCTAATTTACTCTAGTGTTTCTAGTTTATGGCTGCTCCCCTCCGTACCTGCACCAGCGTGCCATCTTTATTCCTGTGTCGGTCGCATTCCACTCGGCCACCGACACCTACGACGGAAACGAGACAGAAAAGCGGCGACGAGGCTGGGACACAAAACTGTTTGTGTACATTATGTCCATGAATGGCTGCAAATGGTCTCCAATTAGCTGAACACAAACATTTTGTGCTGTTGTATTAATGCTGATGTGTGCTTTCATTATTGGTGCGAGATGCATGTTTTATAAATTACTAGCTGAAAATCCGACGTCGCTCGGATACCTACTCATTCCAGTCTTGCGTTTGTCAATCTCTGCTTCCCTTTTCTCTCTTTGTCCACATTCTCTTTCCTTCTCTGTCCATCTCCTCCTGCCCCTCTTCTCTCTCTCTTTCTCTCTCTCTTTCTCTCTCTCGTCTCCTCCTCTCCCCTCTCTCTGTCGATCTCCTTCCTCCCCTTTCTGTCCGTCTCCTCCTTCACCTACTCCTCTCCCTCCTATACATGAAAACTTTCACGGTGACTGGTCAAACGATGTGGAAGTCGCAAGGTACCCTCCGCCATGCTAAATTCACTGGCTAGCAGATTACAAAAATCTCATCCATGAAAATATACATTTATGTGCCAACTTACAGTGAATAGTCACACAATTTGGATGTTGTAACGTATCCTCCACCATGCACCTAGGAAGGCTTACAAAGGGTAGCCCAGCTATTAATTCGGAGTGTAAAGTATCTGCATACCAAATTTCTTTCAAATCTTTCCAGCTGTTTCAGCGTGAAGAGTGAGAAACGTGTTAAAATGTTGTAAGGTGCCCTCCGCGACGCACCGTATGGTGGTTTACGAAATGTAGCCCATGTATTAATGTAGGGTATAAGCTACCTCTTTTGCAAATTTCATTGATATCCGCCCAACCATTTCAGCGTGAAGGCGTAAGAAACGAATTAACTAATTGCAAAGCACCCTCCGCCATGCACCATACAAAGCTAATTTGTGTGCGTATGCGTATAACCTTAGTTAACAAAGTTTTATCGCAATCTGATGTACGGGGTGGCCGTGCACAAAATGCGAACTATAAGACAAACGAACATTAATTTTTATATATTACATTTATTTTCTAATTCGCATTAAAACCATTGATTGTTAACAACAGATTTCTTCTGTTGATGGTTTTCACTCCAATGATTCGTTACGTTTAGTATGCATCAAGACTGAAAGCCAAAAAATCGTCATTTAAAAATGTGAATGAAGTATGCTATTCACTGAAACACATTAAACTCTTTAATTCACAAGGTGTGAACAATATTTATGATCTAAATGTTTCTTTCATGATTATCACCCTGATAAATGTAACGTAATTTCCAGAGATAGCTGCTAGAATTTTCAGAATTTTTTTCTAATTCGAAACTTCGTCGAAATCTCAAATTAACTGTTTAGTCACGTTAATTAATTGAAATGATTGTAAGTAATCTCGATATATTAATACTGCACTGATAAAAATAATTGTTAATCATATTTAAACATTTCACCAGGTTCAGAATACAACTGTACAATCTGACGAAGTCCGTATGTAAACTATCCTCCGTCATGCACCATCAACAATTTTAGGTCACAGTGACCTTCCTCTTGTTTTTGAACGTCGTGTCCAAAATGCCAAGAAGATTTTAGAATGAATAAAGTGTCATTCGCATGTTGCATTATGCCACAGATTTTCAACCATATAATTATGACATCATATCTTCTGAATTATATGTCGTAAGCAGTTCTTACCTCTACGTCAATTGTTACCTCATGTATGGAATATGTGTAACAAATTTGGTTGAAATCGGTGCAATGGTTTAGAAGCAGACGTCGCGTGACGCAGCACTTTTCCGCGCATTTCATTGTTTATTACGTCATATCTCATGAACTCTTTGTCGTACGGTCTCTTAATGGTGCCTATGACCATCGCGAAAGTGCAAGAAATATGTTGACAAAGTTTCATCACAATCGGTTGAACGGTACGACCAAGCATAAAATACGAATACACGAACATTAATTTTTATATATTAGATTACGTAACATCTGAAGGTAGCAACTTGTCTGTTAAAACCGGTTATATGCAAAGAAACTTAGTTACAAAGAACAGCGTGATCCCGGTAAAAAGTAAATAAATAAATCAGTAAAAAATATTATTGAGGGGGGAAGTTGAAGAAAAACACACACTGTTTTAAAATTGCACTAAATCCACAGTTTTGGAGATATGGCAATGAAATTTTTTACCGCGCTTTACATATAAAGTACTTTGATTATATTTGATTACATATATTCAACTTTTTAAAATGAAATTTGAAGTTTTATTTTCAAAAAATATAATATATATTACTTTTCCTCAGGAAGTATTCAAGAGATTTCTGCAAAACAATTCTCATCTGTTTATATGTTGTAAGCTTCTCTCATGAGGTTCTTGGAATAGGTCAAATAGGAGCATTTTCATATATTTTCTTAATATCATAATTCCAGGAGTACAATTTTAAATTCATGAAAAAGTCCAAGCACTTTGCCCCATATCTCAGCTTGAAATCATAACTTCAAATTTTGCTTTTGAGACAACGTTTACTAGATTTACAGAAATATGTGTACAAAATTTCATAATTCTAGAATTCATAGAATCTTAGGAAAAGGTACATAAACTTAAAAAAAAAAAAAACCATTTAGGGAAACGCAATTTAAAGTTCAACCTAACATTTTTCCTTATGTCACTTCTTCAGAAGGCATCACATTTGTACTTTAGGTCGTCTTTCCCATCAAGGTGTCATTTCTGGTTTCTTGTTATCTGTCTTCTTTCCTTCACCAGTTCTTCAATTAACATATAAGCTACAGAGACGCGCTGCAAATATATTTTTCTCAGGATGTCTTGATTAAAATTTCCTATCTTGTAGCCCATTCTTTCTAATGTCTTCAACCTTCCGACATTGCTATCGTTAGATACAAGAACTGCATCATAAGTTGCAAATCTGACAACTGTAGCAGATGAAAATGTTATTTTAGGGCATCATTTCCACGTGATCTATCAACTGAATATTATCAATGCGACATGTCGTACAAACAAAAGAAAATTTCACTGCTGCAATCAATAATTTAAGTGTATCGAGATTCAGCACTGTAGTATGCACAATTCACCTCACAAATTTTTCGTTTGGAGCAGCTAGAAGACAAGTTCTCATTTTCAGCAGATGTTTGTTCTTACTTCGAACATAGCCTCATTGCTGGATTGTCGTTGTTTCTCACGTCTTCTTTTCACTAACTTATTGAGACGCAGTGTATCCAGTTTTTTTATACACGCATTGTGATAGTGGCTTAACTGAATGAAGAACACGAGGCAAAAAAAGAATTGTTTCCTCATAAACGTTTCAGCTACTTTGTTATTGTTTATAAGGTACGGAACAGAGTCAAAGATGATCTATAAAACCAAAGAGTATGTATCACGTCCTACTAGATGTATCCTGCACTTGTTTCGTTGAAAGTAATACACAGAAGCGTTGTTCACTGCATCAAAACGTAGGCATGGCAGGGAGGCCGCGTCGCACTTTTTATTAATTTTCAGGAACTTCGGATGCGATTTCAACATTGAAACTTTGGCAACTTACTGTCCATGAATGGTACTCTCTCTCTTTCCAAGCATTAATCCCGACTTGCAGGGTCTGCTACTTTGCTGCGTCTCCTCATTTCTTTCGGTCTTTGACATCTTCTTGCCTTAAACCAACAGCGTGCATGTCTACCCTGATGTTGTCAGTCCATCTCTTTGCCGGTCTCCCTCGTGGTATTGTTCCTCCTGTGTTGATGTGGAGTGCTGTCTTCGCAACCGAGTTGTCCTCCTTTCTGCTGACGTGGCCGTAACAGCGGAGACGGGCTTCCCTCAGTTTGTCTGTGATGGGCGCCACACCAAACGTTTGCCGGACTATTGTATTTTTTACATGGTCACATCGGGTCAGCCCCATGGACCAACGAAGAATCTTCATTTCCATCGTATGCAGCATTTGTCCCTGCTGTTTCGTCATAGGGCGAAACTCAGTCCCATAGATTGCTGCTGGACGTACAATGGTTTCGTAAAGATTTTCCTTTAGACGTTGAGACATCTTTTTGTCGCAGAGGACTCCAGTGACCTGTCTCCACTTCATTCAAGCTGCATTCACTCTCGTCCGAGTATCGAGAGTTGTGTCACAGTCTGAGGTGGCAACGGACTTCAGGTTCTTAAAATGCACGTTCTGCAGGTCTTCTTCCCCGATTCTGATGGTGCCTCTGGTTTGGGAGCCACATTCTAAGTATTCAGATATCTGGACATTGATGTGCAGTCCATTTTCAGGCAGTCTGTCCTTCCACGTTTCAACCTCGAATTCTGGGCGGGTTTGTTCGGCATAAAGAAGGGTCCACGGATGTGAAGTCTGTATGTCAGCTGTTGCCGTATCCATGCAGAGGATGATTAGTAAGGGTGAAAGGGCAGAACCTTGATTAACTCCCACAGTGATACCGAAAGGCGGAGAGATACCAACAGGACTCCGAACTGCACTAGTGGGATTGCGGTACAGAAGTTGCACCCAGCTTACATACTCTTCAGGGACACCATGACAACGAAGAGCTCGCCAGATAAGATCATGTGGGATACGGTCAAAAGCCTTTTCTAGATCTAGAAATGCCATGTGTACGCACCCCTGTCTCTCTCTGTGCTTTTCCATCAGAAGGAGTGGGTCCATTAATTGTACTAACAAATAAAAAGTAAACCGGAAATTTAAATTTTCGGTCAATTTCATCAACGTTCCCCTTAATGACCACTTCCAGTTAATGATCGGTTCGTAGCAAAGGACCTGTATACTGCATGGAAAAAGAGTCCAAACAGATTCACCAGGTAGGTCCATGACTTGAGTCTGTACCACACTCGAACCTCGCAACAGCTCTTACTACAGAATTCTGAACCATCTGAGCATGTAACGGATTACAAATCGTCTAAGGGTCCAACCGGTTTTGTCGCGAGTCTAGGGAAGTAACTGCAGGTGAAGTCGCGCTGATAGCGAAGGCGTTAGAGGCGGCCGCTGCTTCCCTAGCCCAGTGAGACCACAGTGAGCTGCACTGTCCTAACGGATACATTACTCTTACGAGGGCTGTTGAGATTATAACCTCCTTTCTGAAAGAGAAGGCAATCAAGTAATGATATTCTTCTATTGTATACAGCTTTTCTCTGTTTTCTAGGTGATCTCCATTGTAATTCCAGCAACTGTCACACCTTTTCACAGTGTTTCAAACATCCTCTCCATGAAACTCTTACGACTGTGAACGTAGCCTACGTGCCTCGGCGATCTCATCCAACATACTCCGAGAAATTTCCTGAAAATGCAGCAGGTTGTGCGATTGTGAAACGGCGATTCGCGCGAACGTTTTAATCAACCGTGTTCACGCGGTCATTAGTGGCCTGAGATGGCCTACCGCTCCTGTCTTCACGGCTAATATTTGTTCTTCTGCTTTTAAACATTCATACCCATTAACAATCAACACTATTATTCTAGTGTTTGGACCATATAATGAATTTAACCCTAAGAAATCCGATAGTTTTGTTAAGAGAAGATCAAATTATGTGATAGAAGCCTTAGATATGCAAAACTATGACTATACGTACAGAATATCACCCCTGGGAAATGAAGAAAGAACACCATTAATTCGTCGAGCCAGCAGAGGGAAACTTTATTTTGACATATTCTTGAGGATGTATACAACACACGATCACACGAACCATACATACGAGAGTACAGTTACCAGAACGTGCAAAAAGTCGACGCTAATGGCAATGCAAGCTGCAATTCTCCCATGGAGACGATTGTAGAGATGTCAGTCTTGCGGAATGACCTGCAGTGAAATTTCCACCTGGTGCCTCAGTTGGGCCAGATTTACTGCCGGTTGTTCAGACCGTGAAAGATGACGCTTCATTCGATCCCAAACATACTGAACGGGGTAAAATACGGGGATCGTGCTGGCCAGGGTAGTTGACGTACACCTTGAAGATCAAGTTGGGTAGCTCGAGATAATGTGAACGTATTTTGTCCTGTTGCAAAAAATCTATTGCCTTGTAGGTTCCTAAACGGTGGCAAGATGGGTTGAATGATGATTTCATTGTACCTTGCGCTCTTCATTGTTCCATGAACCATCAACAGATGACTACCAGTGTAAGATATGACTCCCTACACCATGACGCCGGGTGTCGGCCCCGTGTTCGTCTAACGTACACACTGCAGATTTTCGCTCTCTCCTGCACAACACCACACATGCGTACGACCATAACTGGCACCGAACAGAAGCGACTCTCATCTCTGAACACGACACGTCTCCATTCGTCCTTCCATACGTGCCTGTCGTGACGCCACTTGAGGCCGGCTGAACGATGTTGGAGCATGAGCGGAAGACGCCCCAACGGCACGCAGGTTCATGCAGCATGTCTTGGGGAGCCATATCCTTCTACATCTACATACATACTACGTAATACACGTAGACGGACGGCCAGCCTCCACATTGGCCTTCCGTGTCGAGAGACGCGAACGCCGTTCAACCCGCCACTCCCCTTGCGGAGAGGGCGGCTCGACCACGTCCGGTACACCTGAAGGTGCCTTGGTAGCAGGGACAGAGGGCGAAGCATGCGACACCTGAGGTGTCCCACTCGACGCACTAGACTCTCCACCACCACTGCACCCTGAGACAGCAGCCTGAAGACGGCTGATCGTAGCCAACAGCGCGCTCAGCCGTTTGCGAAACGTGGCCAACTCCTCCCGCGTCTGCAAATTCAAATTCAAATGTTTGTATAGCTTATGGGACTTAACTACCGAGTCATCAGTCCCTAAAGTTACAAACTACTTATGAACTAACTAATACTAAGGGCGGCACAAATATCCATGCCCGAGGGGTGATTCGAACCCCCGACCGTAGTGGCCGTGCAGACCGTGACTGGAGCGCCTCAGTCCCCTCGTCGATTTAGTCTAAACCTAGTATTGAAGTTGTCTTGGACTCACAACAGTCTTGACATGTATTCATTTTGACGATGCAATAAATAAAAATACAATATGAAGTCACAACCTTTTTACGCTTAACAAGCCAAGACAATGTAAAAGTAATATATATATTCATGATTAAACAATAATGACAGGTTAGCAAATTAACAACAGTTATAACGGCAAACGAGCTGACGGTGTCGTCGAAAAAGCAACAGGTGATGTAACATATTTTATGGTAATGTAACCAAAATATATTATAACTATAAGCCACACATGGTTCATGACGTACTTCAAATATTGAACGGAGTTTCATCCAAAGAATTCTTATAACACCGCGCGCTTCACACATGGTGGCGTATGGTATTACGACGGTCATGTTGTGTCACTGTAACTAGCACACACGCGACTGTATAATGGTCCCCTTGTACAGCTACAATTATAGTCAGCCACTGCACATGCCGATGTCAAAATGCCGGCACTGCTAAGCATAAAATTTCTTGACAACCCTCATATTGATTTCTGCAGTTATTTCACACACGGTCACTTGTCTATTAGCACCGAAAACTACGCAAACCCCGCTCTCGGTCGTTAGGTACAGGCCGTCAACCGCTGGGTAGTTCGTGGTGACAGATAGTGCTTGATGTTCGGCAAACTCGAGACACTCTTTACACTGTAGATCTCGGAGTATCGAACTTCCTGACGATTTTCGCATGCGATGTCCCCTGCTTCTAGTTCAAGGTACCAACACGGCGTGAAATCAACGTGCGACAAGTAACGAACGTATCTGTTACGGCAGTGAAGCGTAGTTCTCTTTATTGGACTATGACAGCAAACGAGCGAGTCCAGTGTCTTTGGTAACGTCACGACATCACTTGCAGAGCCTCTCCCGGTCTCGTGATCAAATTAATTGCTCTCTAAACGACTGAACATTTGTAACTCTGACTGCTGAGTATCACTTTCTGTTGGTAGAGTTAGAACACGGCGCAAAGTCGATGAACCAAGAAGCCATGTTGTCAACAAAGACACTGATCAAGTAAGTGATGGCTCCGTAATGATGTTGAATGTTTTTATGTGGAATTGAGTCCTATGTATAACTAAATAGGTCATCAACTGGAAATAGCTATGTTCAGCTATTTGGAGATCTTTTGCATACTGCATGGTAATCATGTTCACAAACAACCGTGCAGTTTTTTATCGTTGACAATGCGCAATTTCAGTGGTCCACAATTGTTGGCGATAGATTTAAGGAACATTCTAGACAGTTCCAGCGAATTATGTGGCCCGATATGAATGAAAATAAACATTTATGGGACATAATGAAGAGGTTCGTTCGTGCAGAATTTCCTGCAGTGATAAGACTTTTGAAATTATGGATGGTTAAAGAAGAAGAATGACTCATTGTTCCTGTAGGGGACTTCCAACGTTTCTAAAGCTGTGAAGTACCATGACTGAATTGGACCCGCAAGTCTAGATAGAACTCATCTACCGATCACCAGGAAATGTCACATATTATGGTTGATGGTTTAAGAAAATCGTTTGAAAACAGTGGGAAGAATCATTTGTGCGGTCGAAAATACTACCAAAGTTTCCGGCAGCTCCTTGTGCATAGGGAGCTGTGAAGAATAGGATTAAATATGAGAAAAGCCATAAATGATTTATTCCGTTTTTCATATTCAGTCCGGAGTTGTATCTTCGAGCAACAGGGTACATTATCCAAAGAGTAATAATAACAAGCTTGTAACATTCTTATAGAACATGTGTGTGCATTACTAATTTCATCTCATGTAGCTAATCTTGATATGTTTTAATATTACGTATACGGCTGCACAGGCCTTGTCGGAACTCGGTTGGCAGATAAACCTCTAGACAAAGAGATCTTTTTTAATTTTCCATCTCATTCCAAGGTTCTTTCTCTCATCCAGCACTGGTTGGGTTTTAGAGAACAGCACTCTTGTAAGAGATATTGCTTAAGACGATAAGACATAAAGGGAGAAGTTTCCGTACTCCTACTAGAGCCACAAAAAAAAGTAACAAATCATAGGATTGGGAGAACGAGTGTTTCCTTTTTCTGAATAAGCGAACTTTGCCTGCATCCTCATCTGTAATTTTGACAGAACGTTGGAAAAATTGCGGACTGTAGAGAGAAATGTAAGTTTGCTGGCGAATAAAAAAGTTTTACTTTAATTCTCTTGTAGCTCTTCTCTCGTCCAGTGAGCAAGACGGTGGCCTCTCGCAGAACCGGTCGATGTTCCCAGTGATTCTATGAAAATGCGGACTAGTTCTCTGTTTTCATTTGAACATCGACCATTTCTGCTTGGCTATACATTTTAGAGGAAATGTTCTACTGTTGCATACTGCCCAGCAGGCAGAGTTCTGGTGTTTCTTCTGCTTCGTCAGATACATTTCAGTCTGCTTAGTGAATTAGTAGACTGGTTAAGGTTACAGATAGCCGGATTTAGAAAATATCGTTCATGCGAAACACAACTAGCTCTTTATTCACACGAAGTGATGGGCACTATCGACAAAGGTTCGCATATGGATTCCGTGTTTCTTGATTTCCACAAGGCTTTTGACACCGTACCTCACAAACGGCTTTTAATCAAATTGCTTGGTTATGGTATATCGCCACAAATTTGTGATTGGATAGGGGATTTCCTGTCAAAGAGGACACAGTTCGTAGTAATAGATGGTAAGGCATCGCCTAATACAGAGGTGATATCGGGCGTTCCACAGGGTAGTGTTATTGGTTCTCTGCTATTCCTTATTTACATAAACGATTTAGGGAAAAATCTAAGTAGCTCTCTTAGGTTGTTTGCAGATGACACCGTCATTTACCGTGTAGTAAAATCATCTGAAGATCAAAACTAACTGCAGAACGATCTGAATAAGGTATCACTATGGTGAAAAAATTGGCAATTGACTCTAAATAGTGAGAAGTATGAAGTCGTCCACATGAGTACGAAAAGAAATCGGTTAAACTTTGTTTACAAGATTAATCAAAGTGAAGGCCGTAAACTCCACAAAATACCTAGGACTTACTATTACTTCAGACTTAAACTGGAAAGAACAAGTAGATAATGTCGTGGGAAAGGCGAACCCGACACTGCGTTTTATTGGCAGAACACTTAAAACATGCAACAGAACAACAAAAGAAACTGCATACACTACGCTTGTTCGTCCTTGTTTGGCGTATTGATGCCCGATGTGGGATCCTTATCAGGTGGGTTTGACGGAGGTCATCGAAACAGTCCAGGGAAGGGCAGCTGGTTTCGTATTGTCACGATACAGGGGAGACAGCGTTACGGAAATGATACAGGATCTGGGATGAGAATCATTACAATAACGGCGCTTATCGCTGCGGCGTGGGCTACTTACGAAACTCCAATCGCCAACATTCTCCTCCGAATGCGAAAATATATTGTTGACTCCCACTTACATAGGTAGAAATGATGAGAAATCAGAGCTCGAACGGAGAGATTCAGGTGTTCTTTCTTCCCGCGCGCTATTCGAGAATGGAATGGGAGATAAATAGTATAATGGTGGTTCGATGAACCCTCTGCCAGGCACTTAAACGTGATTTGCAGAGTATCCCATGTAGCTGTAGATAGAGTTTAATTTGTTGGATACTAACAGGAGAACCTATCTCATGTGCCATATAATTAAGAGTTTCACTCAGAATTACTGAATCTAATGAACATTAGTCTTACTGGCTATATTCATTCCGTCAGCAAAATTCTTTTTACATGTTTAATTTGTGCAAAGTGTAAGACTAAGACATGTTTGCTGATTCACGCACACCGTCGCCCTTGTAAATTATATCGTTTTTCAGTATATAATTGCAGTTTACGGCAGGTTAGACGTAATATACAGATCCACGTATTCGGTGTCGCTTAGGGAGATTTTCTGCGCGCTTTTCGCTCATTTCTAACAGTGCAGCGATGTTGAGTGGTATTCGTCTTCACTTTCATTACTCATCTTGTTGGGAAAGCTTTATTTTGTGGAAGAGTAGGGTAAATGCCACCTGACTCCTTTCTTCTTTTTCGTGTCAATATTTATAGTATTCAACCAAGATACGATGTACTACAGATATATTCCATATAATTTGGTGTTCAATGCTTCTTGTGAAGTCAGACATTAACGATGTGTGAAGTGATGATGAATGTCCTATGAAAATAAATAATGTCCATGGTTATTGGTTTTGTTGACTTTCTGAATAAACTAAAATTAACGAAACTAACTTTTCAGGTTGAAACTTTCTCTTTCCAGACTTCCATTAGTCTGTGGCTAAGACTTGTCTCCACCATTTCTTCCAGGAGTGCTAATCTTGGAAGGTTCGCAGGAGAACGTCTGTAAAGTTTGTAATGTAGGAGACGAGGTAGAAGCAGAATTGAAATTGTGAGGACGAACCCTGAGTCGTGCCGGGATAGCTCAGTGGTAGAGCGCTTGCCGCGAAAAGCAAAGGTTCCAGGTTCGAGTCCGGGCTTAGGCACAGAATTTTAATCTCCCAGGAAGTTTCGAAACTAACTTTTGCTTTCTGCAAATTAACCATTCTCTTTCGTAATTTATTTCTTATTATACTGAGTGCCTGGAAAACAAACCCATGTGCAGAAATGAGAGAAATAACAATGAGGAAGGAGCAGTAGTGAATTATCACAGGATAGCTCTTTGAGTCTCTTTTTTAAAATTTCGTAAATAGATAACATCCGTTGAAAAATATTCAGATCGTTCAATTAAAACTGTTCTTATAGAAACTGTGAAACTACAAGTTTTGTCGTAACCCCGCCTTTTGATAAACATTTGAAGGGCTATCATTCAGTTGCGTCATTTTTTCTCTGTTGCGTGGCCAATAAAAAATTTAGAAATAGGGAATAAGTTTGGTGTCCCTTAGAAGCGCAGAAGATCAAAAATATTGAAAAAGAAATTCTACAAAAGATCTTGCAACTCCAAATAATCTACACATTGCTGTGATGATTTGGAGAACGTTCCATCGCATCAATGAAGAACGGAAGCAGAGTTTTTTTTATTATTATTAACTTTTCTTCGTAAGGCCACATCCCCTCATTTCGCCTGAGCCCGTAAACACACGCAAGTGACCAAATGTGTTAAAACTTTATCTTAGCTTTTCATTTACTACATACCCAGGAAACTGCGATAGCTAAATCTGATTGCTTTACCTTTGTCCTGCACGTGTAGCGTCGGCCTAGTTGATTTTGGGCTAAACCCGTTTATTTTTAAGGGTGGCTGGATGCCCTCCCTGACGCAGGCTGATTGCCTCCTCCCCTGCAAGTGTGGCATCGTCATGGCTCTTGTGGCTGATGAATACAAAACGTGGCAAACAGATATCCAAAAACCACGTTTCAGTCACCTTTATTACTCATGAAAACAGAGCTGACAAGTCGTATGGCAACACAGTAGCCATTCTCCAATATGTGTTCCGGATTGCAGCATACATAATCACCCCCAGTTAACCGCTAACACGTCGTCTTCCAATAACGCATACCCGTATTTATCATGGCATATTGTCCACTAGATCATTAGGGGACTACGGGTCAAGATTATCGTATTCTTCAACGACGATTCTGCGTAAATCTATGAGACTGGTGGGTGGGTCTTGAAGAAGCAGTCCTTTACAATATATCCCAGGCAAGTTGGTAGCGTTCACGTCTGGAGAACATTCTAGACATTCTAATCTCGCGATTTCGTTGGCATGAAGGAACGCATTCGCAAGATGTGATAACCGTCGCTGTTTAGTCCCAAACAACCAACTGTTTTCCATTACAGCTATGGGACACGATATGTAAACTATACCACAAGACAACATTCGTTTACACAACTGTTGGTGAAACTGCAGGTTATGTTCCATGCTTAGCTTTGAATGGCAGACAATAAAATTTACAAAGGCTGGGATTTGATCTAGGAGCTTCTACATTTTCAGCATGGAAACGAAGCAGCGGGAGAATTACTACAGTTTGAACATCGAGTTAACAGATAAGAAAAGCAAAGAAAATTACTGCTTGAGGGCGAAGAGAAGTATGCATACTGTTTGAAATATAAGGTCTAATACACCATCATACCTTTCGTTCTGGTTTTCTGAAATTTACATTTTGAATTTTTTTAATTTTTTTTAATTTTTTTTTTAATTTATCGGACAAAACTGCGTGGTCATCAGTCCTTAGCTTACAAACTACTTAAACCTAGGTAAACTAACCAAAGGACAAACACAAACACCCATGCCCCAGGGAGGACTCGAACCTCCACTGCGAGCAACCGCGCGCTTCGCAGCAAGACGCTTTAGACCGCTCGGCTACTCGACCGCGGCTTGAAAAATGTATCTACCATTTTCGTACAAAACACTAATATTAGAGTACTGAAATTTGGCATTGGACTAGGCAGTACTATACTGAAACATTCTCTTGAAGGAATATCTTTAAGCAATATTGTTTAAGAAAAAAGCGTAAAATTTAGTAAAATCCAGGAAAAGAAGGTATCTAAATTCCTATTGCATACTTATCTATACATATTTTAAAAATATTTGTGTGTGTGTAAGTACGTGTGTGTGTGTGCGCTCTCCTCATCAGTACCGAGTTCCACGAAACGTGGCAGCCATTTTCCTTACCAACAGGCTATTATCTCTGTGGAGGTAACAGCCCCCTAAACTACATAATTATGGAGATAATGACGTCATAAACAATGAAAACACTATTGCGTAACGCGTGAATAACGAGGCTTCATTCTTCCGCTATTTCAGAATGCTAGCACTTAGCGACTTACTAGAAAATTAACACATAATTGTAAACCCTTTTGAAAGTTTTTCTCGCTGACAGTTGACAAACGCAACAAAATGATCAAAGGAGAGAATTTTCTCGCTTCCTACTTTTCCGCTACGACATGAGGTATAACGTTGTAATTTATTACTTCTACACTAGTAATTGTACTTACGAGAATTTTGCAGACAGTTCACACATAATGTATACCAGTGAGTATTCCTACGAAATTGTACAATATTACTACACGTTCTTCATGAAATATGACGTGATAAAGAACATGGTTGATAAGAAACGCCCTATCACGCATAAAGTTTCGGTTTATTACACTTTTACTACTAACTATATTCGAGATATATTTTGCTTACCGTATGGCACATAACTTTGAGTATACCTTCGAAATTATAGTACACACAGGAGATACAGGAGATAATATGTCAAAAACGAAAAAAATGAAAATCTGCTCTAATATGCATGAGGCTGTAATTTATTACGTCTTTACAACCAAAACCATTAACGAAACTTCCTGGCAGATTAAAATTGTGTGCCGGAACCGGGACTCGAACCTGGGACCTTTGCCTTTCGCGGGCAAGCGCACTACCGACTGTGCTATCCCGACACGACTCACGATGCCGCCTCACAACTTCACTTCCGCCAGTACCTCGCCTCCTACTTTCCAAACTTCACAGAAGCTCTCCTGCAAACACCCGGCACACTTAATCTGCCAGGAACTTTCATATCAGCGCAAACTCCGCTGCAGAGTGAAGTTTCATTCTGGAAACATCCCTTAGGCTGTGGCTAAGCCATGTCTCCACCATATCCTTTCTTCCAGGAGTGTTAGTCTTGCGTGTTTGCAGGAGAGCTTCTGTGAAGTTTGGAAAGTAGGAGGCAAGGTACTGGCGGAAGTGAAGTTGTGAGGCGGCATCGTGAGTCGTGTCGGGATAGCACAGTCGGTAGTGCGCTTGCCCGCGAAAGGCAAAGGTCCTAGGTTCGAGTCCCGGTTCCGGCACACAATTTTAATCTGCCAGGAAGTTTCATATCAGCGCACACTCCGCTGCAGAGTGCAAGTTTCATTCTGGAAACATCCATTAGGCTGTGGCTAAGCCATGTCTCCACCAAATCCTTTCTTCCAGGAGTGCTAGTCTTGCGCGTTTGCAGGAGAGCTTCTGTGAAGTTTGGAAAGTAGGAGGCAAGGTACTGGCGGAAGTGAAGTTGTGAGGCGGCATCGTGAGTCGTGTCGGGATAGCACAGTCGGTAGTGCGCTTGCCCGCGAAAGGCAAAGGTCCCAGGTTCGAGTCCCGGTTCCGGCACACAATTTTAATCTGCCAGGAAGTTTCATATCAGCGCACACTCCGCTGCAGAGTGAAGTTTCATTCTGCAAACCATTAACATTTCACAGACAGTATTCCCCTCTATCAGTCTGGAAAAGGATATGACGTAATGACGAATGATCTGCAGGAAAACGGAACTGAAATCGATGGAGAATTGGGTAGAAAGCGACAGACAGATGAGAAGACGGAGTTGGACAAACAGAAGTAAGTTAGCGGAAGAAGTGACGCTAATTTGTAATAATGATAAATGCTCAAATGTTTGTTAAGCTTAAGGGACTTAACTGCGTGGTCATCAATCCCTAAACTTACAAACTACTTATGAACTACCTTATACTAAAGACGACACAAACATCCATGCCCGAGGGGGGTATTCGAACCCCCGACCGTAGCGGCCGTGCAGACTGTGACTGG
Organism: Locusta migratoria; assembly: GCA_026315105.1. NCBI lineage: Eukaryota > Metazoa > Arthropoda > Insecta > Orthoptera > Acrididae > Locusta > Locusta migratoria. The sequence goes on from CM048749.1 coordinate 417,803,005, forward strand.
CGCGCCGCAGACCGCTCGCCCATCGCAGTCGGATAACAATGATATGTCAAAACATACATTAGTTTTATTGCAACAGTTTTAAGCTGCATTTATCCTCACCTGCTTGAAAAATATTTCAGTTGTTTATAAATAAAAAAATACAATTTCAACTAGCTTAAATACTTATTATGTTCCACACTTAGTTACATTGTCTTGTGAACTTTGGCATTTGTAAGGTTGTTTTCACGGTATTGTAGATTGAACACCATTCGTTATTATGAAAGTTGTAAATGCGCAAGGATGCGAATTAATGTCATGAGTTTTCATATCAGCATTAAGTGTACTGGGTGATGTATATTATATAGTCCTGGCCTGAACACGAAGGAATTGCTCTGACAGAGTCAGAGACACAAATAAGTGACATACCCACATCATCCACCGACATGAACCACAGATATTGTCGAGGTGGGGTGGCTTGCGTGCCTCAGCGATACAGATAGCCGTACCGTAGGTGCAAATACAGCGGAGGGGTATCTGTGGAGAGGCCAGACAAACGTGTGGTTCCTGAAGAGGGGCAGCACCCTTTTCAATAGTTGCAGGGGCAACATTCCGGATGATTGACTGAGCTGGCCTTGCAACATCAGGTAATGTGGCTTTGTCACACAGGTACTGTGAACGGCTGATAGCAAGGGGAAACTACAGCCGTTACTTTTCCCGAAGACATGCAGCTCTACTGTATGAACGCACCCTCTCGGGTAAAATATTTCGGAGGTAAAATAATCCCGTATTCGGATCTCCGGGCGGGGACAGAAGGATGTCGTCATAACATCACTGGTATTCTACGGATAGGAGAGTGGAATGTTGGATCCCTTAATCGGACAGGATTAGAAAATTAAAGAAATGGACATGGACAGGTTGAAGTTAGATACAGTGGAGAACCAGTGAAGTTCGATGGAAAGCAGAACAGGATTTCTGGTCAGACGAGTACAGGATCATAAATACAAAATCAGTTAAGGCTACTGCAGGAGTGGGTCTTATAATGAATAAGAAAATAGAAATGAGTGTAAACTACTATGAGCAGCGCAGTGATCGCATTATCGTAGTCAGATATAAAGCCATCACCTACCACAGTAGTATAATTTTAAATGACCACTAGCTCTTAAGATGATGAGGAGATCGAAGAAGTGAGGAGATAAAGGAAATTATTTAAACAGTTAAAGGAGAGGAAAACGTAATCTTGCTGAGGGACGAGAAGGAAGGGAAGGAAAAACAGTAGCTGAATATGGACTGAGGAAAAGGAATGAAAGATGTAACCGCCTGGTAGAATTTTGTACGGAACATAATGTAATCATAACGAACACTTGGTTGAAGATCCATGAAAGAAGGCTGTATACGCGGAAGACACCAGGAGAGACCGGCAGGTACCAGATAGATTTTATAATGGTAAGGTATACATTTCGGAACCAGGTTTTAAACTCTAAGACGTATACAGAGGCAGAGGCAGATATAGACGCTAACCATGTCTTATTGGTTATGAGCTGGAGACTAAAACTGAAGAAAATGCAGAAAGGTAGGGATATAAGGAGATGGAACTTGAATAAATTGAGAATTTCAGAGGTAGATTTAGGGAAGAACTGACAGAAACGGGGGAAGTAAAATAGTGTAAGAGGAATATTTAACTTTAAGGAATGAAACCTAAGAGGAAATAATAAATTTAATTGACGAAAGGAGAAGTACATCAATTAAATTGATTGAGAGTGAAAACGGGATAAGCAGGAGTGGCTAGAAGCCGAATGAAAATATGTATAAGAATAGGGAAAAATAGATACCACCTACAGAAAAATAAAGGAGACATTTCGAGACAAGAAAAATAAGTGTATAAATATCAAGATCTCAGATGGAAAACTAGTTCTGAGTAAAGAAGGGAAAGGCGAAAGGTGGAAAGAGTATATAGAGGGGATCTACAAAGGAAATAGAATCAATATTGTAGGAAGAGAAGAGGAAATAGATGAAGATGGAATAGGAGATACTATATTGATAGATGAATTTCACCGACCATTGAAAGACCTAAGACGAAATAAGGCTTCTAGAGTAATGACATTTCCTCAAAGCTACATGTAACGCATTTGTATCCGTTGGCCACTATTTATGTACCAACCCTCGTATACTGTATATAATATCTAACCTGATTCCCTAATTGTTTTGTGCAGTGTATGAACGTTAAAAGTACAGATGACAGTAAATTTGCATGTTGTTATATTTTTGTATGTTTAATTGGGTAAGTTGCCGATAGGAGATGTTCAAACGGTCAGCTATTAATCTGAATGCAGTTTTGCCGAGCGCAGCTCACTTTTGCGTTCGATTACTTGAGCACAAACATGTAAAATACGAGCGGGAAGTTAATCTCTTGTGTCCAGTCTGTGCTTGTACACTTTGTTCTTCAGCCAGCCTCACAAACAATAATCCAATGCGGTAAGATCTGTGGCCAAGCAATGAGTCCACGGCTACCGATCCATCGATCTGGATACGTTTTGCTGAGGTACTATGACACTGGCAGTACGGAATGTGTAGGAGCTCCGTCATGTTGAAAGCACACGCTAGATCGTGTTCTCGTGTTACCAAAGGGATATCCTACACGTATTCTGGTAACACATTTTGAAGTAAATCAAGTGTGACCCATTAAGCCGGTTACCCAAAACAACTGGACGGACTAGTTAGTGATCAATAATATAGCACAATACGTTTACTGAAATATGTCATTGAAAATTCGTTTCCACCTTAGGGTACACATTTTATCTGCCCATACGTGAGAGTTGCGTGTGTTGTTGATTCTATTGCGGGTAAGTGTTGACTCATCAGTCAACAGAATACGTGGAGTAAATCGATCATTGGCAATGATCCATTGACAGAGTTCATGCAGATGTTATAAATTCATCCGACGAAATGTATACCGTCCTTGCTCGTGTACTTTGCGTATCACTCATATTTGTAAGGCACGCATATTTGTTGAGTAGTAGTTTCTCTAGAGTTTGTTGTTGAGCTGAAGAATGTTCTAAACTTCAATAAAAGAATTTATTGTACAGGACTTTCAGAGTTACCATTTACGCTGCAAAACGTACCAAGCTCAACACCCTTCTCATCAAGATTCGGAAATCGTCATTGGGATTATCGCACAACAGCTCTAGTACTCCTATCGGACAATCCGTTGACAAACATCATGTCAGCATTTCCACTACACTGACGGTATTCTTTGTTCACGTAACAACACTGTAGTGCCATGCACATCGACTAGCTCTGTCGTACTGAGGTTGAGGTAAACAACTGCACAATGCCCAAGTGAACTGCGTGCTGATATGGCTACCTTCTTCTTTTTTTTTTTTTTTTTTTTTTTTTTTTTTTCAAAAATGGATGTAGAGCTTATGGGACTTTAATACGGGGTCATCAGTCCCTAAACTTACAAACTACTTATGAACTAACTAATACTAAGGACGGCACAAATATCCATGCCCGAGGGGGGATTCGAACCCCCGACCATAGTGGCCGTGCAGAACGTGACTGGCGCGCCGCAGACCGCTCGGCCACCGCGGCCGGCGATATGATTACTAGCAATGTCGGTACACTAATACCGTTCCTTATTGTTTTTATTGATTTATTCGGAAACTGTTAAGAAAAGGGCATATGTTTAGTGACGTTTTCTCTTCAGAATCACCAGTAGTATCACCCCTCAAAGTATGTACCTCTCCTCCTGCCTCACCCAGTATATGACATTTCAATCTGTTGTGCTCAACTGCTACTCGTGAAACTCAACATCGGTGTCAGGAACACGCTTCAACTGTGCTCTGCTTCAGGAGCCTTTGCGCGTGCGCAATTGTCTTGACGTAACAGAGTTGTCGATGCAGTGCATACGTATTTGATTGACAATGAACATGATTAAATGAGCGCCACGATACAGCTTTGCCTATTCTCTCCTTCTCAGCCGCGGCGGAGCGGCCGAGCGCATGGAGGTGCTATGCTCTGATGCGCGAGGTCGTTCCCCGTCGTGGGTTCGAATCCTCCCTCGGGCATGGATGTTGTCTTTAGTACAAGTTAGATTATAAGTAGTTTTGTAAGTTTAGGAACTGATGACCCCGTAGTTAAGGCCCATATGCTTAACAACCATTTGAAAATCCTCACATGTTGCCCAACTAAAGTTTGATGCACACAGGGTTTATGAAAAACAAGCCCAGTTTGGTAGAGTTTGTTACGATCAAATTTCAATCAGTGACGCAATGGTGGTAAAAGCTATAAGAAATTCAAAAATTAGTTCGTAGAAAGGAATTACGAATTTAATACTTCATGTTGTTGATTGTACCCAAGTACAGACAATTTTTTCCATCTCATCCTTTCGTTTGTAACGATACTGAGACCAGCAGTTACAATATCCCCCCCTTTTTTTATTATTTTATTTTCAAAATGCTAATAAATCAAATGTTTCAAATGTTTGTATAGCTTAAGGGACATAACTACGGGGTCATCAGTCCCTAACCTTACAAACTAGTTATGAACTAACTAATACTAAGGACGGCACAAATATCCTTGCCCGAGGGGGGATTCGAGCACCCGACCGTAGTGGCCGTGCAGACCGTGGCTGGAGCGCCTCAGTCCCCTCGGCCAACGCGGCCGGCAAAATGCTAATATTACCGACTGTTTGTTAGGCAGAAACCTAAGAGTATAGCTTGAATAACATTCATAAATTATCACTTTTTGTAAATATTTGATGTTTATTTCCGAGTATACTTTGATTTACAACTAGGCAGCAACCTAATATTAAAACTTAGATTCCTGTGAGTGAAATGAGCAGCAACGGCATTTTAAATTCTTCTTCATTTTCACAAATAATTATCTGTTTGAAAAGGGACAGTGGAAAACAGGATTCACACAGTGGCAAGATGAGGTGCAGGATTCGGGCTACATTCTCGTGTCCACCTCTGACTTATCAGTGTTACTGCTCTCTGCAGTCTGAAACTTCTTAAAGATGAATGAATGAAGAAACCGACAAAATGTTACAAAAACACTACTATGTACTCAAGTCATATGTGGCACACTATATTGATAAACACGACATTCCATAAGAGAAATTATGCAGTTTTCATGTTTAACAAAAACGGCCCCCAGTGAGCGATAATACTTTGGTGATATTAATGTAGGGCTGAGGAAACGTAGAGATCGAAATCTTACACATTATTTCCTTATTGCCATAAACCTTATACAATTTTATGCAAAATAAAAAATAAAATAAAAAATTAAAAAAATTCTCTTTCATTAGATAATTTATGCATGTTGTTGTTATTATTGTTGAGGCTATATTGTTATTAATGATATTGCATTTGGCAGTGGTTACAGTTGTACCATTTTTTTTTTGAAATAATTCTGTCAAATAGTAATAACACTGTCAGCTATATAAGAGCGTATGAAATGATTATATCATAATTATTACATTTGTTATCGTTTAACTTGGTGAAACAAATTTTACTGGCACATGAATTTATTAAGTTAAAACTAATTACCTGTCGAATAAAGAACTACTTGTTGGAAGAAATGTGAGAGCCTTCAACTTTCCTTCACTGAAGCAAGACGAAGTTCGGTGGAACTTTCCTTTTAAAACTGCTGTTATGTCATGCTAAAACCTATAACCTATGTAATTAATTTGTCAACTATTTGCTGATTGTTGAGTGAACTGTTGTCCAGCAATAGCGTATATGTGCGGTGTACTGTTAGTAATTGAGAGATTACGTCATTTAAAGCCCTGATACATTTTTTAAAATTACTCCTGAAAATATTACAGTATCAAAACTCGTGTGTTTCAAACAGTTTTAATATATGCCAACAAACAATGAAGTTTCGTGTGGACGCATATTAACAGAATTTACTTTCTGTGGCTTTTAGAAACATCTAGATTTTGTAGCATTGCCTTTAAGCATTTTAAACGCGACGTTATACGGGACGCACTAGTCCCATTCATGGCTCAGTGTTAAATGTCAGCGCCTCATAAAATTCCGCCTCCAGCCGGTCGTGTAGCTTTGCGACAGTGCAAAGCAGTTTTGTTTAAAGGAATACAAAAAGCGCCCTTTTACTCTCTAGCCATAATTGAGATGTTTCGACAATAAAATCACGCTGCGACGTCAGTGATGTCAGTGGTCTTTTAAGAAGGCAGTTTAATAATTACTGACTTCTGAAACTTAAACATTTAGCTACTTACTCTTACTTAAAGCATCTGACAAAGACAAAACTTAGACTCATTCAGTAAATGAAGTTATAACTACCTCAACAATGTCGCTGTTAACAGTAATGGAATTTCGAACAGAATATTCAGACCTGCTTTCAATTACATTCTAAGATTCTTTCATCACATACGGAAACGTGCTTCTGATTTTGCAACTATGAACTATTTTCACACGCAAAGTTCGTAGAACTCAACACTTGTTAATGAAAGTACGGAAAGATAATTCCTTCTAACTACAATAATAAAGCAGATGTTTATGTAACTGCTTTATTAGATTCTGAAAAATCATAACAGCATAACAATATTTACATAAACAGCCGCGGTGGAGTAGCCGAGCGGTCTAAAGCGTCTCGCTGCGGATCGCGCGGTTGGTCGCCGTGGAGGTTCGAGTCCTCCCTGGGGCATGGGTGTGTGTGTTGTCCTTAGGTTAGTTTACCTTAGTTTAAGTAGTTTGTAAGCTACGGACTGATGACCACGCAGTTTGGTCCGATAGAATTACAAACATTTGAACATTTTTTTACATAAATGACAATAGTTTTCACACTCTTCTTTTTTAGACTGTCAATTCAAAACTGATTACTCAAAATACTTCTATTATAACAACAATATGTGTTCCGTAAGAAACAAGAAATGCGACAAAATTACAAATGCTGGTTTTACCTTATTTTATAACTGGAACAGCATATGTGAGAGGTTATACAATAATAAAACTTTACACTTTCAATTCTCATTTCATCCTCGATTTGTGCCCGCCACGCCTGCGAATCAGACAACCTCTCTCTTCGACAGTCAAACCGGGAATCTTGTGCCTCTGACAGTACAATCATCTCCTCGAGACAAGCATATTATTAGATGTAGATTCTTGGCATGTAGTGCTAACTTACTATCAACGTAATTACTTTTCTACGAAAGACATATGTGCACAGAAGTGTTGCATGTTCACAATCGTAACTGTTATAAACAGATGCTATTTTACACTTCTATGTTTATCTGAATCTGAACTATTCTGACAATCCAAAATTAACACTACCGCGGTGGAGTGACCGAACGTTCGAAGGCGCCTAGCTGCAAAGCGCATCGCTGCTTGCCGTCGGAGGTTCGAGTTCTCCCTCGAGAATGGTTGTATTTTTGCCCTTAACATAAGTTAGTTTAAGTAGGACTGATGAACAGAATTCATTATGTCCCATAGATTTACAAATATTTGACGTTTTATTTATTTTTTATTTTTTTAAATTCTCACGAGCAGTCTCTTCATAACAGGAAACAGGAAATATGATTAATCCACTGAACTGCAGACACATGTCACTCGCTGTAATTTGCCATAGGGTTTTGTAGCGTATACTGTATTCGAACATAATGAATTCACTTTCATAACCTATCTCTACCGTTCCTTTCTCTAATAGTGCGCGGGAAGAAAGAACACCTAAATCGTTCCGTTTTCTATCTGATTTCTCTTATTTTGTTGGAATGGTCATGTCTCCCAATGTAGGTGGGTGGTAGCAAAACATTTTCACATTCATAAGTAACAGTCACTGATTGGAATTTCGCAAATAGATCTCGTCGCAACGAATAACGTCGTTTTTTTTTTTAAATAATATCTACCTCAAATCGTGCAACATTTCCGTGACGGTTTCGCCCCTGTAACGTGATAAAACGACCTGCCCTTTTCTGAACCTTCTAAATGTCTTCCGTCACAGAGTAACATATACAGAGAAGCAGCCCACCCTAAACCACTGTCCTACGCTCCCCTCGTAGTTCCGTAAGATGCTAGCAGGTGTCAGGCGGTTCGGTGGCTTAGGGTGCCTCTCGCACGTCAGAGGGTAGCGTGGAGGGGAGGCTGAGGGGAGATCTCGTGCCGCCTGCCACGAGGCCACGGCTGTGTCCGGCTTGCTGGCGTTTCACGGGAGGTGGTGGTGGGGACAGCCGCTACCTGCCGCCTGCTCTGGCCAGTTTAAAGAGCTGCTTCTGACCGCAGCGCCATCATGGGACATCTTACGGAACTGCTGGAAACCCTCCCTCCCCGCACCATGAGCGTAGGACCGGGCCCTTATGGAGGTTTCCCGTCTGTATATATTTGTCTGTGCTTCCGCCTGTCCCACCTGGGGCAACAGTACTCCAAGAGAGGACCCACAAGGGTGATGTAGTAGATTTTCTGGAGAATTTTGGAGAGTTAAGTCGAAAGTGTTTGGCTGATTGTTATTCATGTCATTAACTTCACGTACCACACACACACACACACACATATATATATATATATATATATATATATATATATATATATATATATATATATACAATTCTTGTAAGACGTGACTGGAAGACGTCCCAGAGGCGCGCGTGGTCGTGGTCCCACTGCTGGTAACCAGTTGTCAGCAGTTCGTGTGATCGCTTCTGGTCTCGCGGACTCTCTCATCTTTGCTCTGGTAACTGTACGACCTGCGACCTCTACCCTTAGAACGCGACAATACTGGCATACGTCAGTGTTGTGCGTACGTCCCGATTCTCGTTTACAGTGTGATAATGTATTGCTATTGCAACCAGCATCGCTGCATATCTGACGCGGCGCCTCCAACTTTGGGAAATTCTACGAAAGATCCATCCCGCCAGTCAGAAGGGCGCAGCTTTAGTGCTTTTCAGCTCGATCGGCTGGCTGTCGTAAGCACATTAAAAGTCGACCACTGTACGAAACAAGAGCCTTGTTTTATAACTAAAATTAGCAAATAAAGTCCGGTTACTCCCTGCTACAAAACCTTGTTCCCTGGCCCAAACTGAGAAATGATTGTTTTCAAATTACTCCAATAATAGGAAATTAATACTACATTGATCAATATTCATAGCAGTTCTCACGTTATTACACACAGACATTAATAAGCAAGCCAGCACAATAAAGTTATCTTAGAAAGGTGGCTAAGAAAACATTTATGGCGCAATGGAATTCAGACATAAGAAAAGTTGCATTTGAACTTATTCTCAGCACTTGTGAAGAAACAATATTAAATAAAAGAGGGAAGGTGTTCTAAAACTACAATTTATAGGCAACTTACGGATTAAACTTGTTTATTCAGATAGAAAACAAGCAAAATGGGGAACCAATTTTATTAATACAATAAAAATGCATCTCTTACATGGATTAATGTGGACGGTGCCCAGCCTAAATTATACATTATTTAACGCTACTGGGGGGAAGGATTCACAAACAACTCATTCGCTCACACACACACACACACACACACAATGCCACAGCGAAACTCACCAGAATCAGCGTGCTGAGTCGAGGCAGAAGCAGGCGCCGCTATCGTGGGCGAAATTCAACAAGTTGGAGGTAGCAGAAAAAAAAAACACAATATAAAAATTCGTAGAAGCTTGGTCTGGTCTGTTGTGCCTGTTTCGAGATGGTGTATGTGTATAGCCAAGTTAAATGACATCTGAATTGGACCGCGAGCAAACACGCAGACGGCGACACACGGCTACGTTACAGGAACGCACTCCACTGAAGGTGAAGTTGTTGAAAATCGGATTCATTATACAAAATCACGGTGGATTCCTAAGTTGCAGTCTGTTAGAAATCGATTTAGGTACTGGTCTTTTTGTGTCCCAACTTCGTCGCCGCTTTTGTGTCCCAGCCTCGTCGTAGGTGTCGGTGGCCGAGTGGAACGAGACCGACACAGGAACAAAGACAGCACGCTGGTGCAGGTACGGAGGGGAGCAGCCAGAAACTATAAACACTCGAGTAAATTAGAAAGAGATATATATTGCACAGAATGTAACAATACTTAACTTTTACACAGTACTGCAGAATGTTGATACATAGTTGTTAGAGGCCTGCCTAGTGCCTGTACAATAGCAAAGTCTTCACTGGTGCCTATCTGATTACGAAGGTCCTAACTGGTTGCTAGCTCAGTCCGGAGTCACCGATGTCTTTCCGTGGTGGCCACGAGCGGAGTTGTCGCAGAGGGCGCTCGTGGCTGTCGTCGTGAGAACGCCGCGCCGTGCGTGCATGGCGGCGCGCGGCGAAAGTAGGTGGCGCGCACTTTGTACTTGTGCGACACCACACCCCTCCCCCCCAAACCGTCGCGCCGTCGTGGCGTAGGGCTGAGGGCCACGGCGACAGCACTGGGAGGAGGGCCTGGGCGGGGGCGTTACTGGTGGGACGGGCGTCGTAGCTGAGGCCGGGATCGAGACGCCGTCCGCGCCCCGGCATCCGCCTTGCGATCCTCCAGGGAACCCGCCGAAACCTGGGGAAGGGCGCTCGCCCCCGCCCAGAGGGAGCAGGTCATCTTCTTCTGAGGTGCGTGGCCCAAGCTGGGGGCGCCCGCACGGTCCCGGAGTCCCACTCGGTGACGCTGTCATCTGCGGCGGCGACAGCGGTGGCGACGACTGCGTCGGATGTACGTCGACGTCCATAGGGATCTCGTAGTCCGGGGACGAACGATGTGGCTGTGCTCCCTGGCGGTGAACTGGGTCTAGAACCAAGAAACCAGAGGCAGGATCGCGCGTCCTATGCAGACGCAATTGGTTTGCGTGGCGCCGCAGCTCCGACCCTGTGGAAGAACGGACAACATACATATTGCGACCGAGCACGCGCTGAATGATGCCCGGCATCCATAGTTTCTTCTTGTTACCAGCAAACACCTTGTACAGCACCGGCGTGGAAACCTGAAAACGCGTAGCGCCATACGAACCGACTCGGTGCGTGGGAGGCTGCAGCAGGTGAAGGAGAGTGCGGTGACGGCGGCCGTGTAGCAGCTCGGCAGGAGACGGGCCGTCACGTGGCATGCACCGATACGTAGACAGGAAAATTTGAAGAGCTTGCTGCCTGGAGTGCTGACCTTTCATCTTCTCCATGTGAGACTTGAATGTTCGAACGAAACGTTCTGCTTCACCATTGGACTGAGGGTGAAAAGGTGCAGTGGATATATGCTGAATGCCATTCACACGACAAAACTGTTGAAATTCCGCACTAACAAACTGAGGTCCATTGTCACTGACGATAGTTTCAGGCAAGCCTTCGATGCAAAACACTGATGTTAAGGCACTGATTGTACTAGAAGCTGTCGTTGAGTTCATGGCAATCACAAAAGGAAACTTGCTGAAAGCGTCTACAACAATTAACCAGCGCGTATTCCAGAAAGGTCCGGCAAAGTCAATATGTAAACGTTGCCATGGTCCCTTGGGGCGTGGCCAGTCTGAGAAACGCTGTGGAGGAGCTGCCTGATGCTCCGCACAAACCGTACACTGTGATGTCATGCTCTCTATCTGAGCGTCCATACCAACCCAGGTACAACGACGTCTGGCCAATTGCTTTGTCCTAACAATACCCCAATGTCCTTGATGCAGGAGGCGTAACACTTCTCGTTGCAGGGAACGAGGAACAATCACTCTTGCTTGGTCGTTGTCGGTATGCAACAACAGTACACCTTGACTTAAAGATAATGCATGACGTTGTGCAAAATAACGTCGAACCAGAGGCCGATCAATGTCTTTGGCTCTGGCAGGCCACCCTGAGCGAACAAAACGTGCTACCACACTTAAGTCTACATCCGCAGCTGTTTCCTGTGCAACCCGACGAGAGTTCAAGGGGAAATCTGCGACAGCGGAAGCATCTCTGGAGTCTATCTGACAACATGCTATTTCTGAAGAATCAAATGATACATCCTGGCCAACCGGAAGTCGGGAAAGTGTGTCCGCGTTGGCATGTTTAGTGGTAGGTCGGTACAAAATCTCATACTGATAATTAGACAATATCAAGGACCATCTCTGAAGCTTTTGTGCCGTACGTGGCGGAATTGGCTTTGTGGGTGAGAACAACGACGTGAGAGGCCTGTGGTCTGTCAACAAATAGAATTTTCTGCCATAGAGATAATGATGAAACTTTGTGACGCCGTAACTGATTGCTAAGGCCACCTTTTCTATCTGACTGTAATTCTGTTGCGTCGGCGTCAGTAGCTTGGATGTAAAGGCAATAGGACGATCGTGACATCCAATACGATGCGAAGGAACGGCACCCAGACCGTACGACTAGACAACTGCTAACACTACAGGCTTCTGTGGTTCAAAGGGAATCAAACATGCATCAGTGATTAGTGCAGACTTTAATTTGTCAAAGGCAACCTGGCAATCTCTGGACCACACAAAAGGAACATTCTTCCTACGTAAGCGATGCAGTGGAGCTGTAATCTGAGAGGCATTGGGAATAAACCTGAAATAATAGTTAAGCTTTCCCATTACTGCTTGCAATTCATGCACATTCTTAGGAGGAGGCAAGTCTTTGATTGCTCGAAGATGTGACTGTAAGGGATGAATTCCTTGGGCATTAATCACATGGTCTAGGTACTCTATTTCAGTTTGAAAAAACGAACACTTTGCTTTATTACAACGTAGACCTGCTGCAGTCAAAAATTTGAAAAGGCACTCCAGGTTTGCTAAATGTTCTTCAACTGTACGTCCGGATACCACAATGTCATCTAAATAGTTCGAACAACACGGTACAGAAACTGTCAGCTGTTCCAAAAAACGCTGAAAAATAGCGGGAGCGGAAGAACTGCCAAAGGGTAGGCGTTGAAATTGAAAAAGGCCCATGTGAGTATTAATGACGAAAATTTTTTTTGACTCGTCATCAAGCGGAAGTTGTAAGTATGCCTCTGCTAAATCAATCTTAGAAAAGAAGCGAGACTGTCCTAATTTGTCCATCAGTTCCTCAGGTCTGGGCAGAGGGTAAGTGTCTACAATTGTTTGACTGTTCACTGTTGATTTGAAGTCCGCACAGAGACGAAGTTTTCCTGACGGCTTGGGTATAATTACTATAGGCGAGGCCCACTGACTCGCAGAAACAGGAGAAATCACCCCACTATCTTGCCAACGTTGAAGTTCTTCGGCAACTGTATCACGCATTGCGATAGGCACCGGTCTAGCTTTACGAAACTTTGGAACTGCAGATTCTTTTAAAGTTACATGTGCCACGAAGTCTTTTGCACAACCTAGTTCCGGCGAAAACAAGTCACTATATTTGTCACACAATGCATTGATTTTATCCTGAGGCACTATTGACGAAATTTGAAGCACATCTCTTTGAATTGATAAACCAAACAAGTCAAAAGCATCTAGTCCAAAAATGTTCTGTGTCGATTTGGCCTGAAGAACTACAAAAGCAACTGTTTTTGTTACACCTTGAAAAGAGGCAGGCAGGCTACACGTTCCTAGCACGGGAATATTTTCACCTGTATAAGCTGTTAACACTTGCTGTGACGGCGACAATTTTGGCGAACCCAGAAGTTCATAAGTATCTTTATTAATTAATGTGACAGCGGAACCAGTATCAAGCTGAAATTGCACCTTCTTATTTTCTATGAAGAGAGTCACAAACAGTTTTTGCTTGCGGCGCTCGACAGGTGCGCGAATGTGGGCAACGTCTGCTACGGTTTGTTTGCTGCGTCTGCGCGGGCCGCGTAGTGAAGTAAGCGGCGCAGACTCGGCACGCAGCGGATTAACCACACTGTCACTAGATGACACTACCGCCGGATCGGCGTCCGCGCAATGCGAAGCTACTCCAGATGTACTAACTACTGCACTACACTTTTGAGTAGCTACTTGGTGTCTACTGTCACTAGCTACACAGTACTGGGCACTATTACAAGGAGCAGTTGCAGAAGGCACTATTTTCACTACAGGAATGCACTGTTCATAGTCATTTTGCTTGTCCCGAACCCTTTTCCGTTGCACTGTTTTACGCGCTCGTCGGCGCTTGCTACGTGGTGCACTATATAGATTTGCCATTGGCGCAGAACTACTTTCTTGCAATTGAGATCCAAGGAAAGCAGTGTTCAATTCCACAGCCCGTATAACATTTACAGAATGAACTGTTCTCGCACTCTGCGAAGCACTGTTTCTTACGTTACTGTCCTTTGAGTTTTTAATTCGCATACACACAGACTGCACATGTCCCGATTTGCCACATTGATAACAGGTTGCGTTGCGACTACGGCAATGAGCACGCTTGTGGCGAGACACACACTGGGGGCAAGATTTACGTACATTTTTCTGAAATGAGCGTTGGCGCCCGTTATTCAAATTACTGTTTCTAACACGACGGGGCGACCTTTGCGTCGCACTTTTACACTGGCTACTGTTCACTGTCTGTTCAGCACGGCCGGTAGAAAAATAAGAATCACTAGTGCTATACTGAGAACTACGGCTAGGAAAGCGTCCGTTGCGGCGCACTGAATTTACACTATGGCTTTGCATTTCTACATCAGCTAAGTCAAAAGTATCATGCGCTTCTATAAGCTGCAGTACACTGTCTAAGGAGGGGTCAGACTGTTTCAGAATTGCTGCTCTAATTCTGGGGTCCTGAATATTCTGCGTAATCGCATCCCTCAACATCACGTCACTATACGAAAGTCCACAAGAGCAAGTAAATTTACATTGGCGGGTTAAGCCCTTCAATTCCGTAATCCACTCTTGGTGTGACTGCTGCGGTAATTTTTTAAGTCTGAAAAATCGGTATCGTGCAGCGGCTACAAGAACTTTTCTCTCATAATGAGCATTCAGTGCATCTACAATTTGTTCAAAGTCTACATCACGAGGAGATGCGTGAGGGAATAGTTTCTGCAATAGTACGAAGGTCTGGGGGCCCACAATCGATAAGAAAAGGTTCTTCACTCTCTGACCTGTAATTTGATGAGCCGCGACGAGTTCTTGAAACTGTGCGAAGTAGTCGCTCCATTCTTCCTCACGTTCGTTGTACTGGCGGAACGTAGGGAGCGGTACGGCGGCTCTGGTGTGGGCTGCTGAAGCGGCGGCTGTTGTTGGTTAGCTGCTTGCGCTGTGAGCTGGGCCACAGCCTGGAGAAGTTGTGTTATTTGCGCCGTCTGTAACTGAATAATTTCCATTAAGTTTGGGTTCGGGGTAGTGGCCATGCTGACCGATTAGGCGCCGCGCATACAAGTAACTTATAACAAAACACAAATGCAATATGAAAGAGGACGCTCTGCAACAAAAAAGTCCACAAAACACGTAACAATATTGTTCCCCCAAAAATCTTATAATAAGGGTGGGTGGGCGGGAGCAATTTCTGCGTGCTCCGACTGCTGCTGTCTGGCTGCTGCTAGCGGGCTGGTCCAAGGTTCGTCTATCACTCCTCGTCGCCACTTTTGTGTCCCAACTTCGTCGCCGCTTTTGTGTCCCAGCCTCGTCGTAGGTGTCGGTGGCCGAGTGGAACGAGACCGACACAGGAACAAAGACAGCACGCTGGTGCAGGTACGGAGGGGAGCAGCCAGAAACTATAAACACTCGAGTAAATTAGAAAGAGATATATATTGCACAGAATGTAACAATACTTAACTTTTACATAGTACTGCAGAATGTTGATACATAGTTGTTAGAGGCCTGCCTAGTGCCTGTACAATAGCAAAGTCTTCACTGGTGCCTATCTGATTACGAAGGTCCTAACTGGTTGCTAGCTCAGTCCGGAGTCACCGATGTCTTTCCGTGGTGGCCACGAGCGGAGTTGTCGCAGAGGGCGCTCGTGGCTGTCGTCGTGAGAACGCCGCGCCGTGCGTGCATGGCGGCGCGCGGCGAAAGTAGGTGGCGCGCACTTTGTACTTGTGCGACACCACAGGTTTTATATGAGAAGTGAACTCAGGCGACCAGCTGCAAACCCCGGAAGTCGGAACTCGGACCCCCTTGGTTCCGAAAACCGATGAAATTGAATAAATTCAGTTTCCAAAAAATAAAGAAAATTAACTACAGTATGCCACCCCTAGAAATGCTTTGAATTACATGAAGAAGCGAAAGAAATGCAGCTACACGCGATAGGGAGCGCTTACAGAGACGGATAAAGTCCAGTCTCAAAAAACTCGCAAAAGTGAAATGATTACAAAATAGGAAAAATAAGAATAAGAACTACGGCATGCAACCCATACAAATGTTTAGAATTACATAAGGAAGCTATTGAATGAGGTTGTACAAGGCTCAGAGAGAATTACTGACAGAGTGCGTACTACCAGTCGGAGAAGAAATAGCAAAATTAAAATAGACGGGGAGAGAAGATCGCGAAATATTAGTAGAAATCAGGAGGATACCCGCATAGTTACTTGTCTGATGGGCATGGAACAGACAAGAGTTGAAGCTGAAGGTTTTGTTCTATGAACCAACCACGTAGAACACGTATCACTCACGGAAGGAACCGATGAAAAGTTTTTACATGCACTGTACAAAAATGAACATATCACCTATTATAAATCTGGCCCCACAAAGCTAGAAAGTTCACACAGAGTTCATACACCGCCACATGATCACAAAAGGTTTTAACATACAAGGCCGTTACCCAACTGTAACTAGAATCACACACGCCGTGTTTATCTATGGGAAATCACTGAACTGAAAAAAGAGAACACATTTTCGCACTCGATCGGAAAAACTATTCCAAAAAAATGATTATAAGTTCACGAGTCTAAGTTAAACGTGGCAGACAGTGAAACGCTATCATCTCGCTAACACAAGAGGAGAAACCAACCTTACCTCGCCAGACGCCCATCGGTCACGAGGCGGGAAACTGCTACCGGAAGTTGGAAACCCCAAGAAAAAGTGGTGGTGGGGTTGGAGAGAGAGACTAGATTCACGCTGAGGAAAGGCTCACCAACTAGATCGCAACCAAAGGATGTGGAGACCTCTGTGGTAGCATGAGCAGTTATCGATTCTGAACCAGAGAGAGCGATGCAAAGTGGGCTACTCCTACCCACATTCAGACAGCCATAGATTCTTGCACCCACTTAAAAGTAAAACAACTGCATATTCTCACAGGTACAGTGGCATAGCGGAGACACCGTACTTATTCCACATTAATTAATATAATAATACATTGTTAACATAACAAAATATAAAGAAACCTAGCAATATTAACTCATATTTTAACACATGAAATAAAAATGCTATTCCTCAAGCCTTGAAAAGAGTGGGGTTACACTTTCAACAAAATGATAGTCTAGCGACATTAAATAAATTATATGGAAGACGGAAGACGGTCATCTTTCAACGTGTGCCTGTCCCTGGTGTAGCGCATCTTTGCTTCACACCACACTGAGCCCTAAGCAAAAATGTTCCAATGTTTGTACAGCTTATGGGACTTAACTAGGGGGTCATCAGTCCCTAAACTTACAAACTACTTATGAACTGGCTAACACCAAGGACGGCACAAACATCCATGCCCCAGGGGGGATTCGAACCCCCCGACCGTAGTGGCCGTTCAGACCGTGACTGGAGCACCTCAAGTACCCTCGGCCACCGCGGCCGGCTATTGAGCCTTAAGCCAGTAAACATCCCCTATTATACGGTGCACACACATAGCGCTTGCTGGCAGGCTAAAGAACCTATATAGGGAGAGAGTAGCCATGCGTAAAACAGCTCCTGATTGGCTGACAGCCCAACACGTCATATTTTACCAGATTTGGCGGGCTTTCCATGTGTGTGAATAGCTATAGAGTTCGTTTCTGTACTGTGAACTGTCTTAAAACTTTCTGACAGCACTTTCTGTGTACAGTTACATAGAAGTTGTATTACGATACGCAATGCCCCACTTTTGCACGTCTTTTGTCGGTTCTATATTTCGTAAATTAACGTGTTGTTCGTCGGTCGGCAATTATTAAGATTAAATGTTGAAGTAATTTACTGAGTGTAATTAATTATGTGTATTACGTAATCATTAAGAACAGTCATAGAAATGCTTCGTTGTTCCTCTGTTGGCTGCAAAAACCGAATTGTTATATGATGCTTCTTTTCGCCAGGAATGAGGAAATACGGAAACAGTGGGCGATGAAAGTTAACCAAGAAAGCGGGAACCGTAAGGCGACTTAACGGAACCAACGAATTATTGCTGTTTGTGTGAAGTAAATACTTCTTGCTTCTCCTCCCCTCAATGCAAGGAAGGCACTGGTGAAAATCAGTAATTTAACACCTGCCTATGAAATTATCTCGTAGTGTATATGTTGCGTACTGCTCTGATAACGTGAAGGTCGCGAGCTCGAATACGGTAACCGGTAATTATTTTTAAAACGTGCTTTCTAGTTTTTTTTATTAGTTCCTGGTTTAGGTTTTGGACATGCCGTGCTACAAGGTATGTTTTTACATGGCCACGACACCTTCCCGTTATTGGCTATTCACAATCCTATAATTGGTTACGGGAATGACATCAAAAACGGAGTTTCCCAGTGTAGTAAAAGGTTGTTAGATCGACAGAAGCACACTAAAAAGGCACTATATCGGGGCGTACAGCGATAATATTGTACTAATTTCAGCGATGGATATGCAGACAGAAAATTCTGAAACAGCATCATTTTCTTTGAGATATACGGGGCGCGTCCAGAAAGTAAGTTCCGTTTCAATTTATCTCCATTGCAGCGCTGCGATTGCAGGTCCGCACATGCGCTGTAGACGATGTGTATTAAGGAGAAGAACGTGCGCCATTTGGAGATCGCTGTCAGTTACGTACGCTTTGTTATGCTCGTTTAGAATGTCGGCGTTGCTTGAAAATTCCGCCGCCTGTGAAATCTGTTCGGTGATACGGTTTCTGAATGCAGGCAAAGTGAAACGAAGTAAATTTATCGTCAAATTTGCGATGTTTACGGACCAAATGCGATGAGTGATTCGATGGTGAGAAGATGGGTCCGACAGTTCAATGGCGGGCGTAGTGATGTGTACGATGAAAAACGGTGTCCACCTTTGGTTACAGAAGAACTGGTTCACGCGATTGATGGCAAGATCCAGGAAAACCGTAGGTTTACAATTAATGCTTTTGCTATGGAATTCCGCCAAATTTCACGTTCACTGATGCATGAAATTGTTACCAAACAACTGAAATTCCGTAAACTTTGCCCACGTTGGGTACCAAATATTCTGACTGAGCAACACAAAACACAATGGATGGGTAGTGCACTTGAGTTTTTAACCCGTTATCCTGAAAGCGGCGAAGAATTCCTGAGACGGATAGTCACAGGAGATGGAACGTGGTTTTTTTATGACACCCCTGAGAGTAAGCGGCAATCAATGGAATGGAGGCACACATCATCTCCACCAAAGATACAGTCGAAGCAAATCATGACACCTCGGAAAATGATGTGCACAGTGTTCTGGGACTGGAAAGGCATCCTACTCATTGACTTCTTACCGCATGGTCAAACAATCAAAGCAGATGCGAATTGCGAGACACTTCGAAAATTGCGCCGTGCAATTCAGAATAAGCGCCTGGGACTGCTGTCAAAAGGTATTGTTTTGCTTCACGACAACGCACGACCACACACTGCAAATGTGACGAAAAACCTCCTACAGAGATTTGGCTGGGACGTGTTTGACCATCCTCCGTACAGCCCTGACCTCGCTCCTAGCGACTTTCATCTGTTTTTACATCTCAAGTGTTTCCTTGGCGGTCATCACTTCACCAATGACGACGATGTAAAAGAAACTGTTTACAACTAGTTGAAGACACTGGCGGCAGATTTCTATGAAGAAGGTATACAAAACCTGGTGCCACGCTATGACTAATGCGTGCAAAATTTCGGCAGTTATGTGGAAAAGTAGTTCAAGAGTTGTAGAATTTTGTGCAATAAAATTTCTTCTGTATCTGTGTACAATTTCATTTTATTACCAAACGGAACTTACTTTCTGGACGGGCCTCGTATAACATGAAATGCTTCTTATTAATCAACTGCCAAAAATCGAACTTACCAGATTATTGTAAAATATGGTATTAACATTCGGCAGTCTTAGAAACTGTTTCACGAATTTTACAAATTTATTAGGCCAATGTAAACATCGATGAATGGCATTTCTTTAAAAACGTACCGATGAGTAAGCTAGAGATGTGCTTTGGTTCCATTGGTGGAAATTATGCCTTATTGCAACCGTTAAATGGCTGCCTTTCTACCTGGGTCGCTCTGTTAGTACACGTTCCTCACACAGTCTGGTAAAAACATAGCGGCCACTGGCCGGTTGGCTACTCTCCCCCTGTACAGGCTCTCTATGGCAGGCAACTCACAACGCTATCGATGGGTGGATGACGTTGAAACTGTTGTCAGTTCGGTACTATCTCACAAGTGGCATCTGTCGTTTTCAGATCAAAATTGTCGTCGTGATTCCAGGTGCTTCCAGGTGTACCAAACTTTTCCGTCATCATATCAAATAGCTTACAAAGATAATAGCGGAAACTCAGCCGTGAAACGGGCGACAGCGCACCCGAATATCTCCTAGCGGCTCGAGTTGTCAACTAACACAGGGTGTGAAGAGCCACTTTACACAGTTACAGACGGAAGTCTTTCTTGATCGTCGTCTTAGTTGATAGAAGTAGGAAATGGTTGGAATAGGAAGTATATGTCCTATATACGACTGTAATAACTATAAACAGCAAAGCTCTCGAAAATCATTCTTCAGCTTTCCAAAACATAAAGAGAGTACGACAACTTACGCAGGCAACTATTAGGCCTACTCAGATCATTTGCTTTTAAGCTTTGATTTACCTTCTTTTTTATAATTTGTTTATAAATGCAGCCAGTTGATTATTCATAGTCGAAGAGCTGACTTAGATGAAATTTTGAAAATGAACTGCCCGGAGCATGTGAATAAAAGCTCAGAGCATTTTGGGGAAAAAGATTTTAGAAATAAGAATTCGTTAAGCCAAGGGTGGTTGTTGTAATTTGTTATTTGCGTGAGTTTAAAAACAGGTGTTATTTGTAATGTAACAACAAACTTTAATCGCAAGTTTTATTTTAATCCGTTTACGTATTTAAAGGTTAGACGAGGCTGTAAAACACCAGCACGATACCTTCTCTGGCAGCAGGTGGTCAATAGTGGTCTATCTCTGAAGACAAAAACTGTGAAGTAGATGTAGCAGCATTCCTTATAAAATTAAATGAATTGAAAAAACTCCCACTCAATAAATCCGTGAGTGAAATGTCTGCTGAAGGCAGTGTTAATGTATCTCTGCATGCTGATATCAATATTAGTGAAAGTAAACATATCGAAACAAATGCGAGGAATTATATTATGGGCTGGGCATGAAGTGGGTACAATGGCTCTGGCACCACATAATGATAATTAACATGAAGTTGACAACTTTTATATACAGATGAAGAGATCTGACTCAGACAAAATGCTTTTTCCCGATGGTTGTGTCCAGAGTAGCACCAATAAAATGTCAGAAATTTTTAGACAAAATTTTGATAAGTTCATTGCTGAAAGCACTTATGGTGTGAGAAGCAAGTTGGTTTCCTTTCTCATAAATGAATCTGCCGAATTAAGAGGCGTGTGTAACATTTATTCTTTGTTATTGGCAAAATAAATTTTGCAGTTCAAATTAAAGCATTTGCCAATAAGAAAAATGATTCGTCAGCATCACAAATTAGAGGAGCCTCATGTTATGGAAAGTAACTCACAAATAGGCCTAAATGCTCACGAAGTGTGCGTAGATGTATAGGATTAAAACTTATATATTGTATTATTTTCAGTTCGAATTCTACTCAAATAAACTGCACAGAACCGATCGCTGTAGTTTCTTTTTAACCCTATATGTTAAATGAATTAGCAGCTAACAATTTCTTAAATGGCACAACAATATTGAATGCGGTACGCAGGGAAATAAAATTCGGAGTAACAGACGTGAAGCCAGGTACAGTGTACAACTCGAATCAACAGATGACACTGCTAGCAGTGTCGCCAGGCAAACGCATGTAAATGTCTTGTAGTTTCCGCTATTATCTTTATAAGCTATATTATGTTGAAGCAGCTACATATGGTTAAAGGCAAAGGTGGTATTATGGGCTAGTGGTTGCAATATGGGCTAGCTTAAGATCTGACTAATAAGCCCACGCATTCTAGCGACAACCTCAATAAATAGTAGTAGCTAGTTCGTACAAACTCCACAGAATGCGCTGCCGCAGTCAGTTACGTGGAATGTTAGTGGTGAGCTGTTTCGTGATTTTTCTCATTTTCAAACTTTGAAAGGTAAGAAATTATAGTCATATTAGACGTACTGCCAATGCATAGTTAGCTGTTAACTTCTTAACTACATATTATATAAATATTTAGCTCTCTAATGCTCATGAGGTTGGTTTAGTAAAGTTTGTTTATAACGGATAGCGACGTTTTACTTTCCAAGTGGGCCAGGGTGGTAATATGGACAATCGCTGTGGTGGTTATATGGGCTACCCTTTACAGTAGCCCATATTACAACCCCTCCAAATACTGTGTGGTTTTCTGTTTCAGCCTGATAACACAGAAGGCTTGCCCCAGTCCTCTACTGGTCCACACCATGTGCCAAAGACCTAGCAGAAGCTAGTCAAAGCAGTGCGTCCCACGTTCCAATAGGAAACATTAAGACTTCACCAAAGGACATTTTGCCTGTGCCAAAAAAAGAAAAAAAAAAAGAAAAAGACAACAAACAAAGTACCTAAGCCAGGAAAGGCAGCTGTAATTTCAGCATCACCCTACAAAATATATTTGGAAGAAGCTCAAAAAAGCACAAAGAAATGGAAGCTGATAGAAAAAGGAAAATAAAAAGAAAGGGGGAAAAAGAAGTGGACAAAAAAAGGAACATCGAAAGTGACGATGTAACAGGGAATACGAAGAATGTTAGATGTGAGCCAGGTGTTGACAAAAGAAAAAACAAGGAATAAAAATCAAAACTCCATCAGTGAAGCGAAAATTGACCATCGACCTACAGTCATCATCCGAGAGTTCAGAGGAGGGATCGATAGATTCTGGGGAGTCAGTTCTAGAGCCCAGTGTCGGTGTTGAAAAGCCTGGAGATGACGATGCTACCTGCCTTTTTTGTGAGGAGTTATATTTCCAAGACACTAAAGGAGAGCTATGGATCCAGTACCTAATGTGCGAGATGTGGGCACACAACGTGTGTGCTGGTTGTGAAACGGAACATTATATTTTTGATTTCTGCCAACCGTAAATGAACAACTTATGCTAAACATGTCCCAGTAAAAAGGGTTTGCTATTTTCCAATAACTCTAAAAATATACAGGAAATAATATTGTCTTTTTTGTGTGTTTATAAAGTAGCCCATATTACCACTACATTTACATTTTTTCACAATATGTCGATTTCGTAAACATGTTTCCATATTAAAGTTGCATAATGATTTAAACTAAAACATATGTGTTTGGGTTTTTTATAACATCATAAAGACTATTTTTTGAGGTTTTCAGCAAATTTCACTGACAATTTTGGAATTTATGGTTCAAAAATAAAGTGGTAGCCCATAATACCACCTTTTCCTCTACGATAAAAAAAGAGCAATTGGAGTTGTGAAGGAACGATACCTGGTTATTTTATTTAGAGCGCTCTCGGATAATGGAAGGACGAACAGTCTAAGAAATATTTAGGCGAATCCTCTGCCAGCCACTGAAAGTGCGAATCGCGCGTGGATGTAGCGTCGCAACCTTACAACTGCTCATAGGCTCCTTTGCTGGGCAACAAAGAGCTTTCGCGATACAGTATTAATGGCCAAAAGGATTATCTCATGCGATGAGCCAACTTGTTGTGCATCGCTCGCGGGCGCGGCTGTGTATAACAGGCCTTGTGCGACCGCGAGAGGGGCTTCCCCCATTAATGACAGACTCCGCCGGCCGCACTGTACCGCGCACCAATCCTTTTTTTTCCCCGGGGGGCGAAACAAAGCAGCGGCAGGCATTATTATTGGTATTGCTGGCGGCCGCCAACCGCAGACAGAGTTCCGGCTGGGGTGGTGGCAGCCCTGCGCCACTGTGCGTCATCCGCAGGCGCGCGCGACAGTGCTACCCTCTGGCGGCGCCATCACGCGCACGCCAAAAACAATTTCATAGATCCGGCGAATTATTCCGGCGAGGGTGGCGGCCGTCAGTCGGCGAGCAGAACCACTTTAATTGGATCTTCCCCCAGCATTCGGGTCAGAAACACATGTTGTGGGGCGTGGGACAGCGCGGGGTCCGCCGCCCCCGCCCCCGCCGGCCCAAACAGAGACAGATGTTGCGACGGGGAGGCTTTCATTACGTCCGCGGAATGCCGGCTCTATTACGGCGGGACTTGTGCGCCGCGCCGATCAATTACGTCCGGTGCGGAAATATTGTGAAGCAAATATTTCGGAGCGCTGCGGGGCTGAAGGCGGAAAGATGAAATTGCTTTCATAGTCGAATCAATCAGTTCGGGAGTACTTTACACTTTCGTTTACCAGCAATATGAATTTCTTATACATGCGAATTTTGTCGTCACGAAGTTGTTAGCGCTGTGTGTCTGAAGATGGCCTCTCTAAAGAGTAGACGGATAACTGAACTGATGAACCGTATTCCTGTACACAAATTAAGTTTTTATATGTTATTGTATTTTTTTTTCTTGAGAGGTTGAATCAGGAAAGAAACAGTTATGAAGTTCTCTGCTCCCGCCCCCTCTCCCAGTATCCGTTACTTCCATCATCTCTTCCCACGAAACACACATTACATATTCATCTCGTCTCTGAATATATATACACGGTATACCACCTAAAATTTTCACCCCAGATATCGCTGGAACAGCAATAAATAATGAAAATCGACTTTCACAGGCATCAAATTGCGACAGGTGCTTATGAAAGGAAGTATTATAAGACATTCTAAATCTTAAAGAGGTATTATTGAAAACCTAAAATAACATTTTTTATCAAACGAATATCCCACAAAATTTCTTATGCTATAAATAGCATGAAAAGTCGAAAAATGAATAGCGGTGGATACATTGCAATTACATATCGAGATATTGACAAAGGAAGTTGACGGGCCACGTGGGGTTCACTCTTGAGTCTCAGGACATGCTGCAGCTGTGCGATTCTCTTATTTCAAGCGTCAACTTTGCTTCAAAATGTCTCAGGATGTAGTTGACGTTTTGCACTGTAACCAACGCCATTCGTTTCGCAATTTTACTTGCTATTGATTGCATAATATGTAATATAAATTATCTATTGAAAACGTAAGTTTCTTTTGAAAATAATAAGTGTTTACATTTTAGATAGTCTAATAGTATATAATAGTATATAATAAGTGTTTACATTTTAGATAGTCTAATAGTATGCATAAGCCCTGCCATAAATTTAGGACTGTAAAAGTCGCGTTTCAATATCTGTTGTCGTTCGAGAGATGTTCAAATATTCAAATGTTTGTAAAGCTTATGGGGCTTAACTGCTGGTTCATCAGTTCCTAAACATACAAACTACTTACTAACTAACTTATACTAAAGACAGCACAAACATCTATGCACAATGGAGTATTCGAAACCCCGCCGGGGAGCGGCCTCTCGCATCAGAGCATAGCGCCTAAATGCGCTTGGTCACTCCGCCGCGATCTTCGAGAATGTCTCTGATCAAATGTTTCAGCGTGATGCATACAGGGACTGGACAAAATAACAAGAACGTCATGGAGTATACTACATATTGTTGCAAGTTGTTGCCAATGCTTACTTGTTAACACTGAGACAGTGTGGCAACACACAATTGACGTATGAAGTGTGGGGCGTACCTTGAAGTGTACAACGTGTTTCATTAGAAATAATAAATACACGGTTCACCTGAAGAGTTCGCTGAATGGTCCCATATTTTACAAACCGCACTGGCGAGAATAGGTGCCTGTGCATACACAATGAGGGACATATTGTCAACAAGCGCCCCCTATCGTGCAAAGCACTGCAGTGGAGCGGAGGTAAACGCTACGACCCAGCTAACAGGGTCTGTGTGAGAACTCGTGTCATTCCAACGTGGACCGCAAAATGGAGCATCACGTTAACATCAAATTTTTTGTTTCAAATTTGACAGAACGGTGACGGAGACTCAAGTACTCGGTTTTGAAGCAAGGAATAAAAAGAGTGTGGCTCAGTGGCTTCGGAGATCCAACAACGCGTGTCTTCAGTGCTTCGAAGGACTCCACGAGAAACGTTTGCTGACAGGTTCTAAAAGCTGTACCAACGATGTCAGATGTGTATTGCAGCGATTGCTTTGAGGTTGTTGGAAAACATACCCTCGGCTGTTCGTGGGAATGTGTGGATGCAACATGACGGTGCAGCGCCTCAAGTAAGTTTTCATGTCTGCAACCAGCTCAGTGCTGTACTTCGTCGTCGCTCCCCTTCTTTGCTTCCTATGGAAAATGTAAAGTCTCTTTAAAGTCCCTTTTGTATGAAACCCAGTGGATGCGGAGATAAAATCAGTTGCTAGTACTGTAGCTGCTAATTAGAAACACACCAGCGATATTTATCAGAGTACATCAGAATCTTGTTCGTCGATGCTGTTATTGTAGTGAGGTTGATGGCTATAATTTTAGTGCATTTTGCAAGATATAGTGTAAGTAGTGTGTAGATTGTGCTACACAACAGTGACTACTGTAAATAAGAAGTACACAGAATGTGTAATTCTTATTATCTGCTTAAGCTGGTTTGTCTGATCCCAGGTTCCTTTCATTAAATTGTTAAGTGGAGCATCCTCTACGTACAAAAATGTTCAGTTGTTTGTACGCCTGAGGTACTTAACTATTGTGTTTATCAGCCCTAGGCTCACAAACTACTTAAACTAACCTGAGAACAAAACACACACCCATCCCCGAGGGAGGACTCGAAGCTCCGACAGGGAACAGCCGCGTGCTCCGCAGCAAGGCGCCTTAGTGCGCTTGGCCATACCACCGCGGCCCCTATACGTCCTCTTCCATGTCCTTAACGGAAACAACCTGTATATTTAGTGCTATAACATCAAGATTCTGTGGATTGTGTTACCTTTGCACGATTTTGCAAGGTTCGTTCTATCTTCATTCACGCCGAATCATAGGATGAGGCACAAATTGGTGTTCCGTTGCACACCGTTTCTTTGGGTTATCGTAAGTTATCGTCCGCCTCCATTGCTCAGTCGACAGCGTAGCTGACTACCGAGCAACGCGCCATGGTTCTAAAGTGCTACAGTAGGTATGGTTCATACACTGTGTAACGTACCCGTCGTAGTTTTATATTTTATATAACCTCGTGTCTGGTCTGTGTCTTTACCAATCTTTCTGTCTCTGTGCCCGGTAACTTGTGCACTGAAGGGGCCTACTGGAAGCTATTGCAATGCAATATGGCTCTCACACGTTTGTATGTGGAATGACTTGTCTATGCAGGCTTTATCCAGTTTGAGTACACATATGGGTTCCCGTTACGTGCGAAATAAGCACGCCCGACAACGTTAATGAAATCTAAGAGTCATAAGATTGACCCGCGCAACGGATAACATTACAAACGCATCTGAACTAATTAATCGGATCCAATATACGTACTCAAATGGAACGGAATACGTAACTCTAATATTTATGCTCCAGTGCACCATTGCAGGTCACAGCAAAGACTTTAAGAATTGGATTACTAGTGCGGAATAGGGTCATATGAACATTTAGAAATTGCTTCGACACGCGTGTGGGATAAAATCATTATTTATTCACAAATTCTTTAAGATGAATACTATATCATGTTAATTTAAATACAAATTTGTAGCATTAAGGACAATCTAAATTAAGACTTTTGTTGCTATCATCTGAATGGGCTTCCTAGAAAGTCCCATAAAAAAATTGATATGGAAGCAAGGAGTTTTCTCAGATTCCCCGCTTTGATTTAACATATTCACACAAGGCATGCAAACGAAGTTTTACTAAGCGAGCCATCAAATTTGAATATGCGCGACCGTTGCGATCCAGGGGCAGCAAAGTACTGTGAACGGACACAAAAATATTATTCGAGAATGGGATTTGCATTACTGATCTTCTGATTACTACTAGAACATGACAGGGATCACAAAATATTACAATGCCCGTCTAAGTGGAGAACTTACGTGATCAGTGTGGGCCCTACACAACCACCAAGTTACTGAAATTTAATTTAAAATAATTACCACCAAGCTGAATCTACTCTTACTTCTACGGAATTTGGGTATGATTACTTGAATACATCACGTCTGGCAACATTCTTACTACTCCGTGGGCCTATCATCATAGCACAAATTCATTACAAAGCAAACCTAACAACATTTACGAAAATCTGTCAGTTAACACTGAATTGTACGTAATCACTTTAATACTATTGCATGAGCAGTGTAAGCATTTGGAAAAGACCCTCTGTTACCAGACTTACTATGTATTGGCAACCACGTGGCACAACGTACACTCTGATCACATTGCACAAAGAAAACCGTCATAATTCCGAGATTAATACTCCACATTTATGCATTAAGCAATTCGAAAACTCACGAGGAACAAATAATGACTAATAAAAGACTACTATTGCACCTACTGGACTCACAAACTAGAAGTTACCCATTTCGCACGCAAAGTCCTAGTTACAAAGAAAATCACTGTAAATTGGAAATAGATCCTCATAATGAATATTTACCCGAAAAAACTACAAAAACCCGTTCAACGAACTAATACTCCCATGATAATGCAACAAATAACCGACTTAGCAGCAACTTTAACCCACGACGAAGCACACAACATCTTGATCTGGTTCTATCACGTCAAATCCCAAAAAATATGTTAAAATTGATACATATTGATTACGTCCCATACCAACCGGTGGTGAAAGCGTCACCATGAGCAACATTACTGAATATTCTCACCAAATCGTTACAGAAACCTCCGCGACACCAGCGAGCAGCTCTCCTCACGTCCGCACTCCACAAAAAGTGTTACAAGCAATTCCCAAGTGAATCAATTGAAATTTTATTCGTTAAGTTGACATAATAAGACATCAGAGCAATGAAACGAAATGACAGTCTCGTTTTAACTGTAACCAGAGTAACATTGTAACCAGTGTATTTAAATTACACTAAGCAGCCTAAGAAGCTGGAAAACCACTTTGATTCGTTTTATAACGAAGGTTACCACTACTGGATGTGGAAAATGGCAACAGCGAGTCATTTATTACTTTTTTTTAATTAAATTTGTCTGCAGTGTCACCCTTCCTCATTATTTTCCTTGTGTGAGAGAATGTGGCGCGTTTGTGATGGGCTACATAATTTGAGAAGGTTTGTATCGGGAGCAGAGATGGTAAAGTAGTGGGTGTAGCTTACTTCAAACATTTAGCTTAGCTCAAAGATGTCCTGTAGTTGGAGTAGCATCTCATGGTAGGGAGCTCAACGAGTAGCCACAGGAATAGCTAGCGAAAGTTTTGCGAGGTGGTCGATTCGCGAAGCGTAGAGGGTGGAGGCCACCACCTCAGCCAATCAGGTGAGAGCGTTTGAGAGCGAGCCTTTAGAGTCAGCGAGGAGGCCTCGCTTCGGTACTGTTTGCTGGACGGGGAAGGTGAGCGGACGCGAACCAAGCACCTGCTATTTGGTAAATCAACTTACAATGCTGCGGCTCTCGGCGAGATTTTGCACCATGGTTAGTTCATGGGGTATTCAGTGGCTTTTGGTAGCGATATTACATATTTTGTGGGCTAGATCTGTGTCAGTTAATAATAATTTTCCATGTATTTACCAAATCAGCAAGTGGTATGCGCCAATTCACTTTTATGCACAGTAAATCAGTTATGAAGTCGCTTCTGTTTGCTTTGCTTGCTCTTATCCTTGATTTAGTAATAACTCGTACTTTTGTGGAGAGCAATGATATTACATTACGTGTTTTTCAGCCATTTGTTAGTAACAGCCACGTGTTGTGGCCGCGTGGTGCGCCAACGCATGGTAGTACCGGTGATACTTGTCGGCTTGCTTGTTTCATGATCAGCTCCATCAGAGCATTGTTTAAGAAATTATCTGAATCGTAAATTATTTTCTGTGGGTTTCAAGAATCTTCTGCATAGTGGCTTGTTCCTTCAGCTTTATATATGTGATTTTATTTTCTTATGCATTGATACGCGCACCGTATAATTAATTCGATGTCTATTTTCTTACATGATTATGACTTGAGTTTGACGCGGAAAAGTAAGAAAGAATCAAGTGTGTGTTCCTTGTTTCCAAAATAGTGTGACTATTGACATTTAAGTAAGAGACCCGTGACTATCCTTTGTTCTCGTTTTATTTTGTTTAATTCTCGTATATATAATAAAATACATTATTGCTCGTAATGCTCGAGTCAATGTGTGTGACCTTTTTCGTATTATCGGTAACCATCCTACATCTGCCATATAGTTGCATAAAGAGAGGGAGAGAAAAAAAAAGAAGAGCTGCAAGGACGACGTTGTCTTTTTTTTTTTTTTTTTTTTTTTTTTTTTTTTTTTTTTTTTTTTTTTTTTCAACTATATGGCGGATGTAGGAGGGTTACCGGAAACGAAAAAGATCACAAACATTGACTCGACCGTTACGAGAAATAATTTATTTTATTTTTATCTTTCACGAGAATTAAACAAAATAAAGCAAGAACAAAGGATCGTCACGGGTTTCTTACTTAAATATCAATGGTCACACTATTTTGGAAACAAGGAGCACACACTCGATTCTTTCTTACTTTTCCGCGTCATACTCCAGCCAGAATCATACAAGAAAAGGCATCAAATTAATTATACAAGTAGCGTATCAATGGACAAGAAAAATAAAAACAGATATATAAAGCTGAAGGAACAAGTCACTATGTAGTCGCTCATAAAGCGAACGCAGAAAATTCTTCAAAACACACAGAAAATAATTTACGATTCAGATAATTTGATAAACATTGCTCTGATGGAGCTGATCATGAAACAAGCAAAATAAAATAACCCATTTATGATAAATGATACAAGTAGAGCCCAGCCAATCCCAGAATTATTATTATTATTATTTTTTTTTTTTTTTTTTTTTTTTTTTTTTTTTTTTTTTTTTTTTTTTTTTTGCAATCCACAGATATGAAAACATAAGCCGGCTGCCAGTTGTTGTTTAGTGCGTTGACTTCGTGTGTGTTATGCTTTCCGGGGAGGTTCCGGGGAGGAAGGCAACGGCATACCACCTCCAAACAGGACCATGCCTAGTAAAGCACTGTGGTGTTCAAACCAATCTTCGTATTGTTGACTGCTTTTTTTTATGCTTTCCGTTGCGCAATTTCATATTGTATTCACGTAGTAGTGATTCGGGCCTAGACTCGGAGTGGTGTACAGTTAATTAAAACCAATTTACATGCACTTAGCCTCAGCAATGAGCAAGGGTAGCTACCTTCAACTGAGACTACGCCAGCTGCACGAATATACAGATAAAACTTGGAGTAGTTTCATATCTAATACAGCTGCCAACAAGCTCACACAGAATTGAAGAAATACAAATGTTTTCAATAGGTAACCGCGCAGTTCTATTCACGGCAGGGGGCTGTGTGTGTTGTGCAGTCATCATCATCATCGACACGCACGTCAACGGAGAAGGCTGACAACAAGGCGGCCGCGTCTCAGTTAGATATTTCTCGGCGAGTAAATGCCATACCATCATCACTAGTCTTGCGTAGTTCGCGAACGAACTAGTTCGGAAGAGCGCTCCCGCAGTCGAATTACGTGAACTAGTTCGCAGATCCCTCGCCTCTTAGTTCGTCCGCTCCTTTTCCGAAGGCTGACGGGTAGCAGCGAGAGGACGCGAGAGCGCGCCGAACCACCTGATTCCCTTCTGCCAGTTACCGTCATTTCGAGCTGAGATGCAGCTCAGCTGTAATTTCGTAGTTCACTGCAACAAATCAATTTCTGTAATAAGTGTGAAGTTGACAGGACTGGCTTAACTTTCGATGCAACTGAGGCGGCCGTCCCTCCGAAACAGAGGATTCTACTGGCCCAGCACCGAAGACAAAAATGCGTTTTTGCGCGTGGGAACTTGGTTGAGAGGGGTGGGGGGTGTTGTCTAATAACTTCCCTCAGTACGTTTGTTAAGCAACAAATTAGAATAGTTTCTTTTGTTAATGTTAAAGGTATATTCTTTGTGCCATGTAATACTTGACCTATACCAAAGTAGTAATATTTTGTTGTTGATCACTTCCAAAACTTTATAAAAATTAAAAAGTCATTTATAAAAGTGCATTTTTATTCACGAAAATAGTCGCATTTAGCATATTTTGAAGGTAATGTTCCTCAGTGACCAATTAAATATATAAATGAAACCATTTTAAAAATAAAATAGTACGAATATTTTGTATGCAAAGTTGAATACCATTGTATCACCCATTCGTGTAAATAACTGGTTTATTTGCTTAAGTATTTGATGTATAATTCCCCAAAAATACGGGTAATAACACACGCTTGGGCAACACTGATCATTATCTGAGAAAGCTGTCATAACAAAAGAAAGAGCTCTTTTAGCAGCGGTATCAAAAGCCAAACAGAGCCGACGAACTAAAATGAGCGACCTACTTCGCGGCCGAGCTCCGAACTCAATGGAGAGCTACGGGTCGCGAACTAAAATATCCGCCATCGGTCGCGAAGTAGAATTTCCTCGATCGGTTGCGAACTAAAATATGCGCGATCGGTCGTGATCTAAATTATGTGCATTCGGTCGCGAACTAATATATGTGCAATCGGTCGGGAACTAAAGTATAAGGAATCGGTCGGGAACTAAAACATGGATTACCGGTTGCGAACTAAAACGTGGGTTACCGGTCGCGAACTATTATGCCAAACGTATCTCGCTTCTCAGTTCGTTGGATTCTTTCCCGAAGACCGACGGGCAATAGCGAGAGGGCGCGCAGCAGAATTAAAAATCACGTGTTTGCCTTCTGCTGATGAGACCCATTTCGAGGTGAGCGTCTGCCTGCTAGATTACCTAGTTTAGTCCTACAAAATTTCTGTTTTGAAGTATTCTGCATTCTGCAATACGTGACTAATAAATTCCATAATGCCAAGATATAGAAATAACTCTAAACTTAAACGCTAGAAATTATGCACAAACTGTTTCTTTTGGTCTGCGTGATATCGTTAGTGGCCCACGCAGCAAGCGCATGAAGCAGCTAGTTGGGGGAACTTCTCCCTCCACCTGCATACGCAGACCACGCCGCTCAGCCGTCACTGGGAGCGGACGAACAAAAAGAACGAACTAGTTCGCGGCAGAGCCGTGAACTAGAGTGAGTGCTCCCCATCGCGGAGTATTATGCGCAAGTCTAATCATCACCACCGTCGTCGTAAGCCAGTCCACAAATTACATCGAGGTGGTCGTGGATCAGGAGGCTGCAGCTGTCGCGCCTCCGGCCGTGTCCACGTTCGCGGCAGAGACGTGAGCGTCGGATGTGTGGTGGGCCAATCAGTGGGAACGTTCCCAATAAGGCGGCGGCACGTCGCAGGCCGCAGATGGCGCTGGTGCCAGGTCTGGCCAGGCGGGCGGCCAGTGACGGACGACCCGCGGCTGACGGCGGCCGACGAGCCAGCAGGCGCCACTCTGCTGGAGGGCGACCCACGCTGTCAACCACTGGAGGCACCAGGGGAGGAGAGAGAACAATATATCGCACTGGCGTGTTTTACGGACCACTTTAGATTTGTTGTTTTATAAGTTTTTGCAAACATTTTGGAACAAAATAATAAAAAATTAATTAATAAGAGCGTCTGAAACCATTTTAGGAAAAGAAAATTTAGGTGGTGGCGGGTTCCGAACCACCGACCTTTAGCGTCATAGTCCAATATCTCGCCCACTACGCTTTTTTTTTTTTTTTTTTTTTTTTTTTTTTTGCCTCCAAACTTCCCCTTCTAGCCCAGCCTTTCGCTCTCCATGATCGCCTTCATTGGCGAGTCTTCATTGCCTGTAACTGAAATCCATCTCCTTGGATATAAAGTGAAATAAATGTTTTTCATTCGGACAAAAGGATTTCTTGCAGTTTCGTCTCCAATGCATTTATTTATTTCCACAACAGTTGGCCGTATACTTCTGAAGAAAATAATTGGGCTCCAAGCTATGGCTATCAAACAAAAGATGGGTCCTTAAATCTCATAATATTGATAGCCGTTTTTAACTGATGCTAATATGGCATTTGTAGGCACTAGATTATCATTTATCGTCCGAGGAAGAATGTGTTTTTGTTAATTCTTTAGTCCGCCATTGCTTTGAATTGACGACGTGTAAGTTACAATAAGAAAATCATCAAATACGCAACGCAAGAAAGCGTATGCCAGATAGAGTTCTGGGCGACGAATGTCACTTGACATCTCCGAACGGCTGGTTTTCGTTAATTCAATGGAGGGTGCCAAATCTCCGTTATTTTTGCAAATATGTCTCAAACGATACGAGACATGAAAAAAACGTAAGGGAGATAAGTTGTAGAGAATTTTCTCCTCTACCAATTAGGTTATTCAATTTTCTTGTCAGATGAACGGTTCATTTGCAATCACAATTACATTACAAACGGCGTTTTTTGGTATTACAACCGTATTTTTTGCCCGAAAAATTTGAAAAAGGGAGATTCTGGTCTCTGGCGGCCTATAATCATGTCTGTAAAATCTGGAAGGAGGAAGGAAGCTTGGAGTTTAACGTCCCGTCGACAGCGTGGTCATTAGAGACGGAGCTAACGCTCGGAAGATTTGGGTAAGGATGTGGAAAGAAATCGGACGTGCCTTTTCAATGGAACCATCCCGGCATTTGCCTGCAGTGATTTAGGGAAATCACGGGAAACCGTAAAATCTGGTGCAGATCGGTTGAACGGTTCGCCTTAAAAACAGGGAACACGTTACGTACAGACAGACAGAGATACATCCCAAAATCGCCGTTATTTTTGCAAATATCTTTGAAACGCTACGAGATATGGAAAAAAAAAACCATAAGAGAGCAAAGTTGTAGAGAATTTTCTCCTCTACAAATTCGGTTATTCAATTTTCGTGTCAGATAAAGAGTTAAGTCGTTATTTTCATTTAAATTTCGAACTGTCAAAAGACGATCGCAAAGGCCCACTTTTAGTGTCACTACTGTAACCTAAAGTGGGCCAATACATAATGTACATCTTGATGGTGAAGACTTTCTTTCTCTGTATTTACTTGATAAATATTTAGTTGCTACTGCCTAACGACGTGCCTCAAAGAAAACACTGTTCTCTGTTATTTTGGCCCACTTTAGATTACGGTAGTAACATTAAAAGTGGGCCTTTGCGATCGTTTTTTGACAGCTCGAAATTTAAATGAAAATAACGGCTTAACTCTTCATCTGACACGAAAATTAAATAACCCAATTTGTAGAGGAGAAAATTCTCTACAACTTTGCTCTCTTATGTTTTTTACATATCTCGTATCGTTTCAGAGATATTTGCAAAAATAACGGCGATTTTGGGATGTATGCCTGTCTGTCTGTCTGTCCGAAACGTGCTACCCAGCCGGCCGCGGTGGCCGAGAGGACTGAGGCGCTCAAGTCACGGTCTGCACGGCCGCTACGGTCGGGGATTCCAATCACCCCTCGGGCATGGATATTTGTGCCGTCCTTAGTATTAGCTAGTTTATATGTAGTTTGTAAGTTTAGGGACTGATGACACTGTAGTTAAGTCCCATAAGCTATACAAACATGTGAATACTTATTTGAAGCCGGCCGCGGTGGCCGAGGGGACTGAGGCGCTTCAGTCACGGTCTGCACGGCCACTACGGTCGGGAGTTCGAATTCCCCCTCGGGCTTGGATATTTGTGCCGTCCTAGTTCGTAAGTAGTTCATAAGTAGTTTGTAAGTTTAGGGACTGATGACCCCGTAGTTAAGTCCCATAAGCTTTACAAACATTTGAACTTTTTTGAATTGTGTTCCCTGTTTTTATGACAAACCGTTCAACCGATCAGCGCCAAATTTTACAGACATAATTATAGGCAGCTAGAGACCAGAACCTCCTTTTTTTCACATTAATCTAGTGTCTAGTATCAGTAGTTTACAACGGCCATCAATAGTTTGAGAATAATGAACGTAATTGTAACTGTTACCGGTAGCGTAGTGGGGAAGACGTTGGACTGTGACGCCAAACGTCAGTGGTTCGGAATCGTCACTACCTAATTTTTCCCTAAAAGGGTTTCAGACACTCTTATTAATTAATTTTTTTATTTAGATTATTATTTTGATCCAAAATGTTTGCAAAAACTTATAAAACTACAATTCTAAAGTGGGCCGTAAAACACGTCAGTGCGATTTTTTTCCTTGTATGCCCATATATGTTTCGCTACAGTTGTAACGTCTTTTATTCCTTTGAAATTGAACAGCAGAAATATTTTTAATTTTTACTGTTTGCTTCAAGTTCATGCTGTTAATTAGAATTTTGTACAAGAATTTCATCTACATATATACACCTTGTTCTATATGTTTCACTAATTAATTTTGCAACATCATCCTTGCAGCTCTTAGTTTTTTTATGCAACTATTTCCATGTCAGTGCTCATTTTAGTATTAGGGATGAGGCTTCATTCCAACGTGATCAAATTGTAGATTTTCGCAATCAACATGTGTGGGCTGACAAGAATCCGCACGCAATTTTGCAATCATGTCATCAACACAGATTTTCTGTGAACGTTTGGGCAGGAATTGTTGGTGATGTCTTGATTAGGCCTCATGTTCTTCCACCTACGCTCACTGGAGAACGTTATCATAATTTCATTCGGGTACTTTACCTGTGCTGATAGAACATGTGCCTTTACAAGTACGACACAACATGTGGTTCATGCACGATGGAGCTCCTGCAGCCGGCCGCGGTGGCCGAGGGGACTGAGGCGCTCCAGTCACGGTCTGCACAGCCACTACGGTCGGGGGTTCGAATCCCCCCTCGGACATGGATATTTGTGCCGTCCTTAGTATAAGGTAGTTGATAAGTAATTTGTAAGTTTAGGGACTGATGACCCCGTAGTTAAGTCCCATAAGATATACAAAGATTTGAACATTTTGAGCTCCTGCACATTTCAGTCGACGTGTTCGTACGCTTCTCAACAACAGATTCGGTGACCGATGGATTGGTAGAGGCGGACCAATTTCATGGCCTCCACCCTACACTGACCTCAACCCTCTTTACTTTCATTTATAGTGACATTTGAAAGCTCTTGTCTACGCAACACCGGTACCAAATGTAGAGACTCTTCGTGCTCGTATTGTGGACGGCTGTAATACAATACGCCATTCTCAAGGGCTGCATCAGCGCATCAGGGATTCCATGCGACGGAGGGTGGATGCATGTATCCCCGCTAACGAAGGACATTTTGAATATTTCCTGTAACAAAGTGTTTGAAGTCAAGCTGGTACGTTCTGTTGCTGTGTGCTTCCATTCCATGATTAATGTGATTTGAAGAGAAGTAATAAAATGAGCTCTAACATGGAAATTAAGCGTTTCCGGACACATGTGCACATAACATATTTTCTTTCTTTGTGTGTGAGGAATGTTTCCTGAAAGTTTTGCCGTACCTTTTTGTAACACTCTGTATATGGCACTTATATACAAAACTTTTTATAAAATTTAAATTCTGAACCATTTGTCATGCCTTGATGATATATTTCTCTGAGGTTTCGGATCTGACTTGTTTCCTACTGTGTTTGTCTTATACAGGACGCAGGAGGAAACAAGTCAGTATTCCCTGAAGAAGTTTCCTTTAAAGGAACCGATTCAAACGTTCAAATGTTTATAAATCTGCCGTACGAAACTGCTGGGTTATTAGTCCGTAGCTTAAAAACTGCTAAAACTAAGTTAAATTAAGCTAAGGACAACACAAACACCCATAACCAAGGGGGGATTTGAGCCCCCGACAGCGAACGGCCGTGCGCACCGCAGCACGGCGATCCGCCACGGCAGCGGATCCGAAACGTTGGAGAAATATATCATCATGACGCGTAAATAGCTCAGAAGAATTTCAATTGTAACAATAGTGAGCGCGAAAGACTACGTTCTTACATTAAACTGTTTATTTTTGAAATATTTGATCTGTTATCTTACGTTATTTTTATGGTTAGGTATACTACTTAATTTTACGTGTATGACGTCTCCGTGCGTGCGTCTTTATATTTATTTCCTAATGAACTATATTCAACTTCATTAAACGGACAAATAAACACATATACACACACACACACACACATAGAGAGAGAGAGAGAGAGACGTCATTCACATAAAATTAAGTATTAGACCTAAACATAAAAAAAAAAAAATAAAAAAATATAAAAAAAAAAAAAAAAAAAAAAACGGGTAGCTCGAAAATTTGCCGTTTAGCATATTAGCATATATGTGCCTTATGGTTCCCAAAGACCAACTGGAAACGAAGTCTTATAGCGATGCTCTAGGAAAAACTAATTAGCCCAACGTGTAAAACAAGGTGTATATATACGTAGCTGAAATTCTTGTGCATGATTCTAATTTACAGGATGAACTTTTCATAAATTGTAGAAACTAAAAATATTTGTGTTTTTCAATTTGAAAGCAATAAAAAGGACTCACTGAAGATGCTACGACTGTAGCGAAACATGTAGGGGAATACAGAAACAAAACAGCAGTGTGTTATCAAGACAGATCCTTAAATGAAGCAACAGTATATACAGTTAATGAAGCATTCTTTTCTCGAGTTAACGAATTGGTTCATCATGTCACGGGTAACACTAAATACCTACTGTCGGATGATTCGACTAGCGACTCGGAAATAGATGATGTATATCAATCTTCCTAGTGAATCATTATCATCACCACCATCATCATCTTCCTCTTACTCTTCCGTATTTTTAGATTTATTTTACACTGAAAAGCTTACATCAAAATTTAAGTGCATAAATTACAAAAGAAGTATACCGATATACAGTAAAAAGTCCATTACGATGTGTGTTGCAGTGGAATTTTAAAAAGACTCGGTAACACAAAACTATTTGAAGAGCCAGTAAAAGATATAGTACATCGTACAGTAAGATGAACAGTAGAATGAACACTAATAAAGGTATATTAAGGTAGAAAAATAAAATAAGTAATAATAAAAAAGAATGAAATGAGCAGTAAATTTACACCATTTATGCTAACTGAATTAAGAAAAATATGCGACGGTCATGGTCCTTACATATTAACCCTACGCTGCATGAATTTTTACTTTGGAGCTATATATATATATATTTACTTGACAGAAGTATTACTTTGTAATTACATTAATGCTCAACAGTTAGTAAAATCCGCTGGAGCGCTTTTTGTTGCATTTCTCCTCAATTCATCACTGCGCTGCCTTTTATGGAGGAAATGATCAACTAAATGTTTAGAACAGACTCCAATGTATACGACATGCATTGTGTTGCCATCTGTCAACAAGAAGTATGCCTGAGAAAGTTACAAAAATTTGCGTTGAAAAACGGCAACACCATGCAGTGCAGGGTTAATGTCTGAACCATCCAGCCATGAATTTGCATCACCTGTCACTTTATATAGGTCTAGATTTGGTCCTGGGTAAGACCTTACGTTGCAATCATACACAATATGGTCTACTGTCTGACGCAAAACACCACAGTCGCAATGAGGACTTGGCGAAACGCTCCAATTATACAGATAATCCTGACAGACTCCGTAAGATGTTCTGATCCTGTTAAGCGGTTTCCACTGACGGCGGGGAAGTTCAAAACGAGTAGGTCTTTGTGTGGGGTCGGGCCAGAGAGCTGTGAAGTTGACAGTACTCCAGTCCGTCCTCCATTGCTCAGTGATGTTGAAATCGGCGTCTTGTTGCGCTTTGCGCTGAGACTAGTGAAGGCTTCCTAGACTTCACCCTTCTCAGTGGTAGATGACGAATGTCCTTATTCACTGGTAGGTCTGGGTCACTTTGGATCCTCTTCAACTATCGGACCAAGCAGCCCTTTCTTCATAATGCAGGTGGAGCGATGTGCCTCAGCACAGGTAGACATTGCACAGGTGTGCTTTTGATACATCCGCTGATGGTACGCATGGTGTCGTGTAGTCTGGCACATAGTTTGCTTACATGACTACAGTTCAACCATGAAGAGGACCAATATTCTGTGACAGAGTACACAAGTGCTAGGGCAGAATCTCTCAGTGTGGAAGGATGTACCCCCATCTGCTGTCACACAATTTTTTTAAATTTTTAAATTTTTTATTTTTTTATTTTTGCTTCCCTATTGTTCAGATGAAAACAGGTAGTTTCCGTTTCGGTTGTGCTGCGAATCAGTCTCCAGTCAGCATAGAATTTCCCGACAACTTCAAGATCTTGAGAAAGCAGAGTGTCGGCATTTTCCTTCCGTTTTTCTTGAACGGCTATTGCCACGTTGTCGGCGTATTCAAATTTGCGTCCTTTTGTTTCTGGAATGTTTGATATGTACAAGTTGAAACGTGCAGGTGCCAGAACCGATCCTTGAGGGAGGCCATTATTTATTTTTTGGATTCTACTTGATTTGTCACCCATTATTATCTGAAACGTTCTGTCATGTAGCAAACATATTATTAAAGAGGCGTAAGAGCTTCTGGCATGGAACAGTGCGATACAGTTTGTATATTAAGCCGTCTTCTGGCATGGCACAGTACGTTACAGTTTATGGATTAAGCCGTCTTTCCACACAATGTCATAAGCCGCAGTGAGATCCACGAAGGCAACCATTGTCTTTAGTCCTTGCTGGAACCCTGCTTCGATATGGCTAGGCTGAGCACCTGGTCCTCACAGACTCTGTTGTGGCTAAAGCCAGGAAACAGTGGCCTTACAACTGTAAAGCTTTGTGTCATGCACTCAGCAAGGGCGTACGAGTGGGCCTTCTGCTCTAAAAGTCCACAGCA
The DNA here is from genome assembly GCA_026315105.1 of Locusta migratoria. Lineage (NCBI taxonomy): Eukaryota > Metazoa > Arthropoda > Insecta > Orthoptera > Acrididae > Locusta > Locusta migratoria. The sequence goes on from CM048749.1 coordinate 417,843,856, forward strand.
GTGTTGTTCCGTTTAATGGTTCATACGCAGACACTTATACCTGGTCCAGCATTTAAAACGGCAGCAAGTTTATGAAGGTCTGCAATTCTGTGACGTTGCATCTTTCGCTTCTGTCGTCGTTGGTTTCGTTCTTGGTAGTTCTTTCCCAGTCGCAATGATGTCGGAAATTTGATTTTTTTACCGGATTCTCAATATCACGGCGTACTCGTGAAAATCCCTGCCTCATCGCTACCATCCCCTACTCCCCTTACCATCCCCAGTTACATGGCATTAACCTGCCACCACCATAGAAGTAGTAAACAGTCAAACGACTTTACCAGACACCTGTTATCTTACACAGACGTTGCCAATCGCAGCGTTGTTCTCTCAAATGTTTAATTGTTTGTAAATCTATCGGACCAGACTGCGTGGTCATTAGTCCGTAGCTTCCAAACTACTTAAACTAAGGTAAACTAAACTAAGGACAAACACATCCTTGCCCCAGGGAAGACTCGACACTCGGACGGCGAGCAACCAAGCGCTCCGCAGCGAGGCTCCTTAGACCGCTCGGCTACTCCACCGCGGCGGTTTTTATCTATGGTACTCAACAGCTTGGTTATTAGTCCCTAGCTTACAAACTACTTAACCTAATGTAAACTAAACTAAGGACAACACAAACACCCATGCCCGAGGGGGAACGGAAGCCCGACGGCGGACAGCCGCGCAACACGGCGGTGGTTGTTCTCTGAATGTTTAGATGTTTCTGACTTTGCACACGCATGCCTATACTGTTTCTCTTGCACTTCAATGTGTTTGTGTTGCATACAAATCTGCAGTTTAATTCCAGTCTTCCACGAACATTGCTCACTTGACCTTCTAAACCACGATGAAAGACACTGTCTACATAAAATTTTGTTCGACGCATGGCTTAGAGTATTTTACAACAGATTTATACAAAAAAAATTCTGTTTTATTTCAAGCTTAATGAAGTTCTACACATTTTACCTTCAAAACAAGAGTGCCATCACTAAAATATTTCGTAAAGTTTGTGTTTGAGGATACCTTAAGCAAACGTGACATAGATCTACAGCATTATACCGATATTTATGTAATTTTGCACCAGATAGCTTCCAAACAAGAGGAACATGATTGTCTACACAAAATTTCTTTCTTTGCAAGGCCGAGTATAGCTTCCAATAATTTGCGACACCGTTTCATCGATCGCCATAAAAATTCGTAGATTATTCATAAATGGAGGGGAGATGTACTGAGACTGGTGGAGGAGAAGTTGAAGATATACAGGGGAGAGGAGGTGACGGACATGCAAGTCTTCCAGGGTTTTACTCTGCGGCCGGCCGCAGTAGCCGAGCGGTCTGCGGCGCGCCAGTCACAGTCTATACGGTCGGGGGTCGAATCCCTACTAGGGCATGGATATTTGTGTCGTCTTTAGCATAAGGTAGTTCATAAGTAGTTTGTAAGTTTAGGGACTGATGACCCCGCAGTTAAGTCCCTTGAGCTTAACAAACATTTGAACATTTCTTACTCTGCGTCTGTGCAGTGTCGGGGCAAGGCCAAAATATAGTGTGAGGAAGGTGAAGTTTGCATTGCCCCGTGGTGGCGCAAGATGTTATATTTTACATTGTGTAATCTTTTCGTTTGTTTTTAAAGTGAAATACTTTTATTTACAAAATGAAAGCATTTTAATTTTAGTGTAACATTATTCATTCATTTCAATGAAATGAAACAAATTTTCCTACTTGCAGCCTTACTGAACACGGTAACAATCGTATCACAATCCAGACTGGTTGCTGTATCTGCTTCTGCAGATAAATTTGCCAAATCTGAAATTCTTTGATGACTCACTGTACTTAGTAAGTAATTTTTAATTAGTTTTAGTTTGGAAAAGCTCCTTTCTGCAGAGATTGCACTTACTGTTGATGTTAATAAAATTCGAATGACACTATAAATATTTGAGGTAATTTCTTTTTTGTTATCTTAAGTTATGTATTTCAGTTGTAGTTTCACACCTTGCAATTACTCAAACAGTTCGTAAGGTTGGAAGTCACAGCTCTCACCCACTCTTAGGACTGTATGTAAATGTTGGCAGCTTTTTAATCTTCCATCTTTTAGGATAAATTTTAGCTCACTTACATCGCAGATACATAAAAAAAAAATTGAAAAGAAAATGTAATGATACTAATCTGGAATCCATACTGTTCAATTTGGAATCAATCATGTTTGTCTGGAGCGTAGATTTTCACGAAGTGAAACGTGATCGTAATGGAGTTCATACAGAAATATGTTAGAAGCTTTAGAAGCATTATGTTACAGACGAATGATGAAGATTAATTAGATAGATCACATAACTAATGAGGAAGAACTAAACAGAATTGCGGAAAAAATTGTAGCGTAACTTCACTAACTAGAAGAGAGAGCACATAGGTATTGGATTATAGATTTTTTTTAAATTCTTTTTTTATTTTTTTATGGTACGTGAAGTTCAGAACTTAAATAACAATCAGCCAAAGCATTTCACTCAACTCTCAAAAATTCTCGAGAATATCGACTTTAAAGTTTTGCAAGTACATTTAAGTACCAATAATTAAAACAGTTGCAGTATCTGTCGGTGTAGCTAAGGTGGTAGCTCAAATCTTCAAATGTTTCTTATTCTATGGGACCAAACTAGTTTTGGTCATAAGTCCCTAGACTTACAAACTACGTAAACTAAGTTAAACTAACCTAAGGACTATACACGCATCCGTACCCGAGGGAGGATTTGAAACTCCGAGGCGGGAGGCCACGCGATCCGTAACGTGGCGCTCCAGACCGCTCGTCTACTCCCGCGTGGCGAATTCCGTAGTAGGGAAAGGAATTTTGCTCAACGAAAAATTTAATCATCACAAACACCTCGGTTAAGTACGTTGAAAAAGCAGAGGACACCGGGAGGTTTCAGAGAGAATATATAATAACAAGGCGCAGGTTTCTGAACCAGATTTTAAAATGTAAGACATATCCAGGGACTGATAATTATTTTGATCATACCTGGGTATCTATGAAGTGTATATTATAACTGAATAAACTGCAAGAAGTTAAAAAAGTAAGGAGATGGAACCTGGATAAAGGAACGTGAGGTTGGTCAGAGTTTGACAGGGAGCATCAGGCAAGGGTTGACTGCAACGGAGGGAAGTAATACAGTAGAACAAAATGGGGTAACTTTGAGAAACGAAACAGTGAACGCCGCAGAACATCGAGTAGAAAGACAAGGCCTAATCAAAATTCTTGGGTAATAAAGGGTACTAAACGTAAATGATGAAAAGAGAAAATACAAGAATGCAGCAAGTGAAGAGAGTGCGAACGGCTAAAAATAAGGTTAAGAGGAAACACAAATTCGCTAAGCAGTATGAGCTAGAAAAGAAATACAAATTCATAGAAGAATTTAAAGCTAAGAGGAAGATAGATACCGCCTGGAAAATGAAAGATAAGTTTCGAGACAAGAAAAATAGCTGTGTGATTATCAACACCTCAGATGGAAATCCAGTACTAAGAAAAGAAGTGAGTTTTATAGCGGTCCAGTTCACCGGGAAAGAGCTTGATGTCAGTACTGTGTAATTGGAAGAGTAAGTAGACGAAAATGAAACAGGAAGTACAACAAGAAGAGTTTAACTGAGCTCTGAAAGTTTCAAGTCGAAACGAGGTCGCTGTCTTTTACTGATTTTGTGTCGGTGAATTAGACTGGTTTAATAGTTGCAGATATATTCGCATTTTTTTTTCGCACATCATGCACGCTCACCAAAATCCGATGACCTGCTTGCACTGAACAAGTCCATCGTTGGATTAGCCTCCTGGGGTATATTTGTAATTATCACGTACTTCGTGACTGCTTCATAAGCCGAAGTTTCGACTTTGACTACCGCATTTGAAGTAGCGTGGTTACTACTGAGGAGGTCAACCGCAAGATGTAATCAGGCCGCCCCACTGGAGTACAGGTGCCACTCTGTTCTGAGAAGTTTCCTCCGCGTTGGTGACCGTTGGAATTCGACAAATCTTCTGTGAAATGAATGGTCCCTCCTTCGCTCATAAGGCAGTTGACTTTTCACGCTTTAGTGTTGTTGAATGTGGTAAGGATGTAAGGAAAGAAAATATTTGTTGGGGATATTGGGTGAAAGGTGTTTATTTTGTTGAAGAAGAGTTTGAGTGGAGGTAAAAAAAAATGTTTTACGTGTTATTGACAGTGGTGGCTGTTGTAATGTTTGAGCAACATAACAAACCTGATCTTAATTTCGTGTTTGGTTATGTTAAATTAATGCAAGTGGTGTAGTTAAATTTTGAAAATATTAAACAAGACAATTAGTGTAATTAACAAATACTATGGCCCTATCTGACAAACGTTTCAAAAGATCACACACCTTTCCTTTCCTTACAAAATCTCCTACAGACTGTGCACACACAGATAGCAGAAATTAACTTGCTACGTCTGTGCAATATGTATGACTCAATTAGTACGCTAATGGTACTGATAATTTAGAAAATTATGAGTAGTAGGATTTTTAACTTCAAGTGATTGGCAAGTGGGTACAGTCCAACCACTAAAGTCAGTATCTGATAAAATTAATTCACTCAAGGAAATAGGAAATTTAAGTAAATCAGTCTTAATTAATGCTATGCATACGACATTAGTACGAGTTTGGTTCTTTATAGGATAGATGTGGCGGTGGCTATTATTGTTGAACTCAGTGCAAAACGAAATAGAAAAATTATTCATTAATTCAACTGTCTGTTATCTTCTACCATCAATTTTAGCAAAATTGTCTCAACTGAAATTATTATCACAGTCTTTGATAATTAATGACACTCAATTGATTGTAAAATTGTGCAGTAATATTATTCATGCATTATTGAGGATTGTCATACTAATCATGTGGGGTTAATTAGCTGTTCAAATAAGATAGCAAAAGTACTGTATAATGTTCCTGTATTTAAACAAAACTTAAACATGCATTCACAGCAAATTACAACCAATAGCATTTAACTTATCTTATTTATCTGTCCAGCGACGTGGTACTCTGCAGTCATATAAGTGGTACAGAAATTCATACATAAATCCTTTTGATGTTGGCTCCTCCTTTGGCAGCTTGCTAGTAGTTCGCCGTGATGCTTCGCGAATCGCGTAATTAATCGCGACCGTTAGCGTCCGCGATGACGCTACCGCGTTTCGGACGTCTGGGACGGTTACCGAACACGTAACGAATTTCTGCCTCAGCAGAACGAACGAATAAATGTTTCATTAAAATCAATTCTTACTTCACTTATGTTCACAGGTTTCACATAAACTTTCATACCGTTGCACTTATAACAAATTATAACTTTCACTTTGTTTAACTTTATTACTTATATTGTTAGAGCACTCTGCGGACCGCGTACGAACGTCTGATCTACGTCACGGGGCGTCAGATACTGCTGCTTGCCCGCTTTCCCACAGGGGAGTGCTGCTATACGATGAAGTCTCTGACCTGAGGAGCCATATCGATAACTGTTCACAGAGAAATATTTTACACTGATAAATTAAACATAACAAGTAATCACAGTCATATAGAAAAATAAAAAGTACAAATAAAATAAAATAATATATACATAAACAATTACAATAGATACAATAAAAAAATGACAGAAAATGTTCACAATTAAGGTACCTACATACATTGTGCATCACGATAATTAATTAAGTCACATAAGAAGTTCATTACTACATATTCACTACAAACAGGTTCAAACGAATAATATGGATCAAAATGAAGCTCATTCCTCGTTATAATGTAAGGCTTACCTTAAGGGTTACCTTACAAGGAAAAAGGTTAGGCTTCGAATAGGACAGGAGAGCGGTTATCGATAGGTCGTTGTGGGACACACTTCGTCCGGCTCCTCCCATCTGGAGGAAGAGGAGGGGAAAGTTTTGAAAGACATACGGGGCACCAAAAACATGGGGATATCTGGATACACAGGACACGACAAGAACTGTATTAAAATGTTGAACCTATAGCGAGCGAGATGCGTAGAAGGTTGTTACGATTTCTTTGGCACATTACGAGGATGGATGATGAGAGGTTGACTAAGAAGATAGGCGACGCAACTTGTCACACGGAAAAGAACTGGGTGAAAGAAGTCAGAGATGACTCGAAGGCTGTGATAATAAAAGAAAGAAACCTGCAGGCAATAGTACAGGTCAGGGCGAAGTATAGAGGGTTGGTGGTTGGTCACAGGTGGCCGTACAGCAAAATCAGAGTCGTCTTAACAGAATAAGCGAGAGAATGACAAGGTAATGAGGAGGAAGAAGACATGAAAAACAAGCTACACATGTTCCTAATGGGTCCTAATGAAGCAGAAGAAGAAGATACTCCCTCTGAACTGCTGACTCATTCGGAGTTCCACGCATGATGAAAATATTGCGCGTGGTGTGCAGGATGTATGAGACAAGTGAAATACATTCACACTCCAAGACGAATAAAATAAGTCCAAAACAAAGAAAGTAAGTGCAGATAAGTGTAAAAATTACGAAACTATATGTCTAATAAGTCATGATACCAATAAAATAACGTGGATTATGAAGAGAAGAACGGAAAAACTGATAGAAACCAACCTAGAAAAGATTAGCTTGGATTTAGGAGAAATATAGGAACAAGTCATTTAATACACATCTTCTGACTCATCTTCGAAAGAAGGTTAAGGAAAGGAAAATATACGGTAATAATAAAAAAAAGTTCAAATGTTTGTTACGCTTATGGGAGTTAACTACGGGGTCATCAGTCCCTAAACTTACAAACTACTTATCAACTACCTTATACTAAGGACGGCACAAATATCCATGCCCGAGGGGGGATTCGAACCCCCGACCGTAGTGGCCGTGCAGACCGTGACTGGAGCGCCTCAGTCCCCTCGGCCACCGCGGCCGGCTAAACGGTAATAGCTTCGGTAGCTTTTAGAGAAAGCTGTTCAAATTTTGACTGGTATACACAATCTAAAATTTTAAAGGTATCAGGGATAAAATAAAAGGAAAAGGAGTTATATGTTACGGGTAAATAAATCAGTCAGCAATTGTAATGGTCGAATGATATGAATGGGACTCATTGGTCGGTAAGGGAACAAGACACGGTGTTTTCAGTCTAAACATTGATCAAGTTGTGAAGAAAAGCAAGGATAACTTATAGAACGGAATTAAAGTTGAGGATGAATAAATAAAACTTTGCACTTTTCTGGTGACCATATATTTTTGTTGGAGATAGCAAAGAACCTGGAAGAGCAATTAAATTGAACTCGTAGGTACTGAAAGAAGGGAAGAAAGATGGCCATTGAACAAGGCAAAACAAGGATAATGGAATTCATTCGAATCAAATGAGGTACTGCTAAAGAAATGAGATTACAAAACGAGACAATAAATAAAGTAGGTGAATTCTGTTTTTTGCCAGTAAAGTAATTACTGACTGCTGGAAATGAAAAGATATATAATGCAGAATAGCAATGAGAAAAAAAAAGCATTTTTAAATAAGAGAAATTTGTTAACATTGAATAGGAAGCCCTTTTTAGGCATTTGTTCGAAGTAAACAGTGGACAGTGAGAAGTTCAGACAAAATGATAATAAAATCTTGTAAAATGTGCTTCTACAGACGAATGTTGTAGGTTTTAATGGTACATCGCGTAATGATTAAGAGGAAATGAATAGAACTGGGAAGAAAAGAGCCGCGGTGGAGTGACGAAGCGGACTGTTTTATAGATTTACGTACATGGACACTTTTATGGGAGAAAAGACGTTTGTGGCATATTTTGATTAAAAGATCACATCTATTTGTAGGACGTATTCTGAAACATTAAGAAATGAATGGGATAGAGTAGCGTGGAGATTAGCACAGAACCTCTTTGGACAGGAGAAAACGACAACAACAAACGTTTTCTGCAGCATGGTATACGCCCGTGTGCATAATGCTTGGTGAAAGGCAGGTTATGACAATGCCAACCCATATCACCATCTGACATTGTAATAAGTATAAAGTTAGATTTTGGACTGCTTAAAAGCTAAAGTAATTGTGAAGCAAACATGTAGGTTTAGTTACGTCTGTACAGCGTTGTCTTTCTGTTCGGTTTGATCACTTTATCAAAAACCCGCATCTGCACTTTCAGGATGATTAGAAGAACTGTCACCTCTGTAGGATATGTATGTTTCGCGCTATTATAATTTCTTAAAGTATTATTTTATTTTTCACTTTTGATGACTGAAAACATAATGATACTATGACGCCACTGTATTACATATAATTAACCTTCTATGGTATTAATTTCAAGTTACTTTATTTCACTCTATTAAAATGTCACTTGCGGTAGAATGCAACGTGTTACATGGTAATGACACAAACCATATTTAATTTTTGATCGACTGTTAATCTAAGCATTGTTTCATATAATCTCGATCGTTGGAGCACAAATAGGTCCCTCGCAAGAATGTAAGGCAGTAACACTGTCCACCGTAGCTGTAATGAATTACACACACTAATCTTCCTCGTGTATCTACTGTTGAAAACCGTATGGAACTCTTTGCTTAGTTCCCAAGAGTAGCTGCACACACGAACAGTCTAACACAGAGTGGAGGAGGATACTTCAATTTTAAATGATGGTACGTAACGGTGTTGTATGTCGTAGGCGGTTAGAATTCAGCGAAGGTTTATTTATCACTTGTCACAGTGCCATGGAACGACCCTTGTGGAGCAGCAACTCTCTTGACACAGTGGTTCACCGGGAAACATACTCAAGAGGCGAATGTCTTAAAGCGTATTCCACCAATCCAGAAATGTTTCCCGCTACACTGGAAGTAAACGTCAGCACAAAGAAGCCTAATACGCAATACTTCTTGCAAGGGGCGCCGGCCGCGTTGGAGTACGCTGACACTCCCAGCCCTGCCTCGATGTATCCATACGCTCACTGCCGATTGGGTTCATCGGGCTATCTCTGGGCACTCAGCCGTCTCCTAGGCCAGTTCACCTTCCGTCTAGTGCAGCCACGATATTCAATAACAAAACAATCTCCGGATCCACAATCCAGAAAACTTTGCCTCTATACTCCACGGAACTACCGAAGTCTTCTTCAGGGGATCGTCATTGGCCTTAAAGAGGACCTAAACTATGGCTGCAGCAAGGACTTCATATATGAACAGCACCCTGTTACCACATGCGATTACCTGTGTCCTCACTGAGACCTGTTGAACTAAGACTCTTTCTATGCCTGGTCTAGACTGTTTTGCAAAGAGTTAGGAATTTCATCGTCTTATTTATCCTTCTTTAATTCCTCGCATTGTGAAGTAATTACGTGAGTTGTTCAACTGTTTCTAAAGTTATGGGAACTAACTGCAGTGGTCATCGGTCCCTAAACTTACAAACTACTTAAACTAAATTATCCTAAGAACGACACAAATACTCATGCCCGAGGGAGGACTCGAACCTCCGACGTGGAACGGCCGCTCGCACCTTAGCAGGGCGCCTCAGCGCGCACTGCTATTTCGCCGCGGTAATTACGTGACTTGATTTGTGTTCTGTGAACGTATGCTACGAACTCTGTGAATAAGTCGTGTTCCTAAAACGGTTGTGCTCGGATTTCAGAATATAGACCACAGAAAAGGCTGATTCCGGCTGGATATTTACGCAATATATATGAGTATACCAACAGAAAATTAAGAAACATTATTTAAGATACATCTTTATGGTACTGAAACATTACATTCTAATTAAAATGTACAACTAGCGCTGGTCTCGAACCCACAGCCCCTCAGCTGTTATTTCTCTCCTCTTTTATCGGTACCAAGCGTCTGCTGCCGTCCAGCGCTTTATTTGTGGCGTTGCTCCGTCCTTAGCAGACATCACCCCGACGTTCACGTCTTCTCGCTGAGGAACGAGTTGTTCAACTTCAGCTTCCAACGGCTGGTGCTCGTTTTGGCCGTGCAAATCGTCTAAATTCCATCAACATTACCACTTTCGTTGCCTTTCACCTTGTTGGGAAATGCTAGAACTTTGAATTCATCCTGAGCTGTGACATATCTGTATGACTTAATTCACCGGATAAGGACTGGGTCCCTACCCTTGCGTCACTCTGTGGTATGGATCACACTGAAATTGGCCAAAAATAGAAATTTTCTACATTTGAACGAAATTTGGCATGTAAGTGTTACTTATGCTCGAAAAATCAAACTTTTCCTAATCTCAAAGTAATTGATTCAAAGTAAAACTGAATGTCCCAGAATTTCACACAATCTGATGCTTGAAGAAATAAAACGTTCTTTTCTCATAATAATTAACACAATACTGATAATAGTGTCGACATAAGAATCATCTGAACACCCGGCAGATACAGTTGTCAGTCTGTTGTAGGCTGGTGGAGACAAGAAGGGCGAGTCGTGGCACCCCGGGGCCTGGCCACGATGCCTCAGCTCAGCTGCTCCCTCCATTATACCAAAAGGCAGCAGCTGTTGCCGGAATTATCCAATTTCCTCTCTGTTAAATGTGAGATTCAGCATGTTAGAGAACTGTTCTCTAAAGTGTGGCAGTTGTAAGCAGAACTAGTAAGCTGTAGACATAAACTGGCAAAAAGCCAGATGATCGTCACCATTCACCCTAGACACAACGTAATGTACAAAGTGACCAATGAACCACATGAAGGTATTAATTTTTTTCTTTGGAAATAGACACGTGGTTGGCCGCAGAAATGCAGATTGACAGAACGACTGAGAAAGGTCATCTGCTTCCTCAGCCAGGACCAGTTAGCGTGAGGACCACAACACGTGAATCGGTGCTGCACCGTATCTAAAGATGTACATTTATTACATTTGTCTGTGTCACTAATAAGGGATTGGTCAGACTTGTCTTGCCGAAATATAAATTGATTTTTTTAACACTGTTAGTTAACAATGAAGGAAGTCTTTATGCAGAATGTTAGCTGCTGACATGACCTGGAAATCACAAAAAAAAAAAAAAAAAAAAAAAAATAAAAAAAAAATAAATAAATAAATAAATAAAATAAAATAAAAATAAATAAATAAAATCACGAAAATGGCTGTTTTTTCCTGCTTGGCGCTTGCTTGCGGTGACGGCTGGCCATCCCTGGAAATGGCGAGTCGCGAGCTGTTGTTATGGTGAGTGTTGTGCGCATGGTCGAGAGGTGCTGCCGTCTTATCGCGGCGTTCACTAAAGAGGAATATCGTTGCACGGTTTTGGTGGAAATGGGAAACAAATATTCGTTTCTGTGGCATGCACTTCCGTTTAATTTATGGTACGCACTTCGAAACATACCATCCTGAAACTGATTAGAGATGTGAAAGATATCTGTACATCTACATCTATACTCCGTGCGACGCAGCGACAGTGCGGAAAAGTAAACGACAACCTCCTCGATCGGGGCACAAAGCGGAACTACCAATTAAGCTATTCTGGAACGCTTCCAACCCAAATCCTCAACCTCTAGTGCCCTGCCCATAGATTTCTCTTGCTCGCAGCCTGTACTGGATTTCCGCAAGGGATAGCGCGTTTGAATGCGTCCGCATTGTCACTGTGAATTGCCTATTGGGCTGGAGGCATACATAAAATTACTGAATCACTTGCGTAAGTAAACTTTTGTTTGTACTCACTGTGTCCCGAAAAACCTTCAAAACCCCAGTTATGTACCAACCTCGCATTTTTAGAAGTTTATAGAGAAATTTTTTGACAGCGTCTTCCTGAAAATGTAAAGTTCTTTCTGATGTTTGATTCAAAAGTACACTAACTTCAACACTGGTCTCAGTTTAACTATTATTTTTGCCGTAAGCGGGATGGATAAGAGCATTGTGACTTTTCATGAATATCTAATAACCATAATTTCTAATAACCGTAATTTGCATAATTTTCCTTTAACCACACTACATAATGGCCACTAGAGTGCAGCACTTTGACCGAGCAGGTATTAGGCGTCTCCAAATAACCAAAAGGCATTTACATACGTAAAATGAAATACATACGAATTGTTAGTTACACAAATGATAATGGTTCAATACCATAAAAAAGTAAGGCACACGATATAAGTTTTAAACAGAAAGGTAACAATGATCGTACCATTTCACCGTCACCTATCAAGACAGCTGCTCAGGGTGCTCGACGTCGTTTATTTTTTACCTTGAAAATACAGTGGCAGAATTTTCTTTCACATTCTCTCTCAAAACATCGTAAGGTATATGATGCATCTCGGAAATTCCTAAATAACCCCGAATACACAACTTTCTTGCTAATTTTCGGTGAAACATTTTAAAATATAAGTAATACGTAGACACATGTTGACGATGATTTACAACATAAAGAAGTAAAACTCATGAAGAAAATATATTTGTCAATATTCCATATACCTTCCTCGGTAGCCTCCACGAAACAGAAATATGACACTCTAGTAAATAGTTATACGTACTTTCAGTAATGGTAGTTTACCGGAGCGGCAGCACGACGTTATCCCTATGCCGAGGAGAGTAGCTTGGAACTGACGTAGCGTCTCAGGTATCGTAGAAAGCTCACTTTCCTTTCAGAGTAGCACAACTCTCTCGTGACCAGATACGAGCCACTTTGAGGACGAGGATACGTACAGTATTGAATTATTTTTACCCGGCATCTCCACCAGAACGATGCCAGGTAGCGGTGTCGCAGGACGTATCTGTTTGGTTAAGAAACACTGGTTTAAACTGAGCGGCAATTCATTCAGCATTTGTCACACACGTACAAGAGCACAGAATGCACTGACCCCGATTGGAGGTTAACTGAGTACACATACGCTAACAGAAACTTCAGGGTCCTCAATTCTTAATACAAATAGACGATACTACCATTTTTTATTCAAATTAAAATACCAATCAGGGTAACTGACGAAAAAAGTGTTGTCTTATTTATTTAAAAATAAGTAACGAGCTGTGGTAAATAATTTTAAATTTGACACATCTATTTTATATGTACTTACACAGTACATTAAAAATACCTATGTGACTTCTATAACGTAACTCTCAAGCAACATGTCACATGAGGTGCAGATCTGAGTTGCAGATCTGAAGATGACAACTAAAATTCTCAAAACCGGTTAACTAAAACATTCAAAAAGCAATCCTGGCAAATATGTCCTTAACAAATAATTAAGATCTCCCCCTCGCTTGAAAAATGTCAAGCATATGCTACGATTCCAAGATTCTTTGCTGCAGAGTCTAACACTGTATATACTTTACCAAACAATTGCGAGATTCGATTATACAGAACACACTTACTGTACTTATCATACACACTTTCTTTTCGATATGACTACTTTAATAAATAAAAAAGACGGTGTAAGCTTATATGTAGTGAGCGTGCATGAGGCAAAATATATACATTAAGTAATTAATTAAATGAATAAGAATATTTATGCTGAAACACATGATGCAGTGACTTTCTAGGTAACTGTAAATCGTAAATCATTATTTACCATTATTATATTAAAGAAAACACTAACTCTGCAATCCAATTTTTTATTCTTTTATCTTCGGAACTTCCATGTGACCACTTTCGATTTCCCTACACCATCTTCTAATTTCAAAACAGTTATACTAAACAGGTCAATTTACATGATTACAAAAGATGAAAATGTACATAAATGCTGAATCACTATGTAGTTATGTAAAAAATTTCGAAACTTCTGCATTGGAACTGAATATCACAGTACTGTGGTTCATACTTAAAATAAGGAACAGTTGGAGGGAAGGGTTAAGTTGAGGAAGCAGGGTGAGAGGATGAAGGTGTGGGAAAGTATAATGGGGATTGGGAATTGGGAAAGAAGGCGGTGAGATGAATGGGATCATTATCACGAGCATAACAAATTTATGTATTGTAAAATATTGTTGGAAATTATGCAAAAAGACACTAAATTTAGAACTAACAATTCAAGTTTAGGTATATCAATTAATTACAATTTATAAATATTTATTGGTTTATATATTCTACTATTTACACTATATTCTTCAGATTTGAACGATATTTTACCTAATGTTACTTTCTACTTGAATAAATAATAATAATAATAATTTTTATTTCTTTTTATTTGAATAGTATTATTTCATTAATATTACATAGTACCAAAAACATCAGCGCTTAACTCAATTTCGTTGTTTCAATCCCCTGTTAATACATCTTCGTCATCTCCCAACTGACATAAACGACGTTATGTGTAATTCAAAGTACTGTTTGTTATTCTGTTCTGAACAATATTATACTTCCTCCATTTTCCTCTCTCTGATAAATCATTCTTTCTCACTGACTTATTCCTTCAGCCCCTCTTTCCTTCTATCTCTTCCTCCCATACTCAGATCACCTCGTCCGCGTTCTCTGTCAAACTCCATTCTGCCTCAATCTGTCCATATTTACTCCGCCCACCCGTATCTTGTTATTCAACTTGCCCACCCTCTGTCTGTCCATTTTCTCTTCCTCCTCTCCATCTGCCTCTTCCTCCACCTTCTCCTCCATCCTGTCATCGAGAAATTACAAATATCTGCCAATTTCCATGTCGATCGGTGAAAAGCTAAATATACTCTAAGGTACCTTCCGGAATGCACCATAGGGTTTCTTGTAAACCATAAAAACCTCGTCCGTGAAAAAAAATAATGGTGATCAACCAAATATTTCATTCCTAGCAACTGTTATGATCGAGAGTGCATTCACAACTTAAAATAATTGGAGTTTGTCAGAATTCTCCGGTTTTCGTTGGTATGTGCCTCGAATTGTGTTTGCCAGACTAATAATGAGCAAAACTAAAAAATAATTAAGCATATCCATCGTATTAATCGTTAATTATGGTTCTGAATTAAAATAAATTTAGCATAGGAAAAAGTAAATGTATTTGCACCGTCCCATTTCCGTGGAGGAAATTTTCTATTTTTCTTTCATATAAAATTCACCGTGACAGAAATGAACACAAACACAGGCAAATCGCTGGAGCCGTTCTCGCGTGATCAGGAAACGTTTTTGATTTTTGGGGATGATGGTAGGTGGATCAGCCATTTCGAAAACAGGGGCCGCGACCCACTTGTGGGCAGAGGGCAGCTTGGCACTGCCCGGAGAACGATGGTTGAGAGTCGAAGAAAAGGTGAAACTTTCCAGGATGGTCGCGATTCATGCTCGGGTAGCTCACTCGCAAGCTGACCGTCCTCTGTAATCAAAAACTGGACCAGAAACTCATTGATTGACACAGAAGAAACACAATTCCATTTCCTTAAATAAATAAATTAAAAAAACACACACATTGCTCGCAGGAAAGGTTTGGATTTGAATACCGGTTCGGCATGTAATTTTAATCTGCCAGATAGTATCAGTTTCGAGGTAATAGTTTTGAGACTTTCAGGGGTTTCTTTCATCGCTACTCAACGTCAGCGAGTATGAAAAAAAAGGCAGCGAAAATGCACCACCATTATCCTATACCACTCACGGCGGGATGGTCCATGCTAAGACGGAGAGCGAATTTTTTTTTAACGTTGGAAATTACTATATTGCTGAAAGTGTATGACCCTACAGACTATGCGCCAGGTCTAGGGTTTGGTCCTGGCTGGATGCGAACGGCAAAACACATAATGTGACATAGTGCGATCGTAATTTATCGAGGTATTAGTTTACCCTATCATTCAAATTGTCGTCTTGAATTTTCCCCTTTAACAGATAAAATAAAAAGAAATAAAGCAGGGAATGTATAATGGTGTTATATGTTCCGGACACAGCCATGTCAGAGACGGGACATTCTCGTGTTTCTTACTACTGTAGGGGGAAATAAGCCACCATGCCAACAGCAAAGAATAATATATAGGCCTCAGAAGCCCGGTGTCTCAGTAACCTGGTCCAGAATTGAATCCGGATCTCTCTAGTGTGACTCGAAGGCATCTGATAACATACCATCTTGCTGTTATCAAGGAAATAATGATTAATTAATATTCACTAAATTTTCTTCATGTTTGGATCATAACAGAATTTGTATTGGTGCTAGTTTGTAGAAATGTTAAAAAAAAGATTCAATTAAAACTAAAATCTCATGAAATTAATAATTCTTAATGTTGGAAATAGAAAATTTAGTTTTCTCGCTACAGTGTACTTTTATTGCTAGTAGATGCGTTTCGCTCTTTTACTTCAATGCATCCTCAGTGCAATCAAGAAATCACACTTTTATTTTCATATCTAGCACTAGATTATAAACAGTTTATTCTTTCTTCTTATTTAAATTAGTGGTTATTTACAGCTTATCGTCTCTTTTGTTTCGGGCCTGCTGTTCTTAGAATGTAGTCACATTTTCACGTCACACAATTGTTACACTTCTGTAATTTTTATAGATTTTTACGTTTTGAACGTATTCTTCATCTTTCATCCACAACGTAAAAATTTTACAAAAATTACGTAAATGTAACAATTGAACTAGATCAAATAGTGACCACATGTGAAGGAAAACAGACTTCAAACAAGAAAGGCAGTAAACTGTAATTTACGAATTATATACATAGCAAGAAACGTGAACTGTTTCTAATCTACAGATAGATATGAAAACAACAGTGTAATTTCTAGATACCACTGAGGATAGCTAAAAGTGAAGAGGAAAAACCCGTGTAGGAGAAAAAAATTGTTAAGAATTATTCGTTTAACACCATAGGAGAAAACCATATAACTAGATTTTTTGGTTCTAAATTACTACTGTAATAACAATTTCAGTTGCTACATGTACGTGGTTATGAAGAAGTATGAGGAATAACAGGAATTATGTTCGGAAAAACATTTCTGTCAATTCAAGGATGTCTATCATCTAGGAAAACACCCGGTATGACCAAACCATCACCGATTTTGTGTTCCTGTGTGTCTCTTTCAGGTACGTGTTCGCCTGTATAATAAAAACACTTGAAATATCCCACAGAATGAAACGTCAAGCTGATGTATTTGATACGAGGAAATACGAAAGTATTGCATTGAGCTTACGCTCGTAAACTTAAATGGAAGCCATAGATCGCAAATTGAATCTGGTACAACTCCCCAACGGAAACTGGCATATAAACAAAGATTAATATATGTACACCTCAGTTTCGAAAGGGAGAGCTGTCACCACACGGGGAAATTGAATCACATTCCATCGATGACATCCGCCTCATAATTCTCGAAAAGCGGGGGGTTGCGAAACAAATAGCCTCCAACGCTGCCTGATCCCGTACCTTTCAAAATCAATTCCGTTATTTCAGTTGTAACTTCTGACGTCCGCTTCTGCAGGGGGGACAGCGCGAAATAAACACAAATCAGAATTACCCTAATACCGCGTTAAGAATATTTGTAACCGTCGTTAAAGCAATGAAATGTCCTGCAATGAAATATCACTTTTCAACGTATGATCTTTATAGTAATCCGTGGTGCCAGGAAAAATTTTTCGTTATTCGATTCTAACGATACGTAAAGCGAAATAATTTATTGTGGTCTACGAGAATTTATTACAGAATGTATGTGACGCCGGTTTTAGTTGTTACGCAATTAGTTTCCTTGTACTTATTTGTGGAAAGACCAGTCATAAGTCTACATTGGCTTGTTTCTGTGAGGCCAAAGTGCCTGTAAGACTATGGTTTCACAATTCAGACAATATACCCAATGCCTCTCATTACTGATAATTATTTCTTTGGTCGCATGGTGATCATGTTAATTATTTTTTATAGCGTTTAAAAAATTTCTTAGAACCAGGTGACGAGGAACGACAATATTGAGCGACTGCCAGAAAATTTATTTCTCGTGACATTTTTATTTGAGACTGTTAATCACACAATCGACCCGCTCGTTTAGCCGTGTGGGCTTACGCACTGCTTTCCGAGACGGGGAGGCGTACCGGCCCCAGTTCGAAACCGACCGGCGTCTTAAGGAAGGGAGTCGGAGTGCCGACCAGCCTGGATGTGGTTTCTAGGTGGTTTTCCACATCCCCCTTGGTAAATACCGGACTGGTCCCCGAGTCCCGCCTCAGTTACACGATTCGCTAACATTTCGGAACACTTTATTTTTTCATACATCTAACACTACACACAGACATTTTGGGTACATATTTCCTCCAGGGAGGCAAGGGGTGGCGGCAGGAAGGGCATCTGGCCACCTAGTCAACAAGCCAAATCAAAACTAACCTAAAGCCGACACTGCATGTGCGGGAAAAGGGCTGGAAAGACAGGCAGACAGATAGACAGACTGTTAATCAAACAATCCTGAACTTTATTTTACCTATTCCTAGGGGGGTAAAAGAAAGAATACCACGATAGCCGCGGTGATCAGAGAGAATATTGTGACAAGGTACCTACCATCGATATAAACTGCCCAGGCAATAACGGCGTACCTTGTGGCACTGCCTCCTAGTCACACACACGCACCGTGCATGTAGTGGTGTACTGGCCGTGTTTAGAATGGGGAAGGGACGCGCTATACCTCTTGATTCACCAGTTGTGATCGCACGGTATTAGCAGAAGCATTTCGCAAATTAGCCCGACATTTCCGGTGTTCGAGAAGTGCTGTCGTCACTGTCTTAAAAATGGATAAACGAAGGTTAAACCACGTAAAACACCGATGGGTTGAACAAAGTGTTCAAATGTTTGTTAATCTTTTGGGACTTAACTACGGGGTCATCAGTCCCTAAACTTACAAACTACTTATCAACCACCTTATACTAAGGATGACACAAATATCCATGCCCGAGAGGGGATTCGAACCCCCGAGCGTAGTGGCCGTGCAAACCGTGACTGGAGCGCCTCAGTCCCTTCGGCCACCGCGGCCGGATGGGTTGAACAGCAAAGGCTCATTACATACAAGTGAGGCAGGACAAGTGGAGAAATGCGCAGGAACCAACATCAGACTAATCCCAGGAAGAGTACAAGTGTGTACGGCGCGACGAAAACTTGCCGCTGGCGGCTCAATTGTTCTATGGTAACGTACTATAGTCCGCGTCGAAGGCGGACCAGTTTCAGCCGTTCTGCGCATCCCCCCTCCTTTAACGCGCTGGCAACCAATAATTCATTCCTTAGGCGTGTGGCTGGCCGCGGGTTACGCAATGTTTTTTTCCCGCAGGCTCAACTGTTGGCGCTCGGCCGTAGTTCCTCCCCTTCACACTTCTCTTATGGCTCCGCCTCTATGGATGGAAACGCCTTCCTGCATGACACCAACTATAGTAGGCATACGATAGTCCATTGGAGATCCTTCAAGGCACCGTGATGGCCATGAAGTTTCTACATCTACATCTACATCGATACTCTGCAAATCACATTTAAGTGCCTGGCAGAGGGTTCATTAACCACCTTCATAACTTTTCTCTACCGTTCCATTCTCTAATAGCGCGCGGGAAGAAAGAACACCTAAATCGTTCCGTTTTCGATCTGATTTCTCTTATTTTATTGGGATGGTCATGTCTCCCTAAGTAGGTGGGTGCTAGCAAAATATTTTCACATTCAGAACTAAAAGTCGGTGATTGAAACTTCGCAAACAGATCACGCCGCAATGAATAACGTCTTTCTTTTAATGATTTCCACCCCAATTCGTGCAACATTTCCGTGACGCTTTCCCCCCCGTAACGTGATAAAACAAAACGAGCTGCCCTTCTCTGAACCTTCTCAATATCTTCCGTCAGTCCCACCTGGTGAGGGTCCCACAAGGGGCAACAGAGAGGACGCACAAGTGTGATGTAGGCAGTCTCTTTGGTGGATCTGGTGCATCGTCTAAGCGTTCTGCCAATGAAACGTAACCTTTGGTTCGCCTTCCCCACAATATTTTCTATGTGTTCTCTCCAGTCAAAGTTGTTCGTAATTGTAACTCCTAGGTATTTGGTAGAATTTACGACCTTAAGGTTTGACTGATTTATCGCGTAATTGAAGTTCAGCGGATTTCTTTTAGTGGTCATGTGTATTACTTCACACTTTTCTTTATTTAGTGTCAATTGCCAATTTTCGCACCAAGTAGAAATTTTGTCTAAATCGCTTTGCAGTTGCTTTTGATCCTCTGTTGACTTCACTAACCGATAAACGACAGCATCATCCGCGAACAGTCTAAGGGAGCTATTCAGATTATCTCCTAAATCGTTTATCTGGAACGCCAGATATCACTTCTGTTTTACTCGATGACTTACCGTCAGTTACAACGAACTGTGTCCTTTCTGATAGGAAATCGTGAATCCTATCGCACAATTGGGGAGATATTCCATAAGCACGCAATTTCATTAGAAGCCGCTTGTGGGGTACAGTATCAAAAGCCTTCCGGAAATCCAGAAATATGGAATCGATTTGAGATCCCTTGTCGATGGCACTTAACACTTCATGTGAATAAAGGGCAAGCTGTGTTTCGCAAGAGCGATACTTTCTGAATCCGTGCTGACTATTGGTTAATAGGTCGTTCTCTTCGAGGTAGTACATAATATTCGAACAAAGTATATGTTCCAAAATCCTACTGCAAATCGACGTCAATGAGATAGGCCTGTAATTTTGGGGATCACTCCTATTGCCTTTCTTGAATATTGGAGTAATTTGGGCAACTTTCCAGTCTTTGGGTACGGATCTTTCGCTGAGTGATCGGTTGTAAATTATAGCTAAGTACGGAGCTATTTCATCAGCATACTCTGAGAGGAATCTAGTTGGTATACAATCTGGCCCGGAAGATTTATTTTTGTTTAGTGACTTAAGTTGTTTTACTACTCCAGGAACATCTACTACTAAGTTTCGCATGCTGGCAGCTGTTCTTGTATTGAATACTGGAGTGTTCACTTCGTTTCCTTTGGTGAAAGAATTTCGGAAAGCTGTGTTTAGTAATTCTGCCTTAGCAGTACTGTCGTCGGTAGTATTACCATTGCTATCGCGTAGTGAAGGTATTGTTTGTGTTTTGCCGCTAGTGTACTTCACATATGACCAGAATTTCTTTGGATTTTCTTCAAGATTACGAGACAGGATTTCGTTGTGGAAACAACTATAAGATTCTCGCATTGAAGTCCGCGCTAGGTTGCGAGTTTCAGTAAAAGATTGCCAGTCTTGCGGATTCTGTGTCTTTTTAAATTTTGCATGCGTTTTTCTTTGTTTCTGCAACCAGTTTCGGGCACTGGTTGCAGACCAGGCATACTCCTTCATGACGATCACGTTCCAGGACACCAGTGGTATTTTTCAACAAGCTAATGATCTATGTCAGAAGGCAGCGATTGTGATGGGGTCGTTCGAGGTACACAGCGATGGGTGGCGACTTACGATGTTCCTTGGTTCTATGCTTGCTGTACTTGTCATGATAGGGTTTTTTCAAATATTTGCAGTTGAAAGTACTGAGATGTAATTAAACACGTAACTTACGCTGCACAGAACTATTTTGTACAACGCCAATTTTGCAACATCAAAAATCTCTCCAACGATGTTTCTTACCAAGTATATTGGCTTGAACTATCTGCTTCCACAGAATCGAACAACACCTTTTACCAAACAGAATGGAACAGCTACTGCTACTCCTGAATGCTTTGTGCACTTGCCTTACATAACGGTACAACAGTTCTTACATTATTGTACACAATTTCATTGAATTAAATTGAATGAAGGGTACAGAACAATCGTTAATATTTACAACAATCAAATGAAATAATTTTATACAATATTATTTTGAAAATAAAAGCCTGTGAAATGTGTCAAAATATACACTAAAAATAATGAGATATGGAGTTGGTTGACATACACAGAGATTCGGAATAACATCCAACATTTTTACAGGTTACAATTATTTTGTGTCTTTCTGATTCACTATTCAAAATTGTTAGGTGTGTATTGTCTAAATGAGTTGAATGTTCTACAAATGTTCAGATGTCTGTAAATCTATCGGACGAAACTTCGTGGTCATCAGTCCGTAGCTTACAAACTACTTAAACCTAGGTAAACTAACGCAGCGAGGTGCTTTAGACCGCTCGACTACTCCACCGCGGCAACGTTCTACAATTCTAATAAACAAAGTAGTTGATTACAAGGTTTTTGATTTGATACATATTCCTTTGTACTACTATCAGTCTACAAATGTAAATTACCTTCATAGCCGGCCGCGGTGGCCGAGGGGACTGCGGCGCGCCAGTCACGGTCTGCACGGCCACTACGGTCGGGGGTTCGAATCCCTCCTCTGGCATGGATATTTGAGCCGTCCTTAGTGTTAGCTAGTTCGTAAGTAGTTTGTAAGTTTAGGGACTGATGACCCCATAGTTAAGTCCCATAAGCTATACAAACATTTGAACATTTGAATTACCTTCATAAGTGCTTACTAAAAGGTGCGAGAAAGAAACAAAATTTGAATAGTTATTTGAATAGTTATAGAACCTTCACAATGAAAATATTAAAGACGATAAATTCTGATTCAGTACATAATCAGTTATGCTTCCGTAGTTCTAAAAATGTAATTTACATTGTTAAACAAATGCTAAAAGTTGCAAAAGTGACAGATAGTAATAAATGTGAATATTACATCCTGGGTTGTTAATGTATATTAGTTAAGTTATAGATTCCGATAACATTATGATTGATATTTGTAAATCTGATTCTGCATACAAGTATTCAGAACATAAATATTTGCAATGTTGTTCACAACCAGTCATATTTACAACCACGGAAGAATAGCCGTGCGCACTAAGGCGCCTGGCTGCGGTGCGCTCGGCCGTTCGCCGGCGGGGGTGTTTGTGTTCCCCCTTCAAAAATGTTCAAATGTTTGTAGAGTTTATGGGACTTGACTACGGGGTCATCAGTCCCTAAACTTACAAACTACTTATGAACTAGCTACAACTAAGGACGGTACAAATATCCATGCCCGAGGGGGGATTCGAACCCCCGACCGTAGTGACCGTGCAGACCACGACTGAAGCGCCTCAGTCTCCTCGGCCACCGCGGCTGGCGTGTTCCCCCTTGCAGAAGTTACTTTAAGTTAGTTTAAGTGGATTGTAATCGAAGGGACTAATGACTAACATAGTTAAGTCCCGTAGATTCACAAAAAATTGAACTTTTGAACATCTTAATTGCAGTGGTTTTGCTCATTTCAGGGAAAGTACATACACTACTTTCAATCTATCTCACAGTTTCATTAATAAGAATGCTAAATCTCTTCGTTTAAACATAGATGAACGGTCACATAATGTCTGTGATATATAATAAAAGTCAATGAAAGTGGTGTCACCTGGTACGTCATACCGCATTGGCATAATTCATAAAATGTTGATGCAGGTTATTTGGTGCTTCATTATTTTTTTGTCGGGTCTGATTCGGTTGTAAAGTGGTACACTGGATTCGAACTTTCAGATATGAAGCCGAAAGAAGGGAACGTGACTGAAACGGGTTGTCGGAGCCTATCGCTCCCCTCCCCGAAATTTACGAGCCCCAGTTGATTCGTGTGTTTTGGATGTGGCGCCAGATACTGCACGCCACTACCCAGGTCTTGTTGCTTCCATGCCATGACGCAACGCCTATTTTTCGTGACAATGGTGGACACATTAGTCATCAGAAAGTTGTTCACAGCAACTGGCACATCGGTGTTGCCTTGTATAGGAGTGAAATATGGATGACAAACAGTGCGGACAGGAAGACAACAGAGGCTTTTGAAATGTGGCGCTACAGAAGGATGCTGAAGATCCGGTGGGTGGATCGCGGAACTAATGAGAAGGTACTCAACAGAACTGGTGTGAAAAGGAATTTCTGTCATACCCTGAGTAAAATAAGGAATCGATTGATCGGTCACATTCTTAACATCAAGGAATCGTGAATTTTGCGTTGGAGGGAAGAGTGTGGGGTAAAAATCACAGTGGGAAACTAAGAGATGAATACAGTAAGTAGATTCAAATGGATGCAGGTTTCAAAATGTTCAAATGTTTGTAGAACTTGTGGGACTTAACTACGGGGTCATCAGTCCCGAAGCTTACAAACTACTTATGAACTAGCTAAGACTAAGGACGGCACAAATATCCATGCCCGAAGGGGGATTCGAACCCCCGACCGTAGTGGCCGTGCAGACCGTGACTGGAGCGCCTCGGTCCCCTCGGCCACCGCGGCCGGAGATGCAGGTTTCCATTCTTATGAGGAGACGAAGAGGCTTGCTCAGGATAATGTAGGGTGGAGAACTACATCAAACCAGTGTCCGGACTGAAGACCACAACAACAACCATAACATAACATAGTATATTCTTTTAACACGAAAGGAAGGAATTATTATAACAATATCTGTTAATCTATGGAATGACGTTCTCTTCAATGAATCTACGGCATTTATCTAGACAAAAACTCTTGAAAAAATTGTGAGGAAAATATACTTGAATGTTTCACTTTCATATTATGAAACATTATTTACTTTCATCACAATATCTTCTTTACAATCCTTTCTTTGATAAAGTAATACCACATATACAATGCCGTGAATTTATACAAAAAAGCGGCATTCTCTGCTGTAGCTTGATGGAATGGTGATACAGCGCATTTCTCTCTCAATGTGTGTCCAGTGTGGACGATAGATAAGTTGCAAACCATAGTTTCATTAAACAGGCACAGTAACTGCACCACGTTCTCTTTACAAGAATGTGAAATATAGTTGATTATGCATGTACAGTTCTCCCGGAGTCATCGGTGTAACTGCTCCTCTGTTTCGATGTTCCAGCATTCTACATGTGCCAACTCGTTATCTGCATTACATTCTTTCTCACAATTAGTTACGTAACACAAAATTATTCAAAGACATAAGTATGTTCTTAGGGCGAGCAATATAAAACAAACACGAGAAATATCAGGGACGATCAAAGAGTCTCAATCAAGGCCGTACGGTCTAAATCGGTACCGCACCGTCGCATCGGCCTGAAGAAACCCCGTTTTGGACACGAGCGTACAGAGTACATATACATCTACATACATACTCCGCAATCCACCGTTAGGTACGTGACGGAGGGTACACTGTACCACTACTAGGCATTTCCTTTCCTATTCCACTCCCAAATAGAACGAGAAAAAAGTGAATATATGCCTCCATACGAGACCTAATTTCTCTTATCTTGTCTTTGTGATCACTACGCGAAATGTAAGTAGGCGGTAGCAAGATCGTATTACACTCAGCTTCAAATTGCGGCCCTCTAAATTTCCTCAACATAAATTCACGAAAAAAACGCCGTCTTTCTTCCAGCGATCCCCAATTGAGTTGCCGGAGCTTTTGCGTGATACTCGCGCATTGGTCGAACCTACCAGTAACAAACCTAGCTGCTCGCCTCTGAACTGCTTCTATGTCTTAATTTAAACTGATCTGCTGCGTGTCCCAAACACTTGAGCAATACTCAAGGCGTGGTCGTACCAGCGTTTTATACGCGGTCTCCTTTACAGATAAAGTACATCTTCCCAAAACTCTCCCAATAAACCTAAGTCGGCTGTCCGCCTTACAACTGTCCTTACATGTTAGTTCCATGTCATATCGATCCGCAATGTTACGCCTAGATATTTGAACGACGCGACAGCATCGAGAAGCTCACTACTAATGCTGCATTCGAACATTATGGGATTGTTTTTCCTACTCATGCGCATCACCTTACATTTTTCTACATTGAGTGGTAGCTGCCATTCTTCGCACTAACTAGAAATTTTGTCTAAGTTATCCTGTATGCTATTACAGTCAGTTAAAGACGATACCAGCCCATACACCACAGCATCATCAGCAAACAGCCGCAAATTACAAGCTACTCTGTCCATCAGCTCATCTATACAGATAGAAAATAATAGCGGTCCTATCACACTCCCCTGGGGCACGCCTGACGATACCCTCGTCTCTGCTGATCACTCGCCGTCGAGAACAACGTACTGCGTTCTATTACTTAGGAAGTCTTCCAGCCAGTCATAAATCTGTGAACCTATTCCATAAGCTCGTATCTTCGTTAGCAGTCTGCAGTGTGGCACCGCGTCGAACGCCTTTTTCAAGTCGAGAAAAACACAATCCGCCTGTTGCCCTTCATCCATGGCTCGCAAGATGTCATGTGAGAAAAGGGCAAGCTGAGTTTCACTTGAACGATGTTTCCTAATTCACAGAAAGAAGCTTTTCCGTTAAAAGGAAATTTACTATATTCGAACTGAGAATATACTCTAAAATTCTACATGAAACTGATGTCAAGGATATTGGCCTGTAATTGTGTGGGTCAGTTCTCTTTCCTTTCTTATAAACGGAAGTCGCCTGTGCTTTTTTCCAATCACTAGGAACTTTGCTCTGAATTAAAGATTCACGATAAATGCAAGCTAAGTAGGGGGCCAATGGCGCAGAATACTCCTTATAAAACCGAGCTGGTATTCCATCCGGACCAGCAAACTTTTTCTTATTTAGCAGGAAGGTTGTTCGAGTGTCCCCAAGAACATCGAAAGCGGAGGCCGCGGTGCTCTGGTGTGACTCACGCAGAGTAGGCCGTGATTGTGTAGCGGAGTGGCTGACCGCTAGGGCACAGCCCACTAGGCGCAGCGGGCAGCCACCCAACCACCCAATTACCTCCTACTGTGCGTGACGTAGCGTGATGTCAAACCAGAGCGCCGCGGCCTTCGCTTTAGGTGGTGGTGGTGTCTCCCACATGTTGCCGTATGGCATGATAACGAACAGGTAGCGCCAGTATCTGACAGGTTCCTATAAAACAATGAACAATGGGGCGAAATTACGAAATAACTAAGTGAGCACCATCTTTCCAATACATGACTGACTGTTGAAATTCATAGGACGGGGTAATGATGTATGGCACTACAACTTTAATACTAGCAGTCTGCCATTATTTGCCCTTCAACAGTAGAGAAAAGATTATTCTACCAAAGAATAGGACAGAAAATTCAAGACGAGTTAGAGCACGACCATTTATTCAGAGGAATGTAAGTTTGGGACTTAATCTCGTCGAAAGCATTGTCATTAATAGCACTAGTTTAGATTGTTTATTGGTAAGGGTAGCGAAGGAAATTGTATCTGCTATTTCAAAGAAACCAACCCAATACTCACCTGGAGCGATGTCGGGAAATCACGGATGGCCGAAGGCGATTTTCTCCCGCCGTCATACTGAATGGAAGAAGAATGTCTTAACCACTCATGAAAATGTAAAGGCACGAGTTAGAAAGTTCTGACACTGCACCTGAAAATGGAATCATGTAATTAAGAGAAAACAGGACAAGTTCATAGATTTTTCACAACCTAGAAAAATCGTGCGACGATGTAAAATGGTCAATGATGTTCGAAATTAAGGGAAAATACGAGTGAGGTATGGGAAAAGATGGCTAATACGTAGACAGCATGTGCAGGAACAAACAGGGAATGATAGGATTACAAGACCAATAACAAAGGGATTGGTAAAAAGAAACTAGCTGTGAAAGGTTAATGTATATTCTTGCCACTATTCTTCAAGAAATACATCGAAGAAGCAGTGAAGGCGAGCGAAGAATCTTTCGAGACTGCGATGAGACAAAAGTAACAAGAAATAGAAAAAAATTAAAGTAATAAGAAATATGACATCAAAAATTTTGATCATGAAGTGGAAGAAAATGGAGGATGGGCGGATGTAAAAATTACTGAGACCGTGAATGACTAGAGTGAGCAGGTTTGTATGGTTGTTGGTTGCAGGCGCTTTGCAGCGTTGGAGAGGGTTCCTCACTGTAGGCTGCAGATGAGGTATACTGGGTCAAGTTTTGGTGATGTGTAAAGGCGATTGAGTATAGAAGACTAGTGTAGTCCATTCTTGTGTACATATCAAGTGTTTGGGATCCCTAACAGGTCGGATTAAACATAAACGAATGAAACAATTCATGACTGAGAGCTATATTTGTTATCGGCAGGTTCGATCAACGTGCAAACATTACAGAGAGGCTTCGATGGCGGAAGTGGGGTTCCCTGTAAAGAAGGCGACATTTTCTTCATCAAAAACGATATTGGACATTAAGGTAACTAACTGCCACTTCAGATTGACTGCCGTTGATGTACATTTCGCGTAATGACCACGAAGATAAAAGAAATTAGGACTCATAGACAGGCATTTAATCAGTAATTTTTTCCTCATTTTGTGCACAGATACAGGTGGTTGTTCGGTTCTAACTGATTGCATTAATAGTAATAGTGTACAGCAGTGGACTTCGCAGTTCTCAATCACTAGAGAAATTTTCTTGTTAATTAAATCTGATTGTTTCTTGTGTAAAGAGCCGCGGTGGAGTGGCCGAGCGTTATAAGGCGCCTTGCTGAGGAGCACACCGTTGCTCGCCGTTGGAGGTTGGCTCCCAGTTCCTACCTGGGGCATGGGTTTGTGTGTTGTCATTAGGTTAGTTTCACTTAGTTTGACTAGTTTGTAAGCCTAAGAACTCATGGTCATAGCAGTTTGGTCCAATGGGATTACAAATATTTTTCTTTCTTCGTGTAGATAGACAGAGATCCTTAAGAGGCAAATGAGGGAAAAAGTTAACGTGCAGTGCTACGGTTAAGTGCCAACTCCCAGGATTCTTCTATATTTACAATAAGTCAACGCTGTATTGCCATATCATTATAATGCCGGCAGATGTTTATCAGCTAATTGTTATTTCCTTAATTAGAACCTGATAGTTAGCTCCTGTTAAGAAGAATTGATTTCTCTGTAGCAAATACATCAAACTCCATTGTCTTTGAATGCCATAAGGAGAAGCTCCACCTGCCTCTACCCTAGCTAATGGTGCCTTGAAGTGCTGCTGGCTTATTCTTCAGGGGTGTCGATTTAGCCAAACATCAGCGATGACTCACCTGTCACATACACCCAGCGTCAAAGCTCACCTATTAGAGCTAATTGAAATAATTGTAAACGAAGGCTTCCGCGGCCGTTGTCATTGTATATAAAACTCTTCTGGGTTTTGGACCGCATCGTCAAAATATCAAACACTTCACCTACGTTTCGGCCACTATTGCAAGTGGCCATCTTCTGGGTGTTACATTTACTCTGTAACACCCAGAAGATGGCCACTTGCAATAGTGGCCGAAACGTAGGTGAAGTGTTTGATATTTTGACGATGCGGTCCAAAACCCAGAAGAGTTTTATATACTAATTGAAATAGTTACCAACTAGTTGAATTAAAATTAATGAACGGAAAATGAATTAACAGGTACAACCTGCGGAATATAAGGGGAGGCGTCAAACCTGGGACCTTCTGCTAACTGGGCAGACGCTTTAACCACTGAGGTACCACAACCTTGAAGACACCAAAAATTTTAATTCCGCGCCTCTACTTATATTCAATATCATTGATGTGTTGAAATGTTTGTAAATCTAAGGGACGTGGCTACGTTGGTCGTCAGTCGCTAGGCTTACATACTACTGAAAGTAACTTATGCTAAGAACAACACAAACACCCACGCACTATATGTGACTCATGGAATTACACAGGTTGTTACAAAAAGGTGCGGCCAAACTTTGAGGAAACATTTCTCACACAAAAAGAAAATATGTTACATGGACATGTGTCCGGAAACGCTTAATTTCCATGTTAGAGCTTATTTTAGTATTTCTCTTTAAATGTAAATTGAAATAATTCGTGCAGACAATTGTCAAAATACCCAATTGTTTCGTAAGTATGTACTGTACTTCCTCGATTCACGTCATCAACACAGATCTTCTGTGAACGTTTGGGCAGGAATTGTTGGTAATGTCTTGATTGGGCCTCATGTTCTTCGAACTACGCTCACTGGAGCACGTTATCATGATTTCATACGGGATACTCTACCTGTGACGCTAGAACACGTGCCTTTTCAAGTACGACACAACATGTCGTTCATGCACGATGGAGCTCCTGCGCATTTCAGTCGACGTGTTCGTACGCTTCTCAACAACAGATTCGGTGACCGATGGATTGCTAGAGGCGGACCAATTCCATGGCCTCCACGCTCTCCTGACGTCAAACCCCTTGTCTTTCATTTGTGGGGGCATTTGAAAGCTCTTGTCTACGCAAACCCGGTACCAAATGTAGAGACTCTTCGTGCTCGTGTTGTGGACGGCTGTGATACAATACGCCATTCTCCAGGGCTGCATCAGCGCATCAGGGATTTTATGCGACGGAGGGTGGGTGCATGTATCCTCGCTAACGGAGGACATTTTGAACATTTCCTGTAACAAAGTGTTTGAAGTCACGCTGGAACGTTCTGTTGCTGTGTGTTTCCATTGCATGATTAATGTGATTTGAAGAGAAGTAATAAAATGAGCTTTGACATGGAAATTAAGCGTTACAAACAAGATGAGCCAATTTGCAGTCATTTTTTAAGGGAATATAGACACCGGGGAATTAAAAAAAAATGTTCAAATGTTTGTATAGCTTATGGGACTTAACTACGGGGTCATCAGTCCCTAAACTTACAAACTACTTATGAACTACTTACGAACTAGGACGGCACAATTATCCATGCCCGAGGGGGGATTCGAACCCCCGACCGCAGTGGCCGTGCAGACCGTGACTGAAGCGCCTCAGTCTCCTCGGCCACCGCGGCCGGCTGGGGAAGTAAAGACCATATTTAATACATGACAACTGTAGACCTATAATATTAGATTCTCAAAATGATGCTACTCAATTAAATTATTCAAGATCAGTAAAGTAAATGGACAACACAGAAAAATGGGTTGCCACAAGGATTCAGTACTTACTTTAATGACCAAAAATTCTCTAAAAAGATGGAAGTTTCTATTCAGGGAGAAAAACTTGCTCTAGGTCAACAATGTGCAGCCTTCGAAGTGACAAAACTTCATCTTGACAACTCTCTGAAGGTAGTAACCAAGTAAAGCCAAATTCATCAAAATCCCAACTTAATGCTTTCCTCTTCAGGAAGAGTACGACTTCGAAAGAAAGGAATTTCGATTGCAGAAATTTTACGTTTAAGATCTAGCGGTATTAGTTCTAGCTACTCTCATTGATAAAATGCATGTATCTTAAATCAAGTCAGGACTGGGACGCAAACTTGAATAAATCCTACATAAAACTCTCTCCTGATGAAAGGATGTACTGACACACTGGCAGTGCATCTCCAAAGATAAAGAATGTTGGAGCTCATCTAATATTTGCTCATCAAGTCTCAAACTATAGTGAAATTAAGAAAAATTTTCGGCCGGCAGCGAGGCCTGTTAAATTATTTCAGGAACATAAACATAAGCCTTTCATTACGGAATCTGAAAAACGGGACTGGTTGAAACCAATAACATTCTTCGTGCAGTGAGACCTAGTGTATCTCAATGTCCTGTAATCCAGTCAACCAAATGTGTCTGTACCCCTTTTTACCATTTTCATAGTTAAAAGTTCAAGGTATGAGTTAGTTTTAAAGATATATTATCTGACTGTTGATGTGTTGAATTGCTTTGCAATGTTTTCTTTATTTCGTCTTAAATTATTATTTCTTTCCATCTATAACTGACAAACATAGATATCACGTATACCGGGAGATCAAATGTTCAAATGTTTGTTAAGCTTATGGGACTTAACTACGGGGTCATCAGTCCCTAAACTTACAAACTACTTATGAACTACTTACGAACTAGGACGGCACAAAGATCCATGCCCGAGGGGGGATTCGAACCCCCGACCGTAGTGGCCGTGCTAAACGTGACTGGAGCGCCTCAGTCACCTCGGCCACCTCGGCCGGCTTACCGGGAGAGTCACTTAACTTTACCACTGGGAATATCTCATAAACCACAACAAATATTTAATAACTTATTCCGCAGACCGAAAGTGAGGAGAGGGGCTGGTGTTATTGGTCAATACTAACCATTCAAAATGCACGGAAGTATGTTTTTTTAACACAAACATGTGTTTTTCTAGATGGAAAATTATTACTGTTTTCAGCAAAACTGAAAATAGGAAAACATACTTAAGTAATGCCGTTTGTTACATTTTAAAATGTTAATTGCATCCAGAGTTATTGTAACCTAAAGTTGACGCTTGAGTAACTCCTCAGCATTTCAGTCGTGTGTTTTGGACAGAACAGAATTAATGAGGGGTATAAAAAGACGAGGCATGTAATGTCTCTACAGAAGACACCTGTACAGCATATTACGTCCGTATGCTAACATTTTATTACTCTTTTCGCCGAAGAATACTGTACTGCACTGACTTTTTACAAGAAAATGTTCATTAACATGAGAATTTAGTTAAACTTACAAATTTGTTTTTTTGCTTTCAATTGCAGACTGTAATAGAGTGTGCCCTGAAATTAAAGTCCAATAAAAAGTTCAATGCATGTCTTACACGACGCAGTTCATCTGCTGTAATGTTGCCACAGGCTGCCTCAGTACGACATTTAATACCTTCTGGGGTTGTAAGCACCTCATTGTATACGATCTCCTTTATCGTGCCCCACAGAAAGAAGTTTAAAGGTGTAAGATAACGGGAACGGGCTGGCCAATTTATGCGTCCGCCACGTCCTATAAAACGCCCGTCGATCAAATTTCAAATGTTTGTAAAGCTTATAAGACTTAACTGCGTGATAATCAGTCCCTAAACTTACAAACTACTTATGAACTAAATTACACCAAAGAAAACACAAAAATCCATGCCCTAGGGAGGATTCGAACTTCCGACGCGGGAGGCCGCGCGATCCGCAACGTGGCGCTCCAGACCGCTCGGTTACTCCCGCGCAGCCCCGTCGATCATTGTGTAAAGGGTCAGCCTAGTGCTCATTGCCGAATGTGCAGGAGCACCATAAAGTTGATACCACATACGCCTGCGCGATCCCAGCGGGAAATTTTCTAGCAAAGTTAGCAGCTCATTTTGTAGAAACAATACGTATTTTGCAGCTGTTTGGGTGCCTTCAATGAAATGAGGACCAATGAGGTGATCGCCAAGTACTCCGCATCATACATTTACTGCCCACAGTCGCTGTTGCTCTACCGGTCGAAGTCAGCGAGGATTGTTCACGAACCAGTAATACAAATTTCGTAAATTCACGTTCCCGTGGTTTGTAAAACCTGTTTAATCGGTAAACAGGTAGAATTGCAACGCATTCTCTCTTAATGCCCATTGACAGGAATTCAATCGATTAATAATGTCTTCTCCATGTAATGACTGATGCAGCGACACACGATACGGGTGAAATTTATGACGATGAAGTATGCGCATTACACTACTTTGATTCATTGCAATGCCTCAAGAAATGACAGGTGAGCTCGTGTATGGATTCGCGGCAACAGCAACTAACACACGAACTGCACATGCTTCTCTTCTCGTGGGTCTGTTACGCATGTTTGTAGATGTTCTCAAATGTGCGCCGCGTCGGATGGTTTCTGTCTGAGTACCGTTCTGCATACAATCTGCAGGCCTCAACTGTATTTTTTCTACACTCGCCATAGATGAGTATCATTTCTGCCTTTTAAGAGTTAGAATAAATCATTTTCACAGTTCTTACAACACTGAACACACTGTTGTACTTCCGACGTGCTTAAAATAATTTAGCTTCCCACTTTGCTACTGTGCGTGCTTCTGTTCTTACTTGTGCTGTACAGTACACTATCACAGACGTCTGGTACCACAGCGTACAACACTTATTCTAAGTACAACGACTAATTCATAATAACTGCAACTGAAAGCGCTGCATTCAGACACTGAGGCAACTAGGACAAACCAAAACATTGCATTACGGCCAAACTAGTAAAAACTGTAGTCTTCGTAAACATACCCCTATAGATACTAATCGCTGATCATGGATCTTGTTTGTTACACCACACGAATGGACTGCTGAGGAGTTAATCAAGTGTAAACTTTAGGTTACAATAACTCTGGATGTAATTAACACTTCACAATGAAACAAACGGCATTATTTAAGTATGTTTTCCTATTTTCAGTTGTGCTAAAAATAATAATAGGTTTCCATCTGAAAAAAAAACATATGCTTGTGTTAAAAAACTTACTTCCGTGCATCTTTAATGGTTTCTATTAACCAGTTACACCAGCCCCTCTCCTAACTTTCGGTCTGCGGAATTAGTTTTTAAATATTTGTTGTGGTTTACGAGATATTCCCAGTGGTAAAGTTAGGTGACTCACCCGGTATATTAGAATTGCCTTGATTCACTTAAATAAACCAGCCGTTCCTTGGCAAACAGATATCGTATCTGTATTGTACATGTAATCCATTTTAAAGTGTTGTACGGATTGCGCATTAAGATATTTAAAAGCCCTGTTTTTCACATACAATAATAGTTTTGACTTGACTGATATTACAACGCTTTCTTGTAAGTCATCTGCAATTACAAGAAAGTTCTTTTGGAATTATTTTGCGGTGGTAAGTAAGGGCTGAGGAGTATCCTGAAGAAGATTTTAATTTTTGCTAGACATATATTCTATTATCAATTTATTTCAAATAATGTACCAGTAGTAACAACTGTTTATATTCAGCAGCAGATTCCGAATCTCTATAGAACATGAAATTCAATGAATGGTACTGTTCCAACCTCACCACTGAGTACATTTAAGAAGAAATTTGTGACCTTTAAGGACGTTTGCTGGTAGCTAAACGAATTACACAGAGGTGATTGACAATATCCAAAGCAGGTCACGAAAATGTTGGCGCTGGAATGTGGAGTGGACAGCCATTAACAGTGACTGACAACTTCCTGGAAGAGTGACGTGGAGGTCGAAAAGATCAAACGCTTCCCCATGACGCCAACTGTCAGAAATTTCATGTACAATGATGCTCGTCATCGAGATTCTCAAAGTGGCCTGCAGTAAAGCTTTACTTTACTGTTAGTGCTGCCCGCAGCGCGCGGCCTTCCCCATCGGGGGTTCGAATTCCCCCTAGGGCAGGAATGTTTGTTCCGTCTTTATTATAAGGTAGGTTGTAAGCGTAGGGACTGATGACCCCACAGTTAAGTCCCATAAGCTTAAAAACCATTTGAACATTTTTGTTAATGAGTCCCTGTTCCGGCACACAATTTTAATCTGCAAGGAAGTTTCATATCAGCGCACACTCCGCTGCAGAGTGAAAAATTTCATTCTGTATTTTTGTCAATACTGGAGACAAGTGTATTGAATGAATCGTCAGGAGGAATTACATCGGAATTAATAATGGAAACTAATGGTGCTCGTGTCTATTTCTTAGGTTGCGCTCTCGTTGGTGGCATAAAATTTCTACGCAGTACGACTGTGTTCGAAACTGACTCTTTTCTCTTGAGGTCCTGTCGCCACAGCGACATCTATTTACTATGCTACTACACTCCCTTTGAAATGCTGACAATAACAATCCAAGCACATGTCGAGATGGTTCCTGATTCATCACCATAATCAGTTTCCCTTCCTGGCAGATGAAACTATGAGCTGAAATGCGACGAAACGAAACCAGAGCCTTTGCTTTCGCGGGCAACCGCTCTACAGGCCGAGCTACCCGAACACAACTGACGGCATGCCCTCAAAGCTTTAATTTCGCCAGCTCCACTCCTCTAGTGGTATAGCGCTGGCCCTCGAAGTGCTAACGTCATGGGGTTCCAGACCGCGACCGGCACGTTGTTTAATCTACCAGGAATTGTAACATCAGCGAACTCTTCACCGTAAAGAAAAAATACTCATTCTGCAACTTTCCTTCCCATATTTGTTCTAGTAGTCTCTCTCTCTCTCTCTCTCTCTCTCTCTCTCTCTCTCTCTCTCTCTCTCTCTCTCTCTCTGTGTGTGTGTGTGTTTGTCTGCTTTCTTCCCTTAATCGTACCGACTTTCATAGAATTCTTCATTTCTGTGTCTACTTACTGCAGCAGCAATTTTGTATCTGAAAGAATAATCGTTATCCAACCTGCAATATTTAATTTTATTATGCATTTAACGTAATTCCATAAAGACAAAGAAATGTTTCAGAAATGCACGTTAAAATATCAACTGTTTATAAAAGTTAAAACATATATCTCACATTATATACGTTGTTATTCTGTACATTACATTTCTGTACATTACATTTACTGTCACGTGACCAAAAAAAGTAAAACTGTTGTAACACAGTTTTCAGTTCTGTAAGTAATTTTTACATTTCTGTCGGCATTCTGGGAAACTGAACAGGTCAACCTGTTCAGAGTAGCCTCAGTAGGTAGAAGTTAGACACAGGAAACGAAACGTAATATACAAATTGCACAGAAACTATACAGTTGTTATAGTAGTTATAAGATTCAAAGTAAATGAGAGGGACGCGTTGGTTCAGTAGGTAGTTAGGCAGGATTGTAGTCTTTCCCAAATGTTATTCAGTTTGTATTCTGGGCAAGCTACGAAGGAAAGCAAGGAAAAAATTGGAAAGTAGATTATAGTTGAGGGAGAAATTGTAAAAATAAATAATTTGAAAGTAGCAAGTTACTTTCACTCGTTAAGGGAAAAGCTAACGTTTTAACAAACATAAAATTAATGTTAGAAAAAAGTAATGGATAATTGTACATGGAACAGGTAGCATGAAATTATAAAGCAGAGGTCTAATACTTTAAATCATCATCTATTCAATAAAATGAACAAGCAAATAAATGTGGGAAGACCAAGTGAAGCGTAATAAAGCACACAACTTGTACAAAAGTGAATTAAATCATAAAGTTACTGCCCTTAAGAAGATTGTATCCCCTCTTTATGAACATGGAGGTAACATGGGAGGAAATTTGTAAATACACAGTGATTAAAGGAAAGCATTTTCATTCACTCACAGACACATGTATAATGCTTGCAACACATTACTCATGTGGCAACACTTGACATCAGCGGCGAAACGAAGCGTCGGACCGCGGTGGAGTAGCCGAGCGGTCTAAAGCTTCTCGCTGCGGAGCGCGCGGTCGCTCGCCGTGCAGGTTCGAGTCCTTCCTTGGACATGTGTGTGTGTGTTTGTCCTTAGGTTAGTTTATCTAGGTTTAAGTAGTTTGTAAGCTACGGACTGATGACCACGTAGTTTGGTCCGATAGATTTACAAACATTTGAACATTTTGAATTTTCGAAGCGTCGGCGGCGTTTTGACCAGATGGCGGGTGTCTTGAAGCACAAATTAAAATAACACTATGTAACAAACGAACTCATATGCGGGGAGGCAATGGCATACTATCCGAAAGTACCACGTGGTGTGCGACCACGGTGAATTACATAGGACAGACAAAAGAAATTAATTTAGAATAAGCAAGTAAAGTACGTGCGAGACGTCATATAGAAGAAAGCTAGTATTAATAAAACCGTGGCTGAAGGCCGAAGTAAAGACCGTTACGAAAGCACGCAGTGCAATCGGTCATACCAAGACAGGAAAGATGGAATCAAACCAGAAAATCTGAGAAATATTTAGCATACTCGCGGATACAGACACGACGCGAAAATGTTAGTTAAAAACAGCAAGGATATTCAAACATAATAAGTTTATACAAAGGCTGAAGGCAATACACGTGAATTCTAACTTTCGAAAACCGGACACAAAATCATCACCGGAATGAGAATGCAAATACAAAATCTAAACTGAATTACTCGAGTTCTGTAAATGAAGGAACACTTCGCGTCGCATGGCGAAAGAATTACTCAAGAAAACTATCATTGATAAACGAAGACTTCCTGATCACAAAGAAAGCAAAGCATGCCATCCCAAGAGCATGATACGACCATGTACTTACTTTGACGGACGCAGTAAGAGTGTAACCTAAGACAACGCCAAAAGCCTTCCCCACCACACACCGAATGTAGAGCGCGCTCAAAGCCATACAGAGTGCGTTCAGAACATAGTGTCTACCAACCTTCGCTACCTGAAGAAGATAATACCCACTTCTAGAGCTCCAGAGAAGTCTCTTTTGTCACGTCTTTCGTCCATGATTTATTTGGTACTACACTAAGAACAGGCCACCTCGACATCTTGCAAAGTAAGCTTGTCTCTGACCATCCAGCAGACGCCAATGCAGACGACATGCGAAGCCCTAAGCCATTGCGCGGCAGTCAGTCAATATTAAAAGCAACCTTCTTCATTCACATGAACACACAAGTTCAATCACACGTGTGGTAACATATTTAAACATGGGGCATTGAACATTAGTAAAAATAAAATAATTGACATACAAATAGACAATATTAATGGAGGAGAAACACTTAAGAGTAACGAATAAATCAAAATAGAACATGACCACCCATACAGTGGACGTGTTTTAAAATTAATTAAGAATTTACCTTTTATTTATGCCATCATACTTCTGTGAGAGACAGCAAAAACAGAAGAACAAATGAACGAAGGGTGTACTGCGAGGGTGAAGGTCGGGGTGAGAGTTTAAATTAGAGAAAGTTTAATTTTTGAAACTCACAACCACCAGCTGCGAACCAAATTCCTAAACATGCAAAAACACTGGAACTGTTATTGCGACTGTTTAACTCGTTTTCTAGGGGATGATATCACACGTTCGCAGCTTTCCTTCCCTGCATATGATTAACAAAACAAATTCATAATAAATTCAAGTTCATGAGAGAAAAGGGTGTACTAACTACTATTTTTGAAAACACATGAAAGTTCACTTTATGTTGTTTATTTCACAATACTTGAACCCTGTGGCTGATACGTCTGTACGTCGGCACATTTATCAAATAAAGTTATAGCTCGAGAGCCCCCAGACAAAATGAATAGTTGTCGCGAATTGTTTTCACACCATGTGGCTGTCTCAAACACCGTTTATGTTCATGCCTATGCGACGACACATGTTACATTAACAAATCACAGTCACTTTAATTCAATGCGATGCACACCTTGTTCCACCGGCTAAATATTCACAAACACACAGTAGCACTCGATTTAACTTGGTGCAGTCTACGACGAGCAACCACATGTGGCGATTGCCACAGACAAATCTCAAGTCACCACCTCGAGATTCACATGCCGACTGAGGCAGAGCGACGCCGCCAGGCCAGCCACACCACGTGCTCTCTGGAGTCCTCACTTCCTACCCTCGCGCGCGTGCGCGCCAAAACTCAACTGCCGGGGTTTTTTCCCCTACGTCATCAACTTCCCCATGTAAGCTGTTGTAACCGATTTGCCAACGTACAGCGCTCAGCCAATGCATTTCTAAAACTTTACTTAAAATCAAAATAATTACACTACACATTAAACAAATATTTTCTTACGTTTTTATATTAGTATAAACATCCTTTGTACTGTTTATCATAATCGTGCAATTTCTTATATCACAGATAACTGATTTAACTGAATATTTCAAGGTAAAATACAAAAGATTGATTGAAAATAAAATGAAAAATAGTTATTATATTATTTTTATAAACAAACATTGCCATGCTAGTTGTGTAACTGTCTTGTCTTCGTTGGTAATTAAACATATTGTCAATTAAACATATTACGTTAGATGTGACTATATCAGCTAATGTATTGTTTATTTATCAACATGCTATTTTGTAATGAGGACCTTAAAGGTTCCTAACTGCATCGTATTACTTCAAATGCCAGTAGTATTACAATATTTGTGCACTGCACTGTGCCTGGCACTCGCCATTGTCCCTCTCTCCCCTCACCGGAAACGAACTGTAAAATCCTAAGTTGGAACAAGCCACCAACATCGGCCTGCTCGCTGGCCTCCCGTCGGCTACAAGCACACAGCAAATCTCAACGTGGAGAATTTCTACCTATGGCCTAACTATAAATGTTGTCACCCAACTGTGTACATACATTGCTACCATAATTAATAAGATTAAAATTGTGTAACATTTAGGGCATTGGCATGGTCAATGTTTGCAGTGAACTTCATACTGTTTAATTATCAAATGCTATTAATTACCAGTATTTCTATTGGGCGGTAATCTCACAGTACGATGAAAGCAACATAATAGTGGTAAAAGAATGTAAACGAATTAATTCACGCACTGCTGAAAGAATTAGTTTACCAAACGAGACAGCAACATTATTCAACGAGTTTTGTTAATTTGGCAGCAAAATAGCTTCTGGTGAACATAGTAAAAATTCCAAATTATAATCAGGAGAAACCGATATGTGAAAAAGAAAAACATGTCTTAACATGGAACGTAAATTTAAGTGTTGAGAAATTTAGCGAATACATTTGTCTGGACCATAGCCTCATGTGGCAGTGAAATGTGGACGGCAAGCTGTTCAGACAAGAAGAAAACAGAACATTTTCAAAATTGATACTTTACAAGAATGAAGTTTCGGTAGGTAATAGCGTGGCTAATGAAGAAATATTGAACAGAATTGGGGGACAAGTAATTTGTGGTATAACTTGAGCGACTGAACAGATCACATCAAGGTTACTAGTTTCAGTTTTGGAAGGAAGTTTGGGGGAAGGAGGAGTAAATAAAAATCTCAGAGGGAGACGGACACACGATTACAGTAAGCAGTAACTGATTGTGTATTGCGGTAGTTACTGACAGAAGAGATTAGCACAGAATGTAGTAGCGTGAAGAGATCAAATGAATCTTTGGACTAAACGCCACAACAACTACAAGAGATGGTTTATTTTTCACATGGGTCCCACTGCGTAGTACAGATGTTCAAATGTTTGTAAATCTATTGGACCAAACTGCGTGGTCATCAGTCCGTAGCTTACAAACTACTTAAACCTAGGTAAATTAACCTAAGGACAAACACACACACCCATGCCCCAGGGAGGACTCGAACCTCCACGGCGAGCAGCCGCGCACTCTGCAGCGAGACGTTTTAGACCGCTCGGCTACTCCACCGCGGCCCACTGCGTAGTAATTGTATGACAAAAATTATATTATCAGTAACACTACTATAACTGTATATTTTCTAGCGATAAGCATATTTCACCACGTCTCTACAGTCATCATCAAATTATCTGCACAATAGTATACAACGATACTGCATGAAGATCAGAACAAAAAGTATGTTAAAATGGTACATGTTTCATTTCTCCGATACAACAATTATGTTATGTCCATGCATAATTAATACATAAACGAATCTACAAACAACATTATGCTGGCTAAAGATGGTAAAGATGGATTCTTGCGTCATCAAAACAAGGGATGGATTCGGCAAATTTTCCGAAATTTTGTATAATACGATATGACGTCATTAATAAGTGCACGTTTTACGCTAATAATTATTGCTACTTGTAAAACATGTTATGACGTCATTAACTTATACGAGGGGTGGGCACGAGAGCTGCTCGCGCGGCTGCCCGCGAGCAGCGAGAGCCGCGAGGGCAGCGCTGAGCGGCCTTGAGAGCCAGCAGTGCGGGGAGCAGGGCTGTGCGCTGTGGCTGGCCGCATAGTGCACGGGGGCAAAGCTGAGTGAGGACAAGCTGAAATACTTACTGCACGTAGAAAACACACGAGGTCGTTTGAAGCTGATGCGACTTCCGTGAAAAGGGCACCGGTACATTCATATCTGCCACAGCATGTTTGAGTGGGATGTGTTAATAGTGCTTTCCCGAAAATTGTGTATCCTGTACCATGCAACGGTTGCTCATGTAAGGATGAAACACAGTTTCCAACCACTGTAAAATCTACTTTCGTGGCCACAAATAGGACATAGACGTAAAGAATTAAGATAAGACTCTTTTATTCTAAATTTTACCTTATATTTTCACAGAATTGTGTAGATTTTTTTAACAAAATGTCACAAAACTGAACTTTCTGCAACTAAAAACCTGCTTCATTACAATGACGAGAAACTGGACGGTCGGTCAGAAGGTAACGATTATTAAGGTTCATTACATCCTTAGGAAAGAATGAAAACTGACACCATTCTGAAGGGGAAAAAAATTCCGGAACTCAACATCTGAGAGCAATGGAAAAAGTTCCCTACCTATGTCAGTGGTACCACAACGAAGTTGTCGTGGTACGATAAAGAACTTCTCAAAAATAACCAAATAAGTACATGGGAAAATTTGTAAGCTAAAGGAAAATAAAATATCCCTGCTGCGGAAAGCTAAAACCTAGGAAATATTAAGATAAGTATAATTTATCAAGTGTAAAACAAAAACCTTCTCCCTGGAGGAAGTAAAAGGGATAACTAAACTTAACACCTATGATATATAGAAAACATAAAGGGGAAGAAACTCTATGATCACAAAGCCTATCAGTCTCCTGTTAAGATAAACAACAAGGTCACATACACATAAAAGAATTGTCACTTCAGAGGAGAGGTACTACGAACAAAAAAGAAATAAGCATTAATTTACATCATTCTGGATTTATTTAAAATGATTTTGAAGCAACATCTCGAAGTTATCGAGAACGAGTGGTTCCGCGTGGTGTAGTGACGTGCACGACTAGTCGTCTATGGCACTGCTGGCTGGCGGAGTGGGGGGGAGCCGCGAGCAGGCCGTGCGAGCCGCTGAGAGCGCTCGCGCTCGCGAAACGGCATTTGCCCAGCCCTGACTTATACCCACTGCAGAGCGAAAAGTAACTTCCGTAAATATTTAGTGACATTTTACAGCCTTAGGCAACCAACATTAAAACCTTTTGGGTAGTGATAGGAACGACATATTCGATGTAAACGACAAACTAGGATAAGACACTTTGGTAGATGCAAATCCAAGATGCCACGTACTTGTAATCTTTTTGCCTATGCTTTGGGTTCAGGACAAATTAACGGGTGTGGCGTTATAAATCACATGACCGGATAATGGATTTTTCAACATATTAGGAACAATTGACTGACTGATGACTTTCACTTCTCCGTGGTCTAAATGGTTATGAAATATGTCGACAGTTCTGACATCGATATGTCATAAAATATATAAAAATCATTAATTCCATACTGTTTTGTGGTCGCATGAAGGAAGGCGATTTTAAAATTCAGTAAAAATAGAACACACTACGTAACAAAAAAAAAAAAAAAAAGCTGTATCGGTCATTTATTATGGACCTTTTTTTAGTAAAAGGTGCGCATAGCCTGGGTGTCACTCTCTCCATAAAAATATTTACAAAATCAAAACTAAAATTTTAGATGATGTCAACACTGCTTGCAGAAACTGTTGATCCAAAACAAATGAACGATATAGCGAGCTTGGCTACGAAATGTGCTTTCTTCTACGATTCTGTATGTAGTCGTCACAGCACGGTATTTGAAGCGTATAAACTATGGAATACTACATCTCAGCGGTGGTGGAGACTGAACTATGCCTAGGCTTCTTCGCTTTTGAAGCGATACATGTTTGTCCAGTCGTTGAGTCACTGAAAAATCACCAACTTTTATAATTTTTACTTTTATTGCGCAAAGTGATAATATACCGTCCATGCAGTCTGCTCAGTTTCAGTCCAGAGAGACCAAAAGACATGGTGTTCCACGTGTCAGTACAAAACCTTTCATTGTTGGCAGAGATATCTTTCAGTGATGTCAAATTGATCAAAACTAGTTTTGCGATTTTCTGTGTTCTATCAGGAAAAAATTTAACGTCATAAATAAAAAATACAGATAAAGTATAGGTTTATTATCAATTGCAAATACCTTTCTTCTGCAACTAGTTTTAGTACAATATCTTTGCGTATTAATCGTTTTACATTGACTTGGTTGTTATCAGATATGCCAAGAAGCGTTCTGTCTATTCACTTCCTAAAGAGCAATTACACGATGACTGTTGAGAGTCAATATATCGATCTAAGTAAAATGCCTGTATTAGTTGTAAACGATATTCTCTTCTTTTCGAGCCTTACCAACTATTATTTTGATATTTTGGTACAAATATTGTATGAGTGTTTCGTTGCTTTGAAGTCTTTGGAGGTATTTCGCTATGTTGTGATTTGAGTATAGTGGAATAGTTTATTATTTTCAAATTAGGTGAATGCGATGATCTTAGGGTGACTCCTTCAACTGTTTCCAGTGCTATTCGTGGAAATCGAGGATGCTAGCAATATTTTCATATGTATCCGGAGTCAGACAAAAATGTAATCACTGATAGCGTTTCTAAGAATAAATGAATAAATAAATGAAGTGTGTATGATATGAAAGCGTTAACACTAGTACAAAAGTTACTTTTAAGGTTGGTTGGTGTTGGGTGTTTAAAGGGGACTAAACTGCTGGGTCATCAGTCTCCTGTTCCCAGCAAAGAGATCACAGGATTTCATGTATGATTAAAATAAGCACCCTGCAACTAGTACAAAAGACGTACAGGAAGACAGTGTTGGTCATAATTGCAACATAAAAAGGAAAAGGGAACCACAGTAGTGGTGGAACTAATAATCAACTAAAAATCACAGTAGATGTTGTTGGCTGGCTGATCACTAGGATAATAATGGATGAGCCAGCCATTCTGCACATACTATACAACTGCCAGTTGGAAAAGGGTCTGACAAGACAAAAGTGACAACAGATTAAAACTATAAGCGGTGTATGCCTGAAGATCAGGCATACGAACCCACCGTTAAAGCTTGTGATAAAAGCCCGCTGCGCGAATAAAACCTAAAACACAGTCAGCCATAGAGGCGTCTTCAGCTAAAATCGAAGGGAGCGCAGTAGGGAGCTTAAAAGACTGCCGCAATGCAGCTAAAAGTGGACAGTCCAACAAGATGTGGACTACAGTCAACACAACTCCACAATGACATTCTGTCGGTTCCTCGCGGCTTAGGAGGTGGCCGTGCGTTAGCCACGTATGGCCTATACGCAGGCGACAGAGAACGACTGAGTCCCTTCGAGAAGGCCTTAGGGAAGTCTTCCAAGCTGCTGTCGTGGGCTTGATTCCACGGGGCTTATTGGGCACACTCATTGTTGCCCATTCCGAATTCCAAGCCTCAAAGATCTTTCGGTGGAGACCCAAGCGGATATCGCCTTCTGGGGTACCGATATCCAGGCGCTGGCATGTGATGGCCTGCTTGGCCAGCTGATCAGCTCGTTCGTTCCCTGGAATTCCAATGTGGCCTGGGGTCCAGATGAAAGCCACTGAACGGCCTGACTTGCCAAGACTAAACACCGTGACTTGGATGGATCGTACCAAATGGTGTTTGGGGAAGCAGTGGTC
Organism: Locusta migratoria; assembly: GCA_026315105.1. Classification (NCBI taxonomy): domain Eukaryota; kingdom Metazoa; phylum Arthropoda; class Insecta; order Orthoptera; family Acrididae; genus Locusta; species Locusta migratoria. Next base: position 417,888,754 of record CM048749.1, read on the forward strand.
GAGAGCATGCAAGGCACTCAGGGAGTCACTACAGATAAGATATGACTTCCTGGGGCATGCTCTGAGATGGTCGAGTGCACGGGTTATTGCGATCAGCTCCGCCGTAAAGACAGTACAGCCAGGGAGTAGGGAGCGCTGTTCAGTGTGGTCGCCATGAACATAGGCGTAACCCATTCTGCCGTCTACCTGGGAGCCATCAGTGTATATGACGTCTGCATCACGGAATGTGCCAAGTATGTCCAGAAACTGGTGTCGAAGTAATTGTGGTGAAATCGACGCCTTTGGATCGCAGGACAGTTGCAGGTGAAGCTGGAGGCGAGGGATGGTCCAAGGAGGGATATTAGATAGGCAAGAGAATGCAGGACGGAGAGGAAAAGACTCGAGTGAAGAAAGAAGAGAATGTACCCGGACCGCAACTGGAAGACACGATCTGGGTCGACGTCGCGAAGTGGGAAGGTCGGTATTTGCAAACAATAACCTGCGATTTGGATGGTGAGGCGTAGCATGGACAGGGACAATGTAGGAGGCCAGCAACTGTTACCGGCGATACCTCAAGGGAGGGATGCCAGCTTCGGCAAGGAGGCTAGGCACAGGGCTGGTGCGGAATGCCCCTGTTACTAAACGGACACCACCATGTAGAATGGGATCCAAGATCCTCAGTGCTGAAGGTGATGCAGAGTCATACACTTGGCTTCCATAATCCAGGCGTGATTGGATGAGCGCCGCCTTAAAGAGGTGCATGAGGGTTCGACGGTGAGCTCCCCAGGCAGTGTGGCTGAGACATCGCAATATATTTAGGTGCCGCCAGCAGTTCTGCTTCAGCTGACGAAGGTGTGGCCCCCAAGTCAGTCGGTTGTCAAACAGCAAGCCGAGAAACCGATGGCTTTCTGCAACCAGAAGCTGGTCAGCAGCTAGGTACAGTTCTGGGTCAGGGTGAACTGCCCGACGACGACAAAAGTGCATCAACCGGGTTTTAGAAGCTGAGAACGTAAAGCTATGCGTCGGGGCCCATGACTGTGCCCTTCGGATGGCTCCCTGAAGACGCCTTTCAGCAACACCAATGCTAGGAGAGCTGTAGTATAAGCAGAAGTCATCGGCGAATAAAGAACAACAAATCGATGACCCCACTGCCGCAGCAAGACCGTTTATCGCAATTAAAAAGAGCGGTACGCTGAGAACGGAGCCCTGTGGGACGCCGTTCTCCAGCACTCGGCGTGAGCTGAAGGAGGTACTAACTCTAACCCTAAAAGTGCGTAGCGAGAGGAAATTCTTGATAAAAATTGGGAGTGGACGCCGTAAGCCCCAGTCATACAGTGTAGCGAGAATATGGTGGCACCATGTCGTGTCATAAGCCCGCCGGAGGTCAAAAAAGACCGCAACTAAGCGCTCACTACTAGAGAAGGCTGTACGGATGGCCGACTCCAATGACACTAAATTGTCGATAGTGGAGCGACCCTGGCGGAAACCCCCCTGTTGTGGGGCCAGCAGACTCCTATCTTCAAGGATCCACATAAGATGGCGACTCACCATACGCTCAAGCAACTTACACAGGACATTAGTTAAGCTGATGGGGCGGTAACTGTCAACTGCAAGCGGATCTGCTCCCGGTTTCATAACAGGGATAATAATACTATCCCTCCACTGGGATGGGAAAACACCTCCTGTCAAGATCCTATTAAATAAGGCGAGCAATTTCTGATGAAAGTCCGCTGACAGGTGACGCACGAAATGGCCATGTATGCGGTCTGGTCCCGGAGAGGTATCGGGGCATGCAGCAAGAGCAGTGGTAAACTCCCATTCCGTAAATGGAGCATTGTACAGTTCCCGGCGGCGAGTGTGGAAAGATAGAGGATTTTGCTGCACTATAATTTGCCGTTGCGGAGCAGCTCGCATAATGCTCTGCCATGCACTCAGCATTAACGGCCGGGTCAGTACAGAGAATCCCTCGACGGTCAGAGATGGGATTCCCACTGGCGGACGGTATCCAAAGAGGCGCCGTACCTGAGACCAGACGCGAGAATAGGAGGCACGAGAGCCTAATAGAGGCAACGTACCGATCCAAACAGTCCTGTTTACTTTGCCGATAAGGCGTCGGGCTTGGGCCCTGAACCTTTTAAAGGCTATCAAATTTTCAAGTGTAGGGCGACGCCGGTGGCGTTGTAGTGCACGCCGACGGTCCCGGATGGCCTCAGCAATCTCGGGCGTCCACCAGGGCACGACCTTGCGCCGAGGGGAGCCAGTGGTGGTCGGAACGGTCTGCTCTGCAGCTGAGACTATAACAGCTGTGACCTGTTGGACTGCCGTATCAATATTATGTGGTAATGGAACAGAAGCCACAGCAGCCGAGGTGTAACGCCGCCAGTCTGCTCGATGTAGACACCATCTGGACGGGTAGCCTGCAGGTTCAAAGTGCTGGAGTGACAGAAGAATGGGGAAATGGTCACTCCCGCAAAGGTCATCACGGACCTTCCAACTGAAATGTGGGAACAGGCTTGGGCTACATACAGATAGGTCAATAGCAGAATATGTGCCATATGCTATACTAAAATGTGTGGGTGCACCGGTGTTTAAGAGGCATATTTCCTGCTGTGTCAGTAACGTTTCAACGTCTCTACCACGTCCCGAGGGTTTATACCGCCCCAGAGAGGGTGGTTGGCGTTGAAGTCCCTCAAAAGGATAAATGGTGGGGGTAATTGCGTGACCAAAGCAGTGAGGTCAGCAAGGGACACGACCTCATCTGGTGGGAGGTACAGAGAGCAGACAGTTATGTCCTGCATTCTTCTAATTCTTACAGCTACTGCCTCGAGAGCCGTGTTAAGAGGCACGGCAGCACTAGGAACAGTGGCGAGGACATTAATGCAGACACCTCCAGATACCCTGTTGTAGTCAGTGCGGTTGTTATAGTAGCCCCGATAGCCGCGGAAGGCTGGGGTCGGCTGGACAGGAAACCATGTCTCCTGTAGGGCTACGCAGAAAGCAGGATAGCGGCACAGTAATTGCTGTAGCTCGGGTAAGTGGCGGAAAAAGCCGCCACTGTTCCACTGCAAGATCATGCTACTTCTTGATTGCTGAGGCATGACGGTATTGAGGGTGCTGTTGGTGCCACGGAATCACTGGACGTCGCCAATGATGGAGGCAGGGCCTCTACATCCATCGCCTCCAAAGTCTTGGTGATAGCCAAGTCCTCTGGTGAGGCGAGGAGTTCCACCACATCCTCAGACGTGTGAGGTGGTGGTGGTGGTGGTGGTGGTGGTGGTGGCGGCGGTGGTGGCGGCGGTGGTGGCACGGTCTCCACCGTAGAAGACGTTTGCTTAGCAGCCTTAGACTTCTTCTTCTCTCTCTCCTTTTTAGGTTTCTCTCGTTGGGAGGGCTTTGGGGCCTCGACCTCAGCGTCAGGGACTGAGGAGGACCTTGAAGCCCTACGACAATGACTCGAAGCCCACAGTATCAGTGGGAGAAACCATAGGAGGAAGGGAGCCCAGGGACCCCTTCCTGGCGAGAGGTGCCGGAGAAGGCTGCTTCTTCTCCGGCTGGGTGTTGTGGACTGGAGTCCCCAACGGTTGTGGGGGGGGGCAACAGAAGAAGGGCCCTCAACCATCAAGGGGGCAGTTTGATGTTGTTGGCTCACAGGGGCCACAGAAGGTGGCGAGACTTGGGAGGCTCACGTCCCCTTAGTGATCGGAGACGACGCAGTGGCAGCAAAGGATGACGACATCCGAACGGGATGAAGACGCTCATACTTTCTTCTGGCCTCTGAGTACGTTAATCTGTCCAGGTTTTTGAATTCCACAATCTTTCGTTCCTTATGGAGCACACTACAGGCCGGCGAGCAAGGTGGATGTTGCAGCCCACAATTCACACACACAGGGGGAGGCGTACACGGAGCGTCCGGGTGTGATGGACGCCCACAGTCTCTACATGCGGGGCTGGAGGTTCATCGGGAGGACATATGCCCGAACTTCCAGCACCTAAAGCATCGCATAGGGGGAGGAATGTACGGTTTTACTTCACACCGGTATATCATTATCTTGACCTTCTCAGGCATTACATCGCCCTCGAAGGCCAAGATAAATGCACCGGTGGCAACCCTGCGATCTTTCGGTCCCCTGTAGATGCGCCGGACGAAGTGAACTCCTCGCCGCTCTAAATCAGCGCGCAATTCGTCGTCAGTGACAGGAGATCACGGTGGAATATTAAGCCCTGGATCATGTTGAGCGTCTTATGCGGCGTGAAACTTACGGCGACGTCTCCCAGCTTGTCACAGGCGAGTAAAGCCTTTGACTGTGCAGGGGATGCCGCTTGTATTAAGACAGACCCGCTTCTCATTTTAGAAAATGATGCCACTTCGCTAAATCTATTTTCAATGGTTTCAACAAAAAATTGCGGCTTAGTATTAGTAAAGGATTCCCCGTCAGCCCGATTACAGACTAAGTACTGGGACGAGTAAGGCTCAGATCGGTTAAGGGCCCGACGTTCTTCCCAAGGTGTAGCCAGGGAAGGGAACGATCTGTGCACCATTGAATTCGTTTCTTCCTCTCTTAGAGACGGCGGTTTTGCGAGCGTCCACGCTATTTATGGCTCGTTTCATTTCCATCCCACGAGCAGCTAAGGAAATAAGGTCCACCCAGGCAGAGCCCCGCTTGCCTGGGTAAGCATTATACAACTGAGGTGCGGCAGGTTCCTCAGAGGTTGCTCGCTAGCGGCTGTTCAGCCTCAACAGCCATGCATCTCCTTGGCAAGTAGCACACCTTGAGATTGAGGTTTTTTTTTATAGAGGTTTGTACCGTCCTCGCAACCCGGGCGATTAAGCCAAGATCCCCGGGCTCTGAAACGTACAACGTTCCACCGTCGCACCGAACGATGGTCGTTGAAGCACGCACAGAGATTATGGTGTAGCGGACTGTTGGCGCGACACAGCCCACAGCTCAGGACCCCGGGTTCGCCAAGCCCGTACTCAGCAAATTAATGCTGAGCCCCTGAGGGGATTACTTTTAATTCCTTTAATATAGTTATACATGTCATCAGTGTACATATCATGCAATTCTTACCAAATTAAAATAGCTATAACATTAATATAACTCCCACTTGGAATGTTACAAAATTAAAATACGTTTGCTACTGTTTACCTGTTCGAAAATGCTATGTCGGTTGCCACGATAGCTTGGCTAGGCAGAAACGGTCATTGGTACTGACCAACAACATTCGACTCTTTACGAAACAGCCACTCTCGATAGTAGCCATTGATACTAGAAAGTGTGCACACGGTGTTAGGAATCGCAGTTCGGAGGATGACACTATCCCCTGATTTCTCTTTATGTCTCACGGAGTCGTTTACAAAAACAATGGCGCTACATGCTGAAAATCGTGTACTGGTGATAACGGTGTTTCAGCTATTGGTTAGCCGCGGCGGAGCGGACGAGCGCATTGAGGCGCTATGCTGCGATACGCGAGGCCGTTCCCTGTCGGGGATTCGAATCCCCCCTCGGGCATGGATGTTTGGGCTGTCTTTAGTGTAAGGTAGTTCATAAGTAGTTTGTAAGTTTAGGGACTGATGACCCCGCTGTGCCATAAGCTTCAAAACAACTATGGGTTACAGTTTGTTCACTGAATTATGTGGACCTCCGTATAGCCAGCACAAGAGAAGTACCATACGTTCTTCGTCCCTGATACTTGCTTCTGTTTAGTTTTGGTCTTAATGAATGGAAGAGCCTAAATGTGCGAAATTGAAGTGACCCCGGGTGTGCAACTGACCGAGTGAAAGTTATAACCGAAGTGTCTATCCAATTTGCGACTTAGCCTCTCGCAGCTCTCAAACTAACGACGCCATGTTCCGAAGCTACATCTACAGTGCTCAGAACAATTAGGGGATACAGTGATATTTCATACGATAAACACAGGGTAACGATTTTTTCATATATTGGTTAAAATTTTAATTTGTACAGTACCGTCATTAACCACAGACACTGCCGATGAGGTGTGGCTTGCGTGCCTCAACGATACAGATAGCCGTACCGTAGGTGTAACCACAGCGGAGGGGTATCTGTGTAGAGGCCAGATAAATATGTGGTTCCTGAAGAGGGGCAGCAACCTTTTCAGCAGTTACAGGGGCAACAGTTTGGATGATTGAGTGAGCTGGCCTTTTAAGATGTCTTTGCCATGCAGTTGCTGCGAACGGCTGAAAACAAGGGGGAACGGCAGCCGTTAATCTTCACGAGGACATGCAGCTCTACTGTATGAATATATGATGGTGGCATCTTCTCGGATAAATATTCTGGAGGTGAAACAGTAACCCATTTGAATCTATGGGCGGGGACTACTCAGGAGGATGTCATCATCAAGAAAAACAATACAGGCATTCTACGAATCGGAGCGTGGAATTTTCTGTCCCTTAATCGGGTAGGTAAGTCAGAAAATTTGAAAAGAGAAATGAATAGGTTAAAGTGAGGTATGGTGGGGATCAGTGAAGTTCGTTGGCAGGATGAACAGGATTTTTGGTCAGGTGAGTAAAGGGTTATAAATACAAAATCAGTTAGTGGTAATGATAATGAAAAAGAAGATATGATTTCGGGTAAGTTACTATGAACAGCGTAGTGATTGTTAACTTTTTAAGTAATATCACCCGTCCACATTCATTTGTAAAACAATAACTAACGTTATTTAGGAAGCATAGTGTTTTTTGTTCGTGATATTCTGATGCCGAAACTTGTGAATACATTATGATTTAGTGTGTGATTTCGACGATAAAATGCGACAAAGCGGGATCGCGAAGTGGTTATTACACTGGACTCGCATTCGGGAGGACAGTGGTTCAAAACCAGCCACTGGATATCCGGATTTTGCTTTTGTGTGGTTTCCATAAATCACTCTAGGCAAGTGTCGGAATGGTTGATTTAGAAAGGGCAAGTCCGAGTTCCTTCCCCATCCTCTTGAGCTCCCGTTCGAATGACCACCCTGCCGATGATACGTTAAGCTTCTTCCGTTCCCTTATTTAACGGCGAATTTTTCGCTGTAGCATAGAAGAGACGTCGTCAGACAAAGTATAGTAAACATAATGTTGATAAGTATCTGTTGGAGTAATGATGTATAAACTCAGGATAGTAATGTCTGTAAGAGATTCTTTGGTTCTGCCGAGCATCACTGGCGTGGCTCAGCTGTCCGAGTCAGTCAAGTTAATAGTATGGTCGCGAGAAGTGAATTCGAAGTGATGTGGCATAGGAGGTATTAATTTTTCATACCAGAGATGTGGAAAATAATTTGTTGATATTTGACTTTTGTGAATTAGAGACATATTAACACGATTTTGCTATAAAAACAATTTGGGAGGAAGAGGTAAGAAGTCATTATTTTAACTTTTGCACCACCAGTAGTTTAAAGATTGCCAGCGACATATCGTTGCTTTTGAAATTAATGTGGTTGCTTTTAAAATACTACAGCCATTCAGTGAAATACTTCGTAGATTTGTGTTCGAATTTTATAGTCCGTTAGGTTCAAATTTTAAGCTTCATACCAGAATGACAATGTAATTGATATCAGAATAGATGTTTGTTGTTCTTCGCGGGTTTGCGGCCGGATTATGTCAATCTTCTGATACGATATTTCGGCGGTCCACCTGGCCGCCATCTTCAGGTATGACTGGTGCACAATCACGCCGGAACTGAGGACATATCAGTTACGGCGGCTCCTTTATACCGCGGGAACAGGCCAGTGCGCATGTGCAAGAAGTGGAAGAACGCCTTCTGGGACGTGAAGAGTATTGCAGCGCCACCAGCGGTAGAAGTTAGCCAAAGCGAGTAATCGAAAAATTAAGAAGAAGCTGGTCGAAAACTAGACCGTTGTTTTTTAATATTAGATAAAATGGGATTCCACGTTTTATTCAATGGAAAACCATTTTTCCCTATTAATAAGATTATCTGATAATCTTATTTCGATCGCTTCCTTAAGGACACAATCCCAATAACGTGAGGCTGGAGCAATAATTTGCGTGTCTTTAAATGACATGTTATGCCCTTCATTAATACAATGTTCAGCTACTGCAGATTTTTCAGGTTGGAACAGACGTGTGTGCCTTTGATGTTCCACACAACGGTCGTTAATTGTACGAATAGTCTGCCCAATATATACCTTTCCACAGTGGCAGGGGATTTTATATACTCCAGGCTTTCTTAAACCCAAATCATCTTTTACCGAACCTAGAAGAGCTCTGGTTTTAGACAAAGGCAATAATATGCTTTTGATGTCGTATTTTTGAAGGATCCTTGATATCTTTGATGAAATACTTCCCGCATAAGGTAAAAATGCAACTGATTTTGAAGTGTCCGCGGGTGGTTCACGTGGTGGTCCGAATTGGAAAGCTCGACTGATTTGATGATTGGTATAGCCATTCTGCATAAAAACAACCTTAAGATGATCCAATTCTTGCGTCAAATATTCAGAATCAGAAATGGCATAAGCTCTTTTGACGAGTGTACGTGGAACACCCAACCGTTGATGGGGTGGATGACAGCTAGTAGCGTGGAGATAGCGGTCCGTCTCAATAATAGGATGGCCGACTATAAACTTAATATCTCGTTTGATGGTGTTCAACTTGAACATAATGAACATCCAAAATACCTGGGAGTCATCTTGGATAGATCTCTTACTTTTAAGTACCACCTTCATAAAACAGCAGACAAATTTAAAACTAGGAATAACATATTGCAGCACTTAGCAGGATCATCTTGGGGAGCCAGTGCTAAGGTTTTGCGTACAACAGCTTTGTCCCTAGTTTACTCTGCAGCTGAATACTGTTCTCCTGTCTGGCTCAACAGTGCTCATGTGAGAGACATTGATGTACAATTAAATAGAGCAATGAGATTGATCAGTGGCACTCTGAAGGCTACACCACTTCAATGGCTCCCAATATTATGCAACATCGTTCCCCCAGATCTAAGACGGAAGGAAGCCTTAATGAGAGAGTATTATAAGATCTTGTCCACTCATGAGCTTCCTATCCTGCAAGACCTTCCATCACCGGTAAGCCGGCTGAAATCACGTGAACCACCTCTTAAAACAGCTGTGCTACTACATGAGAGTGGCTTCTCGCCTAAATCAAACTGGGCAAGAATTTGGGATTCGTTTAATGGAAAAAACAGCATCTGGATAGATGATCCCTCTAAGCAGCTCCAAGGAATGGACCTTCCCAGGAGGGAATGGTCTTTGATCAACCGTTTCCGAAGTGGTGTTGGTCGCTGTAACTATTGGAAATTCAATTGGGGACAGACAGACGACCAGTCATGTGACTGTGGAGCAGACATACAAACGATGACCCAAATAATTACTAATTGCCCATTACGATCATTCTCAGGAGGGATGACCGAACTCCATATAGTCAGTCAGGAAGCTGTCCAGTTGTTAAAGGAATTGGACTTGGCTCTGTGACGGAGATATGTTTTATTAATTAGACACTAGTATATCTTACTAAAGTATTATATGTAGCTGACATTATACCATACGCTATATATATATATATATATATATATATATATATATATATATATATATAGCGGTCCGTATGTGTGGGTTTACGGTACACGCTGTGCCCCAAAGTCCCATTTTCTTTTTTGTGAACTAAAACATCCGAGAAAGGCAATTTACCATATTGTTCAATTTCCATCGAAAATTTTATGCGTGGGTGAAGACAGTTAAAATGATTTAGAAACCGATGGAGGGCTTCCATTCCGTGAGGCCAGACAATAAAAATATCATCCACATATCTCAAAAAACATGTAGGCTTAAGAAAAGAAGTGCGAAGAGAAATGTCTTCAAAATCCTCCATAAAAAGACTGGCGACGATTGGGGAGAGAGGACTCCCCATCGCCACACCGTCAGTTTGTTCAAAAAATGCATCATCGAATAAAAAGTATGTGGAAGTCAATACATGGCGACACAGTTCAGTGGTTTCGTCATCCAAAAGCTGACCAATTAACAACAAGGACTCCTCCAAAGGTACCTGAGTAAAATGTGAAACAACATCGAAACTTACAAGAATCTCAGATGTTCCAAGATGTAGGGGCTTCAAACGTTGAATAAAATCAGTCGAGTTAGATACATGATGCTCACACTTTCCGACATAAGGACTGAGAACAGATGCAAGATGTTTAGCCAAATTATAGGTAGGTGCCCCCAAATTACTAACGATCGGCCGAAGAGGATTTCCATGTTTATGAACCTTCGGTAAACCGTACAACCTGGGTGGTACGGCAGCCTTTGGATAAAGTTTTTTAGTAATATCCTCAGAGAGCTCTTCTTAATAAGAGAGATGGTTTTCCGCTTTATCCGGTCTGTAGGATCACTCCGTAATTTTCTATAAGCTGAGTCCTCTAATAAACATGCCATTTTTGCTAAATAATCTTCACGAGAGAGAAGAACAGTAGCACTGCCTTTATCAGCAGGAAGAATGACAAGATCCTTATCTTCTCTTAAAGAACGAATGGCCTGTCTTTCGCTATAAGAAATGTTACTATGTTGAAGTGGTGGACGACGCAGGTGGTGAGAGACTTCCTGTCTAATTTCCTCAGCCTGATCTTCAGGAAAGCGTGCGATTGCCTGTTCAACAGCACTAATAAACTCAACAGTAGGCAAATTCCTCGGTGTAGGAACAAAGTTCATACCTTTCTCTAAAACCGACAGACTAGCATCGTGCAATTCTTTGTCAGTTCAATTAATAACAGTCCGACGACGAGAGATGTCATCAGATGTTGATAGTTGTTGGCGAAGTCGATTAAACTTGGAAGATTGTTTCTTAACAGTGCTCTTATGCGTCGACTCCGAATAAGCCCATGCGGCATAGTCAACCCATACCCAAGAAACATAAGACAGACGAGAAGACAATGTAAGACAATGTAAGTAATACAAATCTTTGGACGTGGAATCCAATTGTCGGCGTGTAAAACGAATTCTCTCACGTACCAGGGCCAAACTAGCACGTTTTTTAATCTATTTAGCCAAGTTAGTATCAATGAAATGAGAAATGTTAGCAAATTTAGGCACAATACCTTCGTCACGACATCTCAATAAGAAAACAAGTGCACTCAGTAACTTCCCTTTCTTCTTGGGAAGTTTATCAAACTTCTTGACAAGAATAACCATCTCCTCCCCGTAAAGGTTTCTGATGTGATTCCGTAGATTTTCCCGGCTAAATAATATTTGTTGTTCTTCACGGATTTGCGGCCGGATTATGTCGATCTTCTGATACGATATTTCGGCGGTCCACCTGGCCGCCATCTCCAGGTATGACTGGTGCACAATCACGCCGGAAGTGAGGACATATCAGTTACGGCGGCTCCTTAATGCCACGGGAACAGGCCAGTGCGCATGCACAACAAGTGGAAGAACGCCTTCTGGGACGTGAAGAGTATAGCAACGCCACCAGCGGTAGAAGTTAGCCAAAGCGAGTAATCGAAAATTAAAAAGAAGCTGGTCGAAAACTAGACCGTTGTTTTTTAATATTAGATAAAATGGGATTCCACGTTTTACTCAATGGAAAACCATTTTTCCCTATTAATAAGATTATCTGATAATCTTATTTCGATCGCTTCCTTAAGGACACAATCCCAATAACGTGAGGCTGGAGCAATAATTTGCGTGTCTTTAAATGACATGTTATGCCCTTCAGCTACTGCAGATTTTTCAGGTTGGAACAGACGTGTGTGCCTTTGATGTTCCACACAACGGTCGTGAATTGTACGAATAGTCTGCCCAATATATACCTTTCCACAGTGGCAGGGGATTTTATATACTCCAGGCTTTCTTAAACCCAAATCATTTTTACCGACCCTAGAAGAGCACTGATTTTAGACTAAGGCAATAATATGCTTTTGATGTCGTATTTTTGAAGGATCCTTGATATCTTTGATGAAATACTTCCCGCATAAGGTAAAAATGCAACTGATTTTGAAGTGTCCGTGGGTGGTTCACGTGGTGGTCCAAATTGGAAAGCTCGACTGATTTGGTGATTGGTATAGCCATTCTGCCTAAAAACAACCTTAAGATGATCCAATTCTTGCGTCAAATATTCAGAATCAGAAATGGCATAAGCTCTTTTGACGGTGTACGTAGAACACCCAACCGTTGATGGGGTGGATGACAGCTAGTAGCGTGGAGATAGCGGTCCGTATGTGTGGGTTTACGGTACACGCTGTGCCCCAAAGTCCCATTTTCTTTTTTGTGCACTAAAACATCCAAGAAAGGTAATTTACCATCCTGTTCAATTTCCATCGAAAATTTTATGCGTGGGTGAAGGCAGTTAAGATGATCTAGAAACCGATGGAGGGCATGCATTTTTGAACAAACTGACGGTGTGACGATGGGGAGTCCTCTCTCCCCAATCGTCGCCAGTCTTTTTATGGAGGATTTTGAAGACATTGCTCTTCGCACTTCTTTTCTTAAACCTACATGTTTTTTGAGATATGTGTCACAATGTCAAGAATACATTGGGTATAGAGTTTTATGGGCTTGGTAATTATAATAAGCAGGATGCTTATTTGTTTAATTTAATACAGAAATGTGAACCTCCAAAAGCATAGAGAAACGATAGACTTCTCAGAGACGAGAACATGCGGAAATTTCACTTGCTTCATTTTTTTAGTTACATTTGAGGTACAGTCAACAGAGCAAGGTGAAGAAAGCTAAATACTATTAGCTGATGAAGTTATTATAAAATAAACCAGCTATGTTATGATTTACATAAAGAAACTTCTTCGCGACGGTGTTGATGATGTCTAAAAATGTGAAGATTTGGATACAGAGCTGGTTTTGTTGTCCCTAGACGTTAAATGACAAAAAATCACTTTCACACATTTCTTCTTCTGTATATATTATGTTCAAATAAAGGGCAGGTAATTAGAAAAACTATTATTCACAGTGGTCACAACGGTTCAGGAATTTGCACGTAGAGTTGTAATCCGTTACTTTACAATACAGAAAATATGAATTCATAACGTTAACAACTTTTCATGTTGTGGAATGAAACAGATAATGTCATTTCTCTCATAATGAACTTTGGTTGAGACCTGCCGTTATTATTTTAAGCGCCTCAATTATTTGTAGCGTTGTATATTATATTATAAGAGCAGTTGCCGGCATTCGAAATCAAAGAACATATCTATATTGTCTATAATTGCCACTTATTACGAGGGCCACACCATTGTGGTTGAAATCAACTTTTCCTATTAAGTACGATCGAAGGTAGATGAAATAGTCTACAGGTGTTGATCATTCAGATTTGAAACCAGTTATTCCATTCTTATCAGGTGTAGTTACAGAAACAAGATACACAACAGAAACTTAGACAATTAGTATTGTAGACTCATTGAATGGTATTATCTATAAAGTATTAATTTATTGATTTAAAACTGTTCACTAATACAGACATTCATTCACACAAACAGTCATACTTGCATTAGATAACTTACAACATTGAGTAGCTAATTTGGTATCACAATAATTATATAATTCATTTCTCGTTTACGCTTGAAGTCTCAATCTATCATTTAAAGGTGTCACAGAACATTTATAAAAATATCCAACGCTTCGAAAAGTAGCTACCAAAACCCGTAAGTTAGCGACTTAAGAAGAACATTAATCCTACAAGGTTTTGTTTGTCATTTGATGAGCTTCCTACAGAAAGAGCGTTGAACGATTTTGGACAAAACAGAGAACACCTTCAGGGCACTTGAGAAAATCGCGTTTCTTTGGATGAACGGTTTCCAGAATCTTTTCTGTGAGAATGATACGATGTAGATGAACCGAGCTATGAGAAATGTATAGACAATGAATGCAGTGTATTGAGCGTTACAATAGGAAATGATTGCAAGTGTCCAGTCTTCACTTCGCAGATGAATATCTGGTCAGCTACAGAACCCACACACCGCACTGTATTCCACCCTGTTAAGCTATAGGCGTACCTCGATTATTTGTTTACGCTAAGGTATGTACACTCAGCAACACGTGAAACCTTGAACTGTACATTCCTAGATCGTATTCAAACACGGCGCGTGTCCAGGGACAAGCTTCACATGATGGCAAATTTCTCAGTGCGAGAAATATCTCAGAAATAAATTAGTAATTCTAGGAGAACCGATCATCGAAAGGCAGTCTACTGAAATTACTTAACTCTTTATAAGATGACGTGAAACGTGGTTTTATTGCACAAAATATTCGTGGAGAACAAGTGTCATCCTCTAACTTAACACCCACTGCTACGACACTTCACATAAATTCAAAGCAAGCTGAAATCTCTCAAAGAACTCACCAACAAGTACAGCCTTATAGTGTATAAAAATGTTCAAATGTTTGTAATTCTATGGGACCAAACTACTTTGGTCATAAGTCCCTAGTCTTACAAACTAATTAATCTAAGTTAAAGTAACCTAAGGACAACACAGACATCCATGCCCGAGGGAAGATTCGAAGCTCCGACCCGGGAGGTCTCCCGGTCCGTAACTTGCGCTCCAGACCGCTCGGCTACTCCCGCGTGTCCGTATAGTCTATATTTCGAAAAGCGCACTGTTTGTGTCAAAATCGTAAAGTAATGACGGACAAACAATACGTTAACGCAATATATGTTCACACTGAGGTCCTAATCGTAAACCCTGCAGTAACAATGGCAAAGTGTTGTGTCCTAGGTGCTACAAACATCAGTGCAAAGTGATCTTTACTGACACTTTCAACTTAAGACCTTATCTTAGAATTAACATTAAAGTGGTATCAGCCATTTATCCCTTAATGGAAAGCAAAGTAAGTTATTTTCATTGATATTGTGGGATTTTATTTTTACTGTTACAAAAAAAAAAAAAAATAAATAAATAAATAAATAAATAAAAAAAAAAATTAAAAAAATAAAAGCCGGAGGCTCTAAAAGTAGTATAAAATATCCTGTTTGTCTCGTATTTGGCTCCCCCCTGACTTATGCATTATCAAAGTTTTAGAATAGATTACTAATTTCATTGTCAGTTCTCATAATGTTGAGTTTTATTGTCAGTTCCCATTACTACAACTAGCTTCAACATAAATTTGGCACGAAATGCGTCAATAAGCCACCTTGAAGCAATACGTGGTTGCTTACTGCTGTTGTGGTGTAAGTGCCAGACAGCTAGCTGGAGCAGCTGTACTGAACTGCTGGACTTGTTAGTTTGCCTGAACTTTGCCTGTGAAAAGTCGGTTAGCCCTTCAAGAGACCCGGGCTCCGCTGCAGTGTCACTCCGAGCAAATGTTACTCCGTGCAGGTGTTCCAATCCCATTAGGAACGCTTCGTTGCGTTGGAGACGTACCGTACACTGTCACTAGAATGGGGGCTAGCACCTTCGCTTACCCTTGGTAAAATCAGGTTCAGCAGCATTTCCTCTATTGAGAGATTTCAGCTGTTTTCCATCTTTATGAGATTCATGAAATTTTTTTTTTGAAAAGTCTTGGTCGCAATTACCTTTATTTCATATGACGCGTTTCGAGAACATCATTATAAGATAAAAAATTAAGAAAAAAACCGATGGGAAATACAACCATCTTAGTATAGATGCTTGATTACAACTTCAACTTAAAACATCATCATGGACGTCTAGTGACAGTGTTGAACAAGACTCACATGCCCAACTGTATGCATGCCAACGTATGGCCGCTTGTCCACATAATGGAAGGTTTCATGAACCAAGTGATCTTTGAGATTCATTTCAATATCAGAAATTTTGTAAACAAGGCGACAGATTAGATAAGGAACTACAGTGGAATTTTTATCTGTGAAGCAACACTGGAAAAGACTTAGTATTTCGGTGCGCTTGTTTTCCAATGTTTCAAGTCTTTCCAACCACAGAGTACTTGGACATATGGATTCGAAACGTTTAACGAATTAACGCTGGGCTACAGTTTCTAAGGATTTTCTGTCAGGTCAGTTCACAGAACTTTGGCCTCGAAGTTACTGAACGCCTCTCACATGACCCTACTACGCTAATTTTGGCATCTTATGATTTTTGTTGCCTAGAAGACTTTAACTTTGTGTTTATATTTGCAGTGGAGTGTTCTTTACTTATCTTGCGGTTTTCTTACTTGGTTGTTGATGCACGGTGGATATGTCCCATATCTCATAATTTTACTCGGCACATACTTGTCTAACCCGTATTGCACGATGCTTTTGAAATTTTCCACTGTTTCTCACGTGTCTTCGTTGAAAGTTGGAGCAGTAATATTACATTCGCTCATATTATTTATTTGTAGTTGAATGGAGCGGACGCAAGTAACAGTAAGTTTGAAACATTTCATACTCACTTAAGATCTGTAATGAAAAATAACATAGGAAGGAACATGACTGAAAGTACTATCTGATAGTAGAACATTCCCGAATTGTTCACAGTGGTAACGATGAAACATATAAAATGCAGATTATATATTGTAGGAACATTGAATCCATTGTGTGCAATATTTAATTGCTTTCACCGGACAAAACTGTCGATACATTTTCAGTTGGTTTCCCTCTTCTCTCTATATATGGCTGTGAAATTTGTTAATCTTACAGAATCTGGTGCATGTTTAGGGACGGTACAGTCTTGTCAGCATTTTATTTTGTTATGCTGACTTTACTGCTTAGGTTAATCAAGAGACACTGTTCACACACCCTTCAGTCCTTGAGTTCTGTCCTGGAGTTCCCGTACTCCACAGAACCGGAGGTGGCAGTCCCACATTTACGGTCGGGTTCATCAGCGTGTACAAGCGAGATCCTGCCTCCCCTGTTCCTAGTTATACCGCGAGGCCTACGCTCCAATTCCGTCTTACCTTGCGATGAATTGCAAATAAAGACGATCCATTCCTAATATCGCTATTTGCAATTCCCTCGCATTCACCGCCCTCCTTAATTATTCTCTGGAATTTCATTTCACTTCGGTACGCGCCTAGTACGTTGTCCCGTATACAATAATCGGAGGAGCACAGAACGAGACAGCGGCACGGCGGAAAAATGCAATACTGCAAGGGATGACGGAAAACTGTCGCGTGTGTCAGAATGTTTGGATTGGGAAACTATTCTCTGTGTACGTCAAACACATTTTCTGTGCTTCTTCTATATTTCATGACTTTGACGTTCTCTGTTCCTTCTTTCCGCTCTTATTTCTTTCAAATTTCTTTCTTTGATTTTTACGGATATTACAGTAAATCAAGTACGACTGTCTAACTGAGTGGAGCATCTTAGGTTTCCCTGTTTCAGTTCTTGAGGGTCTCTGCGACACAACTCAAATGTTTCCTTCAGAAGATCCTTTAAATACAGGACTGAAGGAGGGGAGCGTCCATAGAAATTAATTTCTCCAGTTTCTCACTGAGAAAGAATACTGTAAAGCATGGTGTATTACTCTCACGAAAAATTTCCACTGCAGTTTAGATTTTTATTCACGTAGGTATTTTATACAGTTAAATGTGTAGCAATCTCGATTCATTGTTTTACGCTTTTCTTTGTAATAGTTGGAAAACAAGAGATGAAGCAGACATGGCTTTCTTGCTGGAAGCCAGGAGCTCCCAGGTAGATTTCATTCTCCTTTCGTACGCGATCGCAGTACTGAAACTGAGCCCCATTAAAAATCAGAAAACTGGAGAAAAATACTGTTGAATCCTTATCAGAACTGAAGAAACTTTGCCGTTGAATTCATTTCATTTCTTTCTTGATTATCATTGACGATCAATCCTTTCGCAGAAATGTTCGATATCTGGCATTCCCTAGAGAAGTGTTATGGGCCCCATACTGTTCCTTAAATTTATAAATGATTTAGGAGACTATCTGAAAAGCTGTCTTACATTGTTCGCGGATGATGCCGTCGTTTATCGGTTTGCAAAGTCGTCACAACATCAAAAGCAACTGAAAAACGATTTAGGTAAGATACGTTGATAGTGACCCCACGTTAATGAAAAGCGTGAATTAATCCATATGAGCACCAAAAGAAATCCGTCAAACTTCAGATGGACAATATATCAATCTACAGGTCGCAATTTCAACTTAATACGTAGGAAATAGGATTACGAATAATTTAGTTGGAAAGAAGACATAGCATCACCAAATGCTACGTTTCATTGGCAGAACGCTTAGAAGATGAAACACTTCTATTAAAGAGAGTGCCTACACTACACTGTGCGCCCTATTTTGGAGTACTGCTGCGTATTGTGGGACCCTCATCACGTGGAACTAGCGTAAGACATATAAACACTTCAGTGAAGGCCATTTCGTTTCGTATGATCGTGAAACAGGCGGGGGGGGGGGGGGGGGGGGAGTGTCACGAGAATGTTGTATGAGTTGGGGTGGAAATCATTAAACGAAGGTATTATTCTCTGAGACGAGATCTATTTGCGTAATTTCTGTCATGACCTTTCTCCTGCGAGTGCGATCAGATGTTATTAATATCCATCTGAATGGCATCCGTCCATCCTCGAAGGATGATGGCGTGGCATACTTGGCTCAGAGCCTACAACGTATGTTATGGCTGAAAGAATGGCAGTCCCTGCTGCAGTTTGGGCACTTGAAATTTGAAGTTCTTTAAGCAGAGGCCGCTCTCTCCTTCCGTCTTGTCCTCTTCATTGTTTCTTCTTGTAGTCGTTCGTTGTCTGCAAATATGACCCTTTTATGTACAGCTACTCGCCACTTGACACGGTTAGCAGCTTCATGTTCCCATTGAAATGGGCTGATGGGGCCTTAGTCAGATCTCTCCTGCAGACATCCTTGTAGCGAAGGTGCGGTCTTCCCACTGGCCTCACGCCCTCCTGCAGTTCACCGTACAGCAGTTTCTTCGGAATTCGCTCAGAATGCATGCGCCTGACATGTCCCAGCCATCTGAGACGACGGTGGCTTAGGAGTGCATGAATGCTGGTTGTGCTTGCAAGCTGTAGAACTTTGACTGAACAGCTTTCATCTCCACTGTCTCCTTCACATCACTTGGAGAGATAGAATACCAAACACCAGTCATGTTTCGTGCCTAGCAAGGGTTGTCAATGTCTCACAGCCGTAGAGAAGGGTGCTGATGACGCAAGCAGTGTATACTTGTAATTTAGTTTTTATTGTCAGCATTCTGTTGTTCCATACTCTGCTTTTCAGTCTACCCATGATAGCCAATGCTTTAGAAATTCTCTTCGTAATCTCTGTGTCCACAGATAAGTTGCTACATATGGTAGACCCCATTCCCTCAACTACTTGGAGAGGATTACCGTAAATGCTGATGGATGGATGATTGGTGCCCTGCGCCGTGATCTTAGTTTGTTGGAGGCTAATGGTAAGATCAAATTTTCCACATGCATGTGATAACGTGTTGATTAGGCACTGCAGCTCATCTTCTGTGTTTGCTACCAGAGCTGCATCGTCTGCATATAGCAACTCTCGAATAACAGTTGTATTTACTTTGGTCTTGGCTTTAAGGCGGGCAATGTTGTAAAGATTTCCGTCAGTCCTCGTACGTAAATACACTCCCTCCTCACAGTCTTCAAAGGCAAATCTCAGCAGAAGGGAAAAGAAGATCCCAAACAGAGTAGGTGCTAACACACACCCCTGCTTTACACCACTATTAACAGGGAGTGCTTCCGATGTTTTGTCATTGAAGCATTGCTTGCGTTTTCTCATGGAAGGAGACAATTATTTTTAGTAATTTTGGTGGGCATCCAATATTTTGCAGCAACTTCAAGAGCCCATTATTGCTCACTAAATCAAATGCTTTAACGAGGTCTTTTAAAGTAATATACTGTGGTCTCCGCTGCTCACGGCACTTCTCTTGGAGTTGTCGTAGAGAGAATATCATATCCACTGTGGATCCGCCAGCTCTAAAGCCACATTGAGATTCTGGGTAGATTCTAGACGCTAGGATTTGCAGTCGCGTTAAGATGACTCTTGCATAAGCCTTCTCGGCTACAGTTAGCAGTGAAATGTCTCGGTAATTGTTGCAGTCACTTCTGCCCCCTTTCTGTTTATACAGAGTGACTATCTTGGAATTCCGCATGCTCAATGCGACGTAACCCACTTCCCAGACGATTGTGAGAAGTGAATGTATTTTTGTTTCCTTCTAGGTAACGTAGTTTTATTACTCTTCTTAGGTTGAGTGGGGTGTCGCCAGAATATTTTTTATTTGGGAGGAGGTCATCAGAATATTTTTGTTTCGAAGGGGGATGCGTATTCGAAAATATTGAAAAACACTTGTGTCTAGTTCAAATGTTTGTAAATCCAACAGAGTCAACTGTTTGGTCATTAGTCCGTAGCTTACACACTGCTTAAACTAAGGTAAACTAATCTAAGGATAACACAAACACCCATACCCGAAGGAGGTCTCGAACCCCCGATGGTGAACAGCCGCACGCACCGCAGCACGGCGCCCCAGTGTGCACGGCTAATCCGCTGCAACTTTGTGTATAATAATCTAGATGAAACTGTGGTACTTATCATCACGTTTATTTCTAATGTGGCTCATATAGGACTGCTGTGTTCTGACGTGAACTATGCTGCTGTAATTTTGACACTTCTCTTCCAACTAACACAACACAAAACCTGACATTAATATATCAGAGGCTCCTGAAAGGAAGACATCAACAGCGTGTAATGCAGAATTTAGAAAGATGCTCCTCGTCTACCTACAATCGGTGAAATTTTCACTTATGCAAAGATGACATCTTCTGTAAGAAAAATCTTTAAATTAACGAAGTGTAACTAGTGAGGGTCAGTTCTGGTATTAAAGTGATGTCGCTAGTTACTGAGATAAAAAACCGATTGTGAATTTTATATTTATTAATTTCAAGGTTTTTTTTTTTTTTTTTTTTTTTTTTTTTTTTTTTTTTTTTTTTTTTTTTTTTTAAGAAGAATAAGACTCAAGTTGATAAAGAAACAAATTATATTTCCAAGTTCCGGAAAGGTTGACAGGATAGATTAAACTTTGAGGAAACGTATAAATAATTTCAAAATAAACTAAAGTCGCTAGAATGGCTGAAGAACTGCGCTACTTGAATTAAAAATTAATTGTTAAAATTTATTTGTAATTACAGCTTGTGGATGAGTGGACTTGGTCTAAAGTGTTCGCACACAATACCGTTAACTGCGGCGACTGCAACAATTACCGAGACATTTCACTGCTAAGTATCTCGGTCAGCACTATGAATCACACATAATACTTAGTAGTCTCCACTGGAAATTTACTAAGATCCACTCCACAACAATACATTGCAAAAAGAAAAAAATCACACTGACGTGTTTTACGGTCCACTTTAGAGTTATAGTTTTATGAGTTTTTGCAAACATTTTGGAGCAAAAAAAATCTAAATAATAACAAAATAATTAATAAGAGTGTCTGAAACCCTTTTAGGAAAAAAAAAATTAGGTAGTGGCGGGTTCCGAACCATCGACCTTTAGCGTCATAGTCTAACACCTAGCTACGGCTATTAATCAAATGATGAGTCCTTTCATATCATACTATTGATGGCCGTTGTTAACTGATGCTAATATGGCATTTTTAGACACTAGATTATCATTTATCGTACGAAGAACGATGTATTTTTGTTAATTCTTCAGTGCGCCATTGCTTTGAAATGACAACGTGTAAGTTACAATAAGAAAATAATCAAATACGCGCAAAATGGCATATGCCACAGAGAGTTCTACGCGAGGAATGTCACGTGACGTCTCCTAACGGCTGGTTTTCATTAATTCAATGAAGGGTGTCAAATCTCCGTTATTTTTGCAAATAAGTCTCAAACGATACGAGATATGAAAAAAAAAAATAAGGGAGCTAAGTTGTAGAGAATTTTCTCCTCTACCAATTAGGTTATTCAATTTTTGTGTCCGATGAAGGTTTCGTTTGCAATTACAATTGTATTACAAACTGTTTTTTTACGTATTACTACCGTAGTTTTTGTCCGACAAATTTGAAAATGGGAGGTTCTGGTCTCTGCCGTCCTACAATCATGTCTGTAAAATTTGGTGCTGATCGGTTCAACGGTTCGTCTTAAAAACAGGGAACACGTTACGGACAGACAGACAGACGGACAGATAGGCATACATTCCAAAATCGCCGTTATTTCCGCAAATATCTTTCAAACGCTATGAGATATGAAAAAAAAAATAATAATAAGGGAACAAAGTTGTAGAGAATGTTCTCCTCTACAAATTAGGTTATTCAATTTTCGTGTAAGATGAATGGTTAAGCCGTTATTTTCATTTAAATTTCGAGCTGTCAAAAGACGATCACAAAGGCCCACTTTTAGTGTTACTACCGTAACCTAAAGTGGGCCAAGAGCTTTTATTCCTTTCATTGTCCACTCCGAGGAGTGGAGCGGGCTGTTTGAGATCCGGCCCATAAAGAGTCGCGGTTCTATTCAGCCAATTATCGGACAAGCTCATAGTGGGGCATAGGGGAATCACAAATGGGAATAAGTGAGAGGGACTTACTAGTTCCGGCATGTGCCTTACAACCAAGGAAAAAATCCCGAAAACATTGTTGGGAACCGGGGGATTGGGACGTTGCCCCAAACTAAAAATGGATAGTCAGCATAGCAAAAGAGCACTCACGACAATCAAAGATCCGACGCCGGAATTACGCTCGTAAATTCATAGAGATCAGCTCGACCAACAGTAGACGAGAGTCTTCCGAGAGGAACCGCACCCGGGAGCGCGGTGATACAGTGCAATACTGTGCAGGAGTCTTCATTGCATCTCAGTACAAGAAATCTCTAGAGGGAGTTACACTGCTAGCTTGCATGCGCAGGGTGAGTCTGAGTTAATTTCGTTCGTTCTCCTTGTGTATATCCTCCGGTGACACTGTCGTTTCCACACCAGTGGCTCGCCTACCAATCAGACGGTGCGTCTTAAAATGCCGCATGGCTTGCTGGTCAATATCTCGTTTAGGGGCCTCCTCTCCGACTTAATGTTGCCACTTTGGAATTTGCTTGGTACTTCCGTCAGCCTTTCTGCCTCTGGCTAAAAGTTGCGAATGAACATCTTTTGTTCCGTACAGTATTGTGTTGCTTTTAAAAGGGTTTAAAAGGTGGAAGGATTTTTAAGTGGGACATCCCAAAGACCGCTCGGGGTGACACAGTGGAGTGGGGAGTCCATTGTCACTCGCCGGTCGCCGGCCGCCTCTCAGGCGCCTTGCCCCTCTTTAGAAAGACAAGAGCTGCGCGGGTGTGTGTTCAGTGAGTAAGTACCAGCCTCGATTCTCTTATCTCACTTGAACATGATCTCGTAAATTTGCATATTAAATTGTAATTATTATCCTTAAAAATGCCTGTACCCCATCGAGTCTATATTCAAACGAGTCATCTTGAAATTCAGAATATGCAGGAAATGACACCTTACAGTATCCTGTGATGTTACATATACAAATAACAGTAGTGTTACTATACAACTATCCCTTATCCATATGATTCATCTAACAGTCAGAATAGAATGTTTTAAAATATTTATTTTCTACCTACTAATTGCTCATCACCCAAGGATATGAAAATGTAGTTCGATCATTAAGTACTTCTAATAACAATAGTCTGTAAAGATGTACCTATCAGTTATAACATGACTATCAGCTACTTTGTACCAGTGTCAGACACGGAATGTTTTACCCGTGAAATATATATAGGGATTTAGTAAATTACAGTTACAAACATTAAGGATTGAGAACATTATACCTGTACAAGGAACTCATGTCTGGTAATGTCATCCAGTGATGTGATGAGACTTTCTTTATTTTGATCTCTTCTACTGTAATTTGTTAGCTTTCCATATATTGGAAGAATGTAGTATATCTGAGAATCAATAAATGTGGATTACATATGGCATTGATTTGATTTGATTTTTCCAGGGAAGCCGAAACAGTCTTGGTCCAAACCGCCACTGCCCGCACCGAAAGTAAGTTTATTGTGCGGTATCGCTCCCTGTATATCTAGTAAAGCCAACCAATGCCCTTCAACAGTGCAAGGAGTCCCTTTACCAGTTCTTTATTAGACACAATTTCTTCGGGTCTGGTTGTCCCAAATGTTCTGTGCCTTTTACTCTCCAATTCAATGCATTCGAAGATTAGCTGTGATGCAGTTTCATCACCGTCATCACAGATCCTACATTTATGGTCCTCTTCTGTATTCCCATTGTATGTAGGTGTTTTTTAAAATTCCCGTGGCCTGTCAGGAATCCAACCATGAGTCTAATCTCTCTCCTGTTCAGACCCAGGATTGCAGAGCTTCTTTTAAAACATGACTTTGGCATCATTACCTTGCCATGTTTTTGTTGGTAGCCTTTGGTCCAATATTCTACGTGCTGTCTTCTGAGCCAGTTACGTAGCTCCAATCTGATTATTGCCTTGGTGAATGTCAGGTCCAATAAATGGAGTCTCTGCCCCCATCCTGGCTAATCTGTCGGCATGTTCGTTGCCACTGTTCCCCGAGTGGCCAGGGGCCCACAATAGGTTTACTCTATTGCTTTCCCCTAGCTCCACCAGAACCCTGTTACATTCTGCAATTTTAGACCTTGTTGCAGGAGCTGCCAGTGATCTCAGGGCTGCCTGGCTGTCTGAATAGATATATATGCTACGATCTTTGTAGCACCTACGCAAATTCTCCTCCACACACGCCCTGATGGCAATGATTTCGGCCTGGGATACTGAGGCCAGTTTCCCTAGAGAGATGATGCCCTTCAGTCTTGGCAACACCCCGTATACCACGGCCCCAACGCCTCCGTCCGATTTTGACCCGTCAGTGAACCAGACAATATCCCCCGTACGGTGTCGAACTATTTTCTCCCACTGCTCCCTAATTCCAATTGTTATATTGAAAGGCTTGTTGAAGCAGTATGGGGTTATAATATAGTCGGCTGGCATTTCCCCAACCTTTCCTATATTTACCTCACTCACTATTTTAGTGTGTGATTCTGGATATCCCAAAGAGTTCCAGTTGTTGCCAGATTTGAGTCTGTATGCAGCAGCCGCTGCCTCCATCTTGACCCAGAGGTGTAATGGAGGCATATACAGCATGGTTTCCATCCCAGCTGTTGGTGTGCTGCTAATTCCGCCTGTTATGGCTAAGCAGGCTAATCTCTGCATCTTACCAAGCTCCTTAGCAACAACCTGCTATTCTACCTTCTTCCACCACACGACCGCCCCATAGGTGATCCTGGGTCTAATCACTGTGGTGTATATCCAGTGCATACCCTTGGGGCTCAGGCCCCAAGTTTTGTCACAAGCTCTCCTGGTACTCACAAGAGTACCTTTTGCCTTGGAGCAAATATTCCTGATGTGAGGGGTACATGTCAGTTTCTCATCTAGGGTAACCCCTAGATATTTCACTGTCCCCTTCACAGGTAGCGCTTCATTCAAATGCTTTAGATTCCAACTTGAATGTTGGATGTGCTTTTCTGTGAATGGTACAACAACAGTCTTCTTAGGACTAACCCCCAGATCCTGTTTTCTGCACCAGTCTTGCACAATGTCCAACGCACCTTGTGCCATATTCTTTACTGTGTCAGCAAATTTGCCAAATATTACTATGACAAGATCATCTGCTTATTCTTGGCAAAAGTACTGCCTAGAATTTAATTCTCCAATGAGGTCATTCACCACGAGATTCCACAATAAAGGGGAAAGAACTCCTCCTTGTGGGCAACCCCTAGTGGTGTTGATTACCATTTTTTCATTCATCATGGTAGCTTCTAACTTTCTTCCACTGAGCATGGCCCTAGTCCATTTACATATAGTGGTCCCTAGGTCATGTACCTCTGCTGCCCTAACCATGAAATCGAAGGTCGTGTTGCTAAAAGCCCCCTCGATGTCCAGGAAGATACAGAGGGCTATTTCCTGGAAGTGTAGTGCTTTCTCCACCTTCCCAACGAGTTGGTTGAGATCTGTCTCACGTGATTTACCTGGCTGATATGCAGAGGAGCCCTACTTAACCTCCTTTCTCCAACATGCACATTAACCAGCTTTTCCAATGTCTTAAGAATGAAGGAGGACAGGCTGATTGGTCTCATATCCTTGGCCTTGGTATGATAAATTCTTCCTGGGTTAGGAATGAAGCCAACCTTCACTGCCCTCCAGGCATTCGGAATGATTCCTGGTGCTAGGCTAACCCCGAATAACCTGCTTAGGAATCTAATAAGATTTTCTCCCGCTTGTTGCAGGAGAGCTGGAAAAATTCCATTGGGGCCTGGTGACTTGAACGGTTGAAATGTTTCCACCACCCATCGGACCTTACTGAGATCAACACACTCCTTGGCCAAATCAAAGTCCTCTTTGCGAATACTTGAGAACCGGTGTCTCTCAGGAATCGCATTCTGGCCTGAGTTATCCCCCAGAGTATATTGAGGAAAGTGAGTCTTGAGGAGCAGTTCCAGCGTTTCATGTGCTGTCTTTGTATACTCCCCATCCTCCTTCCTCAATGTTCCTCCTGGATTAGTTGGTACCATAGTGAGGGCAGCAGTGGCCCCATTAGTGTGCTGCAGGTTTATCTGCAGCACTTCCAGTCCCCATCTTGCTGCCATTATTGCCTTTAAGGTCTTTGATTACCCTGACGCCCACCTGCGAGAACCCTAAAAACAGTTTCAGGCCTTGCTCTCGCAATGCCTTCAGGGGCTTCTCTCCGACCTCCACCACCAGGGTTAGTCCTTCCGGAACAATCTTTTGGTTAATTACCCTCTAATCCTCTGTCGAGACCTTTGGGTTCTGGACCCTTATTTTCTTGAACAGAGTCTTTGGAGAGACATCCTTAAGGATCTTTGGTACCCATATTGAGACCTTTGCGGTCTTCAGGAGTTCAGCTGCTGTCTTGACCAGCAGCTTCGCATCCTCCCACGGGGATATTATGGGCACTTTGTACTTAAGCCATTCTGCTGAGTTCTCCCTCTCGCAGACAAAAATGAGGGCACCGCAATCTAAATAGACCCTCCTGAATTTGGGTCCTGCACCAGCGTCCCCCCCCCCCCCAATCTCTTCAAAGAGGGCCATCTGCACGAGTTCCTCCTGATGTGAGGTGATGCTCATTAGTTGGTAGCCTTCTTTGACAACCGCCATTCTAAAGACCGAGACTGCAGTACTATAGGTCTGTTTCCCTATTTCCTGCCTCAGCCTTTTAGGATCACGCTTGTCCAGAGAGGAGGGAGTCTTAGATTCCTCTTGGAAAAATTCCATTGGGGCCAGGCGACTTGAACGTTCCCACCGCCCATCGGACCTTACTGAGATCGACACACTCCTTGGCCAAATCAAAGTCCTCTTTGCGAATACCTGAGAACCGATGTCTCTCAGAAATCGCATTCTGGTCTGAGTTATCCCCCAGAGTATATTGAGGAAAGTGAGTCTTGAGGATCAGTTCCAGCGTTTCATGTGCTGTCTTTGTATACTCCCCATCCTCCTTCCTCAATGTTCCTCCTGGATTAGTTGGTACCATAGTGAGGACTATGAAGTCTCGCTTGAGCAGCCGTGCCCTCCACTTCCTCACAGAATACCTTCCAAGATGCCTCCTTTGCCCATCTGATGGCAAGCTTGTAATTGACAAGGGCCTCACGATACTTAGCCCATTGTCCTTTGCACCTCGCAAGGTTAAACAGTCTTCGTACCTGTTTCCTTTGCATTTCCAGGTTATTATTCCACCAAGGCACACTCCTATTTGTGCACTTCTTGGTGATTGAGCAGTTGTCCTGGTATGAGGTCACTATAGCAGAGGTTACGGCCTCTGCTACTTCCTCAAACTCTGGTGGATTCCTTATCGAAGTTTTAATTTCCGATAGGCTGAAGTCAAGGACTTTCCTATATGTCTCCCAGTCCGTTTTCCTGGGGTTCCTATAGGCCATGGTTCCCATTTCAACCTTGAATTTAATATACATGTGATCTGATGAGGATGGCTCCAGGACCACATGCCACTGTTTGACGTAACTTCCCATCATCATGGAACCAAAAGTTATGTCAATTACTTCTTCCCTTCTACTATTCCTGAATGTAGGTTCATCACTCCTATTCAGGATCTCCAAGTTGTTAGATAGAAGAAATTCAAGAAGGTGCTCACCTCTACTGTTGGTGTCCTTGCTGCCCCATGATACATTGTGGGCATTGGCATCACATCCGGCCACCAGTTCGTCACCTTGCCGATGGCAGGATTCCGTCAGTTTCCTCACTTCCAAAGAAGGAGGAGAGCTGTCTTCGTAAGGAAGGCATGCTGAGGCCAAAACAATTTCCCTCGTGATACCTTCCTCACGTTGCTGCATCCTGATGGTCACCAGGTCCCTGGAACAAAAATCCATCATTGGTATGAAAGGTATTCCATTTCTAACATAAATGCATGTTCTGGAGTTTTTTTAGATTTCTGGCATAAATCAGCTTACCTCCAGTACCACCGAGGCCTGATACACCCCCTTTGTATAAATAGGGTTCTTGTATCAGGGCCACATCCACCTCCTGTCTCACCAGGCGACGGCTCAGGGCAGCAGTGGCCCCATTAGTGTGCTGCAGGTTTATCTGCAGCACTTCCAGTCCCCATCTTTCTGCCATTATTGCCTTTTAGGTCTTTGATTACCCTGACGCCGACCTGCGAGAACCCTAAAAACAGTTTCAGGCCTTGCTCTCGCAATGCCTTCAGGGGCTTCTCTCCGACCTCCACCACCAGGGTTAGTCCTTCCGGAACAATCTTTTGGTTAATTACCCTCTAATCCTCTGTCGAGACCTTTGGGTTCTGGACCCTTATTTTCTTGAACAGAGTCTTTGGAGAGACATCCTTAAGGATCTTTGGTACCCATATTGAGACCTTTGCGGTCTTCAGGAGTTCGGCTGCTGTCTTGACCAGCAGCTTCGCATCCTCCCACGGGGGTATTATGGGCACCTTGTACTTAAGCCATTCTGCTGAGTTCTCCCTCTCGCAGACTTAAATGAGGGCACCGCAATCTAAATAGACCCTCCTGAATTTGGGTCCTGCACCAGCGTCCCCCCCCCACCCCAATCTCTTCAAAGAGGGCCTTCTGCACGAGTTCTTCCTGATGTGAGGTGATGCTCATTAGTTGGTAGCCTTCTTTGACAACCGCCATTCTAAAGACCGAGACTGCAGTACTATAGGTCTGTTTCCCTATGTCCTCCCTCAGCCTTTTAGGATAACGCTTGTGCAGAGAGGAGGGAGTCTTAGATTCCTCTTGCCACCTGTCTTTGACGTCGAGGGGTCTGTGTATCCCCTTCTACCTGAGGCAGTTTCTTTTTGCGGGTCTTGGGCTCAAGCCCTTTTGATTCCCTCCACTTACGTTTAGGAAGCCATTCTTTTCCTTCCTTTTGCTTCTGTTCCTTGAGAAGTTTCCTTCTCTGAGCCCCTTAATCCTAATCTGGTCCAACTTCCCTGTTACAGTTCTCACTCCTTGCTCAGGTCTAGACCCTGACTGAGAAGTAGGAGTGCACTCCATCGGTCCTGATCCCGATGTCTGAGTATCTGAGGTCTCAGTTTGCCCCTCAGATTCTTTTAAAATAATTTTTTTCTCCGTGTTCATCTTAGTCCCACGAGATTTGGGGATTTATATGGTCCACACCACGATAACCCCGCGCGGTGCAAAGCCGCCCGGAATCCCTGAGGCTCCGTTCGAGACACATCCACCCACGTGTCACGCACCCCTCGGCACGGATCGCATCACACCTTGGGTTGGGAAGGGAAATGGGACAGGACTGGGAGAGGATAAGGAAGACGGGACGTTGTGGGACACTCTTAGTCTCATCCATCAGCTTAGGTCTTTCCAGACGTAGGTTCTCTACCTTCGGTATAGCCCTCAGCTTCCCACAGATGTTCAAGCCTCTCCACCCGCACGGACAGTGCTTCGTCACGGTGGTGTCCCTCGGAGAGGTTAATATGGCGTACTTCAAGAGCTTTAAGCACTTGACCAGTAAATAATCTTTACAGAATGGAAGATGAAGATATGGTCAAATGTCATAAGTTATGCATCTTGGAGTCCATGTTCATCGGACATTTTCAAAAATATTTTTCTTCGATACTACCTCCTTCCAATATATATAAAAGAAGAAATTGTAGTAGAAGTTTTATAGCGTCTAGTATTTACGGAGAAGGGTCCCTGATAAGTGCTTTTTAATTGAGCAATAACGTCTCTGCCTCAGAAAAAAAATCGAATAGTCACATCTGTAAGTAGTTTGGAAATTCATGCCAAAGATATACACCAGCTCATTTATATCGTTGTCTCAAGGAGGTCGTTGTTCAACCAGAAACAGGAGAGACGCTGTTAACCTTTTCAGTTGGTTCACACGGACGGCCGACGAGAATATCTCATATTCAGTGTGATTCACGAAGATATGCAAATATTTTAATTTGTTACTCTACAAGCAAAACTAAAGAAAAGAGTTCATACAAACATAGGTCCTCAAAATTGATTAGTTACAATGGGTTGTCTGATTCGCAGCGACGGTTGACGAGAATATCTCATCTACAGGGTGAGTCACGAAGATATGCAAATACTTTAATATGTTACCCTAGAAGTAAAACTAAAGAAAAAAAGTTCATGTAAATACAGGTCCGCAAATGTTTAGTTGCGGAGTTAAAATAATAAAAGATTTTGCCTCAGATTTGGCAAACTCGCTGAGGCTACCACAAAACTACAAGTTTAAAGTAAAGCATGATTTCCATTTATTTTGTGGTGATTGATTTCGTGAATCCAATAAAACATGTCCCAGACATGTATCTTGAATAGCTTAACAGAAATTCCAGAGATTATACAAGTAAATTTGTTTACTTTTCATTAAGAGTGTTGGCAATAGTTACTGAGTTGTTTCAGTTGTGTCCTAATCTTGAAATGAGTCTTGATTATATTACCAGCATTCTACAAAATTTAATTCTCCAGAGTTTTTGTTGAAACGTTTGTGTAATTCTCTGGAATTACAAAAAAATGAATCAAGTAGTTAATAAATTCCAAATTTTTCCTCCAATTATTTCTTTACTTCTCTGGAATTTCTGGAAAACTGCAAATACACGTCTGCGACGCGATGAATTAGTCAGCAGATCAGCTACAATGAAATAAATGGAAATCGTACTTTACTTTAACAGCGTTGAGTTTCGCGATGGCTTCATATTAGCGAGGTTGCTACATTTCAGGCAAAATGTTATTTGCCGTAACTTGGTGAGTAAATATTTATGCATGTGTGTTTGTATGAACATTTTTATTTAGCTTCACTTGCATAACTTCGTCAGTTGCCCTATACATACTATTCTATCTGCATCAATAAGATAAAGGGAATCATGTGGAAATGTTTGTAATACTTGCGTAAAATTGTGTCCAGTATTTAGATGTATCATTTTTAGGTAATGTGAATAACTACTTTTGGTAAAGAACCACCGTTGTTGCGTATAAGCTGTTGCAAATATTTTGATGTAATGACGCACTTAAAGTACCTTAAATTTAGTTAGTTTGATTAATATTCGTAAAAGAATTGTCATATGTAATGTCTCCTGTAGTCCAATGCAAATACAACAAATTTTGAAGTGTTCACCTCACGATGAAAAATGTGCTAAATCAATCAGAGTTGCATCATGTGCAGGAAGAACATTTTCATGTAGATTAGATTAACAGTGTTAAGATTAGAGCCAAAAAAATTCACAGAATCAGTAGTTATGATTTATTTTAGCCAGAAGTGTAATTTCAGATTTAATTTGTGAGATTTCCAGTAACATGAAACAGTACTTTGATAGAGCCATTACTGTTGGTTGTTACAATAACAGAATATTTACAATCCCAAAAAACTCACATAAAACATAATATGTTAATGTTTAATTTATAGAAAAACATTTCAGTGCCTTCTTCAGAGGCAAATTCAAAAGTTTTAAAACCTATTGGACAAACTGCTACGTCATCAGTCCATGGACATAGGAACTACTTCGAATAGCTTTCACAAAAAACAACACACACGTCCATGTGCGAGGGAGGACTCGAACCTCCGGAGGGAACGACCGCCCAGCCCGCAGCATGACACCTTAGACAATGGAGCCATTCCGCGTGGCCGCTTAAGAGGCAGATAGCATTTCTTTATTAATAATTTTTAAGAGAAGCTACTGTGTTTTTGCCGTTTCGCTTAATGTAACCACTCTGATGGTCACCCAAACAACATACACCTGAGACCTCCCAATGCTGTTAACTGTAGCTGGAATTATTTGCGAGTTATACACCGTTCTGAATTTTTAACTAGAAAGGATAGACTTTTCTCTAGAGCCACATTCGCGTATATCTTGATTTCTGTTAAGGCATTCATTAACACGGTGATTAAATTAGAGTCAATTAAATACAGTTATATTATTTGTTTAATTCTAATTGTGTTCGTACATTTGAAAGTGGTGCTAGTACATAACATTAACTTTACTAGACATAAGTGGTCGGTCGAATTACCTTTGAAGGTATCGTCAAATGCGTAATGAAATGGAAAAGAAAATCATATGTTCCGTGTGCGACTAGATTCATCATGAAAATCGTTTTCATCGAAAAGATAGTTTCTTCTGGCGACATAAAAATTTAAACAAATCAGTTGTATTAAAGCTACTATCAAGAAAGTTTAAACAGTTTGTTTAATTTGACTTTCCTATAATATAAAAATATATAAAACGCTGATGTTGTTTGTTGAGGTTTAAGTTTGAATATTATCGTTAAAATCAGAGTGATGAGGGGTGGGGGGAGGGATGAAGATGGGGATTGTTACATTGTGAAGTAGTACTGAAATGGTAGCATGGATCCATTTGACAAACTGAAAAGCAAAACTTATTTTACTAGAGCGTAAAAGGGAAACGGTATGATCATTTAATATTATGCTGGCGTTCACTCACATTCGTTTACAGGTTTCCAGTATCTCCAATAGTGTCATATTCCTGCTCTTCTTGAGAGAATGTAAGATTTCGCAGTCTGCATTAAAAAAATGTTCAAATGTTTGTTAAGCTTATGGGACTTAACTACGGGGTCATCAGTCCCTAAACTTACAAAGTACTTATCAACTACCTTATACTAAGGACGGCACAAATATCCATGCCGGATTGGGTATTCGAACCCCCGACCGTAGTGGCCGTGCAGACCGTGACTGGAGCGTCTCAGTCCCCTCGGCCACCGCGGCCGGCGCAGTCTGCATCATAAGTATGATTTTCTGAGAGCAGATGTTCGGCAAAGTTTGAATATTCCTTTTTTATCCTCCAACTTTATCCATGTTCTGAATATCTAATAGCTATAGCCCTGCCAGAATAACCAATATACACTTTTCCACAATGTCTGCATATCATCTTAGACACACCATTCTGTGCGAGAGGTTAAATTTTGTCTTTACTATTGAATGAATATTTTAAAATGTTGTTCATGTTGTGAAAAGCAGGTCTGTAAATTCGAGATTTTAACACTTTAGGAAGATAATCTGAAATTTTGCCTAAATATGTTACGACATACCAGTTTTTCTGACTATTGATTTGCTCTTGTTGGCCAGAATACAAAGGTGATGTAATTTTTCTCATTTTTTTCTGATGAGTATATATCCAATCAAGGCAGGGTTATATTTTTTACTGGTTGCTACATATATGTGATGTTTTGTAGTTATGTTAGAAAAGCATAATCAGATAATGGAACTAATATGAGGTGATTTGCCATTGAATGGAAAGCAGCATGTTTATGTCTCAAAATATTCAAATGTTTGTAAATCTATGACACTTCTTTTCTTATTAGTCCCTTGGCTGACAAACTACTTAAAATAAGGTAACGACAAACACACAAACCCATACCCGAGAGAGGACTGAAACCCCCGACGGCGAGCGACAGAGTACTCTGCAGCAAGGCGCCTTAGTCCTCACGGCCACTCCACGGCGGCGGTTAATGACTGTGTGGATATCGTATCACTCCTCAGGGGGCTAAGAATGGTAATGCTGAGTACGGGTTTGACGAACTTCTGTCACAGTAACCGCTGGGCACACTTCAGCTGCCGTTAAATGGTGCACTGGTGGAAAGTTGTTTAAGGATCTTAACTTATCCGCCTGGGTCGCAAGGATGGTAAAACCCTTTCTAAGAAAAAAAAATGTCTTGGAACAGTAGCGTGTAAAGGTTGGAAGAAGCAGACAGCCTGGTGGAATGACACAGTCAAGGCAGCCTGTAAAAAGAAAAAGAAGGCATGTTTCATAGATCTGGAAAAGGCTTATGACCCTGTTCCTAGGAGGAAGCTACTGTCAGTTCTTCAAGATTATGGTACAGGAGGCAAACTTATGCAGGCAATTAAAGGGCTTTACGTAGACTGTCAGGCAGCAGTTAGAGTAGATGGCAAATTAAGCTCACGGTTCAGGGTAGTTTCAGGGGTAAGACAAGGCTGTAACCTGTCACCACTGTTGTTCATACTATTCATGGATCATATGTTGAAAACAGTAGACTGGCAGGGCGGGATTAAAATAGGTCAAAACAAAATAAGCAGTCTCACATATGCGGATGACTTAGTTGTAATGGCAGATTCGATTGAAAGGTTGCAAACTAATATTTCGGAGCTCGATCAGAGGTGCAAGGATTATGATATGAAGATCAGCATCTCCAAAACGAAAGTAATATCTGTGGGAAATAGATTCAAACAGATTTAGTACCAAATAGGAGGAACAAAGTTAGAACAGGTAGACAGTTTCAAGTACCTGGGATATATCTTCTCACAGGACGGCAACATAGCGAAAGAACTGGAATCGAGGTGCAGCAAAGCTAATGCAGTGAGTGCTCAGCTAAGATCTACTCTTTTCTGCAAGAAGGAAGTAAGTACCAAGACTAAGTTAGCAGTGCACCGCTCTATCTTTCGACCAACTTTGTTGTATGGGAGTGAAAGTTGGGTGGATACAGGTTACCTTATTCATAAGATAGAGGTTACAGATATGAAAGTAGCAAGAATGATTGCAGGTACCAATAGATGGGAACAATGGCAGGAGGGTATCCATAATGAGGAAATCAAAGAAAAGTTGGGAATGAACACCATAGATGAAGCAGTTAGAGCGAACAGACTGATATGGTGGGGTCATGTTACAGGTATGGGAGAAGCAAGGTTACCTAAGAGACTCATGAGCTCGTCAGTGGAGGGTAAGAGGAGTGGAGGTAGACCAAGAAGAAAGTACTTAGATTCGGTGTAGAATAATTTTGAACTAAAAGGCATAACATCAGACGAGGCATCAATGTTAGCATTGAATAGGGGATCATGGAGGAATTTTATTAGAGGTACTATGCTCCAGACTGAACGCTGAAAGGCGTAACCAGTCTCTAATGATGATGATGATGATGATGATGAAAAAATCCTTACTACGAAAGTGAGGTGACTGTTGATGGCTGCTGAGGTGAGACAGTTGTAAATAAACGACCTATGAGGAACCTGCCACATCTCAGTTGTAAGAGGCTTTCTGCGCCAAACGTGGCTCTATGTGGGTTGACATTGTTTTCCTAGATCCTCGTGGGACGTCCATGGAGCCTCTTCTGTCTTTTCCTACTTGCTGGCAGTGGATCGTGTGGGTGATTGGTGAAGACAGAGTGCTCCTCAAATACTTATAATTAGTCAGAAGACTAAGGAACAGGTGTGTCGAAATGTTTTTGTGATGTAATATTTCCACGAGGCAGCTGCTCGTCATCTTCAGGTGCTAACTAATCTGCTAATTGCTGTCGTCTCGCCTATATACTGTGGCTGACTAGAAAAGCGCAGGCGTGAAGACGGTGGTGGGGGGCTATGAGATCATTGTAGGCGAATCACAGATGAAAACATATGGAGCCCTCTGGTAGTTTCCGCGTACACAGCGCGGGAAAGGTTGGCCGCAAGTCGCGGGACCAGCAGCAGCGCGCAGTTCAAATGCTCTCGCTTCGGCGAGCCGACTGCGGCGACTCGCTGGATACGTCTGAATGCGGCCGACGATTCCTTAGTACCACCAGTGCTGGTTCCCATGCCTTGCTGAGCTGAAACACTGGCTTTCTGCTCAGCAACGCATGGGAACCAGTACTGGGGGTACTTCGGCATCGTCGGCCGCATTCAGACGTATCCAGCGAGTCGCCGCAGTCGGGTCACCGAAGCGAGAGCGTTCCACAGGGTAGTGTTAATTGTCCTCTGCTGTTCCTTATTTACATAAACGATTTAGGGGAAAAATCTAAGTAGCTCTCTGAGGTTGTTTGCAAATGACGCCGTCATCTACCGTCTAGTAAAATCATCTGAAGATCAAAACCAACTGCAGAAATATCTGAGTAAGATATCAGTATGGTCTAAAAATTGGCAATGTCCAAACACAGCGAAGAGAGGTCAGGCGTGCTTTCTGAATTATCAGCAAATTATCAAACATCCATTATGGGAACAAAATCGCCATGTCTGAACACAAATGAATTTTGATCGGGAGTGCTAGAGCAGACAGTGATATGAAATTGGAAGTAACAGGCGGATGTTTTGCTACCATCATTGATAACATTCTGTTGGAATGTACAAAGATATTTTACTAATCGCTTCATCGGAGAATTTCAGCTGTTTTCAAATCCAATGATGGGCCAGTTCCCTAGGGAATAATAATCTACATGTACATCTACATAGATGCTCTGCAAATCACATTTAAGTGCCTGGCAGAGGGTTCATTAACCACTTTCATAACTTTTCTCTACCGTTCCATTCTCTAATAGCGCGCGGGAAGAAAGAACACCTAAATCGTTCCGTTTTAGATCTTATTTCTCTTATTTTATTGGGATGGTGATGTATCCCTAAGTAGGTTGGTGCTAGCAAAATATTTTCACATTCAGAATTAAAAATTGGTGATTGAAACTTCGCAAACATATCACGCCGCAATGAATAACGTCTTTCTTTTAATGATTTCCACCCCAATTCGTGCAACATTTCCGTGACGCTTTCCCCCCCGTAACGTGATAAAACAAAATGAGCTGCCCTTCTCTGAACCTTCTCAATATCTTCCGTCAGTCCCACCGTGTGAGGGTCCCACAAGGGGCAACAGTACTCCAGGAGAGGACGCACAAGTGTGATGTAGGCAGTCTCTTTGGTGGAGCCGGTGCATCTTCGAAGCGTTCTGCCAATGAAACGGAACCTTTGGTTCGCCTTCCCCACAATATTTTCTATCTGTTCTCTCCAGTCAAAGTTGTTCGTAATTGTAACTCTTGGTATTTGGTATAATTTAAGACCTTAAGGTTTGACTGATTTATCGCGTAATTGCGGATTTCTTTTAGTGGTCATGTGTATTACTTCACACTTTTCTTTATTTAGTGTCAACTGCCAATTTTTGCACCATGTAGAAATTTTGTCTAAATCGCTTTGCAGTTGCTTTTGATCCTCTGATAATAAATAATTTCTGTGCCTATGTTAAGGGTTTGTAATGTAATGTAAACCCCTCAGTATATGTGATGTCTGTGGCGTGCTGATGATAGGTCGCAGCATTTGATATATTTGTGCTTTCTATAATTACAAGCTGGAACTAGCAGGTTTGCTGGCAGACTCCCGTACTGTATTACGTGACGAGGAAATCAATGTGGTGTGTGTTTTGATATCCTGTGTTCCTTCCGCCAGCCTACCAAAGATCTCTGGTCTAAGCTTTTGACATATACAGATTACGATTAGCTCGTCCAGTTAATATCTCACTGATTAGCCATTCATATTTTTAAACGTGTCTCTAGTGGCTGTTCACATCTGCAACCGACACTTTAATTGTATATTTTAACACGTTTTATTCGTTTCTTTATTATGTACGTATTTAGGTATCTAAGAAACAGTGGCAAAAACTGCACATGACAATGTGTTCTTTTCAGCTTATTTTTATGCTGCGTGTTCTAGCCCCACTCGTCTCATACAGTCGATGTACGGCCACATAAGACGAAGATGTTCACCGCCCTAACGACAGCAACAATCAAAACAACGAATGTGCAACGTAAGGGAAAATAATACACAGTGAAATAAAAGCTAGAGAAATACAAGAAATGTAGAGGCAAAGAAACGTACAGTTCTCTTCTATAAATAAAAACTGCGGGTGAAAAATATGGACATAAAATTATTTTTCATCTTTAATAATTGGTTCCGCAAAAGTTGTAACTTTTATACTTTGTAATTTCTATACACTACCTGATTTTCGAGAACTATGTCTTTTCATCAGGTACATCTGAAAATTTCAAAAAAATAAAATAATGACGTCTGTTTTGTAATAAAACGGCTACCCTACATCTTTACTAAAGTAATTTAGCACAAAAAGAGCGTATGTACTTAGTGGATCCGTTAAACTGTTACATGTAACAACAAATTAAATTACTCCCTTTGTACTGAATAATTTTAGTAAAGATGTAGAGCATTCATTTTATTACATGACAGACGTCACTTTTTTATTTGATTGTAATTTGCAGATGCAGTTGATGATGAGACATAGGTCACGAAAATCGGGTAGTGCATAGAAATAAAGAAGTTTAAAACTAATAACTGTTGATGATCCATTATTGAAGATGAAGATGCACGGTTTTGGGTATTCCTAAGGAAGAAGATTTTGTGAAATGAATTTTTACTGAAGGTTTTGAGTACAGTAGAGCATATAAGTTAAATGTAGACAGTGGACGACCGCATAACAACAAACCTATGAATAACGCCAGCTATAGGCCTAGAGACATATTGTCCATTATCTTTCTGGTGAGTGAAAATAATGATATTCGCGCTGTTTACGTCATATAAAAATGTCAATCAAAATACAAAAATGAGAAATACGTGTTTTACTCAAGCTTCTCAAATCTAATTGATAAACACGTCTTCGTTAACATTTTAAAACACACTCATACGCAGCTGTCAAAGTTACAGATACTAGAGGACAGATCGTCGCACGAAACAACCGAGTGCACTAAAGCAAATAAATACCCCTTCATGACTGAAATACACTGATTGTGTAAACTGTTGCTTGTCGGAATTGACCGCCACAGCAATTATCAAAAGAAAGAATGAAAGATTCTACAATCAACTTTCCTTCGTCAGGCAGTACATGATTCTTTTCATTTCGGAGAATACACAAAACACGGCACTCAGTGCTCTTGACTCTGTGTGAAATTCGATTACTTTTATATTGCGTTACTTGCATTTTATGGTCCCCTACATCTGAGAAAGACTGTCTCCTAAAAGCTATACTCACACTAGTCGGCTGCTTATAAATTACGAGATTTTAAGGAAGGAGCAGATTAGTTAGGTTCAGAAAATTAGTTG
Organism: Locusta migratoria; assembly: GCA_026315105.1. Lineage (NCBI taxonomy): Eukaryota > Metazoa > Arthropoda > Insecta > Orthoptera > Acrididae > Locusta > Locusta migratoria. Next base: position 417,927,909 of record CM048749.1, read on the forward strand.
CACAGTAGTAAAGACACCGAGTTGTGTGCATTCCGTTTAGAATTTTGAGGCACGATTTCCTTTACGACTTCAAAATCCATCAGAACCGTTATGCAAATTCTTTGCCTGTTTGCAAACAAATTGCTTTTCTCTTAAAAGTACAGAATTTTAAGAAGCTTGTTTTAAATTAGGAAGACGATTATTAAACTGCCTGTTTATGATGATAATTTAAACAATCTTCGCCGAAAGCAATTAAATTTGTCGGTTGTAATGAAATACTTGGCTTTAATATGTAAGAATGCAACGGATATGGAGGACAGAACGGACTGTTTTCGAAGGAATCGAAAACAGATGCAGGATTAAATGGGGAAGGGAGATCTATATTTAGTGATGAAAAGCAACAATGATGACAAATAAAATGTTGAAATGTTTGTAAAGCTTATGGGACTTAACTGCGGGGTCATCAGTCCCTGAACTTACAAACTACTTATGAACTAATTTATACTAAAGATAGCACAAACATCCATGTCCGAGGGAGGATTCGAACCTCCGACGTGGGAGGCTGCGCGAAACGCAACATGGCGCTCTAGACCGCTCGGCTACTCCCGCGCGGCAACGACGATGTCCAACGAAGTGCACGCCAGATGAATTAGTGACGAAAGTGATAAAGACGTAAAAATACGAATAGTACCCTTTATTGGAAGGATCTCAACGGACGGAATTCACTACACTTTAAGAAGCTTTTGAATGTGATGTCGCCCTCGGGTCAACACATGTCAAATGTGTTAACCATCTACGAAATACACATAGTAATGATCTTTCATGCAGGCAAATTCAAAATCCGATTCGTTCAAATCACATGTCCAATCGTTAGATGAGACATCGTTTTATTTGTGTATCATAGAAACTACGAACAGCTGGCGTCTGAGACATAGAAAGCATTAAAAGATATTAATTTCGTGTAAGAGCAATATAATGAATTGACTTAAGGTAATGAAATATTATTGTATCCCAGTAGCAATAATTACTAGGTGAAAACGACCAAACCTTGTTGTGCCTGATATGAAATGTAAGACATAGTAAAGAAACAATATTCTTGTAAACATAGATGCACTGAGAAAACTCAACAAACGCATAAAAAATTGCTTTGTGTTGTTTTGGTTATGTGGAATGGAAGGAAAGTTAGAAAAATATATAATTTTTTTAGACTACAGTTAATTTAACGACAGTGGATTTCCCAAATTTTTTGTTTGTCCTTCTTCTGCATAAACATAAATATCAGATGAAGCCGTGATGTTTATTTGCACTTATATATAAAAGACACTTTTCCGCTTAACGTCACTTTGTTAATTTACTCCTCTCCCGCCATCCACCTCTTCATCCATCTACTCCCCTCCATCTATCTACTGCCTCTTTTCCTTCCATCCCGTCGTACTCCCTCTCTCAGTCAATTCACCTTTCTTAACCATTCAAAACAGGGGAAATTAAAAATTGGAAATTTACTGAAAATTTGGCGGTAACGATGGCATCCGACGAGAAAGCCACTCTTACAGAAAAGTAGGGTAAATAAAATAAAAATGCATTAAAAAAGATTATTTTCAGAATACTATTAATATTCAACGATTGGTTCTTCAACTTTCGTCTTCACATAATATTCTGATGTTTTGCAGATACGTAAAACAATGATTTTAAGAGTTTCGGTGAGGATACCTTTCACTCATTCTTACTAGACGACCTTTTTTCTAGCCGGATATGTCCTCTTTTTAGGACCGAAAAACGGTCCAGCAGTTTTCAACGTGATTGGAAAATGTTCCGTACCTCATCGTTAATTCTAATAATCTTCGGAATTCTCCTGTAGCACCCAATTTAAAAAGTTTCTATCTTCGTCTTGTGTGAACTACTTTCCGTCCAGACAAATTACTTCAGGAAAGATTTCCGAACAGTTAAATTAATATTCTATATTAGATTGTCAGTGTGTGAGTTACTATCCTGGCTGCTGTAATTCGTTTAGTATGCTGTTGACAGTGGAATAATATGTACAGTTTTAGATAGAACCCGTTTTCAGACTATATCATCCAATAACGCAATGTGGACTTATTCAATGTCAATACTGTGAAAGAAATACCTTTTACTGCAAGTGCTTTTGCTGTTCATGTTTTGGAAGGAGGTGCTATGCACGAAAGAAGAAAGAAATTTCCGTAAATGTTGTCTCCGAATTATATATCGTAAGAGCGATGAGCACTTGACTCGCGGAAGAGATGTGCTTCCCAGTATCGAACATGAAAAAGTTCTTACAGGTCTTATAGTATGCATTTTAGAAATTATGTTTATTGGAATTTATTTTCTTGTTTTGGAATAAAAGTGATATGTTTCACAGTATCAACGTTGAATACATTCTCATAGCTTCATTTGATGACATTGAATGATATGGGTTCCTACGTCCCCTCTACAACCCTTTATAATTCATCGGCGTCTTTTAGAAACATCCTGTATATTCATCACATAAATACGCGTAAACGAAAATTAAGGTACTGATTTTTAATATTAATCATAGAAAGAGCTCATGAAATGTAGGCGTATAAGTGTGAAATTTAGTTGCTATAATTACATGTCTGTTGTTCGAAACTGATAAACAATATTTCATTCAAAGCAGCCTCCAATGGTATACATATACTTCTGCCACCTCTCGGTCAGGCTATGAATGCCTTGACCAAAATCGAAGCCGTCAGGAAGACATTTTCCTACACTGTCATACGAATTGAAGCGTTGTTCAGCGATAGCGTGCCCCATATACTCCTTCGTTTCCCTAACCCTTTTTTCTGTGCATGATGTGTTGTTATCATGGAGCGGAATGACTCTGTGTTACCCTTTTCCATATTCCGATCGTTTTACAAGTAATTTAAGTCGATCATTTGCTGTTGGTGGATCTAAAGCACCTCGCTGCGGAGCGCGCGGTTGCTCGCCGTGGAGGTTCGAGCCCTCCCTGGGTCATGGGTGTGTCTGTTGTCCTTAGATTAGTTTACCTAGGTTTGAGTATTTTGTAAGCTACGGACTGATGATCACGCAGTTTGGTCCGATAGAATTACAAACATTTGAACATTTTTTTGCTGTTGGTGGCGATCGGATGTTCAGTTGTTTGTATAGTCTATGGGACTTAACTACGGGGTCATCAGTCCCTAAACTTACAAACTACTTATGAACTACTTACGAACTAGGACGGCACAAATATCCATGCCCGAGGGGGGATTCGAACCCCCGACCGTAGTGGCCGTGCAGACCGTGACTGGAGCGCCTCAGTCCCCTCGGCCACCGCGGCCAGCGGTGGCGATCAGTGGTTTCATTGGTTTCATCAGGTTTTAGCAGCCCGTAACAGATGACACACTTCTTATCCTACCTAACACAGAGCATTATCTTTCATGATTTACAACTATTAGGAGTCTCAAAATATATCCATATTTCATCACCTGTCGTTATTCGGTGGATAAACTAGTTTCTTTTGTATCGGGTGAGCAGAATTTCATACGTGGTCTTTCGGTTTGCTTACTGTCTTTCATTCATTTCATGCGGAACCAATTATCTCCAGTTATTCCTCCTTTCCCATGGCATTCAACATAAGAGAAACGGCTTTCTACTTCACATTCAGTTGTTCAAATGATGGCTTTGAATACCATCATTATTCAGTGAGGCCTGCAATTCGCTGCTTTTGAACTTTGTCGGTGGTTTCTCGCTCTCATCTTCGCAATTACCAACTCTTTCGAGGTTTTCGAACCACTCGAAACACTGTGTATTCTCAAGAGCACGTTTACCGAAAGCCCCGAGAAGCCGTATCCCTCAAACAGAAATAGAGAACCAGTGCTGTCCACAAACCGTACTTTCTAGGCCCAAAACTCGACATGTTTACGAGTTTGACACACATACGGATGTATGGAACTTGGGTTACTGTGTGTTGACATTCATCGTCAGCCTCAACAGGAAGCAGATGGCGCAGGAGATGCGCTCTCGCTGGCTCCACACTGATGGCCAGCACCATCTATAGGGGAATCCCGGTTTTACACGTCTAAATGATCAACTGTTCTTAAGCTTATGGGACGTAACTGCGGGGTCATCAGACCCTAAACTTACAAACTAGTTGTGAACTAACTTATACTAAGGACAATACAAACACCCATGCCCGAGGGAGGATTCGAACCTCTGACTCGGAAGACAGAGCGATTCGCAACGTGGCGCTCCAGACCTCTCGGTTACTTCCGCGCGGTTTACACTTCTACACTAGACTTGCGCATAATAGTTCGTGATCGGGAGCGCTCACTTTAGTTCGCGGCTCTGCTGCAAACTAGTTCGCTCTTTTAGTTCGTCCGCACCCAAGGCTGAGCGGCGTGGTCTGTGGGTGCAGGTGGAGGGGGAAGTTCCTCACCTACCTGCGTCATGCGCTTGCTGCTTGAGCCGCTAACGATATCACGCAAACCAAAAGAAACAGTTCGTGGATCATTTCTCGCGTTTAAGTTTAGAGTTATCTCTATATCTTGACATTATGGAATTTATTAGTGAGTCATTGCAGAGTGCAGAACACATCAAAACAGAAATTTTGTGGCACTGAACAATGTAATCTAGCAGGCAGACGTTCACCTCGAAATGGCTCTCATCAGCAGAAGGCAAACACGTGATTTTTAATTCTGCTACGCGCCCTCTAGTTATTGCCCGTCGTTCTTCGGAAAAGAATCCAACGAACTAAGAAGCGAGATACGTTTGGCATAATCATCCGCTGCTCCTAGTTCGTCCGCTGCTCCTAGTTCGTCCGCTGCTCCTAGTTCTTCCGCTGTCCTAGTTCGTCCGCCGCTCCTAGTTCGTCGGCAGCTCCTAGTTCGTCCGCTGCTCCAGTTCGTCCGCTCCTTCTAGTTCGTCCGCTCTTTTTGGCCTTTGCTACTGTTACTAAAAGAGCTCTTTTTATATAATGAATGAGTGTTGCCAAAGCGTGTGCTATTACCCTATTCTTGGGCAATTTGACTTCAAATACGTAGGCATATAAACCAGTTATTTACACGAATGGGTGATACAATGGTATTCAACTACTTTGCATACAGAGTACTCGTAGTACTTTATTTTTAAAATGGATTTCTTGTGGCAGTTAACTATGAAACTACAGCTGAGCTGCATCTCAGCTCGAAATGAAGGTAACCGGCAGAAGGGAATCAAGCGATTCTGCGCGCTCTCGCGTCCTTTCGCTGTTCCCCGTCAGTCTTCGGATAAGGAGCGGACGAACTAAGAGGCGAGGGATCTGCGTACTAATTCGCGTAGTTCGCCTGTGAGAGCGCTCTTCCGAACTAGTTCGTTCGCGAACTACACAAGACTATTCTACACCTGGTGTATAATTCCAGAGGAGCTAAGCCACAATTTGTACAAAACAAAACTCTTGCGTGTATGCAGCCGTTAAAATGGCTTAAAGGATGCCGAAGTTAATTTGTGAACACAATTGGCCTAATTTCGAGCACAGGCAATAATAGTAATAATAAACATGTAATTTAATTATGAAATGTCGATTCGAAAAAACAGACATTGTAGATGGTCCGCAGCTACATTTAATGAAAATTAAATAATCAGTTATTCACCCGCGATGTGCGAATTCTGGCGACTAAAGTTGCATTTATGATGGTGGTCCTCACTTGGCGACAAATGAAATTTTTTTCCGGCCCGGGACTCCAAACGGGGTTTCCAGCTTGAAACAGAGCAGTAACTCCGCTGGCAGGGAAACGTGGGAGTACTGGCCCAGGGTTACACCAAATGTAATTCAGCATTTGAACAGTCTTTATTATTATTACAGAACATCAAAGGAATTGTTCCAAAGACAATAACTGAGTTAAGTTCAAGTTCGAAAACAGGAATTTACTCTTCAAATATTATAGCAATTAGAAAACATTTCCATGAATCGAATGTGTTAAACAATACATTCAAAAGGATCAACCCAAACAGGAATTCGCACCCCAAAGTTATAGCAATTAGAAAACAATTCCATCAATAGAACCGTGTTAACTAGTATATCCAACAAGGATTAACGTAAACAAGAATACACACTCCATTAATAGAACCTCGCTCGGAATCATATCAAATCACAGTGCTAATCGGAATTGCTGGCTCACGCATAATTTGTATTGCACCAACAGAATCAAACTAGATAGAATCAAACTAGATGACGAAAGTGGCGGCTGAGCACACGATCGTCACCAAACGAGGTCTTTCACGAGTCTAGCAACATGCGGTGGATCGCCATCCTGCATAAAAATCGTACGTCCCAGCAGGTGTTTATCAGCCTATCAGCCTAGCTGATTTCAACATTAAACTGAATGCACAACACACTTACGCCACACTGAAGGGGTGCCAAACATATTCTGCTCTACTAAAACTTGAACAGTTTCAGAAAAAATTAAAAGGAACACTTTGCAAATGATAGCCGGAAAGTTAAATTATAAACATTGTACATCCGAGTCTTTAAACCTTTTAAAAACACATATTTACAAATAATTACAGGAAAAGTTTACGTATCTTAATGTCTTCTACTGGTGTACTCCACGATCTGCCGAAAATTCCAGGACTGCTTGGCCTCTGCTCATGGTGCCTTTGTGCACGTATGCGTTGTTTCTGCGCCCTCACAGTTGACAGCATGCACGTGTGCACCAACACCGAACAGCCTCGTGCTGCAACAGACAAAAGGCGCGTCTAAGCATGCAGTTCATCACACGGACGCAGCCCATTTCTGGCATCAAGTCCAGTATGTTTCGACATGGAGCCCACACCAGTGTTAAAGTCCAACTCCAGTACTGAATAGTTCTCAAAACAACTCTGCAGATAACTAGACCCAAAGTAGCCCACCAAGAGCCTTGTGCTGCAACAGACCACGTGAATCCATCAGAGCAGTCACGCCCAGATGGTTGCAATTAGCCCGTCGAAGTCACGTCCCCACAGTACGGACACAAGCCTCGGAACCTTCCTCTGGGGCTACTAAAAGCAAAAACTCCTCCCAAACCGAAACCGCGGGCACAGCTGCACGGCGATCGTGTGGCGCCCCCTGCACACACGCGCGCCACCACCGAAAGGAGCGCGCCAAACGAGTGAACGCTCCGCCAGAGGCGCGGCGGAAGATTCAAAAGCCGGCACGGCTCACAGCTTTTCGTGAGCGGTCGCCTTTACCACTCGACCACCCGAACACGCTCCCTTGGATGTAGCGAATGTAGGCAAGTGTGGCGAAGGCGAAAACCGGAGAGCCGGCCGCGGTGGCCGAGGTGACTGAGGCGCTCCAGTCACGGTCAGCACGGAAACTACGGTCGGGGGTTCGAATCCCCCCTCGGGCATGGATATTTGTGCCGTCTTTAGTCTTAGGTAGTTCATAAGTAGTTTGTAAGCTTAGGGACTGATGGCCCCGTAGTTAAGTCCCATAAGTTGTACAAACATTTTTGAACATTTGATTTGAAAACCGGAGAGCCGGGTTCGAGTCCCGGTCCAGCACAAAGTTTCATTTGTCACCGAGTAATAGAGCACCTTCAGAAATGCAGAATTCGCATACAGTATTGTGAATGAGTAACTGATATGCAGATGTACGCGTCCTGGTTCCAGTCAGCACTGTCGTAGCCCGAACGAGTGCCCAGAGGTCGGCCGACACGCACTGGGTGCCAGTTCGGGGAATCGCAGAGTGGGGTCGGCATTCGGCAAACAACCCCCGCAGACGCGTGTATCCGCTGGGCGCCGCCTGCCGCTCAATACGGGCGCCGCCTGCTGTGTGTGCGTGCGCGCTGGAGATGGCCATCTGCCACAGTCGGCTTGTCTTGCTGATCAGAGCCGCTCATCGATTTCCGTTAATTATCGCGGCCGCTATTGCCGCCCCGCCCGCAGCGGCCCCTCCCCCCTCCCTCACCCTCACCCTCCCGCCCCCCCTTCCCCCACCCCCTCCCCCTCCCACCACACCCCTTCCCCCACCCCCCACCCCCACCCAGTAGCCCGCGGGCCTGACCGCCCCCTCGCCGCGACCCTTCCGGCCCGCACGGCAGGTGGTCGCATCAGCCTGTCCTCAGTCGCCGTGACGTCATCGCACATTTCTTTTTAACGGCCCGACTTTTCGCCGCTGTCGTGCCGTGTCAGCAGACGTCCGACCGGCAATTTCACTTCCTCACTTTCCATCCTAATTGCGGAGTCCGGTGGCTGCTGTCTCCGCGCTGCCGTCTTCCCAGATTTCGGAAGAGCAACGCGGTCTCCGAAAAAACTCTCAACCGCAAATCCGTCGCTCATTGTGAGATACGCGAGTTCGGCGAACCCTAACGAGGCGGTCGTACGTGCTGACGCAAGGGAAAGGGTGAGGTTTGTCAGAACTTAGAATGGAGAACAGGGCTTTAAATGGCCACAACACCAGACTGCGGTGCCTTTGTTCCGGATTTTGTGAGGAAGGAAAAAATGCGAATTTTTACTTCGCTTAACAGCCTTCAGATTGCTTTCACATCGTTAGCAGCTGGTGCCAATCTCATACTTGCATTCGGGGTAAATGTAAAAGCGACAAATTCCCTGTTAAGAGAGCATGTCGAGACGAGACAGGTGTCCACGGTACTCTTATCCCTCAGCAAAAATAATTATGTCATGTATTCATCAAGAGCTATGGGAAGAAAAGCGTTTCTAAATAAGCGAAGCTTGTTAACATGCAATATTAATTTAAATGTTAGGAAATCCTTTCTGAAAGCATTTGTGTGGAATGTAGCATTGTATGGCAGTGAAACGTGGACGGTAAGGAGTTCAGACAAAAATATGGTAGAAGCTTTCGAAATGTGGTGCTACAAACGAATGATGGAGAGTAGATGGGTAAATCACGTAACTAATGAGGAGATGCTTAATCGAATTGAGGAGAAAAGGAGTTTCTGGTATATCCTGAATAAGATTGGTGGGATATATTCTGAGACATCAAGGAATTGTCAAGTTAGCGTTAGAAGGAAATGTGTGTGTGTGTGGGAAAATGTAGAGGGAGACCAAGGGACGAATAGAGTAAGCAGAGTGTCAGAACGGAGAATGGAGAACATGGGTTTAAATGGCCACAACACCAGACTACGGCGCCTTTGTTCCGGACTTTGTGAGGAAGGAAAAAAAATTCGAATTTTTACTTCGCTTAACAGCCTTCAGTTTGCTTTCACATCGTTAGCAGCTGGTCCCAATCTCATACTTGCATTCGGGGTAAATGTAAAAGCGTCTGCTGTATGTGACAAATTCCCTGTTAAGAGAGCATTTCGAGACGATACAGCTGTCCACGATACTTTTATCTCTCAGCAAAAATAATTATACATCAAGAGCTAAGGGAAGATAAGCGCTTCTTAATAAGCGAAGCTTGTTAACATCCGATATTAATTTAAATGTTAGGAAGTGTGGAGTGTAGCGTTGTATGGCAGTGAAACGTGGACGATAAGGAGTTGCTACAAAAAGACGGTAGAAGGGTTTCGAAATGTGGTGCTAGAGACGAATGATGGAGATTAGATTTGTAAATCACGTAACTAATGAGGAGATGCTTAACCGAATTGGGGAGAAAAGGAGTTTCTGGTATATCCTGACTAAGAGAAAGAATAGATTGGTGGAACATATTCTGAGACATCAAGGAATTGTCAAGTTAGAGTTAGAAGGAAATGTTTGTGTTTGTGGGGAGGGGGAGGGGAAATGTAGAGGGAGACCAAGGGACGAATACAGTAAGCAGATTGTCAGAACGGAGAATGGAGAACAGGGGTTTAAGTGTCCACACCAATAGACTGCGGCGCCTTTGTTCCAGAGTTTGTGAGGAAGGAAAAAATAATCGAATTTTTACTTCGCTTAACAGCCTCCAGGTTGCTTTCACATCGTTAGAAACTGGTGCCAATCTCATACTTGCATTCGCGGTAAATGTAAAAGCGTTTGCTGTATGTGCCAAATTCCCTGTTAAGAGAGCATGTCGAGACGAGACAGGTGTCCACGGTACTCTTATCCCACAGCAAGAATAATTATGTCATTTATACATCGAGAGCTATGGGAAGAAAAGTGCTTCTAAATAAGCGAAGCTTGTTAACATCCAATATTAATTTAAATGTTAGGAAGACCTTCCTGAAAGCTTTTTTGTGGAGTGTAGCATTGTATAACAGTGAAACGTGGACGATAAGGGGTTCAGACAAAAAGATGGTAGAAGCTTTCGAAATGTGGTGCTACAGACGAATGATGGAGATTAGATGGGTAGATCACGCAACTAATGAGGAGATGCTTAACCGAACTGGGTAGAAAAGGAGTTTCTGGCATATCCTAAGAGGAGGGATAGATTGGTGGTACACACCGAGCGAGGTGGCACAGTGGTAACACACTGGACTCGTATTCGGAAGGATGGTGGTTCAAATCCACCTCCGGCCATCCAGATTTAGGTTTTCCGTGATTTTCCTAAGGCAAATGGCGGGACGGTTCCTTTCAAAGGGCACGGCCGATTTCCTTCCCCATCCTTACCCAAAAATCCGAGCGTAAGCTCCGTCTCTAATGACCACGCTGTCGACGGGACGTTAAAACCTGAGATTCCTTCCTTCCTTCTTTTTTTTTTTTTTTGGTGGGACACATTCTGAGACATCAAGGAATTGTCAAGTTAGCGTTAGAAGGAAATGTGTGTTTGGGGGGGGGAGGGGGGGGAGACCAAGGGACGAATACAGTAAACAGATCCAAAATGATGTAGGTTGCCTTTCGTGTTATCAGATGAAGAGACTTGCATAGTACAGGGTAGCTTGGAGAGCTACATCAACAACAACTTCAACAACATCAAAAGTCAAAGAAACTGGCACATCTCCCTCATATCGTGTAGGGTCCTCGCTAGCACACAGAAGTGCCGCATCTAACTTGTTGCTCTGAGCAGAATCCGAAAAGACCCCCCTGCCTCGCCTAACCACTCCCTGCCATTCTGTACGGTAGCTAGTAACCTTCAGCAATTGCGACCTGACAGAATCCTATGTCATACCTGATTGTTACGAGCTATATAACAGAAAAATCGTCAAAGTACTACATTGTAAACGGTTATAGCATCCGGCAACCCACGATGTCCCTAGATCGCCGGAGAAATCTGCGGAGTTCCACTACTGAAATTTCTTTGTGCTTCGCCCTTCCCGCACGGCACTAGAATGCGCTGCTGGAACACTAAGCAGCCAGTGTTACGTTCATTAAGTGTAGGCACCTGCTGCCATTCCACTCCTATGGGGCTTAACGACGGCCACATTGCAAGATGACAATGGGCGACCACACGCGACATGCAGTATTCAAGACTTCGTCATAGCCTACGGGATTGCGTCGCTTACTTGGTCTCTCTGTTACCTCGCCAATGGAAAATTTCTGGTCTATGACGGCGGATCGGTTAGCCCTGGAAACACAAATAGCTGTTACATCAAATCATCTTGGACAATATGTGAATGCAGCTTGGACTACTTGAGCTCCTTTGATTCAGTGCTGAGGTGTACAGCAACGGTTTTAACCAGCGCTGGCGACAACATTCCATAGTTCATTTTATCATCTTATTCTCTCGACATGCGGTTGTATTTTCTGTCATGTGATCCGTGGTACATGCGCTACGTCCCAAATAAATTTGGGTACGGTATATCAGGTCCTTGGTCTTACATTTTGGTTGGGCACCATGAAGCGGAACGACGTCTGTCTTACGAAGATTCATTATTTGTGTTCGAGAGTTGCGAATTTTCGGCGTTACCATCATTTACGTTCGTTTTAATAATTGTGTAATTCAAGTCAAAGATCCATGTCCGTTACTTAAATTCACACTGTACGAAATTCAGTATGACCGTGTATGTAGTTTATCAGCTAAGTCGTCCGCATACAAATGAATTATTAAAATTCCTGATATGATTAAGATGGAAAAACCGTTGATAGGAGAGAGTTTCTTTTACGAAACAGCAACTGTCTATCCGAACAAAACTGTCTCAGCCCAGATGCTTTCAAATGTCCAAATATTTGAAAACCTGTTGCACCAAACTCCTATCTGCCTCTAGACTTACAGCCAATTTCAACTAACTTTCAACTGAGGGCAATACACTCACACCCATTATTGAAAGAGGACCCGAAACTCTGGCGGGTACGACCGCCAAGTTCGTAACATAACGCATTAGACCACTCCAAAAGATTTGTGGAAACTTTGATAAAAGAGTTGTCGTTTGTTTTTTTCAACAGCAAATATGTTAACTTTACATACACTCTTAATACCAGTTCACAAAATGTAAAAACTGTATCTCATCAACATCAGTTTCAATCTTTAAAATTCTGAATAACTGCAAGTTTAGTGGCTGGACAGGACGTAATGAGTGACAAACAAGTTTGATAGTGGTGTCGAGAATTTCGAAATTGCTCAACAAATATGCACGAAGAACAGCCGAGTGGCAGGCCCAGTGTTCGGACCAACGTCATCGTTGATAAAAGTTAACGAAAACATCAAACTGCCCCCATGAACCACAGACATTGCCGAGGTGGGGTGGCTTGCGTGCCTCAACGATGCAGATAGCCGTACCGTAGGTGCAACCACAGCGGAGGGGTATCTGTGGAGAGGCCAGACAAAAGGGTGGTTCCTGAAGAGGGGCAGCAGCCTTTTCAGTAGTTATAGGGGCAACAGTCTGGATGATTGACTGAGCTGGCCTTGTAACATCAGCTAATGTGGCTTTCCCACACAGCTACTGCGAACGGCTGAAAGCAAGGGGAAACTACAGCCGTTACTTTTCCCGAGGACATGCAGCTCTACTGTATGTAAATATGATGATGGCATCCTCTCGGGTAAAATATTCCGGAGGTAAAATAGTCCCCCATTCGGATCTCCGGGCGGGGACTACTCAGGAGGATGTTGTCATCAGGAAAGACAATACTGGCATTCTACGGGTCGGAGCGTGGAATGTTAGATCGCTTAATAGGGTAGGTAAATTAGAAAATTTAAAAAGGGAAATGGATAGGTTGAAGTTAGATATAGTGGGGATTAGTGAAGTTCGGTGGCAGGATGAACAGGATTTCTGGTCAGGAGAATACAGGATTATAAGTACAAAATCAGTTGGGGGTATCACAGGAGTAGGACTGATAATGAATAAGAAAATAGGAATGCGGGTAAACTACTATGAGCAGCACAGTGATCGCATTATCATTGTCAAGATAGATACGAAGCCAACACCGACAACAGTAGTACAGGTTTATATGCCAACTAGCTCTGCCGATGATGAGGAGATCGAAGAAATATATGAGGAGCTAAACGAAATTATTCAGACAGTTAAGGGAGAGGAAAACTTAATTGTGATGGGAGACTGGAATTCGGTAGTAGGAAAAGGAAGAGAAGGAAAAATAGTAGGTGAATATGGACTGGGCAGGAGGAATGAAAGAGGAAGTCGACTGGTAGAATTTTGCACGGAACAGGATTTAATCGTAACAAACACGTGGTTTAAGAATCACAAAAGAAGGTTGTATACGTGGAAGAGACCAGGAGACACCGGAAGGTATCAGATAGATTTTATAATGGTAAGACATAGATTCCGGAACCAAGTTATAAACTGCAAGACATACCCAGGGGCAGATATAGACCATAACTTGTTAGTTATGAACTGTAGGCTGAAGCTGAAAAAACTGCAGAAAGGTAGGAAAATAAGGAGATGGGACTTAGATAAATTGAAGGAAAGTGAAGTTCTCGAGAATTTCAGAGGGAGGTTTAGGCAACAATTGACAGAAACAGGGGGAAATAAAACAGTAGAAGAGGAATGGGAAGCATTGAGAGATGAAATAGTGAAGGCAGCAGAGGAAAAAATAGGTAGAAAGGCAAGACCTACAAAAAATCCTTGGATATCACAGGAAATACTAAATTTAATTGATGAAAGGAGAAAATATAAAAATGCAGTAAATGAAACAGGCAAAATGGAGTACAGACGACTAAAAAATGAGATTGACAGGAAGTGCAAAATGGCTAAACAGGAGTGGCTAGAAGCCAAATGCAAATCTGTAGAAGAATGTATAACAAGGGGAAAAGTAGATACCGCCTACAGGAAAATAAAAGAGACATTTGGGGACAGGAAAAGCAGCTCTATGAATATCAAGAACTCAGATGGGAAACCAGTTCTCAGCAAAGATGGGAAAGCTGAAAGGTGGAAAGAGTATATAGAGCAGCTCTACAAAGGAAATGAACTTAGAGACGATGTTGTAGGAAGGGAAGAGGAAGTAGATCAAGATGAAATAGGAGATACTATACTGAGAGATGAATTTGACAGAGCCTTGAAAGACCTAGGTCGGAACAAGGCCCCAGGAGTAGATGATATACCCTCAGAGCTACTAAAGTCTCTGGGAGAGCCAGCCATGACAAGACTATTTGAACTGGTGTGTAGGATGTATGAGACAGGCGAAATGCCCTCAGACTTTAAGAAAAATGTAATAATCCCCATTCCCAAGAAATCAGGCGCAGACAGGTGTGAAAATTACAGAACAATCAGTTTGATAAGTCATGGTTGCAAAATTTTAACACGAATTATCTACAGGAGAATGGAAAAGCTGGTAGAAGCTGACCTCGGGGAAGATCAGTTTGGATTCAGGAGGAATGTTGGAACCCGGGAGGCAATACTCACTTTACGTCTTATCTTAGAAGATAGATTAAGGAAAGGCAAACCTACATTTTTAGCTTTTGTAGATTTGGAGAAAGCATTTGACAATGTTGACTGGAATACACTCTTTCAAATTCTGAAGTCAGCAGGGGTAAAATATAGGGAAAGGAGAGTTATTTACAACTTGTACAAAAGCCAGACTGCAGTTATTAGACTCGAAGGGCATGAAAGGGAAGCATCAGTTGGGAAGGGAGTAAGACAGGGTTGTAGCCTTTCCCCGATGTTATTCAATTTGTACATCGAGCAGGCGGTGAAGGAAAGCAAGGAAAAATTTGGAATAGGGATTAAAGTTCAGGGGGAAGAAATGAAAACATTGCGTTTTGCTGATGACATTGTAATTCTGTCAGAGACAGCGAACGACCTGGAAGAGCAGTTGAATGGAATGGACAGTGTGTTGAAGAGAGCGTACAAAATGAACATTAACAAGAGCAAAACAAAAATAATGGAATGCGTTCTTAGAAAATCAGGCGATGCTGAAGGAATTAGATTAGGTAACGAAACAATGAAGGTGGTAGATGAGTTTTGTTACTTGGGTAGTAAAATAACATGCGATGGTCGCAGTACAACGGATATAAAATGCAGAATGGCAATGGGAAGAAAAGCATTTTTGAAAAAGAGAAATTTGCTAACATCGAATATTAATTTAAGGGTAAAGAAGTCTTTTCTGAAGGCATTTGTGTGGAGTGTTGCCTTGTACGGGAGTGAAACATGGACGATAAGCAGTGCGGACAGGAAGAGAATAGAGGCTTTTGAAATGTGGTGTTACAGAAGAATGCTGAAGATTAAGTGGGTAGATCGCATAACCACTGAAGAAGTACTGAACAGAATTGGTGAGAAAAGAAATTTTTGGCATACCCTGGCTAAAAGAAGGGATCGCTTGGTAGGACACATTCTTAGACATGGGGGAATCGTAAATTTAGCATTGGAGGGAAGTGTGTGGGGTAAAAATCGCAGAGGGAGACCAAGAGACGCGTATAGTAAGCAGATTCAAGTGGATGTGGGTTGCCGTTCTTATGAGGAGATGAAAAGGCTTGCTCAGGATAGAGTAGGGTGGAGAGCTGCATCAAACCAGTCTCCGGACTGAAGACCATAACAACAACAACAACAAACTGATCGGCGATTGACGAGTTGTACCTTGGATATGGAATTCCCAAATGTTGCTGGAAGCTCTCCTTACACTAATTGTTATTGAGAAGTTTGGATAATAGAAATATTTTGCACATTCTCACGGGAGACGAGTCGTGGGCAGCTTTCACCAAAAAACAATCGAAACAACAGTCAATGCAGTGGCGTCATTCTGGATATCCCAAACTAAAACTTTTAACAATCGCAGCACAGAAGTCGCAAAATTATTGTTACCATGTTTTGGAAATAATTCATGGGCCGATACGGTGAAATGCTCACCAAACTGAGACGTGCGATCCAAAATGGAAACCACGAGGACCTGGCGTCTGGTATCGTCATCGCGTTTCGCTGCCAAAGCCAAAGAGGAGTTGGTTGGGAACTCCTTGACCACCGTCAGAACACCCCTGAACTTGCAACAAGCCTCTATTAGCTCTTCCTGTATTTGATAACGGTGGCTTGGTGGACAACGGTTTCAAACCGACGATGCACTCAAGACGAGCGTTACCAACAGGCTTAGATCAGACAGGTTTCTATACCCAGGTTCTAAAGAAGCTGGTGCAGCGTTACAGAAAGTTTATACATTTGAACAGCGAGTATGCGGCAAAGTAAATCAGATATGGAGTCACGTATTACTGGCAATAAAAACTTTGTCTCATGAGCGACGTATTTATATGACCAAACGGACTCTGATTAACCTCTGCACATCTGCGAACCGTTCGTTGTCCCTGAGAAAATGCAACTGTTTCTCGCTTAAATCTTTCGAGTTGTATTATCGTTGTAGTAAGTGTGCAAAACTGCTATGGATTAGTTCGATGTTGTTAAAAAATTTTCAAATGTATGTGAAGCTATGGGACCAATCTGCAGTGGTCGTCAGTCCCTAGACTTGCAAACTACTTAAACCAACTTATGTTAAGGACAACACATACACACACACACACACATAATGCCCGATGGAGGACTCGTACCTCCGACGGGGAGCAGCCACAGACTAGTCTTGTGTAGTTCGTGAACGAACTAGTTCGGAAGAGCGGTCCCACAGGCGAACTTGTTCGCAGATCCCTCGCCTCTTAGTTTGTCCGCTCCTTTTCCTAAGACTGGCGGGGAACAGAGAGAGCACGCGAGAGCGCGCAGAATCGCGAGATTTCCTTCTACCAGTTAGCATGATTTCGAGCTGATATGCAGCTCAGCTGTAGTTTCATAGCTCACTGCCACAAATTTTCTTTTCTAAGGTATTCAGCAGTGTCTAAATATAATCCTCATTCCATAGAGTAAAGAAGTAAAGAGAACTGAAAACTTAACATCATTTGCATTTATATGCGAGTAATTATACATCAATCATTTTTTCTCGCCTGCATGATACTGTTGACGGCTCGCGGGATAGAATGTTGAGGATAACGTCGTATAAGTGACACTGACGCTATAAAGTAACGAACCCGTATAGAATTAATTAGCTACAAAACTGTAGTATACTGCCTGTCGTCAGAATGTAAAGGTCGAAACCTAATGACATCATTGTCGCTAGTGTGAAGATCAAAAATTTCTTCTATTTCATTTGTTAATACAAAATCAATTTCTGTAATAACTGTAAGGTTGACCGGACTGGCTTGACTTTCGATGTAACTGAGGTGGCCGCCCCTCCGAAACAAAGGATTGGACTCGCCCAGCACCGAAGACAAAAATGCGTTTCTGTGCGTGTAAATTTAGTTGAGTGGGGGGGGGGTGTTGACTAATGACTTCCCTCAGCACCTGTTTGCACAAAGTCCACAACGTACAAAGTTTCAAAGTAATATCTTTACATAATAATATGTAAATTTTTGTGATATGTAACTTGATAATTAGAAGAAAGATGAATATTTAAATAATGATGATATTAAGCACAAAAAATGAATAAATACGTTCTCACTAACGGCTCATGATTATTTTTTGTGTGTCTAATTGTTAAGCAACAAATTAGAAAAGTTTCTTTTGTTAATGTTAGAGGTATATTATTTGTGCCATATAATACTTTGATCTGTACCATAGTAGTAATATTTTTTGTTGATCACTTTATAATCTTTATAAAAATTAAAAAGTCATTTATAAAAGTGCATTTTTGTTCACGAAAATAGACGCGTTTAGCATATTTTGTAGGTAATTTTCCTTCAGTGACCTATGAAATAAATAAATAAATCCATTTTAAAAATAAAATTCTACGAGTTCTCTGTATGCAAACTAGTTGAATACCATTGTATCACCCATTCATGTAAATAAGTGGTTTATTTGCTTAAGTATTTGATGTCTAATTGCTGAAAAATACTGGTAATAGCACATGCTTGGGCAACACTGATTATTATCTAAAAAAGCTGTCATAAAAAAAGAAAGAGCTCTTTTAGTAGCGGTAGCAAAAGCCAAAAAGAACGGACGAACTAAAAAGAGCGAACTACTTCGCGGGCGAGCTGCGAACTAAAAGGAGAGCTACCGGTCGTGAAGTAAAATATGTGCGATCGATCGCGAACTATGCGCGATCGGTCGCGAACTAAAACATGCGTTACCGGTCGCGAACTATTATGCTTCTTGTGATTCTTTAGTTTCTCCCGGCGTATTTCATAATCAAAATATCTACGGGTGTACTGCCGGTCTATAGTGTCCAACGGGCACAATATTTCGGCGATCATACATGTCGCCATCATCAGGTGAACTGACGGACTGAGCTCCTGGAAATGCGCCGGCACGGAGATCCGCACGCTACGGCTGGTTGGAACTGTTTTTTGTCCGCCGAATAAAATTCGTGCACTGGTGGGGGGCGCTAAAGATGATCTCGGTTTGAGGAAGGCCGGCGTGTACCAGATTCCGTGTCAGTGTGGGAAGTCATATATTGGACAGACGATGCGTACCGTCGAGGATCGATGTGTTGAACACCAGAGGCACACACGATTGATGTATCCGAGCAAGTCGGCGGTCGCTGAACATTGTTTGTCGGAGAATCATGCGATGGAGTATGAAAGCACTAGGATTCTGGTACAGACGTCGAGATACTGCGACTGCGTCGTTAGAGAGGCCATTGAAATTCGCACAAGTGACGACCTCATAAACCGTGACTGTGGCTATAATCTTAGCAAAGCTTGGGAACCAGCGATTGGATTAGTTAAGAGTAAATCTATCAAAAGTAACGAAGTGACGACCACGGCGGACAGAGCCCTCACACCGACGTCATCTCAGACGCTGTCGCAACCGGTTCCACTGGCGACCGCTGTGCGGGGCGCGGACCACGGAGGGGTCGCTCCGCGGGCCGAGGGTATTTAAATGGCCCGCTACCGGGCTAGAACCCAGTTCCCTTCGAGCAGCCGTAGCGTGCGGGTCTCCGTGCCGGCGCATTTCCAGGAGTTCAGTCCGTCAGTTCACCTGATGATGGCGACATGTATGATCGCCGAAATATTGTGCCCGTTGGACACTAAATAACGGCAGTACACCC
This sequence comes from Locusta migratoria, assembly GCA_026315105.1. Classification (NCBI taxonomy): domain Eukaryota; kingdom Metazoa; phylum Arthropoda; class Insecta; order Orthoptera; family Acrididae; genus Locusta; species Locusta migratoria. The sequence goes on from CM048749.1 coordinate 417,947,103, forward strand.
GTGGATATTTTGATTATGCTTCTTAGTTCGTTGGATTTTTTCCGAAGACCAACGGGCAATAGCGACAGGGCACGCAGCAGAATTAAAAATCACGTGTTTGCCTTCTGCTTATGACACCGTTTCCTGCTCGATTACATAGTTCAGTGCTAAAAAATGTCTATTGTTACTTGGCATTATTATTCAGGTTTAGGAGGCGATCTAAAAATAGGTGATGATTCTCCTGTGTGATTTCTTTATTTGCCCAGATCGCTTATTTACATAATTGCTTGATGACTAGTTTCAACTCATTAAAGAGCCATTTTCGAATCTTAATTGGCCAGGCATAATAAAATGTTTAAAAGATGCAACACTGTGGCATGATGTAAATGGTATGCACATATTTATCCATCCAATGTGCCTTGGTGTCACGTTCTATTCTTGCATACAGTTCGCTTTCCCACATCAATATGCAGCATGTCATGACTGCAAACGTTGCTGACAGACTGATAGATTCAGTTTCAAACACTTGCGTGTGCTTATCTGCGTATACTACACTTCCCCACTTAACTAGGCAGCGTGTTATGCCTGAAAATGCCGCTGATAGACTATCAGCATACCATTTATATCATGCCGCAGTGATGCATCTTTTAAACATTTTATTATACCTGGACAATTAAGATTCGAAAATGGCTCTTTAATAAGTTGAAACTAGTCATCAAGCAATTATGTAAATAAGCGATCTGGGCAAATAAAGAAATCTCACAGGAGAATCATTACAAACTTTCTGTTTTGAAGCATTCTGTAGTTTGCAATGTCTGACTAATAAATTTCCTAATGCCAAGATATAGAGATAACTCTAAACTTAAACTGGATAAATTATCCACAAACTGTTTCTTTTGGTTTGCGTGATATCGTTAGCGCCTTAAGCAGCAAGCGCATAAAGCAGCTAGGTGGGGGAACTTTGACCTCCAGTTGCATTTGCAGACCACGCTGCTCAGCTGTCACTGGGATCGGACGAACTAAAATAACGAACTATTTCGCGGCAGAGCCGCGAACTAAAGTGAGCGCTCCCGAGCGCGAACTATTATGCGCAAGTCTACCACGTAATCCGCAGCAAGGCGCCTTAGAGCGCACAGGTTTTCCCGCGTGCTCCGATGTTGTTCCATAACGTTTGCAGGGCGTTTAAGTTAGAAAGACTTACAGCTCTACTAAAAACACCAAAAGTCCCCCCTTACTGGCTCTCTGCAGCGAGATGAGGTTGGTTTCTTTTTTGCGCGGGTGGTGGCGCCGTATGCGGCTGATTGATGCGGCCGCGTCACCGCGGAGAGCAGACTTTCACCCTCCGCCACCCCTTCCTCCCTCCCCGCGTTTCCCGAGGCCATTTTTCCGCACGCACGTGCCAGCCGGACCGCTGGTGTCACCTACTCTTTTCGGTACTCCCTCCCCCGTCCGCGTCCCTTTTAATGGATCGCTAATTCAACACATTTCCAAATAATGGGGTGGGACGAGAGGCCCGATGAAATATTAGCCGCCGGCGCTCGCCGCCCCCTCCCCCGCAGCCGACAACGGGCGACGAGTCGCCGCACCCCCGGCTGCACGCAGGGGTGGAAACCGCGGCGGCTCCGTGCCGGCACAATTGGCGAGCACTAATTACTGCGCTATTTGAATAACCGCTTGCTGAGCCTAGGTGGGACAGCCAGTCAAGCAAATTTGAAATAGCAATTAAAAGTAGAAAAAAAAAGCGCTGTATCAGGAAACATTCCCCTTTCATCATATGGACATACGTTTCCGCATGTACACACCGTTATGGCCTTTTTTTATTTCTTTTGTTTTACAATAGCTACAGGCAAATGAAATTCAGCAGTCTCCCGACAGAATTATAATGAGATTTTACCCGATTTTAGACACGACGTAGTTCTGATATCACAATTTGCAATCGACGAGACAGGAGCAAATGGAATCACTGATACGGTAACAACTACTACCCTCATTTATGCTGTCAACGCATATAGAAGTACAGCCACAGTTTAACCCTTAGCTACACGCTTGGCGGCACTTCGTACCGCAATCTGCGTATTTCTGAGTTTTGGCAGCTATAGTGAGAGGTTTGAGGTTGCGCTTCCATGTATTACCGCATCAAGTGTTTCCACGTGATTCCAACACGACTCCGTGCCTCTGTGGTTTACAGCTACTTGGTTGCAAGCCCTTAACTGAGAAACTGCGTCGCTGCGCTACTCCGTACCGGTTGCGCGTTTTTTTTTCTACTGTTTGCGGCACCCCTTACCGCTTGCGTGTGTTGGTGTTCTACAATTAAATTTATAATATACGATAATGTAATTTTTTTAATACTTCGTTGCTTTTTTAGTACTTTACATTTACAAATGAATAATTATTATTACTTCTATTACAAAAATAAGCTAAATTTTTCTTCATCCGTCTAATTGTTCTATTGACGTTCGTCGTTTATTTGCTTTACTCTTCCTGTCATTATTCCCTCATTTCTCAATTTTCAATTCTAGTCGTTATGCTACGGCAAAAGAGATTGCGGAGCTTCTAAGAGAGCTCTCTGATGAAGAGCGGGGAGGCTGATTCGAGTAAGAGGATAATTTTGATTTTTTAGACGAAAATGACGAAGAACAGATAATTATTGAAGATGACTATTCCAACGAGAGTGATCAGTCAGGGGACAAAGTCCAATAAACTCTGGAGCTGTCAAGTAAATTTCAAGTATTTTTCGGGCAGGCCTTTACACCACAGTCGAAATTACGTTTCACCACAGCAACTGAAACTAAATGATATATTCAAAAACATTTTTTTGTAAATATTTGTTCATCGCTATGTTTTTTATGCAACCTTGTTCCTAGTCATAAGTAATGAGTTATATCTGAAATATTTAAATTCTTATTCTGGATGACAATACTTTCGTATAATTCAATATGTCTTAAGGATGCATACTGTTTTTTTACATCGTACCTAATTCTAAGTCTATTTTTTATGTTTACTTCTTAGGTAGTGTGTTTTTTGCACATTTCTAGTCAAATATTCACTAAAGTATTATTTTTGGCATCATGAGTCATTTGTAACAGTTGTACTTCTTAAATTTTATTGTTCAATAAATATTTTACAAATACAATGTGGAATGATCGTCGGAAAAGGAAACTGCAGCACGGAGCGCCGCGCGCGTGTATTGGCGTAACTTTCATCGGCGCGTGTAGCTAAGGGTTAAAACAGACAGTCGCGAAACTCAGTAGGGGGGGAAAATGCAACCGTTTGACAGCTAAAGCGATACTAGCGCTCCAAGCGGCTGGGTAGCAAGCTCAGTAGCAGAAAATGGCACTACCGACACGAAGAATATATTTATTTCTGTTGTTTATATATTCCCTAGGCATTAAACGTGGTACTGTATTTCGTGACACAAATACGAAAACATTATTAAATGAAAATCCCGTTTCCTGTTGATGTCAGTTTGTAATAATAACATGCCAGTGCATTGTAATACATACGGCTCACACTAGGACGGTTGTAATTATAACATCCAAAAACGATTTAACACAAGAAGCGAATTGTAACCTGGTGTGTTAAAGTTCAAAATCAACTGATTTATAGTTATACTAGCTGAAAACCCGGCGTTGCGAATCAAATGTTCAAATGTTTGTATAGCTTATGGGACGTAACTACGGGGTCATCAGTCCCTAAACTTACAAACTACTTATGAACTAGCTAATACTAACGTAGGCACAAATATCCATGTCCGAGGGGGATTCGAACCCCCGACCGTAGTGGCCGTGCAGACCGTGACTGGAGCGCATCAGTCCCCTCGGCCACCGCGGCCGGCACCGGCGTTGCCCGGGTATTTATTTATTTGTTCCTTCCTTGAGTTAGTGCTTCTCCTATGCCTTCTCTCTGTCCATTTCCTTCTTTCTGAAAACATTATTGCAGATTATATAAGAAACTAAGTTTAAGTAACAACTAAATTAATGTAATTAATTTCCCTCATTTTTGAGAAAATGTCGCTGATAAAGCGGAACAGAAAAGTATTCCTATCAGATTGCAGAAGTCCATGGACTTACCCTTTATCAGGAAAGTAAGTAGTGTAGATCAAATCACACGTAAAAATGCACTCGTTTCGAAGAACCCAATCACGAAATTCAACAATTATGATTGTAATAATATCACAGATCGATCACTTGATGTAATGCGCGAAACGTCAAATCGATTTTTTAAGAGGTGAATTAAAATTAATTTCTTTTTTACTTCTTTATTTATTTATTCTTATATTTCCTTATTCGTATGTTTATCCTTACAGAGAAAGAGCGCGCATCACGTTTCGCTGTATGTAACCTCCTTGCTATAGAGTCGCAAACGTCATCGCTGGTCTTCAGACAGAGATTTTTTTATGATTTGACAACTTTCAACCACCATATCTTCCACCCCCTTATAGCTATCGGCATGGAACTGTTATTGTGTATAACGGGAGACTTCGGACAAAAATTACACACAGACCATTCGTTTGCGTTCTGTAGTTTTCGCTGCAGAGCGAAATATCAACACACACACACACACACACACACACGTAGAATTTTATATACACCAATAACTTTCCATTCCAATATACTGCACTCTTTTATCATTATCAACCCTCAAGCAACAATGCAAACAATAAAACCATTTTCAAAGAGTAAATACAATTTTCAAAGAGTAATTATTGTTCCGCATTTCGCGTTATATTCTTCAAATTACTAAATATCTATCAGATCGCTATAAAACCGTTCCTAAAACCCTCCTCAGGTATAAATTATTAACTGTACAAATATTTCAGTCTCTGAGTCTTGTCGTTCGGACGTCATAAGCGTACACCGAACAGACATCACATTAATATATATAGATACATAACTGTCCGATCGCCATTAAACCGTGCCTAAAGCCTTCCCCGGGTAGGCATTAGTAACTGTAGAAATTTTTAGCTTTTTATGTCTTGTGGTTCAGACGTGATAAACGTACACCGAACAGACATTCACATTTATAGATATAGATGATGTACTGGTACGTAGATACACGTTCCACATATATTTTTTCTGCAGATTTTGAACATCTTGATACATTTGATACTGCTACTAGACACGATTTTTACATTCTTAGAGACTATGTGTTACGTCTTATAAAAGCCCTTTTCCCTTTATTCTTGCTCGAATGGCTTGCATGTGCCGTTCCCGTCATGTTTTCATCGTACCTACTCCCCAGGAATGTAAAGGTACTGTAAATCTTAAAGAAACTTTTCCTGCTAAAATCTCTATCTGTGCACGTTAAACTACAGTTAGTTACGTTTTATTTTACATTTTGTTCGACTGTTATTGCTGCATCACCAATAGTAGACTACTCTGCAAAAATTTGTTTTGACTTCCTCAAACCTATCTGTATACTATCAAAAATAACTTTGAAGAAATATACTGAGTTAGTTATCTGTCTCTCTCTCTCTCTCTGTTACAGATTGCATACACCATTAAAATTTAACACACTTTATTCTATCCTACATTGTAAGAGCTTTTCATATTTGAGAAAATGTACATTTTCTTAATTGTCCTCTAACTACAATTTATCGCGCCGCAATAAGCGCCGAAATGCTGTCGCATTTTAAACGTGTCGTTCGACTCCATATCTAAACCACAATGGTTTCTCGTCTCTCGGTATGTTCTTACGACCCGGCCGCTTGGCAGCGCTGCAGTCGCCAGGTTGCAGGAAACTACCGGGAGTTTCGTGACTCTTTGTGTTAGACTCTGGTGCAGCATTGACTGATTGAATCTCCTGGTTGGGCGGCAGACTCCATCTGGCAGCGCGTATTATGCATTCACTGTTTCACTGACCCCGCGCATAAAAAGCTGATGTTGCCATTAAAAAGAATTATATATGTAATCATTCTTCTTTTCATTCTCGGATAAGATCGTTTTATCGGCATTTTCAAAGTATTTTTATCCCAAGAGGAAACGTTAGGTAATTCCCACCATAGCATCATCTAGGCACTGCTGAGGTTCAGACGGTCTGCTGAACCTCCTGAGTCATCCTGTCAGCGCTTCTTCGGCAGGGAGGGCCCAGTGGACTGGAATCTTCGGTAGCAACATACGCGTTTGCGCTGCTCAGCGCACCAGCTCCTATGCTACTCTAAGGCGCCGTTCACACTACGGCGATATATCGTAAGCGATATATCGCGACGATATATTGCTAGCAAGGTTCACAACGACAGTCTATAAATCGGCGCGGTGGGCGGTAAAAATGTGGTGCGAACACAGTTTTTACTGCTTCAGTTACAGATATGAGCTCAAGTGAGGAAGACGTTGTTGTGGCTTACTGGTTTATGCGTAGGATGAGAAGAAAAAGGAAACACTGGGTACATCCTTACAATGTAACCAACGTCCACCATAGGTCGGTTGTTGTTTCTCGAGAGCTGTCTCAACATGAATCAAAATTCAGGGAGTTTTATCGAATGTACCCTGAAAACTTTCATTTTCTGAAACACCTTGTGCCACCAAACATTAAAAAAAAAAAAAAAAAAAAAAAAAAAAAAAAAAAAAAAAAAAAAAAAAAAAAACACGCTTCAGGAAAGCAGTTTCTTCCGATGAAAAAACTTCTGATTACGATAAGGTAAGTAGATTTGAATGAGAACAACAGTATTAATATAGCTGAAGTTTTATTGTCTTAATGTTTTAAAAAGTGTACCAGGATTACTACCAGGTAACCGTATAAGAAAATAAATAGAAGTGTTAACATAATTCGATAGATTTACTTTTATCACTTTTCACAAATTGAACCAATTAGTTCCATTTTCTTGCAGCAGTGTGGCATTCTGATTGAGTCCGAAAGTTGATGCAGTATTGCTCATATGAGCCTGAGTTTGCAAGGTGACATGACGGAATGACGAATTCCACACACAAGGGCTTGACCCAGCTGAAACACTGGATTCCACATTCTCTCGTTCGTCTTCCTCTAATAACTTATGTAAAAGAGACATCGTTTGTATTTTGAAAGTCTTGCTACGACGCAAGCTAAGGTTTTTCATATCAGGTAAAAGAGAGAGCCGGCCGCGGTGGCCGAGTGGACTGAGGCGCTCCAGTCACGGTCCGCACGGCCAATACGGTCGGGGGTTCGAATCCCCCTCGGGCATGGATATTTGTGCCGTTCTTAGGATTAGCTAGTTCATAAATAGTTTGTAAGTTTAGGGACTGGTGACCCCGTAGTTAAGTCCATAAGCTCTACAAACATTTATAAAAGAGAGAGAAGGAAATGCTGTTCAGCATCTTTGTCACTTTTATTGACAGATTTTTTCATGTTAATCCATTCTATAAAAGCGTCGTCGATTTCGTCTTTTCCCTTTTGTTTTTTGTGCGATTGACTTGAGCTTTTACGAGCGGGTTTCTCGAGTAACAGCACGGAAGAAGCTTCATCAGTACAAGCAGGTTTTTCGGTTAATTGCATGCGAGCAATTTCATCAGGCATTTCCTGTCCAACCAGTGTTTCACTTCCATCATTTTGTCAGTACTGGACTGCTCTGCTGCTGTATCTTCAAGACTAAGATTGCCAGACATATATGGTTGCAGAAAAGATAAATGCTCAGACAAATAATAAGTTTCCTTTGAATTTTGGCTAGCCCCAGATTTCGGTGGCTTCAGCGATCGCACATATGCTGTTCGGATGTTCTTCCATCGACGACAGTTCTTTTCTGAAACAAAATTAAATTTCTGCCTGTAGTTTCACCTTCACGCACCTGAATATGTTACGTCATATCTCCTGAACAATGTATCCTAAAATAATGTAAGTTGCCAGGTACGTATAGTGTAATATTATGAAAATGGCTGCGACATGCGTTGCGAATAGTCAGTAGTAATGACGCGATAATTAAAACCTGAAGGGCGATTGAACGGTTCATTAGGAATCTCACCGCTTATGACGTATCTCCTTCAGTACATGTCGTAGCTGAATCTTACTACCAAATCGATGATTCCGTGGTAGTAGGGAATACGATTACCAAATTTGAATCAAATCGGTTCATTAGTTTAGGAGATGTGGAACTCACCCACCTAACACCCCCCCCCCCCCCCACACACACATAAATAGGTAAACTATATAGTTTAATAAAGTGAAACCACAATGTTGTTTACACATATAAAAACAGACAGAAATTACACAACTACTTCAGATTTCAAACCTTCAAATTATTTAATGTATTATTTTTTATAGTTCTTATTCTATTTTGATGATAGAGTTAAAAATGTTGTCAATACACACAAAAAATTGTTTTAACTCTTTCAGGTATCTAGTTACTGGAAGCAGTTTTCAAGATCGTTCCTTGCAATTTTACAGAGGTAAATCAACTATCAGTTACATTGTTTAATCGACTTGTGATGCTATACGGTCCCACTTACAACTGCTGTATCTGCCACAACCGACAGAGCAAACTTGGAAGCAAATAGCAAAACGTTATTATGAATTATGGAATTAACCTTACTATATAGGTTCTCTTGATGGCAAACATTTTCGCATTCAGTGTTCCCCTAATACAGATCCACAGATTATAATTACAAGGGCTTCTTTTCAATAGTGCTAATGGCTTTGTCCGACGCAGATGGGATGTTCACCGCAATAGATGTTGGGGACTTTGGAGAGAATAGTAACGGTGCTGAGTTTCGCAAATCAACGCTTGGTAAATTATTGCAGAAAAATAAATTGAAAATACCAGAGGCAGTCCCTTTTCTAGGTGAGGCACACGACAATTCTTTTCCGTTCTACTTTGTGGCAGGTGAAGAATTCCCCCTTCAGCAAAATATAATGCGGCCCTTCCCAAAAAGAGTATTGAATGATGCCAGGAGAATATTCAATTTTCGACTTTCAAGAGGCAGAAAAAGTGTGGAATGCAGTTTTGGAATGCTAACGTCAAACTTTCGTCTATTTGACCGACCAATTTATACCAACAGAAGTAATGCTGTGCAGACTATTAAGGCAGCATGCGTGCTTCACAATTTTATACGCAGACGAGGACAACCTTACGTTCCACAACATTTTAATAAGTGTTCAGTAGTATCAGAATTAACAGACAACAGTACGTTCAGTGACAACAACAATTTGAACGCAACAAACCGCTTACCAGAATTAACAGACAACAGTACGTTCAGTTACAACAACAATTTGAACGCAACAAACCGCTTACGAAATAAACTAGGTGATTACTTTCTGAAACTAACAGGTGCAATCCCTACACAATGGAGATGTGTCGGTTTACAAGACCCAGCAATTTAGTACAACAAGTTCTTTATGTATCAGTATACACCTGAAATAAAAATTTAAAACTACAAAAATTTAAAAAGAAAGGTATACTCCATTATTTGTTAACATAAAATAATGTTAAATTTTCATTAACGAGATAAAATTAACTCGTAGTTATATTTTGTCAATATATTCTGTCCATTTGAATGATGATTACTTTCTGAATTGTAATTGAGACACTTATTTCGTGTGTCAGAGTTCTAAAAATTTACATTGTGCGTTAATATTATAACAGTCTGATTACTTCATTATCTTCAACATAATAATAAAATAAACAATACAGATACCTGTGTCTTTCATTTCTGCTGCAATTTCGCTCCATGCGGCACTGTGACGACATCTGCATTATTGTAAGAGCCAATGGAGTAGTTCCAGAGGCACTGATGACCTTTAGCTAAATTAATGAAAGAAAGCACAGAATTGTCTTCTCTTCTTCCCGCCATGTTTACAGCTCGAAATATCACTCGCGAATAATCGCTTTGGAGACCGCAAGCGGTACGTAAATCGATATATCGCTTACGATATATCGCCTCCCTCAAAATTTCACGTATCTGTCCATGCTTGTCGCGTATCGTATATCGCTTACGATAAACCGCTTACGATGTATCACCGTCGTGTGAACGCCGCCTAACGGAAACGCACGAATTGACCCGAACCCATGTTACTAATTTCCGCACCTCACCTTTAGACTTGCGCATAATAGTTCGCTATCGGAAGCTCTCACTTTAGTTCGCGGATCTGACACGAACTAGTTCGCTCTTTTAGTTTATCCGCTCCCAGTGACGGCTGAGCGGCGTGGTCTGCGCGTGCAGGTGGAGAGGGAAGTTCCCCCACCTAGCTGCTTCATGCGCTTGCTGCTTGAGCCACTAACGATATCACGCATACCAAAAGAAACACTTTGTGGATAATTTCTCGCGTTTAAGTTTAGAGTTATCTCTTTATCTTGGCATTATGAAATTTATTAGTCAGATATTGTAAAGTGCAGAATACTTGAAAACAGAAATTTTGTAGCACTGAACTATGTAATCTAGCAGGCAGGCGCTCACCTCGAAATGGCTCTCATCAGCAGAAGGCAAACACGTGATTTTTAATTCTGCTGCGCGCCCTCTCGCTCCGTCGGTCTTCGGAAAAGAATCCAACGAACTAAGAAGCGAGATACGTTTGGCATAATAGTTCGCGACCGGTAACGCATTTTTTAGTTAGCGACCGATCACACTTATATTAGTTCGCGGCCGGTAGCTCTCCTTTTAGTTCGCAGCTCGGCCGTGAAGTAGGTAGCTCTTTTTTGTTCGTCTTTTATCGTTATTAAAAGAACTGTTTCGTTTATTATGACAGCTTTTTTATATAATGATCAGTGTTTCCCAAGCATGTGCTATTATCCGTATTTTTGGGCAATCTCTATGAAACTACAGCTGAGCTGCATCTCAGCTCAAAATGGCGTTAACTGGCAGAAGGGAATCACGCGATTCTGCGCGCTCTCCAGTCCTCTCGCTGTTCCCCGTCGTCTTCGGAAAAGGAGTGGACGAACTAAGAGGCGAGGGAGCTGCGAACTAGTTCGCGTAGTTCGCCTGTGGGAACGCTCTTCCGAACTAGTTTGTTCGCGACTACTCACCTTGTTCATACACAGAGCCTACCTGAAGGCAGCATCTGTTCCTAACAGTTATTTTGGCTTATGGAAGACTGATCAAAAACACGTCTTATTTCGCGAAATGTCTGATAACTAAGTGTGAACTAATGACGCATCGCCTGTAAAAGTCTTCAGAAGGCCTCAAGATAAAAAATAAAAATGTTATCAATAATGCACTGTCAGTTAAGGCCGTGCTGTTACGGACAGCGCGTTCGGTGAGAGGGCTTGATTCTCTCGCTTCCTCGAAGCGATGCCGCTGTTCTCATAGCCAATGGTGGGCCAAATCACTACTGACTAAGTCCCACTTTCAAAATGCTGTTGGAACGACGCAATGGCCTACACACACACACACACACACACACACACACACAAAAGAGTTCCTAACTTCATCAATAGATGGCGTTATAAGCGACATAACTATAGAGGTCCTAGGCTAAAGTCTTGATCAGCGGTATGAGTGGCGTCACGGTGCGTCCGTAGCAGTGTTAGGTTGGCAACGTAGTACATTTCGAGTAGCCAGTGGCGTGTGCGATAATTTAATTACTGACTGGACAAGGGTCATCGACGAATATTATTATTTTTACAAAGTTGTAATGATTTATGTGTTGTGGTTAGGCAGAAACGTAAGAGTACAACTTAAATTGTTGTGAGCGAATGTTATGACTTTTACGAATATGTCGTGATATTAAAGGATGTGGTTAGGCAGGAACCGAAGAGTACAGATTAAGTTGTTGCAAGCGTTTTACCAAATTATGAACATTGAAAAAGTTATTGTTATTGGTATCCTTTGAGAGACAGACACACGCGTATTTCGATTTACATAACAAGAAAGTGTTACATCTGAACAGAAAGACAGTGCATGTGGAGAAATGTAGTTTTGTACTGTGCCATCTTCTATATTCGAACGCTGTGATTCATTTCGAAAACAAAATCATTCAAATGTGATGTTTACACATTTATTTTCACATCTTGTAAACATTCTGTTCCGTCATTCATCCCAGCATCCACAGCGACTGTTGCCAACACTGCCGCTTCACGTCAAGTAAATACATTAAGCCATGCCGCTGATAGAGACTTTTACCGAGATCCTATATAGGGAGAGAGCGGCCAGTCGCCATGTTTTTATGAGATTGGGCGCGGAAGTGAATGTAGATAGTGAACCAAGCGGAAATGCAGCCTCTTGACGATTAAAATGAGACATCAATTCGACCTATAAGGCCAAAGTAGATACTCTAGCTTAATAATCAGTACGCGCTTAAAACAAATGCCATTTTCTGCGTTTAGGTAGGCATAATAAATTTATGAGAAAATGAAAGTCGCGTGAAGCACTGTCTATGTCAGTTGCATGTTAGTAGCCATGTTTTACGATGTTCTGGTAATATCGATCATTGACAGTAGATAAATGGGAAAATGAGATATTTCTTGCGATGTATCTCAATGAAAATGGTGCTATTTTACATTGATCTGTCTGATATCCATCCCTGAAACTAGTAAACTGGTGAAGTGTGAGGTATTTTTATGTTTTGTAGAATATGACGAAGGAGGTGAGGCAAGGGACGTTAAATGAAATGTTTATTGTGTATTTAGAACAAGAAATTGCGGACAGGTGCGGCATATCCCCAATAATTATCTGAATCATTAATGTTATTAAATGAATGAAGTTATTATTGAAAATCAATAATATGATTGGCCCTGTATTGTAAGCTTCTCTCATCTCCAGTCCCACAGACAAAACAACAAAAATACCTATTAATATTGACTTTCCCTCCAAAAGTTATGAATTAAAAAACGGGAAACAACAATAAATTATATAAATTATCTGAATCATTAATGTTATTAAAGGAATAAAGTTATTATTGAAAATCAATAATATGATTGGCCCTGTATTGCAACCTTCTCTCATCTCCAATCCCACGGACAAAACAACAAAAATACCTATTAATATTAATTCATTGCTTCACGTTTACATTTAATGTCTTGAACAATAAATGAATTCGTTATAAAAACAGACTTTCTCAGCTATAAGTTTATTATAACGATTCAGAATTCATATTATTTCACTGGAATAGCTCAAATATCTCAATTAAAAATGGACATAAAAATTCACATATATTCGATATAAATGGAAAAATAAATCTACGTTACTGCTTTACATTAATCAGAACACCGTCAACATGATTGGCAAGTCAAAATTGCCCCTATTGGAAAACGATAAACTTTCTTGCAAAATGTAAATTTACTTACAAGTTCGTTGTCGTAACGAAATATTCTGAGCAGGGTAGCTTGATCAACAACACTTTTCCGTTAGACTGTGCGAACCTGATACAACTGCCACTTGCTGCTGGCATGCGCATGCCATACATTACTCAATCGACGAACTGCTTTGCGACTTTGCTGCGCCGCTCTGGCGTGGGCATCTGGCGGTTATATGCTGAAAATTGCGCGAACACGGAATAATTCAAGATCCGATATTCGGAAGCTGTATTGCCTAATATGAGCACTGTGCTCTGGGTAGTACACAGTCCCTACGACCTCAAGCAGTTCTACCAAGTCTGGACCACTTCAGTTAGCATAGACAAGTACGCACAAGTTCTGAAGGCCTAAAAGACTCCAGAAAACTGTGTATGTCGAAATTAGTCCCTTGGTGCAACTAATTATGCCTGGCTGACCTTGTTCTCACCGAACAAGAACTACCAGCCCACTCTGAAATTTGCACAATTTCCTAAGCCAAAGAATTGGCTAAGAAAGCAAATCTCCTCATCCGTACCCACGGAGAGTATGAAGCGAAAACCGTCCGCACTCCCAGAGAACATGACGTGATGTTCACGAAACACCCTCTGCCATGAAAGTCCGCCACAAAAACGTCGCTTTTCGAGAAAGCCAATCAGATTCAAGCTTTCTAGCACCGGCTAGTGAAATTTCACTTGCGCCTCGCCGATTTCGAAAATCTGAAACTCTACCCAGCAGCCAATCTGAGAAGGCCACCCCTTCCCTTAACTCTTCTTGGCGCGATTCTCAAGCTTTCCATAACCGTCCACCGGACTCGCTCACAGCTCGGGCTGTGAAGGAATTTTTCCGTTGGCAAAAGCAATCACGACTTCTCTGCGTGGGCTACCTCCCAGCTCTTGTTTTTTACGAAACGCGATTTCGACACTTGTTCCTCGAGAGCCCAGAGAGGATGTCCCGTCGTGTTGTAATCTTTTCTCAAAATCGGCGAGATCGGTCCTTTAAGAGCTCACACAATATTCGCCTTCTGCTCCCTACAATTTGGAAAGCTCGGCGGACATTTTTACAAGCCCTCGGCCCAAGGCCACTACTGTGTCTCCGTGCGTACGCAACGTTTGGACCCCTGGGGCAGCGCACCAGCAGGTAAAGAAATGCTCTAATCGGCCCCACACTGGAATTCCACGCCCCCAGGCCTTCTTCCTTCAACGAAACAAACAACTCCCCCTTCACACACAAAACTTCCCTGCTCTAATAATCCATCAACAGTCACAGTAAAATACGCGTAATGAACTAATCAAATGATTATTCTTACGTTAAATTACTCAACAAAGATGAGCGATAGACTGCCATCTCTCATTACCCCACTCCAAATTTCTTCATGTGGAGTGCCTTATTAAATTGATATGATGTGTCATGGAACAAAAGAAACTACCCGACTGGCCAATCGTTTACACTTGTCAATAATTTATCATTATTTTGATTGATATTGTCCCTACGTAACCCGAAAAGAAAGAAAGCTAGAGTTTACTCCTTGACAATTACCACAGACTGGAATTACTAACCTTCGTTCTTGACAACTCATTTATTTATGTAAGCTGAAAGTCCTTTGTGAGGAAAGCAGACACTTCTGATTTACCTCACTGTGGCACTGACATTACGGAAAACCCACAAGAAAGTGAGGCCGAAACGTGTGTGCGTAAGTGTTACATATGGCGTATGTGGAATCTTATTCTCTAGCACGTGGCTCTGTTTATTTGAATCACATATCTGTAAATGGTACATATGGAAAACAGATAAATATTCTTAATTTAATTTCGTATGTGGTTGTGTGTGTGATTATTCTGGAATGTTAATCCTTTAGCATATGTACTTGGATATGTGTGGCTACAAGGAGACAATAAAATACATAGAAATATAATCTTATATATGTGTCCATTTGCTCAAAAGTACTGTCTGATCTCCACATTTTCCCTATCAACGTTAGATAAAACAAAAATTTAAGCTGCTGTTCCCCTTTGGCGCTGCCAGATTCGTAATGCAATAGGTTTGATCCATAGCCCAGGTGAGACTAAACAAACACAGCGAAACTAAGACCAGCTCACCACTGGTGCTCGTCCTAACACTTACGACAAACGTCACACGTGCCTACACGTGGACAAACACTCCGAAAAATATTATCGGCTCTCACACGCACACACGTTGCCGAAATTAAATACAATGATACAGCATCTACATGCCTCTCACAACGGAACAAATAATCACTCATCACACTCCTACACATTGACTGAATCACCAGCAATGGCAATTACATTACCGTCCAAAAAGAAACTATGCAGCCAGCACTGTGTTGATACTGGGTCTGATCTGAAGATGGTCGCTGTAAAAAAGATATTTTTATATATTTATTCTCTTTAAACCAGCTTGTTTTCATTTAACCCCACTGGATTACACAACATAATCAAATTGTAGCAATCTAGGAAACCTAGAAATCAAATCAACACATCGTCTAAAGAAAGAAACAATTTCCATATGTGACTGCCTTCATTTGGCAGGATGTAACAGACATAAAATTTCAAACTCTACAACACCACAATCTATGTACATATTTATTCAATCGGGGGCCTTAAGTGGAACACATGATTCCTAGACGTTTCCCCGTTTTTATTGTCTCCAGTTCCGCCGCACATGGTTGTACCATTCTTCATACACACACTGGTCAGTTGTACACCGAGAAGAACTTATGGCACAGCTGTTTCTGTTTATTAGAGAGTTTGAAACTCTTTGCTAGAATGTCTTGGTTCAGCATGATCTTGGCCTTGCTTTGCGGCGTGCAGCTAATTTTTGCTTCCTATCGGCTTCTGATATGCACTGTAGCGCCTTATAGACAATCATCTGATGCCATACCCAACGCTGTGGGGGAAAATCAACCACCTCCCGTATGAGTCCATTCGGCCAAATATTTTTAAGGACAGTCAGCGGTGCTAGCTTCGTTGTACTGTGCGGAATTTCATTTATAACATACTGAAAAACTTTCAGGAATACGTCCCAAGTTGCATGCTTTTTGTTGCAATAAATTCTGCACATGTTTTCGATTTTCGTCATAAGAGTTACTGCCGGATTACTGTGCGGATGTTTGGAGAACATATGATCCGGTTCAATTCTGTGTCTGTATAGAATTCTTTTCCATATCTTTCCTCAAAATTTCGGTCTATTATCCAAGATCACCTTATCTACTCTTCCTACCTGCGATAGGAAACACCGGCAGAAATCGCTGCTTACTGTTCTTGCAGTTGCATTACTTAATGGTGTCAAAGTGACGAATTTAGAGGGTAGCTCCATTACCACCTGAATGTAGCAGTAACCTTGAGTTGTTCCAGGGAGGGGACCCGTTAGATCCGCGGCTGCTAATTGCTTTAATTTTTCCGAAATTATGGGGTGTAGCGGCACTTGCATATTTACCGTATTGTGTTTCGCCTTCTGGCACTGCTTGCAAATGGCAAGAACACGACGTATCGTTATTCCATGTTTTTAAAATGGCAAGGAATCGTAATTTCAAATAACACTTTCTCGGACAAAAGTGGCCATAGCTTAGGTGAGTGTGACATATCATTTTATTCACTAAATCGTCTGGTACACAAACACGCTATAGCGCACTCTCACGCCGACTATTGTAGAAAAGAACTCCTTTTCTTAGCTAATAAAACTTGCGGATATTTGTCCCGTTCCTGTCCCTCATCTTTTTGCTTATAGAATGCAGTGCCGGGTCTTTGTTTAGCTCTTTTCCAATATCTTTAAGAGTCGAAGTTACATGGTTTTCGAAAGCAACATGTCTCATATAATACAGACTGTAATGTTCCTTCTCCAACAGTTGAGGTTCAACGTCTTCAAGACCCATGGGGAAATGCGATAGTGCGTATGCTATCACGTTCTCGGCAGGCGGAACATGAACAACAGAGAAACCATATTCCTTCCGTATGAGCACCCATCTGGTGAGACTTTAGTTGCGCAACTTCGCCCACATCAAGAATTCCAACGCTATATGATCGATGTAGACCTCCGTTTCCCTTCCATAGAGGAAGTAGCGGAACTTCTCGAAACCCCAGACGACTGCAAGGGCTTCGAGTTCTGTTATGGAGTAATTTTTCTCTGCTTTATTCAACAACCGGATTTCAAAAGCTATGGATTTAAAAACAGTATTAACCTGAGTTTGATAGTGTTAAAAAATCATTACTCCCAACCCCGTGTACGAACTATCTGTCGCCAAGGGAGATTTGGATGGCACAGATTCGCTGGTACAAACTCTTCATCTGCGTCTTTGCCCCAATTCCACTGAGTTTTCTTGCTAGTCAAAGCGCATAATCGTGGGGCAGCCAACTTCTTGATAAATATGAATCTTTTGTAAAAAATTATTATTGCAAGATATCCATTAAGCTGTTCTGGAATAGGAAGCTTAACAATTCCTTCTATCTTCTCCGGGTCAGGTTCCACTCCCTGTGCCGAAATCACATGTCCAAAATATGTTACTATACCTCTGAAAAGTTAATCCGCAATTCTGAACGACAAAGAGGTCGGTACATCCGCCAATACTGACTCCTGCCTACAACATTTGTCCACCACAATGATATGGTGTTGTTCTCTAATCTGAAGGAGGATTGTTCCGATTCTCTCCAGATGAGGGAACGACGATTGTCCGACTGAACACAATCTCTTGACTCATCTGTGAACAGAACCTGGCCGGCCACGGTGGCCGAGGGGACTGAGGCGCTTCAGTCACGGTCTGCACGGCCACTACTGTCGGGGGTTGGAATCCCCCCTTGGGCATGGATATTTGTGCCGTCCTTAGTGTTAGCTAGCTCATAAGTAGTTTGTAAGTTTAGAGACTGATGACCCCGTAGTTAAGTCCCATAAGCTATACAAACATTTGAATTTTGAACAGAACCTGCTGCCATGTGTTACGACTCCAATCATGATGCTCCTCCACCCAGTTTCTGCGGTCTAAACCGAGTCGTAGGGTCAATGAGACACACACTATAAGGCTGTATAGTCGGCGTCAGCTACGAAGGCGGCCCAATTTCCAGTCATTCTGCGCACCCCCCTCCATTACCACAATGTCAGCCAATAATGTTCATTCTGTAGGGGCGAGGCTGACCACAAGTTACGCAATATTTCTCTAGCAGGAGCAACTGTTGGCGCTCGGCCGTAGTTCCTCCCCTCCACGCTTCCCCTATCGCTCCGCCTCAATACGCGGAGCGCCGTCTTATATGACGCCAGCTATAGTGTGTAGAGTCCACGTTTCCGAGGGCAATTTTGGACTGTTTGGGTTCATATTGCGCGTCCACTTGCTGCCTGGAGTGTGCATTGTAGCTGACTTACAGTCAGCCTCCTGTCTCGATGGGCTGTTACTGGAGATAACAGTTACCTCTTACTGATGATACCAGTCGTTGACCTTGGCCTTGCCCATTTTTAACTTTTCGTGTTGTCTGAAATAGCACCCAGGTCTGGAAATTACACTTTGGGACACTCCCATAGCTGCAGCTAGCTAACTCCGTATGACTTCGAAATATCGTCTGTCCTTTCTATGCCTCTCCGTGCCATAGCTTTGGGTAAGTCATGTTGTCTTCCACTACCTGATCACTACACTATCTGAACCGAACAGCTCTTATTACTACTGTCGGTCGCCATAATGTTGTTGTCTCATTCCGTAGAACCGACAGAAAGACATCGAGGTATTTTAGTTCATTCTGCTGTGACATTACTTAAGAACATAGATATCTTGACTGATCCCCTAATTATTTTGAACAAGGTAAACATTGTGTCTATGCTCGAGTTTATATTATTTTGTCCACCACTGTGTGTATATCGGCTTCATCAAAATACTTTCACTTTTCAACCTGATAGCTTGCTCATGATGTATGTCTATTAATATGGGCTTTATAGTCGGCAAATCACAATATGTTACATGGCAGAGAGTAGCTTGCAGTTAACTTTGACTCCCTTTGATTGTATATCAAGGAAGTTTAGAATGTACATGGTGTATCTAAATAAATAGGAAAGCTCAGAGGATTCATCAGAAGACAGTAAACGAGCAGAACATGTCCCGTGTACACACACTATGGTTTATTTGCTTTCTTTGACGTGTTACAGGCATTTTTTGTGGTGTACGTATCACAGGGCACTTAACTGTGTAGGTCTCATAGTCGACATGAAAGTTTCGTCCCTATTCACCTGTGTGTCCATTTGTCTTGCCTCATTTTTTCCATACTAATAGACCAATATCACATGAGAGATTTCCAAAGAAACTAACAGTGTATCAGGGTCCTACATCGTGGTCTGCTCGTTGTCCCGACGTGAGCCCATTAGGCTTCTACTCATGAGATTATTTGAAGGCCATTGTACATGCCACACCTGTTCATTACGTAGAAATGCTGCGTCAGCGCATAGAACAAGGGAGTCAGAAGATACGACAGACGCCTCGAAATGGAAAATGAAGCTGCGCATAGAAGCCTCCGTTAGATCTCGTGTTGGCCATTTGTGCACCTTCTGTAGAGAACTGTACACTGTATCAATTATAATAATCAATCTGAAGAGTGAAGTGATCTATGTTATGTACATCTCGACAAATGCTTGTAATACTTATACAGAACCAAGCAAGGGCTTGTTTGCTTACTGTCAGGTCCTCTATCGAATCCGCAGAACTTTCCTACGTGCTTAGCTGCGCCTTGTATGTAAGAGTTTTTACATCTGCAACCACATTCACACTCCACCTCAAGGTGTGTGGCAGTGGTTACATTGAGAACCACTGTCACTTCCTCCTATTCCAGTCGCGTATGTCTCGAGCCGTAATCTCTCTCAATTTATCTTGTGGTCGCTTTGCGAGATGTGCGTAGGAAAAAGCAATATATTGGTTGCCTCTCTATGAAACATCTGCCAGTACGGCGATACAGAACGTCTCTCTTGCAGCGTCTGCCACTGGAGATTCCTGATCGTCTCATTGACACTTTGGTGGCTATCAAATAAAACCATAACGATGTGCGCTGCTCTCCACTGGATCTTTGAGTCTTATATCAGCCCTATTTCGTACGGATCGCACAGTGATAAGCAATACTCAAGCTCAGGCAGATCGAGGGGTTTGTAACCTACTTCCTTGGTTTATGGATTTTTCCAATGATTCTCAGTCTGGTATTTGCCACATCCAAGATTGATTTTATATGATCCTTTCGTTTCAAATCGCCTCTTATATCTGTCCAAGATCTAATATATGTCCGTATATATGTAAGTGTTGCATACAAATCTACAGTTTTGATCCAATCTTTTTCAAATTTTGTACACGTAAGCGTCAATCCATGAGGACGCTCGCCGTAAGTATAAGAATCACGTACGATACATCGTTCACGAGATATGACGTTATAAACAAGGAGATGCGCGAAAAACTGCTGCATTTAGCGACAATGCTACTGATTTTCTCCTAAAGAACAGGACCGATTTCAACGAAATTTGGTACACACATTCCTTACCATGCGGTAAAAATTGATGCAGGGTAAGAATCACAGGCGACACACCGTTCAGAAGATATGACGTCATAAACAATAGAAACTGTATAAAATTGCCATATAATGCGCCGAGACTTGAAAAATACGATTTATAGGAATGAGTGTACTTAGCGACTTGCAACAAGCTTAAAATATAATTTCAAATCTTTATCAAACTTTTTCTCGCTGACAATCATAGCAAAATGATAACAGGAAAAAAGTTTCTCGCTTACTACTTTTCCGCTGTTTATGGAGTAAAACTAAGGCACTCGGTATGACGTTAGAATTTATAATTTCTACACTACAAATTGTAGCCGCAGTAAATTTTAAAGACAGTATACACGCATATAGTTGAGTGTACCTTCTAAATTGTATCACAGTACGACACGTAGTGCATGGGATACGAGCACATAAACAGTAATGTTCATGGCAAACCGCCCCTTCTCGTTCCAAGTTTTAATGTGTTACTTCTTGACTACTAAATGTATTCCCAAAAGATTTTACAGACATACAGCCCTTATAGAAATGAATATATACCTGAAAAATGGCAGGAATAAATAAATAAATACCGGACAAGGCCGGGTTTTCAGCTGGTAATTTATACAAGTACCTGTCTCAATATTGTAGTGGGAGGAGGGGGAGATGAACCGAAGACGCACAGGGAGAAAGGGGGGGCGGGCAGGAGAAAAGGACACAGAGAGGAGGGGGGGTTGAAGATGAAGAGAGAGAGAGAGCACGGGAAGGTATGGCTGGAGAGAGAAGTGGAGAGAGGGTGTGGTCTATAAGATTCAAATGTTCAAATGTTTGTATAGCTTATGGGACTTAACTACGGGGTCATCAGTCCCTAAACTTACAAGCTACTTATGAACTAGCTACGACTATGGACGGCACAAATATCCATGCCCGAGGGGGGATTCGAACCCCTACCCGTAGTGGCCGTGCAGACCGTGACTGACGCGCCGCAGTCCCCTCGGCCACTGCGGCCGGCGGTCTATAAGACTGTAGAATAAAAACACTCGAGCAACGCCGGGTTACCTGACAATTCACGAATAAAAGAGAAAGGGAGCAAGAAATTAAGGTGCACAAAGTGCCCTCAGCCACACACCGTAACGTGATTGGAGTAGTATGGATGTAGATGTGAAAGTAATGCTCCCGGAGCGCACGTAACGATTTCAATTTGTTCACCAAAAGAGGTCCGTATTGAGCTTTCAGTGGGGCCCGGCGGAGTGGTCAGGTGGGCGCAATTAATTCTCGCTGGGAGTGACACGCGGCCGTCGCCTTGGTAACGAGTGCCCGCGGCGGCGAGTGCCAGCCAGGGCAGCGGCTGGAAACAAATACTGGCCGACTATTTGCACGGCGGCCTCTGCCGGCGAGGCGGAGGGGTGTGGCCTGATTGATAGGCCTTTGTCACCGGCGGGCACGCAGATAACGGCCGCCCACCCCTCCCCACGCTGTTGTCTCCCCGCGGGGGAGGGTGGGGTGCGGCAGGGGCGACAGTCAGCTGGCTGCTCTGTCACGGACAGCTCGCGGGGGCGCTCGGCTGTGAATTAACTCTTCACTGCGAAAATGGTTGCCGCCTCCCGTGGAAACACTTCACGGGCACGGGCCCCGCTGCACGGCGATGGAGGCCAGAGGAGTGTTTTTCTGCGCCGAGCTGCATCCAGAGACAGAGAGAGGGCGCGCCACGGTAGGGGTGAACCGCGTTTACACTAACAATAATAATTACGCCACAGCAAGTCATGTTACGGTAGGTATGGCAGTGGCGGAATATGCTGCTGTTTCGACACACTCCTGTCTGAATTGTACATCTAAATCTACATCCATATTCCACTGTACCCTGTGTTGCTGAGGGTTCTTTTAAGTACCACTATTACTTCTTCCACCTTTTCCATACGTGTTTGTCCCGTGGAAGATTGCCGGTGGGAAGTGCTCTTTATAATTTCATGCTTATGCACTTTTCGCGATTTTTTCAATATGGCGAGTCTATTAGTTGACTTCTCCAGAAACTTTGACAGAAGCCCGTACCGCGATGCGAAGCGTTTGTGCTGCAGTGTGTGGCGCTTTCGCGCTTAACAAATTAGTCTGTAACGAAGCGTGCTGCTCTCCGTCGCTTCTCCTCTACGTCTTCTATCAAGTCTACTTGCTACGTATCCCACAGTGATAAGCAATACTCGAGCACTGTGCCAACGAGTGTT
This sequence comes from Locusta migratoria, assembly GCA_026315105.1. NCBI lineage: Eukaryota > Metazoa > Arthropoda > Insecta > Orthoptera > Acrididae > Locusta > Locusta migratoria. Next base: position 417,969,971 of record CM048749.1, read on the forward strand.
TTTTATTTACTCTCTCCGTCGACGGATTTCAGTTCCTGAGAATTCTAGCAATGAATTTCAGTCTTGCATCTTTCTTACCAACGATTAATTTTACACGATCGTTCAATACATCTACTGCCAGATTTTTGAAAGCATTTTTGGAAACAGCGATCTTAATATGTTGAATAATTAAAATATTAAAGTCCAGATCGCAAGTTGCTGAATTTTCTATTGGCAACAGGTTTCAGTCATACAGGTTCATCATCAGGCCTTTGGCACCTTGTTGGTGGTCGGTGGTGGTGACCGGAGAGGCGTCAACTGCCACCGTCCATCAACAAAGTGCCAAAGGTCTGATGATAGTTCTGTAGGACCGAAACCGGTTGCCAATAGAAATATCAACTTGCGATCTTGACTGTAATATTTTAATTACTACCAGATTCTTTATGGATGGAACTGCTGCCATTATTTTTCAAGCTATTTCGTAATTATATAATAAAGGACCGTTCTTCCAATGTAAACGCAGTATTTGTCATTCATGTACATTGAGGATCCATTGCCATTCTTTGCACCAAACACCCGTACGCTGCAGATCCCCGAGCATTTCATTACCTTTATGCATTGTTGTTGATATACTACGGAATCATCCGCAAAAGGCCACCATGAACTGCCGTTGTGATCTGCGAGGTTATTTACGAGAGTGAGACAATAAATAAGTCGCAGACTGAGGTAGACATGCCAGTACTGCGTTTACAAGTCTGAAAATTGCTGTACTTTTGAGCTGACTGCACATGCATATTTAAACACTCGTCCCATCGTTCGAGAAGGTTTTAAAAGCCTGGAGCTTGGAATTTTTTTGGCAGTGCTTGCATTCTACAACGGACACACTTCAGCTGCAACTTTATTTGGTTCCTTAAACTGCTGTAACCCACAAGACGGATGTGTCGTAGTCGTAGAGAAATACCCCAAAACAGTACTGGCATGTTAAAAAAAATTTCAAATGTTTGTAATTATATAGGACCAAACTTCATTGGTAATCAGTCCCCTAGGCTTAAACATCAGATTTTAGAAGTGCAGGAAAGAGAATTGGATGGGAAAATCATCACCTGCAAAGACCACGGGCATATGCTGGAGGAGGAGTATTTATCATCTCGGAAGAGAAAGGAGGTGCCAACAGAGATATGTAAGTTCCATACTGTCGGCAGATGGCTCTGAATAAATTAATCGGAAAGGCATTAAAGAACATTTCGAAAGTTTGTACCGATCACAACCATATGATGCTCTTAAAACATCCGAACTGCTGCAAAACTGTGGGTCACAGTTAACCAACCACATTTGAACATCTCATGTAAATCAATTTCCCACCGCCATAACATCCATCACCCGCCACACAGCCATGTATTATGTACAGCGTGTGGTATCTGTCCCTGAAACTCGCCTGTCTGCGAGGAATTACGCCGTGGTATCGATATGTCCCCTACTTGAAACGATTCTACCATGAAAGACGGCCAGATCAATTTCTTTTGAGATTTTATGATATCGATATTTTTGTATTGCATTTTCTACGCTGAATCGGTTGCTAACCACACTGTCAAAACAAGACGATAGCTATAGCTATTGCTGTTACATATTGTTACCAGTTTAAAGAATATTCCATGTCTAATAACTGCAGAAATTAAAAAAAAAAAAAAAAGAATTGCCATGGCAAAACAAGGATTCAAAAGGAAATTGAGATTACTTTGCGGACCATTAAAGAAAGATCTGAGGAAAAGACTTGCCAAGTGCTATATCTGGAGTGTTGTGCTGTATAATGCGGAGGCATGGATGTTGAGGAAGGAAGATGAAATAAAATTGGAGGCACTAGAGATATGGATATGGAGGAGAATGGAACAAGTGAAATGGGAAGACCGAATAAGGAATGAGTAAGTATTAAGAAGAGTTGGAGAAGAAAGAAACATGCTGGAAGTGAAACTTCCTGGCAGATTAACATTGTGTGCCGGATCCGGGACTCGAACCTGGGACCTTTGCCTTTTGCGGGCAAGCGCTCTACCGACTGAGCCATCCCGACACGACTAACGATGCCGCCTCAAAACTTCACTTCCGCCAATACCTCACCTCCTACTTTCATATCAGCGCACACTCCGCTGCAGAGTGAAAGTTTCATTCTGGATGCTGGAAGTCATTAGGAAAAGAAAACGAAACTGGATTGGACATTGTTTGAGGAGGGACTGTTTACTGAAGGAAGCAATAGAAGGAACGGTGAAAGAAAAAACAGGAAGAGGAAAGCCAAGATATCAAATGCTGGACAACATCCAAGGAAATAAATATGAAGAAATGAAAAGATTGGCTTTGGACAGAGAAAAGTGGAAGAGGATCAACCCATGACAAGAAGAGGATCAATGCATGACAAGACCTGCCGAGACGTCAAACCCATCTTCCTTCCTTCTTTTCAATTTAATTTTAAACAAATGAATGATGTTATTCAGTTTTAAACAAATAAATCAGTTCTGACCCTTAATAAAATTTCTTATTCGAATCATATTTTTCATTTGTTCTCGTAACTTAGTGGTGATTCCAAAATCATAAGCCCCTCAAACAGTCTGGGAGAATTGGTACTTCGCATTTCACACACATATATAGATTCTGATTATGACATAATTTGCGTTTACGATACTTCGATTGACTTACAACAGTAAGATGATCTGTTCTGATTTTCGTTATATTATCTAATGAAAGAAATCGTGAAAATGGACCGTGTGTAACTTATGTTATCAAAATTTGAAAATAAACTTGCCTCTTCAAAACTGACCATATCACAGGTCATTTTTCAACCTCTGATACAACGACGATCTCTGTAACTCTCATAAGTCATTATCCAAGTTAACAGAGACCACCAACACTGATAATTAAAGCCAACCCCTCCCATATGCAGATTACATTATTTTACAGCATTTCTTATCTTTTATCTTTCTCTTTTGGTGAATTCAACTATACGTCCAAAAGGTCACATGCATCGCATTTGGTAAACATAGGTATATTGAGAATTATTGTGTTTACTCCTCTATTACAAATGAATCTATTGCAACTGAGAAAGTCAGAAATATAGTAAAAAGGTGTGGTATATGTTCTTTCGTAAATGTCCGAAAGAACATGCAAGGCAAAGAAGATTACAGTTTAACGTTCCATCGCCGAAAGCACAGATACCTCTGGATGAAAAAATCAAATGTTCGTAAATCTATCGGACCAAACAGCGTGGTCTTCAGTCCGTAGCTTACAGACTACTTAAACTGAGTTAAGCTAATCTAAGGACAAACACACACACACCCATGCCCTAGGGACTCGAACCTGCCGGCCGCGGTGGCCGAGGAGACTGAGGCGCTTCAGTCACGGTCTGCACGGCCGCTACGGTCGGGGGTTCGAATCCCCTCTCGGGCATGGATATTTGTGCCGTCCTTAGTTGTAGCTAGTTCATAAGTTTAGGGACTGATGACCCCGTAGTTAAGTCCCATAGACTCTACAAACACGGACTCGAACCTCCGACGGCGAGCAACCGCGCGCTCCGCAGCGAGGCGCCTTAGACCGCTCGGCTACTTCACCGCGGCCCTGCAGATGATATCAATCGTGACACTATGGAATTTTTGACACTATTTTCACGTGAATATTGAATCAAACCAGCGGGATAGTTAAAAGTGTTTGTTCAGACAGAAATAACCTAGTCTTTTTGCAGGCTTCTGGCTATTATACACACAAATTTCTCGTTATTCTGTTCCATCTTTCTTAAAAACATTTATGACCTTGTGTATATTATCATCGCACTCGAAAGACAACACTATTCTTCAATAGCAACTGAAAATGCGGGGTAAGTTTTCCCCAGATCGTACTAACTGGAGTAATATATAAACCACCAAATTTAGGCGCTCTATCCTCCTTTCAATCGGCCCTTTCATCACTCGTCTCACAGTATGAACTAACAGTTGTTATGGGTGACGACACAAATATTGACTTACAGTTAAAATCTCCCTCTGCAGAGAAGCTAAGAAGACTGTTCCACTCCAGTGATGTGAGCATAATCCCGCTCGATCCTACCCATCACACGCTACACAGTCATACATTCATAGACATAATAGCAACAAAGCCACTAGATAAAGTAATTCGTGTCAGTCAGACGTCTGCTCCGGGTCTCTCAAATCATGACGTGATATTCTTAAATTACTCAATTCAGACTACCAGAGAAAAATCGCACTTCGTAACCTACAGACACCTAAAAAAACGTTAATCATGACGCTCTTCAAGAGGATTGATCCCCTGGCATGATATAAGCACTGAACTGACATTAGACGGTAAAGTTCGTTAATTATGTCGCAAAATTATTGAACTGTATGAAAAACATGCCCCTAAACGCTCTGTCAAGATAAAGAGAGCTCCCGCGTCGTGGCTTTCTACTGAATTACGGCAGTTAATGAATAAACGCGATGCTGCCCATAGAGCCTTCAAGCGTAACCGAATACCTGAGTTTTACGAAGCTTACAGAAAACTTCGAAACAGAGCCAAGCAAAATGTGAGGAATGCCAAAATCAGACATGCACACTCTGTCGTATGCGGCATATCAAATCCTGCTGCACTGTGGAAACAGCATAGGCATTTTCGGCATAGAGAAGCGAAAAGCTGACGCTGTTTTTCAAGCCTCTGCAGACGAATTGAACGATTTCTTCTCAACTGCTGTAAACTGTCAAGTAGCTATAGCTACGAATTACCAGCCCCAGGATATCACTCTCTCTACAGACAAGTTCTTCCTGTAACACGTCTCTACAGACACAGTACGCAATACAATAATGAGAATCTCTTCTGAGGCAGTAGGAGATGACGGAGTGAGCTTAGGCATGATTAAAAACATTGTTGATACTATTGTTCCAGTTCTCACAGACATTCTCAACCTCTCTCTCATAAGTGGTAAATATCCCACTGAGTGGACGCAATGTTTAATTCAACCCATACCCAAGACTGATAACCCAAATTCGCCAGGTCACTACAGGTCGATTAACATATTAACTGCAATGTATAAAGCCTTAGAATATATTCTTCACGAACAGATGACGGATTACCTCAAAACTTGTAATATCCATGATAAATATCAATCAGGCTTCCCAAAGCACCACAGAACAGCAACTGTGTTAATCGAAGTAACCGACGACATTAAACGTGCTATGGACAGACGTGAAGCTACCATCTTAGCACTGTTTGACTTCAGTAAGGCTTTTAATAGGGTTGACTTTGATATATTGCTAATTAAAATGAAACTGTTAAATTTCTCAAGCAGCCCAATACAATGGTTCGACAGCTATATCAAAGTCATTTTTGGGTCAGAGAAATCATCATGGAAAAACATTTGCTCTGGTGTTCCCCAAGGCTCTGTCCTTGGTCCATTACTGTTTTCACAATATATGAATGATATTTCTTTAGTTATTCACTCCTGCAACTACCATCTATATGCCTACGACATCCAACTGTACATAAGTACCAGCCCTAAGAACATCGATGATGCAGTTGCTTATATGAATTCAGACCTTTGCCCTGTTTCACGATGGGCACAAAGCCTAGGTCTTAAATTAAATCCCAGGAAATCCCAGGTCACCCACATATCTCACACAAAGCTACTCATCCGGTATTTTCGTCAGACAGTCCGTGGATTACTGCTCAATGGTACCCAATTACCACATCAAAAAACAGTGAAAGACCTTGGGATAACCTTGGATGAATACCTAAACTGGGAAGAACGAACAGTTGTTGCGTGCAGGAAATCTCTCTCATCCCTATATTCAATCAAAAAATTTAGAAAAATATTTCCAACCCAAGTTAAACAAAAATTAGTCCAAACACTTGTCTCGCCAAATTTTTACTACTTTGATGTAGTTCAACACGGCATAAATAGCCTCGAGCTAGTGATTAATGCTGGTGTTAGGTACGTGTACAATATACGGTTGTACGATCATATCAGTCCTTCATATACCCAGCTAGGTTGGATGCGCCCGCATAAGTGGCATGATTTTCAAACGCTATGCTTACTTCATCGATTTCTCAGCCACCAGTGCCCGAAATACTTATCTTCTCACATTAAACAACTATCATCATTCCACAACCGCAATACCAGGTCGGAAACGTCCTGAATCTTGGCTGTACCTTCACACATCACTAAATTTTGCCCTGTGTCGTTCTTCATATCAGCCATACGACTATCGAACACACTGCCATGTGATCTACGTCTTACACTAAACCAGTCGACATTCAAGAGGAAACTCAACATTCCCACATTAACGACGGCATAGCCTCCATTCTTACCATCCTCTCACTTCTTTCTCTCCATCATAGCTCTGAATCTTAGTATCCTATTTCTCTTCCTCCAGCCAATCTACATCTTCTATATCTCTCTCACCACATTCTATTGCCTTATGTCTCTGCTTGATGTGAATAAATCACAATCTGTAGAACATAACGAGGCACTTCCTTAATTGTAATAGGGCTGAAGTTCACAATATGAAACATGCTTACTGTACTTTGTAAAGTCATTATTATTATTATCATTATCATTATTATCATAAATTTGATTCATATAAATTATCTAAGTATTATTGTTACAATTATATTCTATCATTATACATTGTCTATAACGTCCTTAAGAAATAGCTCACCTTCGGTAAGCCTGGTTAGGTGTAAGAGAGGCCTGAAGGCCCTAATCTTGCAAGGTAAAATAAATGCATAAATAAATAAACATATTTACATATTCCAATGAAATCGTACGCACAGTACAGCGAAATTGAGAAAGTAAAGATGTTTTACATCCAATGCTGATACATTATACATTATGTAACTTTTTTCGGAACTGTTCTTAACACTCAAAGACACCAATCCATTTAACATCCGTATGCAGTAACATGTATGCATAAGCGATACACTGAGATTTAAAAAACAGGTTAAAGTAGCCATAACAGCTGCAAAACGTTAAACTGTGTACAAACGTTATCAGTGTTAAATACTTCAGTGTGAGTCATTAAATCGGTTATGTTTCCTAAATGACCGGTTTCTGGCCAGCAGTCCATCTTCAGATCTGTTAACAAGAATCAAATAAAAACTGATTGTAAAATGGATAAGACTATAAAATATAAAAAGAGTTACCGCATATTTAAGATTCGAAGTGCCGCAGCCGGAGGTGATTGTTGCATGACTGTGTTGTGTGCCTGTGTGATTGCGTTAGTGTTCTATTTTCTGAAAAAGGCCATGGCCGAAAGCTGAAAGTGTTGTATGTGTGTGTCTTTTGTATGTGCCTGTCGCAGCTCGTCGCCACGTCTTTGCGGTGAGTTGTAAACTGTCTTTACTATATTATAAAAATAATAAACATTTATAAAAATAGCAGCAAGACATTTGTATGTTTTTATACTTTTTCAATGTTTTAGTATTTTATAATTTTACGCTTTTTTACAGTCATTTATATTTTAGTCATTGTTAAGAGATCTGAAGATAGGCAGTTGGTCCGTGACCGCTTATTTAAGAAATATAAGCGGTCTGAAGACTGGAATTGAAGTATTTAATACAAATCAGGACAGCAGTAACTCCGTGAAGACTCACGCGTGTAATTTAGATAATAATTCTTACCAAAATTATTTTTCAATGTCGTTGTGAACTTTAGTTGGCATTAGGCATCAATAGATTAATGGTTTGTGACGAACTATTTCTTATTATAGACCAGCTTGATTAAGCTTTTCTTCTTTAAAAATGCATGAAATATAATCATCCTTCAGATTTTTATCAAACGACCTATTTTTCCTTAAATTGATTCCTGCATCGCTGACAAGTTTAATCAGCAAACTAAAAGGAAAGCTTCCAAGAAAGCCATCAATTTCCCACAGATAGATTTTTTCCTTTCAAAAATTTCCTACACCTACGGAAGCTGATTGCCCTCTTTCTCAGCATCAGTTTTGTACTCTTGGAAGGCACGGGACGGACTTCGTTTACTCTGAAGGTATTCGTAAAACTGTGGTGTTGGCTCGCGCGAGGAGTTCCTCGGGTTCGTAGCAGAGACGCGGCCGTTCACCGAAGCCTTCTAATTTAAAGCAAAGCACCGCTGTTTGCCCTTTGAGAGAACTTCTCATAAACTTTGACGGCAAATAAAACTCGCCGTTTGAAGATGCAGCTTCATTAGCTGAAAGGCGGCCCGCTTACTCCGACAAGTGCTCTACAGCGGCAGGTAGCAGACTGCGCTCTGTTTGCCCCGATTCTTCCGCCGTTGTTCGCCGCGCTTTGTGCTTGCAGAGCGCGATTTCCATCCTGATTAATTGTTCGGCGTCATTTCCCTCATCCCCCGTGAGCTGGTGATTTGTGGACAACTAAACCCGCAAATGCGTTCACGCTCAACGCTCTCAGTAGCGATATATGGCTAATGCCTTTATCTCTTCCGCGTCGTTAGCTTAAACTGCTGTCGGAGAAGTGAAACTTGGAGTCTGTGGTCGAAACTGAGTTTCACGGTTTGGCAACTTGCAACAGTGGATTATGGCACAATGTGTTTCTGTGTTGTGCAGTTTAGTGTACTGGGCAGAGCGTTGCCTTAGGATAGTCTCGTTAGTGCGTTCATGCTCACGTTTAATTTTTTTTCTACTTTTTACTTTAGACTGTTATATTCTGCCTGACTTTTTAATCGAACCTCAACAACTACGAGGCCGTGGTGAAAAGTAAAGCCTCCGAATATGATATGTGCAAACACGTAAAATCTCCTGAATAAACCAAACTTTACTTTCATTCTGCATCTTTATTCTTCATTGAACATTCTTATAAACATTATCTCCCTTCTCAAGAACATATACCTCCTCAAGAAATATTTATTTATTTCTTTATTTATTTGACATTTACAAGGCGAAATATTAAGAAATAAGTTACAACATGACACATATGCATCATTACATAATAAGCCATTCAGTGGAAATTTCAGTGAGTTTATGCACGTCCTCAAGTTGACCATTGAAACCAAACACATGGCACTTGAGAATGCGGTCTTTTGATTGGACGAGTCCACATCACACTGAGGGTAGTTGTAAGGGCCCCATATTGTCATCATTTCTCTGTATTTCCCGACGACATTTCTCACACGGTTAGCGTTAGCCCTCTACTTGTATATTCCTAACATCAGTTATTTTTCTACTCGTTACCGTACTTCATATTTTCCGTTCCTTTCCTGTATCCTAAAAGAAAAATTTGTTCGTCTGTTTGGTGTGCAGGTAATCTTGGTTTCAAGCGACGTTTTTGGTGTAAATTGCTCGTGTATAGGACGACTTTGGTTCGGGAGTATTTTACTATACTCTCTGAACAGTAAGTGACTACATCTGATATCAGGTGTTTTGTGCGGGCCGCGGTGGAGTGGCAGAGCGTACCAAGGCCTGTAGCTGATCGCCGTCGGGGGTTCCAGTCCTCCCTCGGACATGGGTATATTTGTTGTCCCTAGCATAAGTCAGTTTAATTATTTTATAAGCACAGGGACTGATGACCAGAGTAGCCGCGCGGGAATAGCCGAGCGGTCTGGAGCGCCACGTTACGCAGAGCGCGGGCTCCCGCGTCGGAGGTTGGATGTTCGTCCTTAGATTAGTTTACCTTAGTTTAAGTAGTTTGTAAGTCGAGGGACTGATGACCAATGTAGTTTGGTCCCATAAGAATTAAAAAAAATGAACTTTTTTTTTTAATGACCAGAGTAGGTAAGTCCCATAGATATGCAAACATTTGAACATTTTCGTTGGTGTCTTATAATCAGTTTACTGTCCATCTCCCGTCGTCACGCTTCTTTCGAGACAGTTAGGTGCAATGAACGTAGACACTTTGCTAGCCAAACAAGGCGCGTTACATTGCGCTGGAGTAGGAGTGTTATCCAGAACAACTTCAATCGAAGGTTAATAACAAATCTCTATATACTGAGAAATACAATTACTTGACTGTGTAATGTAGTAATGTAGTAATATTTCGGTACAGTTGTGAGACTTAAATAGCGTAGAAATAAAATTCTTTAGTGGTCGCTAGAAATTTACAAGCACGACAGATACGAGTTCCAAGTAATCATTAAACAAGTTGTATAGGCATTCAATCGACGGGCACAAATCTGAGCTGATTGAACATTCCGTTTTGGTTTTATAAAGTCTTCAGGTTGCGGTAAATTGTGCGGGAGCCTGACTTTCGTTGGCTGAATCTTCACGTGGTCTTCGCAGCGCCTTCGGTGGCGTAATGTACTTCTACATCTACATACATACTCCGCAATTCACCGTAAGGTGCGTGGCGGAGGGTACACTGTACCACTACTAGGCATTTCCTTTCCTATTCCACTCCCAAATTGAACGAGGAAAAAAAGAATGCCTATATGCCTCCGTACGAGCCCTAATTTCTCTTATCTTGTCTTTGTGATCTTTACGCGAAATGTAAGTAGGCGGCAGCAAGATCGTACTACACTCAGCTTCAAATTCCGGCCCTCTAAATTTACTTAACAGAAATTCACGAAAAGAACGTCGTCTTTCTTCCAGCGATCCCCAATTGAGTTGCCGGAGCATTTCCGTGACACTCGCGCATTGGTCGAACCTACCGGTAACAAATCTAGATGCTCGCCTCTGAACCGCCTCTATGTCTTCCTTCAAACCGATCTGCTGCGGGTCCCAAATACTTGAGCAATACTCAAGACGTGGTCGTACAAGCGTTTTATACGCGATCTCCTTTACAGGTGAAGTGCATCTTCCCAAAATTCTCCCAATAAACCGAAGTCGGCTGTCTGCCTTACTCACAACTGTCCTCACATGCTCGTTCCATTTCATATCGCTCTGCAATGTTACGCCTAGATATTTGAACGACGCGACCGCATCAAGAAGCTCACTACTGATGCTGTATTCGAACATTATAGGACTGTTTTTTCTACTCATGCGCATCACCTTACATTTTTCTACATTGAGAGCTAGCTGCCATTCTTCGCACCAACTAGAAATTTTGTCTAAGTCAACCTGTATGCTATTACAGTCAGTTACAGTACTTGGTAAGGTGCGTGGCAGCAGCGCGCAGATTGAAGTGGGAGCGGCCAGAGGTTTCCGATCCCGCAACGAGGTGCTGTCTTTGTGAGTACGGTTTGCCAACCAGCCATTATCCTCACTGCTTCGACGTTTGATACGTGTGCACCTCTGTCCCATAAAGGTGCACAGTTCTCGACCACGCTATATACCAATGCCAAAGCTGAAGTTTGAAATGTACTTATTACACTCTCATATCGTTCCAATGAGTTTGGAAGGAATGGCATTTCTAGATATTCGAGTCTTTAATTCAGCGCAAAGTTCCTAGTGATTGGAAAAAAGCGCAGGTGACTCCCGTGTATAAGAAAGGAAAGAGAACTGACCCATACAATTACAGGCCAATATCGTTGACATCAGTTTCATGTAGAATTTTGGAGCATATTCTCAGTTCGAACATAGTAAATTTCCTTGAAACGGAAAAGCTTCTTTCCATGAATCAGCACGGGTTTAGGAAACATCGTTCATGTGAAACTCAGCTTGCCCTTTTCTCACATGACATCTTGCGAGCCATGGACGAAGGGCAACAGGCGGATTGTGTTTTTCTCGACTTCAAAAAGGCGTTCGACACGGTGCCACACTGCAGACTGCTAACGAAGATACGAGCTTATGGAATAGGTTCACAGATTTGTGACTGGCTGGAAGACTTCCTAAGTAATAGAACGCAGTACGTTGTTCTCGACGGCGAGTGTTCATCAGAGACGAGTGTATCGTCAGGCGTGCCCCAGGGGAGTGTGATAGGACCGCTATTATTTTCTATCTATATAAATGATCTGATGGACAGAGTAAGTTGTAATTTGCGGCTGTTTGCTGATGATGCTGTGGTGTATGGGAGGGTGTCGTCTGTAACTGACTGTAATAGCATACAGGTTGACTTAGACAAAATTTCTAGTTGGTGCGAAGAATGGCAGCTAGCTCTCAATGTAGAAAAATGTAAGGTGATGCGCATGAGTAGAAAAAACAATCCTATAATGTTCGAATACAGCATCAGTAGTGAGCTTCTTAGCGGTCGCGTCGTTCAAATATCTAGGCGTAACATTGCAGAGCGATATGAAATGGAACGAGCATGTAAGGACAGTTGTGAGTAAGGCGGACAGCAGACTTCGGTTTATTGGGAGAATTTTGGGAAGATGTACTTCACCTGTAAAGGAGACCGCGTATAAAACGCTTGTACGACCACGTCTTGAGTATTGCTCAAGTATTTGGGACCCGCAGCAGATCGGTTTGAAGGAAGACATAGAGGCGGTTCAGAGACGAGCAGCTACATCTACATCTACATCTACATGGGATACTCTGCAAATCACATTTAAGTGCCTGGCAGAGGGTTCATCGAACCACAATTATACTATTTATCTCCCATTCCATTCTCGAATAGCGCGCGGGAAGAAAGAACACCTGAATCTCTCTGTTCGAGCTAGATTTGTTACCGGTAGGTTCGACCAATGCGCGAGTGTCACGGAAATGCTCCGGCAACTCAATTGGGGATCGCTGGAAGAAAGACGACGTTCTTTTCGTGAATTTCTGTTAAGTAAATTTAGAGGGCCGGAATTTGAAGCTGAGTGTAGTACGATCTTGCTGCCGCCTACTTACATTTCGCGTAAAGATCACAAAGACAAGATAAGAGAAATTAGGGCTCGTACGGAGGCATATAGGCATTCTTTTTTTCCTCGTTCAATTTGGGAGTGGAATAGGAAAGGAAATGCCTAGTAGTGGTACAGTGTACCCTCCGCCACGCACCTTACGGTGAATTGCGGAGTATGTATGTAGATGTAGATGTAGATGTATCTATTTTCGTTTTATATCCTCTAATCGGCAGTGTACGTTATTGTCTCATCAAACTTTACTCCGAAGTACTGAGCGTTATCTTTATGTCTAAATTTCTGGTTATTGATTCAGATGGACAAATTTCTTTCGTATAAATAGAAATTGAAAAACCCTGAGACTGTTTTTCGTCTTGAACATGTCAAAGGCATTAAAGATAAATGTGAAGCATTGAATTAAAATTTGTGATGCGGCCGGGAATCAAAGCAGACTTCCATGCTTACTATGCAGACGTCTTACCACTAGACCATCGCAACACTAGCGATTAAGGCGCCTCGGAATAGTCTAACTACGACTTCCCTCCACGTCACAAACTTTTAATTCATCTTCTGTGTTCCATGAAATATTGCCACTACTGCCAAGGCTCTTCATACTCTCTATTATATCACCTTAATCTAAGGTTAAAGGCAGGAATGTTCCACTATGTCCATTGCAGAGGTGCTATTCCACTGGATGGAGAGCCTTGGCAGTAGTGGCAATATTTCATGGAACACAGAAGATGAATTAAAAGTTTGTGAGGTGGAGGGAATTCCGATGCGCCTTATCGACAGTGGTGCGGTGGTCTAGAGGTGCCGGACGCCAAGGCTCAGGGCGCCCGGTCAGAGGGCTCAATGCACTCTGTAATGAAAAAGCTGGGCCAACAACAACGAACAAAAACAATCAGCGTGCGCAACGAAGACAACCAGCCACAGAAAAAAAAAAATAAAAGTGATAAGACGTCTGCATAGTAAGCATGGAGCTCCATGTTCGATTCCCGGTCGTATCACAAATTTTAATTCAATGCTTCATCTTTAAATTTCTTTAGGCTTCTCTGTTACTGAGGTGCATGTTTACAACGACGGTTTCTTTATATTCTGTTGTATATGACATTTAGTAGACCGTGGTGAATCAGTCAACAATCGCCTTATTATTATTATTATTATTACATGACACCGTTTTCGGCCTGTTGATATCAAATTTACAGGTCAGACAGACTGACAGACAGGTCGTAACTGCTGTACTAAATAGGACGATCTGTCCATCTGTTTCCTGTGTTTCACGCCGAAGCTACATTTGATTTGAAAGTGGCCCATTTATAAGTCGAAACCCGTCTCATACAATAATAATAATAATATCGCGATCATGGACTTGTTCGCAATTAATAAGTAGTGGAGTCAGACAGGATTGTAGCTATTTTCCAATGTTACTCAGTTTGTAGATTGAGCACGCTGTGAAGAAAAGCAAAGAGAAATATGGAGAAGGAATTAGAGTTCAGGGTGAAGACATAAAAGAGAATGCGTTTTGCCGATGATATTGTAATTCCTTCAGAGACAGAAAAGTACTTGGAAGAGCAATTGAACGGAATAGACAGAGCGTCGAAAGGAGCGTATGAGATGAACATTAACAAGAAAAAACAAGGGCAATGGAATGCAGTGTTAGAAAACCAGGCATGTTGAAGGAATCAGATTAGGTTGTAAAGTTAATAGTGTTGTTGGTCGGGATGGGTCATTTGAGAGGTGCAGATATTTGGGAAATAGGGAGCACAAGGACGGGGTTGGATTGGCAAACCCCTCCTAACGATTACTGAAATGTACCCTAAAAGAGATCTCACCTCTTGACAGACAAATACCCACCAAAATATAAAGAAAAATGGGAAATCTAACCACGCAATCAGGCCCAGGTTAAGTTAAAATGTAATTACGTTGTTAAACAAAAATGCATAAGCATCAGGATAAGATCCATTACTTAATGAAAATAGGATCAGTTTTAGAACTTTAAAAATGTCAAACAATTTCAGATTAGCGTACGAAAATAAGTACAAAAATTGCACGGAGACCAAGGGGGCGACCAATAATTACGAGCGCTTTCCCCACAAGAAGATGAAGCAGAAAACCATCAAAAAGAAGAATCATACCTCTTGCCCAGATAAGCAATTGCAAACAATACTCAACCAAATGCTGGTGGAGCCGGCGTCGCTGGAAATGGGACGGCAGTGGCAGTAGGTTGGAGTGCTGCAAATCGCCGTCCGATCGAAAGAAAAAACTTCTCAAGACAGAAGCGTGAATGCCCTGCTCTCAGCCTCTGTGTCCACCGTAAGCAGACAGTGTCCAATGAAGCCACAGACTCGGCTATGTCTCGCCAACTCAGACAATGTCGAGTGCGCAATTGACAAAAGGGCTAGGAATAACATTGGCGCTTCGGTGCTGTTGATTTAAACGATTGAGCCTATTCATACTTCTATGATACTCAGGTCGACAGAGTTTCAGACGGTGTCTGAAAAGTGTATCTGAAACTCCAAGTCCACAAAGCGCAATAAGTGGGTAAATAAGTCTCAAAACATACACAAGTAAGCATCTAAGTCGAGCCGTCCGTACTTGTCGGTTGCCTTAGACGGAGTCCTTTCTGGACCGCTGCTCCGCACTCTCTCACGAAACGCGAGGCTACTCTCTCACTAGAAAGCAAGAGCCAATCTCTCTTTAGACGAAAATTTTCCTCCAGTGGGCGGACAAGCGCCAAGACAGTTTCGAAAAACTGTCATCTCGCTCAGTGCAACCGTTCCAAAATATCAATAACCCGTAAAAATTAAAATAAAGTTCGCGAGCAGTTCTCGACGTCTTTCAAGGTAACGAAACAATAAAGGTCGCAGAAGAGTTTTGTTACTTGGGTAGTAAAATATGATGGTCGCAGTACAGAGGATATAAAATACAGAATGGCAATAGGAAGAAAAGCGTTTTAGAAAAAGACAAATTTGCTAACAGCGAATATTAATTTAAGTAATGTCCAGTCCATGGTGTACAGCAATCAGTCTTAATTGCAGATTGTTTTATTCTTTAACTAGAGGACCCATGCGAATACTTCACACCATCAGCGGTATTACAAAAAAGTTGTGAAAATGGAAGTAAAATCGAATATTCACGCATAGCATTCTTCAGTGCAAGTGTTGAAAAGCGGAAATGAAACAGCTTTATCCACTAAGAGTTTTAGCTCAAAGAGAACTGCGTACGTTAATTCGACTCGAAGATATCGTAAAACAAACCGATTTAAATATTCAACGCAGGAACAAAATGGTACCGTGTTTGAATAAAAATGAAGGATGGAGAGAGTTATGTTAATTTTGATACTTGATGACAAATCTGCTAATGAATACCTTTCGTTTAAAGCAAAAATGAAGGAAATCGTTCGGATAGAATAGGATGAGCGACTGACTTTAGTTCACAGTATGGACATCCCTATAAGAAATGTACAGTTCGAAATCGCGTATGAGTATAGAAAAAGGACGGCTTATTTGTTAGTAAGTAGATAGTATTGTAAACTGTATGCTACTGCGTGTGAAAACTTCTACTATGTGTGCGAGTTTTGTCGACTGCGACAGCACTCAGTAAGCAAAATCCCACTTGATACAGTATTTCCAATTAATTCTTTAACTTGCAGATATGAAAGTGATATCATAATATGATTTGATAATTAATATTGGGTCGCCACCAGGTATATAAAAAATGGAAAATTATTTTTTATTTGACGTCACTTGCTCGATGGCGTATAATATGGCCAAACACATTTATTTTATAAATTTCTAAGCAATATGACAGTGAGAAGTACCATCAGTGAAAACCTAATTTACTCGATACCCTTTCACGTTAACTAACACGTGTTTGCCCCTCCAACCGTATGATATTTCAAGTGCAATTTATTTACCATAAGTAATTCATCCTGTCACATGGCAAAGCTAATGGAACATTACGCACACTTTGAATTAAAATGAGATTCTATATGCAACAGTTAAAAAAATTAACAGTTAACAACATGAAGTTATGTTGGCTATATGTTGTCATCAACAAATGACTGACTGAGTCAAGGAAGAAGAAAACCTATTCAAGAAGAATAATTATTCAAAATACTACTCGAATTCAAAAGGCACATGAATTTTACCAATTTGAACAAATAACACCACTTATAAAAATTAAAAAAAAATAACTTAAAAAAACAGCAATATACTGGCACTAGCAAAGATGCAGGCGACACATTACTAAATATTTGGAGCAGAAGATGGGCACGCACAGGCGTCGACAGTGGCAGGCGATGACTACAGTTCAGAGGTGAAATAAAACACTAACGTTTTTTCACTTCGTTCTGTGAAGCAGAAACAATATTTAAACTAACAGACTCTCTAGCATCAGCACTACTAGACAGACAATAGCTGCACAATTTTTATCGCGAGCAGACAAATAAATTCTATTGTTCTTGTGAAACAGTGTTCACAAGTGCAAATCACCAAGTCAAACTTGCGATCAAAATCTTAATACATGTGCGATTCGCAAAGTGTGAATTTTAAGACTTCCAAAATATCTAAGTCAACTGTGGCCACTGGAAGCGAAACCACAGTACAAAAATCGAAGCTTTGGAGAATTACAGAGAATTCTACAGACGCCCCGACAAGTTCCTCCTACAAAATGAAAGTTCCCACAGAGACGTTACCGTACACAGGTCCACGACCTCTCCGGAATTTTCGGAAGCTCTCTTAACTTATAAGGGCTCAAAATACATAAGTTGTATGGCCATAGGCGGCAGGCACCTGCAGGCCCAGACGACCGAATATGCTCCCAACAAACTGCTT
Organism: Locusta migratoria; assembly: GCA_026315105.1. NCBI lineage: Eukaryota > Metazoa > Arthropoda > Insecta > Orthoptera > Acrididae > Locusta > Locusta migratoria. The sequence continues at coordinate 417,987,437 of CM048749.1, forward strand.
AACATTCGTCTAGAAGAACCGTCCAGGCATTCGTATCCGTGAAAACGACACGCCGCTCTGGCGAGGGTGCTGTCCAGATTTTATCGAATTTCGCCCTGAGGCGGGGCGCCCTATTGTGTTGCAGTGGCGACAGTTTGGCAGACATCCTGCAATGTTTCGACAGAGCATTGCCCTGCTCTTCCTGTAATTTCAAACAATACCTCGCAGGTAGCAACGGTCAGCCTTCGTTGACAGCTCTCTCCTTCCACTACCCACCGAACGCGACCTCACAGGTACCACGCCATGACAGTACACCCTTCCTTCCACAGCTGAGTCGGCAGTCTCACAACAGAGAAATTCTAGGAAGGCAAATTTATGGACTCCAACATAATAAATGCCGCGGATATGTGAGAGAAAGTATGCCAGCCGTCCCCTTGCCGTCGCCACTTTGTCCGCTGGACATCAGATACAATCGTAGAAATGTCCATTATGAAACTGCAATAATTGAAGGACTTGTCCTTAGATGAAATGCCCCATTAGGAACAAGTGGTATAAAATAAAGATAGTGTATCTAAAAGACACTGAACTCCCCTATCTGCTCAAAGACAAAAAATAAAAGGATAAAAGAAATTGACTACAAATTACCGCCATCTCACAACATCCCACACCCAACCAAAATTTCTGATGTGAAGTGACATGTCTAGATAAGTTGACATGAGAAACGGAACAGGAGAAATGTGAGATAGGGATAGCCTGTCATTTGCATTACAAAGAGATAAAACATCCTAACTTGAACATTAACAAAATAAATTTAATTCCCAACCCTTCTCATTCAAATAAGGTCCAATCCATGCATCCTATTTCTTTTAGTCTTACAGTTGGTTTTATTTCCTCTTGCCCCCCAGGCCCCAACAACCAAACTCGGTATACATACTAACTCTTCTCGAATCACCCATACCTCATTGTCTTTTTTAATTGTGGGCCATATCACATTCACACTGAATAACAATATCAATGCTCGCTCCCAAATAAAGAATCAAGAAAATTATATCAAATAATCCTTGTTACTATTTCAATATGATAACACATTCGAAAACATAATTTAAGTAATTCAAGAAAATATTTTTTTATGTATAAGTTCAAACAACAAATCAATATTTGAGTAGTTATATATTCAAAAATCAAAAAAAGTCAGGATTTCTCAAACATGTTAACATTATTTAACTTAAATAGGTGAGAATAAAATTGAATTAAATATGTTTCTGAATATAAATAATTAACTAAATCCACATGACAATGTATGAGAAATCATCTTTTAAGTAATTTAAGGGATATTTTTTATGTAAAATTTTAAACTAAAAATCAAAATTTACATAGTTATATACGCAAAAAAGAATAATTTTCAGGATTGCCTAAACGTGTGAAAATTATTTAACTTCAATGGATGAGCATGAAATTAAATTAAATATTTTATTCGCTATAAAGAAATAGCTAATTCTACATGAAAATAGTTCAAAGACAAGTCATAAGTGATTGAAAACATATGAAATAACACAGATTATTTTTATGACACAAATTTACAAAATGTACACTGGAGCAAGTCTTTATAAGTCAGTTCAGAGGGGTGTGCACAAATGTTCTTTTGTTCAGCCTATTGTGATGGCTGGTGGGTGCATGGAGTGATTGCTGTTAGGTAAAGGTGCAATTCTTGTAGAGAAAGGTGGGCCTCATTAGCACAGGACGTGCCCATTCATGGATGAAGAACTCGTTCCACCTCCATGAAAGTCGTAGCATTGGCACCATTCACTCAGTGGGGCAGTGGCCTGCGTGATCGCGGCCCAGACATTCATCCGAATTCTCAAAGGAGCCGGCCACCAGGTCAAACCTCCTAGTGGAACAACCCTTCTGGTCATCTGAATGGTGGTGCCGTGCTGGCTGCGGGTGTCCTTCTCCATCATTGTCACTCAGGAGTTGGAGCGGCTTCGTTCCAACACAGAAAGTGAAAGTGAAGGGCATCAGTGGCCATCTCTCTCCTGCCAGCCAGTGCCTAGGTATCGGGGCTATCCTAAGTTGCCGTGCCGCATGCCGTTATCCAGGGATGTGTAGCCTCTGAGGTGACTCCTGACAGCATTGGAGAAAAACAGTTCTTCCACCACGCAGTGAGCCGTGACCATGCCCTGCTGACGTTAGTCTGGCTCGCCTAGCATACAGCGGTGTACATCATGGTGACGTCCCTCTGAGCCCCACCACTGGCATCTCAGAGTAATAGAGCAGCAAACATTTCAGCATGCGCCTATCCGACGGAGCTTACACCTGCGCCCAGTGTAGTGACTCAGACAAAGACAAAGAAACATGCCAATGATATTCATCATGGACCATCTTAATTGTCCTACAATTTAAATTTTAACATCAACATAAACATACTTTTTGTAAATATCTTAAAGGAAAAATTTACTTTTTTAATAAAAATATATGTATTATAACTGTGACCAACATTGGTGAGTTTTATTAAATATTAAGATATAACACTCTGAATTTTTTATAATAATTATCATGGAACATTTTGGATAAGTGGTGAAAGATTATTAGTTTGACTCTGGAGGAAAAGGTGCCCTGCTGACGTCAGTGACCCAATGTACGCAGTCTCAAATATTGTGTGTGCTGGCTGCTTAACTACATTCTAGCCAGTCAGCTTTGTCATACGTGATAGCCGATGTGATTGTGCGAACTCTTACGGGAATGCAGAAACTGTTATTGCCAACTTTTTGTGTTCCCGTGGCTATGGCTGACCGTATCGTTAGTGGAAGAAAGGAAGCATGGGTCCGAGGATTCAATTCAAATTCCTCAAAATAATTTATTACACTAAGAACAATCTAAAAGGAATTTAAATTAACTCCCCACACATAATCTTAAAGAAAACTGGGCTGAATTCAATTTTACATCAATTCAATAAATAAACATTTTAACGGAAATGGCTGAAAGCATCAATTAAAAGGACTGTCATGCTAGTAATAATAATAATAAAAAAGGCTGAAGGCCACAGTAAATAGTTCTGACGTGATGACAAAATTCTAAATGAAATGACTGAAAACCACAATAAATTACACAAACGTGCTGGAAATAGTCACTCACAGTGAGCACCTAGCAGCAGTAGGTGAGGTCCATCATGGAGCGAACACACGGAGATGCGGCTCACGTAGCGGGAAAGACGCAGTCCATAAGCCCGGCCTGAACAGGTAGGAAGTGTTCACTACGGAAGCACCGGGTAGGGAACTCCAGTCGGATTCAACGGACACCAGGCCCGCGGCCGCACCACAAGTGGATCAACGACGTAAACACGCCTTGCACCGAGCCGCTGCCCAGACTTCCCTTATCTCTGACGTCACAGCCGAATTGCCCCAACTGACAGCTCGTAACTCGGCGCGCCAGTAGGCTACTAATAGCGCCACTCGCGGCAACGATATGACCTCTAGAAAAAATGTGAGACGCGAGAGTCAGTACCGCGCCACGAACGGTGAAACCAGAGCGAGATCGATCCGCACTTACACCAGCAAAGTGACACAGAAGAAACGGAAATGACCAGGAGGAGACTAGAAAGAGCGCCAGTCGAGAAGGCTCACCACATATTTATATTCTTCAAGTGCCCAGGATTTATCATTGCAGAAATATTTTTCCTTCGCAGCATTGCCTTAGCTTCTGTAAGAATTTACCAACCGCGCCTCATCCACGAATGTTACATTCTAGCAGTACTTGTTCACAGAATCAGTATTACTCAAGTAAGTGTTGAGTTTCGCAGACGTTTCTACTGTGTTAGATAAACGGTCTCTGGCATCGGTAGTTCTAATGCTCCTTTTGTTAGTTCGCGTTTCGGCCGCTATTCCTCTTCGGAAATCGGATTTTACAATGTTTCCTCTACCCTGTCAATATGGAGTATAGGATCGCTAGAAACTCTAAACGGTGTAGCCAGTTTCTTCACCGATTGTCCCACTAACTTGAAGCCACCGAGTTGGCCTCTTCGAATGCACGAGAGATTACGCATTTCAACAATTTGTTTTAATCGTCGCAAAACCAAACATCTAATAAATACTACAAGGTATGTTATTATTTTAGTTTAGTAAATTCAGCAACCAGTTACTTTTTTATTACGTTTTATTGAGCCAAGATGCGTTTCTGGTCTTCACCAATCTTCAGTTGCCGTAATTACAGTTTTGTTTCAGTAAGTAGATGTCAACATCAGTTTGGAAGCTGCTGGTGGCCTGTGCAAACTAAGGAATTCTTATCTAGTAACTTCAATGCCGCGCCTTTAATTTTACGAAATTCTGTGCTTGAGAATAATGTTATTCTGAAAAGGTTAGTTCATGTTAAAACATTAAAAGACGTTTCTAGAAGAACAGGGATTAGAATAAGCTACTAAACAAATAACAAAGGAAAGGACAAAGCCATTCACAGCATTAAAACTACAGTATGCCATACAACAGATCAGTTAGATACAGGCTTAATTGCATCTCATGTTCAAAAACATACATTGGCCTAACAGGTTCAAATTTTAACATAAGCTTCAGGAAAAACAAGGCTGATCTTCGTTTAAAACACTTAAAAATCCACTTTTGCCGAACATATAGGTGAAGAAGAACGTGAAGTGATAAACATAGTACATAACCTACAAATACTCCACCTATCCAGTAAAGGAAAAAGAATGAACTTTCTGGAAGAAATTGAAATTTATTCCTATAATTGTGCATCGCCATCTTACGTACTGAATGACCAAACACACCTACTCAACAGAATGTATCTAAACAATTTCCACAATCTACTCATGAAAACACGGACTAGAGAAAACATTCGTGCAACATGTAAAAAGCTAGTTATTATGCATTTAGTATTTAAATAAAATAAATAATATTTATCATATGTAGATAACGTTTTATGTTAATTTACGATCTTCACATAATTTTAAATAACCAGAAATTGTCATACATTGCATTTAACGTATTCATGTCACATTCTAATGTTCCCAAACCAAAGCAGAAACACTAGTGATATGTAACTCTGGCCATAGATCTTATTCTAAACTAAATGCTATCATTTAACAACATGGCCGAGAGAGAAGCGAATATGTGCAAATCGTAAGATATAAAATGATTGTGCTACGATATCAAACAGAAAACACAAGAACCAACATTCAGAGGTGATTGTAAATATTCTGAAGCACAGAATTACGTAAAATTAAAGGCCCGAAATTCAATAAGGTAGAATAAAAATCCGTTATTTTGCACAGGTCATCTGCAGATTCCAAACTGATGTTGAAATCTACATACTGAAACAAAACTAATTATGGCAACTGAAGATGGGTGAAAACCAGAAAGCCGGCCGCGGTGGCCGCGGGGACTGAGGCGCTTCAGTCACGGTCTGCACGGCCACTACGGTCGGGGGTTCGAATCCCCCCCCGGGCATGTATATTTGTGCCGTCCTTAGTCGTAGGTAGTTCATAAGTAGTTTGTAAGTTTAGGGACTGATGACCCCGTAGTTAAGTCCCATAAGCTATACAAACATTTGAAAATTTGAAAACCAGAAACGCGTGTTGCCTAAATAAATTACATTATAAAAGTGGCTAGTTGCTGAATCTATTAAAATAAAATACAATTCACAGCCACGGAGCGCTACAGTCCATTGAACATGGACACTACAAGGTATCTCCCGAGTCTTCGTAAGCCGACTTTCCACTGCTCTCCCTCTTAGTTTTGACAGGTACAAAGTAGTGATAACTTGCAAATGATGTAGTACATGTTAATTAGATTAGATTAATACTTGTTCTATGGATCATATATACGACATTTCGTAATGATGTACAACGTGTGAGTTTAGTGAATGGTGCCTATACATGACAATCAATACTTTAAGGTTTGTTATTTCCATTTTAATTTTCTTATTTTTTTCTACTCTCTTGTTAAGTTTTATCTACAAATTCATCTAATGTGTATAAGAAATTCCTCTAATTTCTTTTTTAAATACCAGTTGGCTATCTGTCAGACTTTTGATGCTACTTGGTAGGTGACCGAAGTTTTGTGTCAGCATAATCCACTTCTTTCTGAGCCAAAGTTAGATTTAACCTTGAATAGTGAATTAATTTGGCAACTCCCTATACATACAGCGAACAATGGGGTAATCGCAGCTTATACCTTGCTAATGTACAGAAAGAGGGGCGAATGAAAGTGCTGTATCCAGTGCATAAAATGTAAAAGTATGAATGACGTGTAAGTGCGCCCTCGCGCTACCTGCTCATAAAGTGCTAACATTAGCTCCCGCCCCACACAACAGACACCCCTGGCTGTTGTTCCTCCAGTGGGTCGGCCCATCCCGGCCAGCCATTTACTGTGCTGGGGGAGGCCGGCAGGTGTGAAGAACGTTGCCGAGCAACAACACCGCCGCGCCTCCGGTAATTTCGCGAAGCAGCCGAGTGAAAACTTTTTAATTTAAAAACTTGAGCCGCGGGCCTTTTTTGTAATCTTTCATAATCACCCTGTCCCTTCGGAGTGATGTGTAAATTTCCTGCCACCCGGTGTAAATAACACGCATCCGGGAAAGCGTTTTTAAAAACTTGAGCTCGGGGCGTGTGCAGATTTATGGGCCCCGTTCTCCAATGTGCAGCTCCAACACTGCTGGGGTTTATCCCCGTCGGGAGCTGAGGCCGTTCACCCACAGTACTTGGTCGTCAGCGGGCAGATAGGCACATTAAGCCTGCCAAAGTTTGTTGCGACTCGGGAGAAAGACAAGCAGTGACCACGGCCGTTCAAGGGACTTCCACGACCCGTCCGAAAATAACAACTCCCCCTCCCCCCATTTCCCTTCGTGGTACTCTCAGACGTACCGTATTCCAAAACAACATTCAGCATGAAGACATACTATCACACTAGCTTTTACCGGCTGCTTTGTTCGCGCTAATGTTCTCGAATACTTGTCAATAGTCTTGTGTCGTTCGCGTACGAACTAGTTCGGAAGAGCGCTCCCACAGTCGAACTACGCGTACTAGTTCGCAGATCACTCACCTCTTAGTTCGTCCGCTCCTTTTCCGAAGACTGACGGGTAACAGCGAGAGAACGCGAGAGCTCGCAGAAATCGCCTGATTCCCTTCTGCCAGTTGCCGTCATTTCGAGCTGAGATGCAGCTCAGCTGTAGTTTTAGTAGCGGTAGCAAAAGCCAAAACGAGCGGACGAACTAAAAAGAGGTCGCGAACTAAAATATGCGCCATAGGTCGCGAACAGAATTAAAAATCACGTGTTTGCCTTCTGCTGATGAGAGCCATTTCGAGGTTAGTGTCTGCCTGCTAGATTACATAGTTCAGTGCTACAAAATTTCTTCTTTGAAGTATTGTACACTCTGCAATATCTGTTTAATAAATTCCATAATGCCAAGATATAGAGATAACTCCAAACTTACACGTGAGAAATTATCCACAAACTGTTTCTTTTGGTTTGCGTGATATCGTTAGCGGCTCAAGCAGCAAGCGAATGAAGCAGCTTGGTGGGGGAACTTCTCCCTCCATCTGCGTGCGTAGACCACGCCGCTCAGCCGTCACTGGGAGCGGACGAACTAAAAGAGCCGCGAACTAATGCGAACGCTCCCGATCGCGAAATATTATGCGCAAGTCTACTTGTCAAAGACAATCGAAAGTAACTTCACATGAAAACTTCGTTCAGAACCTGACCAGGATAATCAGAATAAAATGGAAGTTTCTAATTTTTAAGTTAAATATACACCTATCGAAACGTGACAGTGAATAACGTCATGCTTGAAGGAGATACAACGAAAGTGATATCTAGGTCGATACAGCGATTTTGTACGCGTTATTCAAATGTTCAAATGTTTGTTAAGCTTATGGGACTCAACTACGGGGTCATCAGTCCCTAAACTTACAAACTACTTATGAACTACCTTATACTAAAGACGGCACAAATATCCATGCCCGAAGGGGGATTCGAACCCCCGACCGTAGTGGCCGTGCAGACCGTGACTGAAGCGCCTCGGACTCTTCGGCCACCGCGGCCGGCACGTGTTATTCGATAAACAATTCAATTAAGTAAAACAATCGAATATAAGGCTTCACGTCTTTAATTCCATAAATAAATTGGAAAATAAAATATAGTTTAAAACTGGAAAAAGCTTGATGTAACAGGAAACATAATTACAAAAGATAAATAATTTTGAATTGTAAAGATTTTACAATGTTTCAAATATTAGCAGTTGATATACTGTTTTTTACGTTCGACGTTTAAGGGCTCTATTCGTATTTATTAATATAAGCATCAATATGATTATAAGATCATCGGGCTTTACTTAAAAATGGAGTGGAAATATGCAAAAACAACATAAGATTTTTTATTACTCTTGGCAACAGATATTGTTAAGTTGCATGACAAAATCAAACACCTTCTGAAGGATACAACGGTAGCCCTAATAACCGCTAGCACGTCCTCTTACACTGAAGTATGCCTGCATTTGTCAAGACACTATTGTCCCAGATTGTCCCACCACTGGCGCGCGATTCTGCATAGATCTCTCAGGTTGGTGATCGCCTCCCCCATAAACACCCTCTTTTCAATGTATCCCCGGCATGTTCTATGGGTTTTCTGTCTCTTGTTCCGTAAAACTAATACAAGAATGAAATAAAGTACGTCATTCCAGTATATACTGTTACTTAGTTAAAACTGTATAAAACAAATGTTTGACTACGGCGGTTGCGGTATCAAACTTGCGTTAATTTTACACGCCAAAAGCACTTATCGCTTAAGTGAACACATCTGATGTAATCATTTCTGAATATTTCTTCTTATGGAGACATCTGTAATGAATGTTGAAAACTGGTAAAGTTTCTACTTCACCACAATAGTCTATCTACATTCAAAAGACTGTGGCTTGTGCAGGCCACAGCAAACTTGACTTAGTTTCTATCAGCTAAACTGTTACACAATAATAATCAGCAATAACGGCAATACACACACTGAAGTGCTGCATCACTGTGGTTGCAAAGTCTCTTGAACACCGACGGAAAATTTCTGTCCTGCACCAAGAACATATTTCTTTAGATTCACCATAGATATGATACACCCACACAAAGATGTCTAAAACTACGCATGGGCAATGTGACGTAGTGGGCAAAACGGCCGATCAGATTGCTCAAATGTTTGTAAATCTATGGGGCTTAACTGCTTGGTTATTTGTCCCTAGCTTACAAACTACTGAAACTAAGTCAAACTAACCTAAGGACAACACATACACCCATGCTCGAGGGAGGAGTCGAACCTCCGACGGCGAACAGCCGTGCGCACTGTACACTGCGCCACAGTGCGCACGGCTATTCCGCCGCAGCCAGGATGACCGATCATTTCCAGTCATAACATACGAAAGAACACTGTTCTACTTCTGCCATGCCTAGAAGATCAACTCTAAAGTTAGATCGTACCCGAAGTCTTACATTGTGTCTGGAGGGACTCTCATGAAGAGACGTTGTTCCGTATGGAGCAGGCACAAAGATAAACGAACGGTCGATGACTTACCTCGCTCTGCTTGTCCAAAAACAGCCGATGACTGCTACTTACGGATTTCAGCTCGGAGTAAACCTGAGAGGAAAGCCATCACACGGAATTATGATTTGCTGCAGCCACAGGACGTCGAATCAAAGTATAAATAATAGGCCGCTTGACATGCAAGTACACTCTCGACGTCCGTGGCGAAGTGCATCTTTGACAACTAGGCACAATGCAGCACGTTATAGAGGTGTAGCGAACAGATTCGTCAGATATTCAAGGCAACTGCCTTCATCCATACTATCGTCAGCGCCAGTATTATCAGCTTGGTCTTAGTCACGTCGTCCAGCGATTGCAGCAAAGTGGTGATTTCCCGATGTTTGTGAGGTGGCAGTAAGGGGGGTGACCATAGAGGATAATCAAACGGCTATACGGAACCATACCGGCAGCATTTCGCTGACGGCGTCGTCTTACTGGACAACAATTCTCTCTCTCATTGTACAAATTTGTGAATGCACTCCTTCGTGTTAACGGTTTCGCTAGATTGGAAAGCCAGCATGTCCAGACACAAAACCTATCGAATGCTCCTGGGATACACTGAAATGGGCTGCTTTGCGACGAAACGACCCACCAACCATCCTGAGAGACGTGCGCCAATTCGCTGTTGAGGAGTCGGAGAGTCGACCAACAATCCTTTCATGACTAAGCGGACAGTATACCTCGAATAATACACGCATTCGTGTAATAAAGTACTAGTGTACTCTGCAATCTGGATCACAAATGCAGAATATCTAGGTTATTGTCATAGAACATTTCAATTACTGATTTTGTATATACCTATTCCATTTTTGTGTGAAGGGTCATGAAGCTAAAGAATCTCGACGATGCAACATTTTGTTATTTGTGGAGGTACTTCAAACTTGACCGATAAATAACTTGTGAATGAAAATTCACAACGTTAGCTCTTCCTAAAATATTAGTTTACTATAGTAAATTTTTGGTACTCGCAAATAAATAAACATTTTTTGTATACAGTTTATAAATGTTGTCTATTTGTATTTAAAGTTGTGTAAAATGAACTTATGATGGATGAGAGATCATTCGGCTTTAATCTATTTTACACACACTTATTTGTTATATATATATATATAGCCGGCCGCGGTGACTGAGGTGACTGAGGCGCTCCAGTCACGGTCAGCACGGCCACTACGGTCGGGGGTTCGAATCCCCCCTCGGGCATGGATATTTGTGCCGTCCTAGTTCGTAAGTAGTTCATAAGTAGTTTGTAAGTTTAGGGACTGATAACCCCGTAGTTAAGTCCCATAAGCTTAACAAACATTTGAACATAAACAGCTGAAAATATTTTATGATGTAGCAAATAAGATGCTACTTCCTCAATGACTCCGACAGCATTGTAATGTCCAGGACCGCATTCAGCCTTCCACGCCAAAAACTTCGGCATACAGATTTTTTGTGCATATTTGTGCTGAAAGAAAATAGCAGAAATAAAGTAACGGTAGAAAAGAGAGGGGGCATTGTCAGTGGGAGAGAAAAACAGAGGAGACAGATGAAAAGATGGAGAAAGTGGCAATGAAATCCCAAGATCCCCCAGCCCATATCCCCGTGTGTTACATTTTCCTAGTCTACAGGTCAAAACTCAAGACAGCCCATCCAAATAGTGGTGGATGAGAACAGAGAAAGAAAGAGGTATGGATAAAGGGAGAGTAAATTAATGGGACAAAGTCTATGGCAATGAGACAGAGAGCCAATGAACGTGGCACAGAAGGAGGCAGTGGTAAGGAACAGCGAGAAAGGAATGAAGACAGTGGCAAAAGGAAAGACAAACAATGTGCCAGTTAGAGAAAACAGTGACACTGATAGTGAAACAGTCATTAATTGACGGTAAGTGGGAGATGCTAAAGAAGCTTGACTTCGAAGACAGACTAGATGAAAGTGTTTAGAATATTCTGTGCTGAAAGAGCGTCGATAAATTCACACGTTTTCTACCTTTCTCACAGTCTATAGCCATATTTAGGTTCCAATAAGAGTATCGATCTGGTGTACAACAAGGAATTTTTTCTTCGGAGCCTTTCGAGGTGGCATTCTTCAATAAAATAATCTCGGTTCACAAGTCGCGTCACTTCGAAAAAAGTTCTCGAGCTTTTATGGTAAACTTCGCCATCGACATCAGGAGTAAAATCACGATTGCAGGAGCTGCAGGGAGGTTTCTTCTGAATAGGTTTGACCTATTATTCATTTTGGTGGAGTATGGTAACCAAAGCCATTGCCTGCCAAAGTTGATCTGCGATGAAACGCAATTTGACTTCAAGGAAAGTTGTTTATCTTCACGTTTGCCTTATTCTGATATCAACCATAGTTATTTCACATGGGCCTACTGCCTTTCCACTAGAACCACGAGCCGCTTAAAGCGGTCTACTTTTTCATTGTGATGTTCAAGATTCCTGAAAAGAAGTTTTGGTGACGATAGTGTCTGCTGGTTCAAATTCACTGCGTGTTCCTGAAATCTAGCAATAACTGTTCGCGCCCCTGCTGCCTCACGCAGATAGGAAGTTAGGAAATTATACGGGGCATCGAAAATGCGGCGGAGAAGAAATTTATTCTGAAGACGTTGCAGCTTGTCTATGTGGGTATTCCCCCTTAGGACAAGCAACATCGACGATGATTGTCACTGACTCCGCAACCTGTAGACCCAAAAGCTTCAGTTCACCGAGAGTGTGGATTTTTCATTTAGAAGAGGGTAGAGTGCTCTTAGCACATCTGATGCCTTCTTACACGTTTCATCGATATGGTGTTTCCAAGTCAGCAACCGATCAAGTGTGACCCCTAAATATTTTATTTTGATGTCCAAGGGATAGAGGTGGCCATGTAGCGTGATGTTCTCCACTACAATGCCGCGCCTTCTTGTAACTAGGAGAACCTGGCTCTTGCCAACATTAAACTGTACAAACCTGTTTGATTCCCATTCTTCATAATCACGCCAGGCAAATTGAAGACGGCGATTAACTTAATGATTTCGGTGCCGAAACATCAGAGGTGTGTCGTCAGTATACATAATAACTGTCAACTCGAGGCGAGGTAGGAAAGCCTACAGTATAGACACTGTTCAGCAGAGAACATAAGAACGAGCCTTGTGGCATCCTGAGTTCTGACAATGAAGGTCCTGCCCTACAGGTAGCAGCGAAGGAGGTGAAACCAAAGGGCTTGGTGCGAAATGCTGTCAAAAGCATGTGACACAAATGTTCAACTGTTTGTTAAGTTTATGGAACTTAGCTGCGGGGTCATCAGTTCCTAAACTTACAAAATACTTATAAACTTACTTATACTAAAGGCAACACAAACAGCCATGCCCGAGGGAGGATTCGAACCTTCCAGGATCCCAAATTATTCTCTGGCAACAACGCATCACTAGTGAGGCATGCATTGATTCGAGGCAGCAGAACCCTCTTGAAAGGCTTCTCCGTGGATTGAGAGAATGTTAATGGACCGATAGCTTGCCCGGTCTGCACGATTATTTACTGGTTTTGGTAGTACGACTACTATAACATTCTGCTAGGGCGTAGGAAACTTCTTTTAGTTCAGTTTATTATTAAGAATTCAGTCATTTGTGATACTGCTGTCAGTAGTAATTCCCGAAGCATCGGAGCAGGATGAAGCCATTCCCAAGCGTTTTCGGTCGGGGAAGAGGTTGAAAAGTCGGTCGGGCTTCTCTTTCACTGATAGCCTCCTGTTTGTGAGAGTCTCCCTCCTTAGCGTTAGCTGACATACCTGCAGTCTATTCTCCACCATTTAGATGTTGGTCAGGTTGATGTAGTCCCCACAGGTATGAAGGCGCCTTCAATACTAGAGGAGGTATCTTTGGACGTCACTTCGTAAAATGTTTGCACGAGGTCCCATGGTCCAGTGGTAGGTGGGATCGAGGCACAACTTGTCAGCCGACCCTGGATTTTGGTGTTAGAGGAAGGCTGCCTTGATGCGCCGCTGAAGTAGATTAACCCTCGAGTTTACATCACGTTGTTTCGTGAGGCATCACTCGTTATTCAAGTGGTTCTTCTCTCGGATAAGGAAGAGGATATCTGGCGCCAGAAGTGGGAGGCTCGGCGTGGAGGAGGTTCTGTGATTGCTGTCGTGATTTAGGTTGTGAGGTTGTCGACACCAGCGTCAACGGCCAGCGGATATTCAGTTAGGGTACGATGAAGCCAGGGAAGATACTCTCCCCATTCTGTCTCGGCAGTGCCAAGGTGTCCTGCAGTGGGAATGAGACATTCCGCCGCTGAGAAACCACTAGAATATGATCAAAGAAAAGTTTGTGAATGGCATCGGCTGTGATTACCCCTTGGGATGTCATGAAGACACACAGATCAAGGACGTCTGGCTGACTTGCATTTTTGGATAATGTGTCGGTTCTACGGGAGCGCATACTCGAGTAGTAAAACGGTCAGCTACTTGGAGCAAGGTGCATCACTGATCATCAAGGAATACCACATCGTGTGTTTAGCATTAGCGATTACATGTTCCTCCCCATACTAGAAAAGATCGATAGGTTCCTCTCCGGAAAGGTTTTCATTTGGCAGCCTGTAACGTGCAGTGAATGTAACGATGCCGTAATTTGTCTCCACGGCTACTGAGGTGGTTCCTACAGTGGGAACTGCAAGTGGGGAGCTGCATAGTGACGGGGCGAGTTTCGTAGTTTAGACATTACTGGCATGCATGCAGATGTCAAACTTCTTCAGTTAATGACATGCATTGCTGGGTATAAAAATTCTTCTGACGGCTTCCTGGAAAGCCAAGATAATGAGTTCTGGGTTGTAGACCAGCGTTTCCTTCGGTGCAGAGACAGTCTGCCTTAAGAATCAAGGCTTGAAGATTTGTAGACTGCCACTCTAGGCGCGTCGCAGGGACGCTGTACGAACAAGGATGTCTGCGTGCGCTGCATAGGTGCCTACCGATCTGCCTAATACGAACAGATCGTCGCTCCATTAGTGTGGCTCGCGGCTGTAATTCACTGCCCTTCTGACGCTGTGTGTCGAAGATAAGTTTCGGCTGCTTGGTGGGAGCCTATGTGTAATATCGTGATTAATTTTCTTTTTTAAAATATGTCTGAAGTAACTATTTTTCTCTGTGAATAAGTTCTATGTTGATGAGGGAAGTAATAAAAATTTATTGGCTATCTTTGACATGGTCCATTATGTATAGATAGATACAATGTAATTTTACATTAATGATTTTGTATAACGTTTTTCTTACTAAGTTCTGCCCATCGAGTTATGTTAATATTGTAATGCTTACGGAGGTTCATGCTTACGATTTCAATATGACAAATTCATATACAAAATCCTGTGTAATTTTGCATGAAACTGAAAATTCCATCGTGGTGGAAAAAAGTGTAAAAGAGCGCCAAAAGACGCTAGCGCGCCATAGATCCTTCAAGACTGTGATAGAGTTATGTGCTTGCATCTGACAGGATTGGACGCACAGTGAGCAGCAGTGGCTGTGGGATTTTATAGCATGCATACCTTTGAGGCAATTGCTTCAAGAGTTGTTATGATTTTGCTTCGGATGACGTGTTAAGTGCACTGACAATTTGCTGGCTATTGGTTTATGTGCTTCGACGCTAAGAAGAAGTTTATTAGCCATCATTTATTCTGCTGAACTGTTATATTGTAATGCTATTGGTAGCCACAATCATCCCTCGTGGATATATAGTGGTGCAGAGGTTAGCATCGCAGATCGCTGTGCTTGCAGTCCCCAGTTCAAATGCCGCCATGGGCAGAAAAATGTATTTATTTGTATTTACCATATCTAGAATGTTCTACATTTTTCTTATGTTTGATGTACTCGTAAGTTCCAGAAATTTCTTTCTATTTATAAATAGTGGAGCACTCCAAGCAGGAGCCAGTCTGGCATAGTGTACACTTGTGTTGGCAATAAACCTGTTCTGAGTGTAAAGTGTTGTACTCTATTAATTACCAGCCTTCGAATTCCGGCCAACCTACAGTTTGTAACGTGACACGTGGACGCGCCGGGTATCCTGCAATACGTCTGCATCATCGTGGCTACGATTAGGCGAAGTAAGTCCCGTCGCCTACACGGACAAGAACCGGAATACAAAGGGTATACTGACTGCCTCCGTTCGAAGGTCAATGTCATCAATAGACCTATGGATAAGAAAATAGAGGTTAGCCAGCATAACATCAGACACCCATCGGTGTTCTCCGGAGACGCTGGACAGGACGCAAACAAATGGTTGAAAGGATTCGACTGAATCACCACATATAACAGGTGGGAACACAGTATGTGATTGGCAGATGCATATTTCTACCAGGATGGGACGGACCAGCTCGATAGCTGGGGAAAATTATAGACAGAACTTAAGATGACGTTTGGAGACCACCAGCAAGTCCGATTATCGGAAGAGCAACTTAAGAACAGGACTTAACGACATGGTGACTCAACATAGTCGTATATACTGAATATTTTGGCCCTTTGTCACCTAGATATGACTGAGACCGATAAAATTTCACATCTGACGAAGGGCATTACAAAAGTTATGTATCGAGCTCTCCTGTTAAAAGACGTTTCAACGAAACGAGAGTTTTTATCAATGGTGTCAGAAAATTAAAGAGATGTAACAGTGGAAGGTAGGACGAAAGGAAGGGAGGCGGCTTCCGCTTTCATTACTTTAGCCCAGACGATATTCAGTTAACAATTAACTACTGAAAAGGCTGCTGCCCCTCTTCAGGAACCAAACGTTTGTCAGTCCTCTCCAGAAATACCCCTCCGCTGTAGTTGCACATAGTCTACGGCTACCTGTTTCATTGAGGCACGCAAGCCTCCACACCTCGGATATGTCTGTGGGTTGGTCTTGCACCCTTGTAAAAAGGTACACAACATTTAAACTATCCGTTAGGTCGTTGCGGTATAGCTTCATCTTTTGACCGTTTCGACGAACGACTGTGAATTTTCAGAGTAGTGTTTTGGAACCATTAAGCCTACCAGATTTTTGCCAATCTGAAGGTAGGTGAGCTGATTGTTGACGACTATGAGCCTTAACGGCAACCCATAAAAGCTTGAATGTCGGTCGGAACGTGATATAAATTCTTTCACCATTTGTTCTGGCACATGACAGCCCTTAATTAACTTTGCTGTCTTGCTGACGATACTGTGTTTTGGATCGCGTTTTGCCTATATGTATCATTTTCCGGTAACTGGAGCACCTTCAGATGATAAGCTTGCGTATTTAGAACAACAGTGTCGTTTCGTTTGTCAGCCGGTAAGAGAGCCACATCCTCATTTTCACGTAGTAATTGTAAAACTAGTTGTTCCTTCCCGTTAATATTAGATTTAGCCTACTTTGCTTTGGTTATGATAATGGTATTGGTAAGCCTGATGTACTCAGCTGCTTCCCGCGAGAGGTGCCTAATACACTGCTCTATAACGCTGACAATGTCCGGTACCGGAAAACGTCGTGGAGCTGGAGAGTTAAGGCCTTTACTTACATCTGGGAAAAAAAACCATCCAATTCTAGAGAGATTAACAACTGATATGTCCTCCTGAATAGTAGACCCCTTTTTGAACTGAAGTAAGTGCTTTTAAGTCCTTGTGTAGAATATTTTTGTACCTAGTATTGTCGGTATGAACTGAGCGGTTTGTTGGGAAAATGGATATATTATTGATGACAAATTTCATTAAGCAATAAATATACCGAGAGGCAGGAGTTAATATACCCAGTTCTTTGAAGAGGTTTCTGCAGGATGTCCGTCAATTTACACCACAAACAATGTATACTACACGCTTTTGGGCTCTGAAAACTTTTGCTTGACTTGAAGAGTTACCCCAATTTTTTTTCATTAATTGTTCTTAAAAGTTACTCTCGTTTCTTAAGCAGCGATTAACAAAGGAGAAAATTCGCGAGTTATCACGGCTCAGCCGTATTCGAAACTGATATCGAGAACTTTTGCATTGTAACAGCAAAATTAAACCTAGAAATTGTGAAAGCAGTTACAGGACCATAAAGTAGCTCGACAAAGAAACACGGTTGAGTGAAACTTGTAGATATTTGAGAGTAAAAGCCAGCAAACACCCCCATGCCTGCTGTCGGAAAACGCGACATACACGATACAATTAAATTGCCAACAACCCGGCATTGCAGAGAAACTCCAGTGGTAAAGAGCGAGTCAGGCAGAGTGCAAACCTGACCGAGGACGCGGGACAGACGAGTCGGAGCTCGGGCGGGTGGCTGAGCTCGGGCGGGTGGCTTTTCAGCTTGTAAATGACGCGAACAATGCGGGGGTTGGAGCGGGGAGGCGGCTTGCGACAGGCATAGACTGCGGCTGTCGGCGCTCTTCATTTCCTTTTGTGCGAGACGGACGGCGAGGCGGCCAGAGGTTCTGCGAGCAATTATTTCCAGTAAGTGGAAATAAAACTGCGCCGGCGACGCAGCTGAGGCGCTTTGTCTGGGCGCGGCCCGGCCAGCTACTTGCCGCCGGTCACACGGAGGCGGCTGACCCGCTACACCGGATGCGCAGTAGGGATGGGCAAGAAATCACGTACTCGTGAAAAATCACGGTGATTGAAAATTCACTGTTTTCACGGTCGCTGCGATCTGGAATCTGACCGTGATTTCAGTCACGGTCACGGTTGGGTAGCGACGAGTAGGAATAGCAGCGAACAGCAGTACAAACTACAAAGAGCCATCTGGTGGCCGAAATGAGTACTCAAAGCAGCAGCGAATAGCAGGTGTAGCAGCGAATAGCGGAAAAGCGAAGAGGTGGTGAGGGAAGAGAAGCAGGAAAGGCTAAAAGAGCCATCTGTGGGTCGAAAACTGTACTAATATCAATGTAGCAAATAGCGGGTATAGCAGCGAATCACCGATAAGCGAAGAACGGGTGTACCGGCTAAAAGCCGATTACGGACAGTGACCAGTTCGCATACACTTGTGCGTTTTTCCTAGAAAATCGCCAGGGCCCGGCAGGGAGACGTTAAAAGCTGAAAAACATATCTCGTCCATTTCGCCGTTCGTCGTCTAATAGTGTATATCTTGTTTCTGCCGAGATGAAGCGATCGAGGACGAGCGGGATGTAGTGTCATTTCACCGCTCTTAATAGCGACTATGCGAAATGTAATTTGTGCGGCATACAGTTGTATTACATTAAAGAGACAAGTTATTAAAATTGAAGGCATATATTCATTGACAATGAAGTAATACCTACCTTGCAAATAATTTTTACACTCACTAAGAATATTTAATAGTCTTTCATTGTCTTGATGTGGTTAGATTTACTTTTCTCGGTTCACAACATAACTTTCATAACAACAAAGAGACGATAAATTAGTTACTGCCGGATGAAACATTATCACAAAAGTATCTAATTCAATTTTTGTCAGTTCCATGGTAAATCATACAAGTCGCCGGAATCGCGGCGATTCAATCACGGAATAGCGGAAAGAGCAGAAATCACGGAATAGCGGGAGGAGTAGAAATTGCGGAGGGATACATGTCGTGAAAACCTCAAACAGTGATTCTAAACCGTGATTAATCACGGTTTAGAATCACGGTGATTTAAAAGTAGCAATCACGGAAATCACTGTTAGCGGAAAATCACGGTTTAGCCCATCTCTAATGCACAGTACCTCCTGAATGCTCTGCGATCGAAAGGCGCCTCTATTTTGGCCCGCAGCAGTTACTGGAACTTCGCGGCACAATAAAAACGCCTGCCGTACTGGATTCGAGTTCGAAGCGTTTGTCTTCCGCCGACAGTATGATTATCGACTTGGCTTTCCAGTTGCTCCGTCACAACTCGTATTCAAAGAATGAAACTACCTCGTATAGAACGCAATACCTTCTGAACCATGTGTCGTAAAATATAATTTTGCAGAAAAATTCTATGGCGTATACGGGTATTGTCTCCAAATTGTGTTCAGAATAGATTCGTAATCTATATCAATAAAAATGAATTCTCGAATCTATGTAAGTGCATCACTTGAGAGCGGGTTCTGGCTGACCTCTTTCTTCTGTTTTCGTAATTCTAAGGACAAGATTTGTATGAAAGAAAATTTTAGGAAAATCTACTGGAAAATTAGAAGGTTTGAGAAAAATTAAAGTCCTTTTTCCAGTAGGTTTTGGAATGATCTTGTTTTTTAATATTCACGGAATGTACGACATTGACTGCGAATGATAAAGTTGAAAATCTATACTCAGTCGGGATTCGAACACGGGTCTCTTGCTTTTTAGGCAGTAGCGTTGATCCTACACCAATGGGGATACAGCAGTCACCACACCTGCACGAAATTACTGAGGTATGTCTCCCGTCAAATATAAATTCTCAACTTCATCATGTTCACTTGTAAAAAAGAGCAGACGCCCCATATATGTAATTTATATAATATGCCGATGAAGGGCGATGATCCTTCCTTCAGTGGTGAGGCACTCCTAGGCCCTTACTCTTACGGGAATCAGTTAACAAAATTACAAAAAATGTTTGTATAGCTTATGGGACTTAACTACGGGGTTATCAGTCCCTAAACTTACAAATTACTTAATACTAAGGACGGCACAAATATCCATGCCGTGCAGACCGTGACTGGAGCGCCTCAGTCCCCTCGGCCACCGCGGCCGGCACACAAAATTAAAAGTTTGAGTTGCAGTGGGCAGGGTGAAGTTGAGAATTTGTAACTGACGGGAGATGTACTGTAGTAATTCCGGGAGGTGTGGTTATCGCTATGTCCCCATTGGGACCAGCCACTGGGACAGCAAAAACTAGAAACACTAGAGTACATTAGAACGACATATATATTTCATAGAGACTTAGTAATACTTAACTTTTACATAGTTCTTGACTGCAGAATGCTGATACATAGATTATCTAGAGGCCTGCCTACTGATGATTCCTAGTGCCTATCTGATAGCCAAGTCTTAACTGGTGCCTATCTGATTCCCAAGTGACGCTGCACTTCAGTGGTGGCCACGAGCGGAGTTGTAGCAGAGGGCGCTCGTGGCTGACGTCGTAAGAACGCCGCGCCGTGCGTGCATGGCGGCGCGCGGCGAAAGTACGTGGCGCGCACTTTAGACTGGTGCGACACCACAGGCTGAGTACACACTTTCAGCTTTACCCATTCACAGTTAATGTCATATATTCAATGTATATGAATACATAACTGAAGGGCCAAAATTGACATCTGTTCTTTCGGACATGTACGAAAAACAGACGCCACATATACATAAGTTATGATTTTGTTTTTTCTATAAAGAATATTTATTTTCACG
Source organism: Locusta migratoria (assembly GCA_026315105.1). Classification (NCBI taxonomy): domain Eukaryota; kingdom Metazoa; phylum Arthropoda; class Insecta; order Orthoptera; family Acrididae; genus Locusta; species Locusta migratoria. The sequence continues at coordinate 418,008,224 of CM048749.1, forward strand.
AAGACTAGACTACAACTTAGCTTAACTGTATTACACAACCAACAAATAACAATTTTTCCTAACTGCATGAAGCATGGTACGAAACTACAAAGAGAGATGCCAGCTGAAAAAGGTGTAAGAGTACACCTGTCGCTGTATCTTAGTTTGATTTAACGTAATGTATATATTGTCTTAAATTTGTTTATTTCATGTACGTTTCATTTCATGTATGCTAGATATATTTCTTATGTAACGTCATTTTCTATATTGAATCATTCAGTGTCAACATGTTCTATATGTGTAAACTCGCATGAATGCACGGACATTCTTATGCTGTAAGTTAGCAATGCGCCAGAGAAAATGTTGAAACTGTAGTAAAGACTGTCTTTGGTACAGAAGTAGTAGCTGTGAGTGTCGCGCTGCTGAAGCAGTCGCGGTGCGGACTCGCCAAAGTAAAGACATAAATGCAGTCTCGAAGCGGACTCGCTATAGTAAACACATAAATGTTTTGTTGATGGTGCAGAGGCAGGGTAGGCGCAGTGTGCCGCGAGTTTTATGCAATTGCAATAAGCCTGAGAGGCGTACTGTTTAATGTATTGAACGAAGTGCGAAATAAGTTTATTTATACTCGATCAGTGTAATCTTTTTCTATGTGTGCAAGAAAAGTAATTGTTTGGTATCGAGTCTATTGTCACCGAGTGTGATCGTTGTTGTAGTAAGAGTACCTATTGTAATCATATCTGTCTTTTTTGGACTTCACGACGAAGACGACGAAAGCAGATGAGTACTTTTGTAACATTTTATTTTGTATGCATGTAAATGTAGTGTCAACCCAATCAGAACTTTGGTTCAATTATACATGACTTATTTTGAAACCAGTCTTAATTTTGTAAGTAGTTGTAGTCACCCCATTATCACCAATATTAGATTATGTTGATTATGCAAGCCTGTACATTGACCAACAAGTTCAATCATTTTTCAAACTAATTACGATCAGTTTCAAACAAATTGCTAGACGAGTTCAAGAATTGCTATACGTGTTACAACCACAGAGACTAGTAATTAAAGTGCAAGAGAGTGCAACAGAGTTTGCAAGTAAAGTAGAGTTGGTTTCATTTATGTAGAAAGTAAGCAGGCTAACAGTAGTCAAAGTATTATAGTTGATTAACCAGACTTGACTGAAGTAATTTTTTTAATGAAATACGTTAAATGCCAAACTCTGCTCAGCCAGTTACACGCGTACGTTACCCAGGCCCTGGAACCAATAATAAAAAAAAAAAAAAATAAAAAAAAATAAAAAATTTGCTTACGTAAAGTTTTATAAGGAAATTGAATGCTTTAAACAATATTATTAAAATAATTGGGAACTTTAACTGTAGTATTTGTGAAGCTCATTGCACCACGCAGTTTCACAGTACTCAGCTATTATCATTGCAATCAGAGTCTATCAGCTATTACGATTTTGATTATAACACGAACACGCCATCACCACTACACGAATTCTGACACATTAATTAGTGAAGTTGTGGTGTTCGTGAATCGTAAGAGGTGCTAGTTGGAGGCTGTAGTCAATGCTAAGTCAGATAGGGCCAAGCTTAATTATTTACTACAGTGACTGTATTAAGTTAATTAATATCAATTTTTTATTTATTCAAAATTCTAACTTACAATGCGAAAGTGTTGTTGCGGCACATTAGTTGTGATTTGCAACAACATTCAATAACAAAATTATTATTACTAGAGCATATCATTACGCATTCTGAATTCTGAGATTTTTTGACGACCTCCAACAGGCAATTTTCTTACAAAGGCTCTTGTTGAAGATTGCTGTTCGTCCCAACCTAGTGTCCACAATACTTTTGTCCTCAACGCGGTAACGCGTACAAGATCACTTGTGTTCAACTGTCGGGTGCAGGTAAGACACACTGGGCCGTCTGCTGCAGAGCGCGCAGTATATCCTGCGGCGGCGCGGCTCCTTACGACGTCTCGCGGTCGCTGCGAGAAGCCGTGGATGTCGACGAATAGCACGGCGGCTGCGATGACAGTGGCGCCAATAAACGCCGATACGTCAGATTTCAACTCCAGAACTCGCGACTCTGACGTTGCAGAAGGGTTATTATTTTTGTTTATTTATGGTTTTGGAAGGGTACCTTACATTAGCTTTCCCCGCTAGATCATCACTTCACAACAGCTCCACCGTTTCGGCTGATTTTGCTGTAGTTCGTAATCGCGAGGACAAGGTTTGTATGAGAGAAATGTTTTCGAAAATCCACAGGAAAAGTCTGAATATTTTGTGGTATTTCTGTATTTCAATAAAAAGTATGTGACTACCATTTCGACAGGTACACAACTAGATTACATTTTCTCAACAATAACAAAATCCGCATAAATTACTCGTATTTTCAGAACAAGAATGTAATTGAAAGCCTTAGTTTATCATGCTAATGGTAGTGATGGATGTCATTTACCGGTAAGTTAGTGCGTTTCAAAGATTGAGTTGATTTTTGTTCGTGGTTTATTGATTTAGAAAGACAATAAAACCGATGAGTCCCTCGCCATTTGCGCAACACAAGAATAAATTCCGCATTCAATATTGATATTTATCGAAGAAGAAAACAGTTTAAAGCGTCATTTGTGCGTTAATCGTGTTATCGGTGGTGATCATTTCTTTGGAACGTTGCATATGTCAGTTTGTGGTATTTGTGAGTGTTGAAAACGAATTGGGTATAGATCGTCATATATCCTGAACTGTAAGTACAATAAAATAATATTGTAAGTAGAATAAAATAACATTATAGGTACGTTTACTGGCAAAAATTGATACTGTTTGCAAAATATGTTGCACATACATTCAGTAGGAAAGTAGTAATAAATTAAAACGTCATTTGCTCAAATCTCCGGAATGAAGTGTCGCGTGGTGATATAAATACGCCTATAACCTCCGCGAAAAAAATACAGAAATGTGCCAAATATATAGGTCATCGATCAAAACAAATATGTCGTTCCTCTCGTTAGCTATGTTAGACTATAGAGTGCATATAAATGATTTTCCCACTAAATTGGACTGCTATTCCAAATCAAGGTTCCGACCGCATCATAATACATAGCCCAAAGTCTACTTGTCCATTTCATCCTCTGTCCTTGTGGACTTGATGATAATATGTAAATATCAGATAATTTAAAGATGTTTCAAATGTTTAGCTTATAGGACTTAACTACGGGGTCAACAGTCCCTAAACTTACGAACTACTTATGAACTAACTAAGACTAAGGAAGGCACAAATATCCATGCCCGAGGGGGGATTCGAACCCCCGACCGTAGTGGCCGTGCAGACCGTGACTGGAGTGCCTCAGTCCCTCGGCCACCGCGGCCGGCATTTAAAGATATAATTCGTTTACCTGTGATTTCTTGACATAGTTGCATTACCGTACTTGCCGTGAGTGGATGCTGTATCCACAATTATTATAGCTACATATATCCTGTACTACACAACAGAAATCAATATTTTCTCTATGCCTTACCCGTCAAGATAGGTAGGTAGCCTAAGGTCTGACGGTCTATTTAATGCACTGTTCTTTTAGACTTAATCATAATATGTTATTTTCAGTTCATTTAAAGGTGTAACTCATTTGCTTATGTTCAAGACATAATATTATTACAGTACTTGCTGTAATTTGATGCTGTACCCACATTTAATATAACTTCATTTAGCCTGTACCACATAACTGTATATACCTTGTCGTCCTAATGCCTTAATGCTTGTGTTACGCGCACTTTATGTACCTCTCTATTTTATGCACTGTTTTTTATACTTGATTATAATATGTTAATATTAGATCATTTACATTTGTTTCGATATATTTTATTATGCATGCTATGTTATAATACTAAGCTCAGTACCATCTCTTAGTCAACCTTCATTATAATTGTACTATTCTGTCACAGGAAAACATTCTGCTATATTCCCTAACATTATGGTTTTAATGCAAATTTTGTGTACCTTACTTTATACTTTGACAGACAATAGTTGTTATGGAACATATTTATTTATTGTTTTCACCGTCCAAACTGTCGTTTGCATAATGTTTACATTATACTTTCAGTATCAGTCGCCATGACACCTCCTCAAAGATATATCCTATGATGGTTCTCAAAGATATATTATTTTCACACCATGAATACTTTGATTTCTGTAACTTTATCACATCAACTACCTAGTTCTTAATATTTTTGTTATGTACTCTGTGATTTAATAGATCCTAGTTCACTATAATACAGGCTAGGTCATCAAGACCTAATGTCTGGTGACATTTTAAGTATCTTTTATTGTTTGACGTAGACATGTTGACAGAAAATGCACCAACGCAATCAGGCTGTTTTATTTTTTAAGTATTTTCTGGATGAAACTACTGGGTGATGTCATATTTTATTGTAACTTGTGTATAATTCATGAATGTCATTCTTTCAACAGACTTCTATGATAAAGGTTAATAACCGAAACCAGTAAAGCTGTAAATACAATAAAACTTTTGATTGACAATATGTATTAAAAGAACACAATAATTGAGATCACAGAGATGGGGAAGAGGAGACACAGAAGTGACATGAAATGGATGTAAGAAAGAGAGGAAAGACATAGACGTAGATACGAAGGGGGAGGAGATGGATATGATGTGCAGTAATAGGGAGTAGTGTGATGACGATGAACAGAGCTAGGAGAGAAGAGCAAGAGAAGGACAAAGAGACGGAGGAGGATAGAGGGCTAGAAAGAGAGTGGAACAGAAGGGATGAGAGTGTACATCCCACAGAGATCAGCAAATGCGATGCGTTTCTGGGGTCGCTAGTAAATAATTAATAAACCGGATAGTCATTCCAGATGGTAAAGCTTTAATGCACGAACATCGAAAATGTAGTAAGAGGTAAACTGTTTTCCTTACTCGCTAAATGCTCTCTGAATTACTCGACGAACATAATAGGGGTAATTTTCACGTCCAGAGATACATTTCTTAGAATGCATAAACACAATTACTAACTTAGGTACTTAGTTTGTTGACTAAACCTTCAACGGAAGTTATTCTGTTTATTGAGTAGATTATGACAGCATTTTTGACAGGTGAGTAAACAATGTGAGGTACTAAAAATTACATTATTATTATTTCTGGCAGCAGTTAAATAAGTAATATGCCACTTAAGCTGGTCATTCATGGAATCACGACTCGCCTACGCCTTCTACTTCCATCATATTTTCTACTTTCCAAAGTTAATGAAGGTCTTCCTGCTTACCTGACTGCGCGGACAGCGTGAACTCGGCTGATAACACTGGCCAAGACAGAAAGACAAAATGTTATCGGGAGCTTCAGGGGTCGTCAAAGGTCAGACGGCGCAGAACGAAATAAGACTGGAAATGCCGTATCGTTAACACATAGGGCAGTAGAAATCCACTCTATTATCTCCAAAGCTCACATTTTTTTCGCATTGAAAGAATACATGAAAAGGAGCTCCTAACATGGATTGCCGGTATTATTTTAAATATCGATAACTACTAGTACCACGTGTTTCAACAGGCGGTAGGAAGTGTACATTCCTATAGACTCCACTACAGGATTAGCACTGTCGTACGTTCCTTATCGTTCATGGCGTAGCCCGAAACACGTAACACGACAAAATGCATGTTCTCATGTTTTCCCGGAAACTCGCTTGAATTTTCTCATTTAATATTCCGGCAGAACAAGAAGAAAAGGAATGAACGAAGATCAGCATTTATAGATGTTGGCTTTGTTAATTAAAATGTAGGTCTCCTGCACACTATAAAGATGTTACACATTTTTTGTATGAAGCTACAAATGGAAATTATTTACAAAAATGCACTTCAGTAAATAAAATTAGGTGAAATGAAAAATTAATGAACAGTTTACCCTCACTGTTATAAATTTCTGCATCCTGAGCATGAGGTAACTGATTTTTGTTGTCTTCTTATCACTTCCACAGTAAGGTAGGAAAAAATTTCAGGCCTTTCGTTTTTGTTCTTTCTCTCTTTCCTTTTATTACTCCCGATTTGTGTTTACATTCCATCATTTAAATCAAACTACCACACCAAAGTATCACAACTAAAAAAAACCTGTAAATCAAATAAAAATATTGCTAACTGGAATTTCTTGAGCCAACTGGGTTTATCGTCCGTCTCTAATGATCACGCTGTCGACGAGACAGTCATCCTTCTTTCTTTGCAATTAATATCAGATCTATGGTGCTTATTTCGGTGATTTACGTGGCTGTAAATGATACGAGTCCCTTTATAATTCATTACGGTTCATCATACATCTGGAATATCTTGTGTCAATGTCTGTGCACAGAAATTAACGCGATTATCATAAGAGAGGTGTGTGTGCCCATAGTCCCATTACTAGCACCCAGCTCACAAACCCTAGTATCTCTGCTGTGAAAGCAGTACATCCTCCACAGATGCCATTCAGTACGACTATATTGGCGGTCGTGTGTGCTGCGTGGAAAATCAGAGCCTCTTCTACGGGTGTGAGAATGTCCATGTGACCATTGCAACCAGCATCCTAGCACAACTGAAGCAGTAAGACCTAGTTGCGTAGCAGTTCTCTAAAAGGCGCTACCTGCCACTTGATAGGCCACAGTTAGGCCCTTCTGAAATCGCTCATTTGGCTATAGGAATGAGTGCGTCTCTATGTGTATGGCCACGCTGAATGGCCACATGGTCTGCGGCGTCACGCTACAGACTGGGCGGCCGGAGGTAGTTTGTAAGGCTAGGGACTGACGACCATCGCAGTTTGTTGCTACAGGTTTACAACATTTGAACATTTATGTGGCATGGTACCTGTTTGTTTCACACGTTGCTATTTCTTTAATCTTTGTTGTTGTAAATATTCCGTATTAATCGGTATAAACAGATAGCTCTCTGCCAACTGTCTACACTCTCTGCTGAAGGATATGGTGGAAACGTTATCATTACATCCAATGTCGTCCTATTAGCATCTGCGGTTTCAAAGCAAACTCCACCTTTCATTTGCGGGTGTGCTAATTTTTGGCGTCAGTTCAATTCATCAAAATAGATTTAAATGGTTTTCTATATATATTTAATATATAAAAATCATGCTTGTTTGTCTTTTTGTTCGTATTTCATGCACGGCCATACCTGTCAACATCAAACGTGGCGCATATTTGTATGTTTTCATATAATGGAGGGAGAGGAGTGGGCGGAGGGGAAGATGGACAGAAAGGGGTGGGAGGAGACAGACGGGTAGAGGAGGAGGCGGACAGAGAGAGGGAACAGGAGGAGAATGAGTGAGGGGAGATGGCGTGAGACAAGTTAGAGGAGATGAAAGAGAGAGCGGGAGAGAGAGGAAAAATATGTAGAGGAATCACGGAACAATGTAGATAGGTAAAAATTGACACACATGCTTGGAATGACATGGGGTTTAATTAGAAAAAAGGGGGGGGGGGGAGGGGTCTGACAGATGGCGCTTCATCTGATCAGAAAAGCAATAATTAGCATAAGAAATTAAGACAAAGCAAATACGATGTTCTTTACAGGAAATGCTCAATATGTTCACCATCATTCCTCAACAATAGCTGTATTCGAGGAATAATGTTGTGAACAGCACTGTAAAGCATGTCCGGTGTTATGGTGAGGCATTGGCGTCGGATGTTGTCTTTCAGCATCCCTAGAGATATCGGTCGATCACGATACACTTGCGACTTCAGGTAACCCGAACCAATAATCGCACGGAATGAGGTCTGTGGACCTGGGATGCGAAGCATGACGAAAGTGGCAGCTGAGCACACGATCATCACCAAACGAAGCGCGCAAGAGATCTTTCACGCGTCTAGCAATTAGCAATATGGGGTGGAGCGCCATCCTGCATAAAAATCGTACGTTCCAGCAGGTGTTAATCAGCCAGGCTGGGGATGATGCGATTCTGTAACATATCGGCGTACCTCTCATCCGTCACGGTAGCAGTCATTGACGTTTTGCTGTCCAGCGCCAACTGTCGGACATTTTTTGAACTTCTGTCCCACTTGAGGTTACGGTAGTAACACTAAAAGTGGGCCTTTGCGATCGTCTTTTGACAGCTCGAAATTTAAGTGAAAATAACGGCTTAGCTATTCATCTGACACGATAATTGAATAACCGAGTTTGTAGAGAAGAAAATTCTCTACAAGTTTTCTCTCTTATGGTTTTTTTTTTTTTTTTTTTTTTTTTTTTTTTTTTTTTTTACTTTCTTTTTTTTTCATATCACGTAGTGTTTCAAAGATATTTGCAAAAATAACGGCGATTTTGGGATGTATGTCTGTCTGTCCGTAACGTGTTCCCTGTTTTTAAGACGAACCCTTCAACCGATCTGCAGACATGATTGTAAGCCGCCAGAGACTAGAACCTCCCTTTTTCAAATTTTTCGGACATAAAATACGGCAGTAATACAAAAAAAGTCGTTTGTAATATAATTGTAATTGCAAACGAACCGTTCCTCTGACATGAAAATTGAATAAACTAATTTATAGAGGAAAAAACTCTCTACAACTTAGCTCCCTTATGTTTTTTTCACAACTCGTATCGTTTGAGACATATTTGCAAAAATAACGTAGATTTGACACCCATTGAATTAACGAAAACCAGCCGTTCGGAGATGTCACATGATATTCCTCGTTCAGAACTCTCTCTGGCATACGCCATCTTGCGTTGCGTATTTGATGATTTTCTTATTTTAACTCACACGTTTTCATTCCAAAGCAATGGCGCTCTGTAGAATTAACAAAAACACGCCGTTCTTCGTACGATAAATGATAATCTAGTGTCTACAAATGCCATATTAGCATCAGTTAACAACAGCGATCAATAGTATAAGATTAAAGGACTCATCTTTCGATTCTTAGCTGTAGCGTAGTGGGCAAGGTGTTGGACTATGACGCTAAAGGTCGGTGGTTCGGAACCCACAAACACCAAAAACTTTTTTTTCCTAAAAGAGTTCAGACACTCTTATTAATTAATTTTTTATTACTTAGATCATTATTTTGGTCCAAAATGTTTGTTCAAATGTTTGTAAATCTATCGGACCAAACTGCGTGGTCATCAGTCCGTAGCTTACAAACTACTTAAAACTAGGTAAACTAACCTAAGGACAACACACACACCCATGCCCCAGGGAGGACTCGAACCTCCACGGCGAACAACCGCGCGCTCCGCAGCGAGACGCTTTAGACCGCTCGGCTATCCCACCGCGGCTAAAATGTTTGCAAAAACTCATAAAACTACAAATCTACAAATCTAAAGTGGGTCGTAAAACACGTCAATGCGATTTTTTTTTTTTTTTTTTTTTTTTTTTTTTTTTTTTTTTTTTTTTTTTTTTTTTTTTAAATAAGACCCCATGTCATTCCAAGCATGTGCGTCAATTTTTACCTTTCTACCTACATTATTCCGTGCTTTATTAAGTTTTCAAATATATACTGTGTGGTGTCGCACAAGTCTAAAGTGGGCGCCACCTACTTTCGCGCCGCCATGCACGCACGGCGCGGCGTTCTTACGACGTCAGCCACGAGCGCCCTCTACTACAACTCCGCTCGTGGCCATCACTGAACGACATCGTTCACTTGGGACTGAGATAGGAACCAGTTAACACTTCGGAATCAGATAGGCACCAGTGAAGACTGGGCTATCGGATAGGCACTAGGCAGGCCTGTAGCTCAAGTATGTAGCAGCATTCTGCAGTACTGAGATATGTAAAAGTTAAGTATTACTCAGTCTCTAAGAAATATATACCTCGTTCTAATTTACTCTAGTGTTTCTAGTTTCTGCTGTCCCACTGGCTGGTCACCTCCTACCTGCCCAAGCGTGCATCCTTTATTCCTGTGTCGGTCTTTCTACTCGGCCACCGACACCTATGACGGAAACGAGACACAAAAGCGGAGACGAGGCTGGGACACAAAATACTGACTTTTTGATGACCCGGAATTTGTTGTGAACCCCCCGCAGTGATACGCATACAGCGCAGAACATTTTTTTGCGTCTACTACTCGACATCCCTGACGGTAGCAGATTATATTGACGGTGCTCATCGCCGTCCGCAGACAGCACTGTGCAGCGGCAGTGGCTGGGTCTGCAGCGGGCCACCTGCTAGCGGCCGGCGCCCCTGTGGCACAGCGACCGCTCGATGGGCTGGCGGCTGATTAAAACTGCAGCCGACACCGCGACCGCCGCCACTTGGCGCAGCCGGCAGCACAGGCAAAGCCTGCGGCCCTCCAGCCGGGCCCAGAGCGTGTTTTGAATCGGTCGCGGCGCGCGACCGCAGCACAGCACAGCGCGGTCGCAGCACGGCACAGCAGGATGGGGCAGCGCGCGCTTTGCGGCGTCCACCCACATTCCACAGTGGCGCCTCCTGTTTCTGTTTGAGGCCGCGCTCAACAGCTCTTCACTGAAGCCGCGTCTGTGATCGGTTAGCGAGAGTGTCGCTGCATCGTGTTACCGGTCACACTCGTGCGGTCCAGAGGGACGGGCGGTAAAATCGTAAGCGTAGCCAACTTTGGCGAAGTGCGAAGCTCCCGTTACATATGTACACGCATGGAGAGTTGATTATACTTTAGGGATCACAAGGTGTATGTTCAGTGATAAAGAAACAGTTACGTACCACAAGTGACATTTTAATACTACGAAACAAAGTATAAAGCTCTCAACACCTTGTTAGAAATATCATTAATAATTCACTTACGTCACTTTCTCATTACGTGTCAAAAACCTTCTGCTTGAAGGAATTAGTGAAACAAGATGATGTAATCATACCATCTTATCATATGAAAAATTTGTGACATGGCCTGGATTCGAACCCAGAATCTCGTATTACTGGGCAACTACTCTAAACCTCGGCGCCACCCCAGCCACACACGTTTCACACGTCTCCACGGAGTACTCAAGCACGCACTACACCCAACCAATCTATATCTCCTACTACTTCCACCGTTGTTCTCCATGGCTCACAGCTCGCCTGTCCTTGTGTACATCTGCACCAAAATATGCATCACTCCTAGACACGTCCAAAACAACAAATCACCATTTTTTTTAATTGCAGGTCTCCATTTCGTGGACAGATATGTATTTGTATACCTAGATTTCACTGCAGATTCACACGAGGACCGGAATCATGGGGGAAATACAGGACCTACTGCGAGCCAATGGTGTACAATGTTGGAAGTATTATAACATAAAAGTTTCTGTCGGATGGGAAAGGTGCTTTGTTTGTCCGTGAAGAGGTGGTACAACTTTTGTCTCGGGGTGGAGCAAGGTATTAGCGGAACTACCTGGTGACTAGGGAGTCACGGGTTAGAATCCCAGCCCTGGTACTAACGTCCACGTTGTATGAAAACAACTACTCCCAGCAGCTGAGACTGAGTAACCCCTAGTTGAAACCTATGTTAAGAACAGCTTCAGCAGCACGTAGCAACGTTTGTTCTTTTCGGAATGTGTGTAAGAAAAGACGCCGCAATTCTTTACCAGGGGATTTATTGCATTACACCTTGTACTAGAGGGCTCCTCACAAGCAGTATTCGCCCACTGAGAGGTCAGGGGAGCTGGGTGTCGAACTAGGAAAGCAACCACTCACATCTGTACTGACTACTCTGCATCATGCAATGTAAGTCACTTTTGACTTTACTTGGTTACCTCCAACTTCTGCGAAGTACGAAGCTCCCATTACATACGTACACGCATTGGTAGTTGAATATACTGCAGGGATCACGAGGTGTACGTTCAGTAACGAGCAATACCACTAATGTTGCTGCGATCCCAGACAGTGATGACAATGGACACCTTTGATGTCGAACGCCCAGAGCCGTAAAAAACCGCTAATCACACTGAGTGATAAAGAAACAGTTACGTACCACAAGTGACATTTTAATAGTACGAAACAAAGTATAAAGCTCTCAGCACCTTGTTAGAAATATCATTAACCCTTTCGTGGTTGTTGGGACATATACGTCCCACTAACTTCGGACCTTATTTGTACCACAAGGTGGCGAGCTGCGTAATTCTGCATAGTGCTGCTGTCTGTTTGTGGCCCTTCAGAACGCGGTAAAAAATTGAGGCACTGAAATTCTTTCAGTGTAGAAGGCTGTGACTGTTTATATGGGCTTCCGCGTGAATTTTCGCGCCGTAACCATTGTTTATTGTGCCTTGAATCGGTTTTCGTCGATTTCTCGCTACCGAAAATGTCCGAAATAAGTATATTTGCTATTTTATGTTTCTTAGAAGTTTACAAACAACGATTACGCTTTCTAAAACTCATTTTACTTCAAAAGTTTTTTTCAGTGAATTTACAATTAGTGGGACGCATGTGTCCCAGTGACCATTGTGTAGCCCTATAGTGCCTTTATGTTGCGATATTATAGTACTCTTATTTCAAAGAAAAACAGTTTTTCTGTATTTTTGGGCTAATAAAACACGGTATGTGGTTTACTATTATCTGAATTTTCTATTATAGAAGCTGCGAGACAGCTCTCCCTCTTTTTTTTTATTTATTTATTTTTATTTTTTAAATGTGGTGTGAATTACAAATTTCTGAATCATGTACTTGTTTGGACCCTATGACAGTTAGGAAAACTTAAGAAATTGTTTTAAAAAGTTTTAGGTAAATCGGTGCCAGAAATGATCAGTGGTACGTATGTGTCCCACTTTTTTTTTTTTTTTTTAGGAAGAATGGAATGTGCTAAAATTTTTTGAGTGTCATATTTGTAATCCTGACTCAAATCAGACTCTGTAACAGCTGAGATAACTTAAGATACTCTAAAAATGAGTAAAAGCCACGAAAGGGTTAATAATTCAGTTACGGCGCTTTCTCATTACGTGTCAAAAACCTTCTGCGTGAAGGAATTAGTGGAGCAAACAAAACATACACCTGATGGAGGTTGTACAGGATGAGGCAAATAAAACTGGCCGCTGGATTGAATTACACGCTACAAACACCCCAGGGGAAAGGTGGTGTAGTATTATCCTAAATACGAGGCGTGATTTTTAAGTAAGCTCCGTTTGAATAGAAGTACACGACGAAAGGTTATTTCAAAAAAGTAAATTTATTTTCAGAAAGTACATAATTTACTCTATTTTCCGACATAGTTGCCAAGTTCATTAAAACACTTATCATGTCTCTCAACCAATTTTAAAATACCATATTTATACAAACTTGCCGCCTGTTCCGATAACCAAGAGTTCACTATCGTTTTGTAAAGCACTGATCTCGACACGCCAGGAAATTCGTTTGAGAGACCTGTCTGCCGTCTTCCCTATATTTTTAACTTTGTAATTTCACTTATGATATCCTACGCATTTCTAAGGGTTGCATGCCATAGCTATTTTTCTTTATTTTTAGGGAATTGAATGTTTGTATTTTTCACTAGTTTTCGGAACCACGTGGCTCCGAACTTCGACTTCAAGGGTGTATAGCTGGTCACTTGAGTTCTCGCCACTGCTCACATACCAGTACCTCACTGTTTTGCATTCTTGCTATGTAATATATCATTCCGTTGATTATTGTTGAAATGAATACGACCTTTAAGCACTTCGCCTTCAGTGGTGTGCGAATATGTAATGTAACAGACTCATGCCGTGTGTCTCAGTAAGTCTGCATGCTCACGGTTTGATTTAAATGGAAATTTAATTACGGGCGGTAAAATCGTAAACTCTAGTTTACACGACGACACTACGTTTCATGAAACTGTGCCACTGGCCAGTGCGCATGCGCGGCAGGCGTTCGCGCAACTCGTTGCCGAAACTAAACAATTTCGGCACCTTCCAACTTTGGCGAAACTGATAGCTCGTGTTTTTAGGTTAGGGTATAACCACTACAGAACAAAACACAACATAAAGAGGGGAAAGGAAGAAGAAATACGGTTTTTGAACATGTATGCGATGCATAGGTGTTTGTGCCATTTTAACGATGAAAATTTCAGGAATAAGCAGCGGCGTGTTAGTGCTCTTGAAGCAATTATTCGTGAGTGAAGATCTCTCAGGCGTGCAGCCGGATGGATTGATCGTTGTGGAACGTTGGGACACAGTGTCTATCGGAAGAAACCCCACACGGAACAGTACCTCCATGCTTCTAGCTGTCATCACCCGTCCCAAAAGGAAGGGGTTCTAAATACGCTGGTCCACAGAGCTCGTGTGATCTCCGACGAAGAAAGTCTGAAACCAGAACTTGACCATCTCAAGGAAGTATTCCAGGAAAACGGGTATAGCGATCGACAAATCCGACGTGCTTTCAAACATAAGAGCACACCACAGCCAACACCCGAGGAGGATCCGCCGGCAAAAATTGCCTACATTCCATGCGCAGGCAACGTATCCGAAAAAATCGGCAGAATCTTACGACGACAAAACATCAAATGCGTGTACCGCCCGCCGGCAAATATCAAATCTCTTCTAGGAACAGTGAAGGACGATCTGGGACTCCGGAAATCGGGAGTTTATCACATTCCATGCGAGTGCGGTAAAGCGTATTTTGGCCAAACCATTCGAACAATTGAAGAAAGGTGCACTGAGCATAAGCGCCACACCGAACTCCAACAGCCCACAAAATCAGCAATTGCTGAACATTGCTTGGAAACAAAACACAAGATGAAATATGAAGACACAGAGATTCTACACAATACATCGCGGTACTGGGACTGTCTTTATAAGGAGGCCATCGAAATCCGGCTACGCGAGAATCTCATAAACAAGGACAGTGGATTTCAATTAAGCCAATCGTGGAATCCGGCACTAAAATTTCTTCGATCGCAGCGCAGCAGAACACCGAGCACGGTGAAGGCAGAGCGCAAACTGAGGTCCGCCACTCAAGTCCAGAGCAGGAGCTACCCCCACCACTGCAGCATCCCGCTGTCCGCACTCGAGGTCAGTGGAGGGGGTGACCGCAGGTATATATAGCACAGCCGCCGGTCCGGCGCCTAGCGGACGGAAGAAGAGGTAGACTCAGCAGTCGACCACTTCACAAAAGTCCTCCAGACCTGTGCTCGCGAGACAAGCACCAAGGTGACGATCGAACCTGGTGCCAGGGACCTGCCCCCTGACATCTGGGACCTGATAGTCACTAAGCGACGCGTGAGACGGGAGTGGCAACGTTACCGCAACCCCGCCGATCGTCGTCTGCTTAGGAGACTTGAAGCCCAGGTGAAGGAGAGACTGCAAGAGCACAGAGGCCTTTGCTGGGAAGAAAGATTACAAAGCGTTGAAGAAAACCCAAACAACGTTTGGAAAATTACAAAATCGTTAAAGGCTACTATCAGGGCAGACAGGCCACTCCGAGGTCCAAACGGGCTAGTATACGACGATCAGGAAAAGGCAGAAGTAATGGCAACAGCGCTAGAGTCACAATTCCGAACTCACGTCATCGAAGATGACGAGAGTGAAAGGCAGGAAGAAATAGTAATCGGACGAGTGACTCAACTGAGGCAACAGAGGCCAGAAACAGAGTTCACACCAGTGTCAGATCGACTTGTGTGTACTTACATCAGGCGCCTAGGGAACAATAAATCCCCCGGTCCTGACAAGGTCCGAGTCCCACACCTAAAACACCTACCTCCTACAGCAATTACCTACCTCACTACTATCTACAACCAATGTCTATCCCTAACCTACTTTCCGAAAACCTGGAAAACTGCTCAGGTCATCACTATTCCAAAACCAAACAAAAACCTAATCCTTCCGCAAAACCATAGGCCCATTTCACTCCTGTGCTTTCTAGGAAAAGTACTGGAGTGCCTCATCCATAGAGTCCTCACCAACTTCCTCCAAATCAACAACATCCTCACTCCTGAGCAGTTTGGCTTCCGGCCTGAGCACAGCACCATACACCAATCCCTGCGCCTGGTGGAACACATAATCAGGGAGAGAGACAGCAGGAAGAGAAGTACAGGAGCGGTCTTTCTCGACATCGAGAAAGCGTTCGATAAAGTCTGGCATGATGGCTTAATATATAAACTCTCACAGTTAGACATTCCAGGACACATAATAAACATGATTGACTCATTCCTGGCAGAGAGGAAATACTCTGTCAGGTGTGGAAATCATGTTAGCACAATCAAAGAAGCTGTGGCGGGAGTCCCGCAGGGGTCGGTTCTTGGCCCCATACTATACTCTCTGTACACCAACGATGTGCCAAAATTGGCAGGAAATGAGATCGCCCTGTATGCCGACGATACGGCGGTGTTTAAAAGCAGCACAAACCTCAACTTCATAACTAGAAAACTCCAGACACACCTGGACGATATATCATTGTGGTGCAACCGCTGGAAAATAGAGATAAATCCGGACAAAACAGTAGCGGTTATGTTCACCACAAAATTAAAAGAACCCGACAGAAAAATATCAGTTGCAGGCAGGGAGATCAACTGGAGTGATTCGGCAATATACCTTGGCCTGCAGCTGGATAAAAGGCTGACTTTCGGGAAACAACTAGCTAGATCTAGGGGGAAGGGTTGCGCTGCTTTTAACCAACTCTATCCGCTCCTTAAAGGAAGGGGGCTCCCAATAAAAAAGAAGCTCCAAACTTATAAAGCCTGCATACTTCCGAGCATGCTATATGGCTCGGAAATATGGTCAATGGCAGCAGACACGCACCTGAACAAGCTACAAACGCTTCAGAACAGAATCCTCCGAGTCATAGCGGACGCTGACAGGTACATACCAAATAGACACATAAAAGAATATTTAGATGAACCCCCAATTTCAACATACATTAAAAGAAAATCAGAAGCTCTCTATGAGAAAGCTTCATCTTCGACCCACCACCTAATCCAACACTTAGGTACACCATACCCCAACGCTTCGATTAAACGACCTTTCTCCACAATCAACCGCCAATTTAGGGATTAACAGATTACAGACAAACAGTCATACATACAAACAATTTAGATAAAACCATCACGCTATTTTCTGCACATCATCAGCTATATATAGAAGTCAGACGGGCAAAGCCCAGTGGTGCTTCAGTGGAAGAGAATGTATAGATACCTCACGCCGGCGCCTAGTAACGTTGCCACTCCCGTCTCACGCGTCGCTTAGTGACTATCAGGTCCCAGATGTCAGGGGGCAGGTCCCTGGCACCAGGTTCGATCGTCACCTTGGTCCCAGTGGTGCTTCAGTGGAACAGAAAGTATAGATACCTCACGCCGGCGCCTAGTGCCACACAACAACACTCAGCGGCCCTGCCCCAGGAAATCCTGGGCCTTATCACAATGAGAAACCCACTCAGGAGATACTGGCAGCGTACCAGGCGTCCGGTGTATAAACATCACGTCAACAGGCTACAGGGTATCATACAGGGTAAAATAACAACATTCAAAACGACACAATGGGACCAGAAACTCGCTGGACTAGATACCACACGTCCTGGAGTGTGGGCTCTGGCCAGACACTTCACCAGGGAGAAACTCTACACGCCTACCTTACAGGGACAAAACGGCCCAGCATACTCAGCGGTAGAGAAAGCTGGGCTAATGGCCCAAACACTAGCAGCGTCATTCACACCGAACCTGGCTCCTTCCGACCCAGTGTTCACACTTGAGACGGACAAGGCGATCACACGCTTCGTGGCCCAGCCTCCGCGCAACGAAATTAGACGTACTAGCACACATGAAATCACATTGGCCATCAAGCACACCACAGCCAGAAAAGCGCCTGGCCCTGATGGCATCCAAATCCGGGTTCTCCAGGAGTTCACGGATAGAGCAATAGAGTACCTGACACACATCACAAATGCCATCCTGCAACACCAACACTTTCCTGCCTTTTGGAAGGCGGCCAAGGTCCTGATGTTCAGGAAGCCAGGGGAAGATAACTCGCTCCCACAAAATTACCGACCCATCAGTCTGCTGAGCTCGCTCAGTAAGATAGTTGAGAAGGTAATACTTAAACGTCCCATTCGGCACTGCATCACCAATGACACCCTAAGACCAGAGCAATTCGGATTTAGGAATCACCACTCCACAACACAACAACTCCTCCGCGTAGTTGAACACATAACAGACGGCTACAACAAAAACAAAGCCACTAGGGCGGTGTTTTCGATCATCTCTGGCACAACGGCCTTATACGCAAACTTAACGACGCCGCGTTTCCCGACGGACTCGTGCATCTCATACACTCATATCTCACCAACAGAAGCTTCAACACCGACGTGCAGGGCAAACAGTCTACACGACATGGTATTCAAGTCGGAGTACCCCAAGGCAGCATCCTGGGGCCCCTCTTGTTTAACCTCTACATTAACGATTTTCCATCCACACATAACACGATGACTGCAATCTACGCAGATGACACCGCCATCATGGCGTAAGATTGGAAGCCATCAAACATAAATTCACGCCTACAGACAGCACTCAGAACTGCCGAACCTTGGTTGGAGAAATGCCGTGTTAAGTCAACGTCGACAAGTGTGAGGCAGTTCTGTTCACACTGCCTGGGGCATGGGTGTGTGTGTTGTCCTTAGGTTAGTTTATCTGTGTTTAAGTAGTTTGTAAGCTACGGACTGATGACCACGCAGTTTGTTCCGATAGATTTAGAGACATTCATTTCACTTATGTAATAACCGCCGTACATGTTCTCTGGCGTATTGTCATCAAAAGCCGTGACCATAGTTGCAACTTTAACCTTCTGCTCGGAAGACTGTTGGTATTCACTACCACTGATTCCATCGCCTCTTCCCGCACTTACCGTAGCACTAATGCTAGCAATGAGTTCTTCGTCATTATCATCCCTATTATCATCATTATGTGTTAGTGTTACAACAGTATCTAACTTATGCTCATATTTCGGTACCATTACGAGAAAGCATGCAAATGATTCATCTTCTCCACTAATACCATTTTCACGAAGAATGATTCTTCGTAACTTCATATCAACCAGTCGCAATACTTTAACAGGATTGAGTATCAATCGCCGCTCCATCTGACGCTTCATCACACAAATGTCACAAAACACAACTTCGGAGGCACACTGCACCGTCCCTACTGGTGAACCGACAGGTCAAACCGCAATGTGGAAAGGCACACGCAGAGGCCTCTAACGGACGTCTGCAGAGTATTGCAGATGTAGGAGTGTCACAAGTGCAATAAGGGATCTTTACATTATCTCTCGTACGATTTTCATGTATATGTATTTGTTCGAGCCCAAGTAATTTCCTTGTGAGTGATAAAGGAACAGTTACGTACCAAAAGTTACATTTTAATAGAACGAAACAAAGTATAAAGCTGTCACTTTCTCATTATGTTTTTGATCAACAGTGTCAAAAACCCTTTGCTTGAAGGAATTAGTGGAGCAAAGAAAACATATACCTCATAGAGCTTGTTCACGATGAGGCAAATAACACTGTCCCGCAGGACGGAGTTACACGCTACAAACACCCCAGACGAAAGGAGATGTAGTATTACCCTAAATACGAGGCGCGTTTCTTTAAGTAAGTTCCGTTTGAACAGAAGTACACAACGAAAGGTTATTTTAAAAAAGTAAATTTATTTTCAGATAGTACATACTTTATTTTCCGACATAGTTGCCAAGTTCGTTGAAACCCTTATCATGCCTCTGAACCAATTTTAAAATACCTTCTTCATACAATCTTGCCGTCTCTTCCGATAATCGAGAGTTCACTGCCGTTTTGTAAAGCACTGGTCTCGACACGCCAGGAAATTTGTTTGAGAGACCTGTTATTGTGAAGCTCCTGTTCTCACGAATTCTCGCTTCAACTGAAACCTTGAAATCGGCTGTAATCGAAGATGGGCTACCGGAGCGGTCCTCATCACGGACGTTGTCACAGCCATCTTTGAATTCTCGTACACTTCGCAAATCTGTCGATGAATTTCTGCAGCAGACAGGTTCCTTGGTGAGAAAAACCATATCACTGAGCGAACCTCACACGCGGCTTGCGAGTTGATAGTCTTAAACATTTTGAAAGCACATAACAGAACCGTACAGGTTAGCTAGAGAGCTGAAACGGAGTGCAGTTGTTCCCGAGGCATGCCGGTACACGACGCACGCGCTCGTTGCGGTATGTACGCGAACTACTAGTGTCTACAACAAAACGGAATTTACTTTGGTTGTCACATTTGGGTCCAATCGGTAAGTTGCTCAGTGGCATCGAAGACAAAGTGCTTCAATGTTGCCCAACTGTTTTACCGCTGTTATAGTAGGCAGTAACGTTTTTATCTGCGTTTCTTAGTTCCACCTGATGGTAGATGTTGTAATATTACGATCTTATCATATCCAAATTTATGACACGGCCTGGCTTTGAACCAAGAATCTCGTAGTTACTGGGAAACTGCGCTAAGCCTCGACGTCACCCCAGCCACCCAGGCTTCACACACCTGCACGGAGTACTCAAGGACGCACTACACCCTACCCAGAGTTCCATATCTCCTACTACTTCCATCATTGTACTCCATGGCTCACAGCTCGCCCATTATTCCTTCCAGTCGCCTGTCCTCGTGTACATCTACACCAAAATATGCATCACTCCTCGACGCGTCCAAAACAACAAATCACCAATTTCTTAATTGCAACTTTCCATTTTGGGGACAGATGCATATTTGTGGAATTATATTTATAAGAGGCAGCCCTCAGTCGCAAAGTGCGAAAATAATCGTAACCGGGTTTCAATGCAGCTATGGGCACCTTCTTCAGACGAAGATGAATATGTAATACTACATGTCAATATTTAAAATACAAAAAATAAATCTGACATAATCAGATAGTCATACCTAAAAAGTAAATAGTTGTCACTAGGGGCTGCTCCGCCTGTCTACAACTATTTACTTTTTAGGTATGACTATCTGATTATGTCAGATTCATTTTTTGTATTTTAAATTTTGACATGTCGTTTTAACATATTCATCTTCGTCTGAAGAAGGTGCCCATAGCAGCATTGAAACATGGTTACGATTATTTTCGTACTTTGCGACTGAGGGCTGCCCCTTATAAATTTAATTGTATTGTAACAGTCGCTGATTCACAGCCATGCACAAAACTATATTTGTGCATACTGTATTTCACTGCAGATTTACACGAGGACCGGAATCACGGTGGAAATGCTGCGAGCAATGGTGTACATATGTCGAAGTATTACAACGTAAAAGATTTGGTCGGATGGGGAAGGTGCTTTGTTAGTCCGTGAAGAGGTGGTAAAACTTTTGCCTCGGGGTGGAGCAAGGTATTAGCGGAACTACCTGGAAACTAGGAAGTCGCGGGTTAGAATCCCAGCCTTGGTACAAATGTCCACGTTGTATGAAAACAACTACTCCCAGCAGCTGAGACTAAGTAACCCCTAGTTGAAACCTATGTTAAGAACAGCTTCAGCGACGTCTGTTCTTTTGGGAATGTGTGGAAGAACAGGCGCCGCAATTCTTAACCAGGGGATTTATTGCGTTACACCTTGTACTACAGGGCTCCTCACAGGCAGTATTGGCACACTGAGAAGTTAGGTGAGCTGGGTGTCGAACTAGGGAAGCAATCGCTCAAATCTGTACTGACAGCTCTGTCAGGAGTACATCAAGCAATGTATGCCGCTTTTGACTTTACTTGGCTACCTTCAACTCTTTGGCTGTGATCCAAAGTCTCTTCTTTCCAAGTTCGTTTACCTTAAGTGCGATTCTCTCCCATTCATCCTTTAAGAATTGTTTCCATTCTTCCATGCATTATTCAGTCTTTTCATTCAAAATTGAAGTTCCCAATGTTGCCCAGATGGCATCGTATATTAGGCGATTCCACTTTCAGCAATCTTTGACAGTTTTTCGAAAAAATTCAGCACAAAAATTCGATGAGACGTTTGCTCTCTAAACACAAATTCCAATGATGCACAACATTTAATTCCCTGACGGAGCTATTGCACTGAAACGCAATTTATAGAAAGACAGTTTTTCCAGCCTTAATCGCTTTTCTCAGTTTGAAGCAGGGAGGAAGGAAGGAAGATGAAGGTTTAATGTCACATCTAGTGGTAAAGCACTAGACTCACATTCGCGAGGACGGTAGTTCAGATCCACTCCAGTCAAATTCCGGGATGATTCCTTGCAAAGAGCACACCCCATTTCCTTCTCCATCTTTACCCAAAAGTTCGAGCTTTAGGCCCGACTGTAATGGCCATGCTGTCTATTGGACATTAAACCCTTAGTTTTTCTCCCTTCTTTAAGGTCCCGTCTGCAACGTGGCCATTAGAAATGGAACTCACGCTCTGACTGATTTTTGATAAGGGTGGGGAAGAATGTCAAGTGTGTTCTTTGAAAACAATCATCCCGTCAGTGACTTAGGGAAATTACGGGAAACTTAATTCAGTACAGTCGGAGACGTATTTGCATAGACGTCCTCTGGAATGTGAGTCCAGTGTGTTATCATTGCGCCACCTCGCTCGGTCTCAAGGAGTATACTACGGTAAAGCGCATCTTTCACGTGACGAACAACATGTAGTGGCACCCCATCTTGCATAAAAATAGTGGTGTGGACATAGTTCTTTTCTCGCAATGCCTGAATTACGTGTTGCACCTCGACGTGTTATCTTACACCTAACAGGCCCACAATGTGTCAATTTTCCGAAGAAAAATGGACCGAGAATGAAGCAGCTTATGAAACTACACTACACAGTAACGTAAGCTGAGTGCGGTGGATGTCACTGCACAACGTGTGGGGTAATATAACCCCTTGTGCGACAGTTGTGTACATTTACGGCACCGCGTAGAGTAAAATGTGCCCCGTCCGTTCAGAGAATAGTATCTGGCGACGTGTCATCCATTTCCATGCGTGCCAAAGAAGGAAGGGCAAAGTCAAGGCGTTGTAGCCTACACCGGGGCTGCATTTGTGCACATTACGGATCTTATAGGGATATCAGTGTAAAATGCGCCGCGAGGTCTTTTAAACTGTTGACCTGGGGAGAGAGATTACCGATGCCACAGGTCGAGCACTGGCTGCCGAGCTAAAGGCATGTGCTGCACGGTCGGCTGCAGCTGAAGGAGCTTCCTCAACAACCGCCAGCGAATGGGATGTCTTACTTTCTCTGCTGCAATACCTAAGTCATGTGTTTCTTCAAATTTCTGTGTAATATCCTGTAGCCTGTTTATTGGCCAACGCTCATGCAGTAGTGGTCTTTTATAGTTCGAACTAGCTCGGAAGAGCACTCCCACAGGCGAACTGCGCGAACTAGTTCGCAGATCCCTCGCCTCTTAGTTGGACCGCTCCTTTTCCGAAGACTGCTCGCCGTGGAGGTTTGAGTCCTCCCTGGGGCATGGGTGTGTGTGTTGTCTTAGGTTGGTTTACCTAGGATTAAGTAGTTTGTAAGCTCCAGCGAGAGGACGCGGGAGTGCGCATCATCGCGTGATTTGTAGGTAATGTTCCTTCAATGACCTATTAAATAAATAAATAAATCCATTTTAAAAATAAGATACTACGAGTACTCTGTATGCACAGTAGTTGAATATCATTGATCACCCATTCCTGTAAATAACTGGTTTATTTGCTTAAGTATTTGATGTCTAATTGCCCAAAAATACGGATAACAGCACACGCTTGGGGAACACTGATCATTATATAAAAAAGCTGTCATAACAAAAAAGAGCTCTTTTTAGTAGCGGTAGTAAAAGCCAAAAAGAGTGGACGAACTAAAAAGAGCGACCTACTTCGCAGCCGAGCTGCGAACTAAAAGTAGAGCTACCGGTCTCGAACGAAGATATGCGCGATCGGTCGCGAACTAAAATATGCGTGATCGGTCGCGAACTAAAATACATGCGATCGATTGCGAATTAAAATATGTGCAATCGGTCGCGAACTGAAACATGCGTTACCGGTTGCAAACTATTATGCTAAACGTATTTCGCTTCTTAGTTCGTTGGATTCTTTTCCGAAGACCGACGGGCAACAGCGAGAGGGCGCGCAGCAGAATCAAAAATCACGTGTTTGCCTTCTGCTGACGAAAGCCATTTCGAGGTGACCGTCTGCCTGCTAGATTACATAGTTCAGTGCTACAAAATTTTTGTTTTGAAGTATTCTCCACTCAACACTAATAAATTCCATAATGCCAAGATATACAGATAAATTATTAACACACTGATTCTTTTGGTTTGCGTGGTGTCGTTAGCGGCTAACGCAGCAAGCGCATGTAGCAGCTAGCAGACCATGCCGCCCAGGCATCACTGGAAGCGGACGAACTAAAAGAATGAACTAATTCGCGGCAGAGCCGCGAACTAAAGTGAGCGCTTCCGATCGCGAACTATTATGCACAAGTCAAGTGGACACACCGGTTCACGTTAGATCACCGAAGTTAAGAAATGTCGGCTTGGCTAATACTTGGATAGGTAATCGTCCGGGTCTGCCGAGCGTTGTTGACAAGCGGGCTGCTCTCAGCCGTTGCGAGGCCAACCGAGGAGCTACTTGATGTAGAAGTAGCGGCTCCAGTCACGGAAACTAACTTAACGGCCGGGAGTGCGGGGAGCTGTCCACGTCCCCCTCCATATCGCATCTGGTGACGCCCTCGGGCTCAGGATGACACGGCGGCCGGTCAGTACCCAATGGGCCTCTCGAGGCCTGTCGGACGGAGTTTAGTTTCAGCCCATTTATTGACATGGGGCCTCTTTGCAGCTGTTTCTGTCGGCGATATTCCCTCAGTGTAGCACTGCTGCTTGCCGTCGGAGGTTTGAGTCCTCCCTCGGGCATGGGTGTTTTCGTTGTCCTTAGTTTAAGTACTTTGTAAACCTAGGGACTTATGACGACAGTAGTTGTGCCCAATAGATTTAGAAACATTTGAGCATGTGAATGAGGAGCTTATTGATGTCAAACGAGGAAACACTTCATATTGTGACTGCGTTAAAAGATGTTCAAATGTTTGTAAATGCTACGAAGGAATAGCCGCGGACTGGGCGTCCGTTTCAAATTCAAATTTTTGTATAGCTTATGGGGTTAACTACGGGGTCATCAGTACATAAACTTACAAACTACTTATGAACTAGCTAATACTAAGAACGGCACAAATGTCCATGCCCGAGAGGCGATTCGAACCCCCAACCGTAGTGGCCGTGTAGACCGTGACTGGCGCGCTGCACACCGCTCGGCCACCGCGGCCGGCGCGTCGTTTTCCGCCGGAGGTTTGAGTCTTCCATTCGGCATGGATGCGTATGTTAGTTTATGCAGTTTGTAAGTCTTGGGACGGATGACGATATGTTTCGGTCCAACTGCTTTACAAACGTTACACTCTTTGGAAGTTTATGGTCCTTAGACACTAGGTTTTAAACTACTTTAACTTGCACACAGCCATTTCCGATAGGACTCGAAAGCTCGGCGGGAGCAGGTTCGCAGTCCCTAAATAGGCACCCAGAACAGCTCGGCTATTTTCGTGCGGCATGACTGCTTACATAACCGTATTTTCGCCTGGTGGCCGAAAGTGTAACTACAACATTTTCCATCATAAATCGCGAGCTCACCGATTACCGACGTTTTTGCGTCCTGCGATGTATGAAGCCCTGGCTGTAGTAATGTACTGCAGTATGTACTGATGCATAGAAGTTATCACGAACTGACAACGGTACATTGGGGCATTTACACCGAAGTCTGGATTTTTATGAGCTTTATTGTACAATGCCCAAAGTCGCGTACAAATTTTTTTTTAATATTACAATATCGTGTGTTACTAAATTCGATGGATTTTTCTGTTAAGTATAGCTATCTCACTTTATGAAATAACCCTTTCACAACAGA
Source organism: Locusta migratoria (assembly GCA_026315105.1). NCBI lineage: Eukaryota > Metazoa > Arthropoda > Insecta > Orthoptera > Acrididae > Locusta > Locusta migratoria. Next base: position 418,033,933 of record CM048749.1, read on the forward strand.
CAGCTATTCTGGCGGTTGCTACCGAAGGGTACGTTCCACTCAACTCTATATTATATAATGAGTATTGGCGAGACAACGAAGTATCTTCTTTATTGTACTTCGTTACACGTGGTTACCTCCCGTCCGTGGCTGTAGCAGCCCTATCTGTAGGACATGTCCGAAATAACAGACCCCACACCTTTATCGAGTCGGGCCCGGCGCTCAACTGAAGGCTCGCGGGTTCGAAATTCGGTCGGACCTCGGATTTTTTCAGTCTGCGTTTCAACCCATCCTTCACCTCTCAACGATGTGAGGAGTCTCCAGGAACGACACGTGGTTCGGATTACACGTTAAGCTGTAGGTCCCCTTTCCCCGTTAACTGGGGTAGTCTAGGGACACGCAAGTCGCCGAAGTGGCGTCCAATTGAAAGACTTGCACCAGGCCAATGAGTCACAGGATATTATTATTACCTGCTTCGCAACCATATTGCGTTTGCAAATTATGGATAATGGAGAGGAAGGAAGAAAGATTAGGAAAGATAAGATTGAAATTAACAATGGCGACAAGTTAAAATGGGAGTCGGTACGGAAATCGAAAACGGGTGTACCGCATCGAGCCAGCGGGCACCTTAACCACTTGGCTACGCGTGAACGCCTCAAGTCTGTGTCAAACTTCCACAAGTCGCACGCTACGACTGTAACGCCCCTATCGGCCATCCCCCATTTCACTCGCCATTACGGATTCCAGTGTGAGGTCGAACGTATGGCCGCATCTGCAGTGGAATGATCGAAGATAACGCCGTCTTCTCGTGTAAATACTTATGTTGGTATGGTATCAGTTCTTTCGGAGATGTCCGAAAGATAGAGTCGCTACAGCCACAGCGTGTGTGGAAGTTTGAGACTGACGAGAGGCGAACACACACCCGGGATCGATTCCCGATCCGACTCATATTTTCACTCGCCACCATTGTTCAATTTCAATGCCCTGATGCAGTCACAGTCAATCCTTTATTTCCTAACCCTTCTTCCTTCCCCTACATTATCAAATGATTGCAAAAAATGACTAACAACGAAAGTACTTGGGCTCGAACAAACACATATACACCAAAATCGTATGAGAGATAATGTAAAGATCCCTTATTGCACCAGTGATACTCCCGCATCTGCAAAACTCTGCAGTCGTCCGTTAGAGGCCTTTGCGTATGCCATGCCGCATTGCACTTTGACCTGTCGGTTCGCCAGTAGGGACGGTGCAGTGTGCCTCCGAAGTTGCCTTTTGTGATGTTATTTGTGTGGTGAAACGTCAGATGGGGCAGCGATTGCTAATCAATCCTGCTAATGTATTGCGATTAGTTGAAATGAAGTTACGAAGAACCCTTCTTCGTGGAGATGATATTAGTGTAGAAGATGAATCATGTGCATGCTTTCTCGTATCTGTTATGGTACAGAAATATGAGCATAAGTTAGATACTGTTGCTACAAACTCATAATAATGATAACAGGGATGATAATGCCGAACAACTCATTGCAAGCGGTAGTGCTACGGTAAGTGAGGGAAGAGACGATGGAAGCAGTGGCAGTGAATACCAACAGTCTTCCGGGAAGAAGGTTAAAGTTGCGACTATCATCACGGCTTTTGATGACAATTCGCTAGAGAACATGTTCGATGATTATTACATAAGTTATAGTTAAGATATCTGCATTACGTATGGCGTCTACAATTACATCTACAGTGGTATCTAGAGCATTATTGCAGAGTTCTGCATAAAAACGACACCCAGTAACACACTGAGGTGTACATAGAGACCCTGTAAGCAAACGTTCATACATATATGTTTGTTCGAGCCCATGGACTTTCCTTGTCAGATGTTTTATTTTCTTTGTCTTCTAATATAACGACTGCGTCAAACAATCATACTTGTAAGAGACCATAATATACCTAATGCTCAAAGGCAAACTTCATCGATACGCGTGTCGAGTTATCGCAAGCGTCATATAGTAGTAAACTTATGCCATGTTAATGGTGATAGTAGCACGCATGCTTATGGAATGTTGATGCTCGATGACATTTATGTCAGTAAAATAAATTTTTCGCGCGGAAGAGCGCGATCCGTAGACACGGGTACCACACATGACGTTTGTGTGCGTGTGTGGTAGGGGTGGTCGGTGGCCCCCGGCCGTGGCTGGAGCTCCTCGTATGCGGGCCGTGGCTCTCGCCCGGACGCCGGCTGACAAATGCGGCCATCCGCGGCTCGTAAATCGAGAGCGGGCCAGGCGCCCCACCAGCGCTCCGTCACGCCCGCCTCTGCTGCCGGCCGGCTGACTTTCTTATCTGCGCGCTACGCACCGCACAATGTTGTCTTCCGCAGGGAGGACGCAGAACGCGACGGATGATAGCCATTTCTCACATTCCGCGTAATTTTCTTTTCAGTTACCGCGAGATACTTTTCAACTAGCTCAGTGGCGCATTCGACAGGAGGGAAGCTTAATTTCACCACATGAAAGAGAGACATAACAGTGGCGTGACACTGCCGACAGGAAAATGTAGTGTCGGAGTCGGTGGCGCCAGAGATTCCGACACTTCTACCGACCACCGTCGCTGTCACGGCCGCAGGGACAACGACTGTAGCGCAAAGTTCCTAGTGCAGGTGACTCCCGTTTATAAGAAAGGAAAGAGAACTGACCCAGCCGGCCGCGGTGGCCGAGGTGACTAAGGCGCTCCAGTCACGGTCAGCACGGCCACTACGGTCGGGGGTTCGAATCCCCCCTCGGGCATGGATATTTGTGCCGTCCTAGTTCGTAAGTAGTTCATAAGTAGTTTGTAAGTTTAGGGACTGATGACCCCGTAGTTAAGTCCCATAAGCTTGACAAACATTTGAACATTTTTGAACTGACCCACACAATTACAGGCCAATATCGTTGACATTTTGGGGCATATTCTCAATTCGAATATAGTAAATTTCCTTGAAAGGGAAAAGCTTCTTTCTGTGAATCAGTACGGGTTTAGGAAACATCGTTCATGTGAAACTCAGCTTGCCCTTTTCTCACATGACATCTTGCGAGCCATGGATGAAGGGCAACAGACGGATTGTGTTTTTCTCGACTTAAAAAATGCGTTCGATGCGGTGCCACACTGCAGACTGCTAACGAAGATACGAGCTTATGGAATAGGTTCACAGATTTGTGACTGGCTGGAAGATTTCCTAAGTAATAGAACGCAGTACGTTGTTCTCGACGGCGAGTGTTCATCAGAGACGAGTGTATCGTCAGGCGTGCCCCAGGGGAGTGTGATAGGACAGCTATTATTTACTGTCTATATAAATGATCTGATGGTCAGAGTAAGTTGTAATTTGCGGCTGTTTGCTGATTATGCTGTGGTGTATGGGAGGGTTTCGTCTGTAACTGACTGTAATAGCATACAGGATGACTTTGACAAAATTTCTAGTTGGTGGGAAGAATGGCAGCTAGCTCTCAATGTAGAAAAATGTAAGGTGATGCGTATGAGTAGGAAAAACAATTCTATAATGTTCGAATACAGCTTTAGTAGTGAGCTTCTTGATGTTGTCGCGTCGTTCAAATATCTAGGCGTAACATTACAGAGCGATATGAAATGGAACGAACATGTAAGGACAATTGTGAGTAAGGCGGACAGCCGACTTTGGTTTATTGGTAGAACTTTGGGAAGATGTACTTCATCTGCAAAGGAACCGCGTATAAAACGCTTGTACGAGCACGTCTTGAGTATTGCTCAAGTGTTTGGGACCCACAGCAGATCAGTTTAAAGGAAGACATGGAGGCAATTCAGAGGCGAGCAGCTAGGTTTGTTACTGGTAGGTTCGACCAATGCGCGAGTGTCACGGAAATGCTCTGGCAACTCAATTGGGGATCGCTGGAAGAAAGACGACGTTCTTTTCGTGAATTTCTGTTAAGTAAATTTAGAGGGCCGGAATTTGAAGCTGAGTGTAGTGCGATCTTCTTGCCTCCTACTTACATTTCGCGTAGTGATCACAAAGACAAGATAAGAGAAATAGGGCTCGTACGGAGGCATATAAGCATTCTTTTTTTCCTCGTTCTATTTGGGAGTGGAATAGGAAAGGAAATGCCTAGTAGTGGTACAGTGTACCTTCCGCCACGCACCTAACGGTGGATTGCGGAGTATGTATGTAGATGTAGATGTGAACAACAGTTCATGGAGTCCCGTGAAAGGCAGCGCAAGTAAATGATAATCACTTGTGTTTACTTTGATTGGCTAAATTATAGTTAAAATTAGGCAAACACAACCTGTTGGATACAGTGAGACATGTACATTCTGAAATGCTGATATCGGCAGAATAAACTAACATGGATCGACGTATTTCTGTCCGTTCTGCAGTGTGGCGACAACAACATTAAGGCAATTGATGTAGTTACTACAGAGGGGAGTATGTTGACTTGTGGTTACTCCACCAAACGATTTCACATGCAGTTTCATACTTGTAAGGAGCTATGGCGTGGAGAGCCATAGAAAGTTCGGAAGTGGGATGGACACAAAGGAAGGTATTGGAGTGTCCCAAAGTGTAAATTCCAGGACCTGGACGCGATTTCAGACATCAAGAACCGTTAAAAGAAGAGAAGAAGAGAAGACCAAGGTCTTTCCTGAGTAACATCAGCAATAGATGACCGTTATCTCCGATTAACAGCCCGTAAAACAGGAGGCTGAATGCAGCTGCAACGCACCTTCCAGACAACAACAGGAGGTGTAAAATCAACAGACATTCCGCAATAACTTTTGGGAATGTGGCCTCTATGCAACGGGGGCGTATGGTGTGAGTACCATTAAAATCAGAAACTGGGCCGCTGCGGATTCGCCGTACGCATTGGCACAGAGTAACATATACAGAGAAGAAGCCCCCTCCAAACCTCTGTCCTACGCTCCCCTCGTAGTTCTGTAAGATGCCAGCAGATGGCAGGCGGTTCCCCGGCTTAGTACTGGTAGACCACAGTAGAGGCACTACTGAGGGTGCCTCTCGCACGTCAGAGGGTAGAGTGGAGGGGAGGCTGAGGGGAGAGCTCGTGCCACCTCCCATGAGGCCACGACTGTGTCCGGCTTGTTGAGGGGATATTTAGTCCCTTCAAAAACCCAACAACATCGTTCGAGGGGTCTGCTTCTGACCTCAGCGCCATGGGCCCTTACGGAGGTTTCCCAATAGGGCGCCGTCATGCGATGCTTTCGGCCACTTGCCGTCGGGGGTTCGAGTCCCCCTCCCCCCGCCCTCGGCCATGGGTGTTTGTGTTGTCGTTGGGTTCATTTACCTTAGTTTAAGTAGTTTGTAAGCTACAGGTTAATAACCCAGCAGTTAAGTCCGATAGATTTACAAACATTTGAACATTTGGCCAGAAACTGACCGTGGGGACATCAGGTTTGGAGTCGTGACGAATGACGTTGATGTTCACAGCCGAATCAAGATATTATGTTCAGTAGAACAAATTTCGCTTCTTCATCTGCTTATGTGCAGGATGAGACGGGTTCCTTCTCGTTGACGACAACACTCGTCCCCACTGTGCTGTGCATGTGGACAAAACGCATGAAACTGAGGGAATTTAATGAATGGAGTGACCAGCTTGTTTACAGGACTCATTGGGAATGACCATGTTCAAATGTTTGTAGAGTCTATGGGACTTAACTATCGAGGTCATCAGTCCCTAAACTTACAACTAAGGACGGCACAAATATCCATGCCCGAGGGGGGATTCGAACCCCCGACCGTAGTGGCCGTGCAGACCGTGACTGGAGCGCCTCAGTCTCCTCGGCCACCGCGGCCGGCGAATGACCATTTCTCCGATGCACTTGGCAGACATCTTGCAGCAAGATCAACATCTCGCACAACGCTTGCTGAACTCGATGTTGCACTAATGGAATAATGGCGAAATATCCCCCAAAGAGCTGATCGATAACCTCATACTGCCTAAACCACACAGGTATGCAATTATACTAGCAGTCTGAGGCGAACGCACACCAAGTCCTACATTTCTGTGGCAACTGTCGTTCCTAATGAAACGGAGCCGCGGCGGAGCGGCCGAGCGCATTGAGGCGCTATGTTATGATGCACGAGGCCGTTCCCCGTCGGGGGGTCGAATCCCCCCTCGAGCATGGATGTTTGTGTCGTCTTTAGTATAAGCTAGTTCATAAGTAGTTTGTAAGTTTAGGGACTGATGATCCCGCATTTGATTCCCATAAACTTTACAAATATTTGAACATTGAATGAAACGGATGGGAAATGTATATATATACATCGCCACGAATTACCTTGCTTCTTTTTATTTCTATGCAACTATTCACTACTTATGGAATATGTTGTAAGTCATTAAATACAATTAATGGGTCTACTAACATGTTTGATAGGCATGTTCTGGGCGCTTATATCGTAGGTTGTATTACCTACTCTGTTTTTCACGTACGATTTTGTCCTGTTACTTTGATCTGTGTTAAAATAAAGAGCAAATATTCTGTTTCAAATCGTGACTACGTTTTCTTTTACACCTAAAATAACAAACGGAATAAGTGTGGTAATACTGAATTCCACATAACTCTATATACAAAGCTACTACTATCATTACGTCATGTACAACAGTCATTATAATAGAATCTCATCATTTTATGTACTACCATGCGCAAAAATATCTGAACGACCTGAATTGCGTTTCGCCTGGTGTGCATGCAACCCAAATAACAACTAATGGTTGACTGCTGATGATTCGTAAACGCAAACGTTGAACAATGCCGTGCTAATGAAACTACATTGGCTTCCGGCGTCGAGTAAACAACGCGTATGCTCTTCCACCCCTGTCGACATGTGTTCCAAAAAGACGCAGTCTGAATATATATGGAAAAAGGAGACTGAATATCAATCTTCCCTGCGGAAACGCATGATTCATCATTGCAAATAGCTACGTGATGAGATTTCTTACATTTACTTTACTTTTCTTGGTGCATTCTTTGAAGTTGTGCTCCTCTTTTTAAACATAAGGTACATACGACTGACTTTCAGCTTGTCGATTCTATCCTTGATGTTTGGTATCTTCGTACAATCTTGTGCCCAATGACAACGTGCGTCCCAAAATACGCAATATGTAGATTGTTCCATTTTCGTCTTTACGCCTGGTTTCTTGGCCTTAGTGTTCACTTGTAGGGTCGAACTTGTTAGACGGGAATGTATCTGCAACGCTGCAACCTCTAGTGTTATCATAGTGCCTACCACTTCGTCATTAAAAACTCCATTAACCTCATAATATGATTTTCAGTGATCTTTCTCTTCTAGCGTAAATGATCCAGCGTCGAACTAAGTATTCTGGGAACGCTAGCAATATTTTAGGTGCCAACATGCGCTCGTAGTGTTTAACATTTTACCCTAAGGCTATAAGACTTTTAATCGTTTGTAGACGCATGTGATATCGGTTTAATAGTTTCAAGGTAATCGAGATGAGCTTGTATTATACGGTTTTTGTCTCAATAACGAGAAACCCAAATTCGTTTCGTTTCTTCGTAAAAATGTGCAGTAATTGGAAGGCCTTCCACTTAATTCACTGGTTCATCTTCCAAGTATTCTCAGAGGCATACGTGTTTGTCTATAGTAGAAATTGAAGGATTGCTACCTATAGACAACTGGAACTGCTCCCAAAATTGAGACCACTTTTCTACTTCTCCTGAAAATGATTCTTGTCAGATTGTAGGAAGTTTGACAAAATAGCCTTCCTAGTGGTTTTGAAATAATCTCCGCATTTACTGACATCGACATCATAGTCAGTGTTGCATTTCAAAGACTGAACAGACAGGACACACGTGTATACTTTACACAACTTCATCTGCGTTAATCAAAGAATACATAACAGAGATGAAAAACAAACAAAGACTTAATTAATCCGTAACACGGAGCAAGGTTTGCGGAAAGCATGCAGGGAAGCAGGCAGGCCAGGTGGCGTGTCGACTCTGCTGCCTGCTGTCCGGCTGTTTACCGCAGGTTTCTGGGTATAGCGCGTGTCCCATTATTCTCGTAAGCTTTCGGAATGCTGCCTGCGCTGGCCAATCAGGAGTCGCGTTTGGCGTGTAACCTTGCAGCCAGCAAGGTGGGAACTCGAAGAGAACTCTCCAGACAAAACACAGTGCCCCACACCCGCCAGCGAAGTGCAGTATTTCTGAAACGATTATAAAGAAACCATTCGGTAGAAAATATGATTCTCGCATGACTTATAGAGGCATTCTTCTGTTTCATGGTGAACTGAATATTACTTTGTTAGTGGACATAGTTCTTGTGATATTTACGGATTCAGTAAAGTACTACAAGGAATCCGAAAGTTTTACATTGAGTAAATAACTGAAGCTGGCAATACAGTTGAAGCTCTTTTTAAACCAAATCACAAAGAACGAATTGTTTTGTTGACCATAAAATAATCATTTAATGCAGTTCCTGCTCTGTCGTTCTTGTACGAACCACTGTCCGGTCAATAAATCAATTATCCTTGTAAACTGAACATTTCATTACCAGCGTTACTGCTCTACGCTTCTGACACCGTAAGTGAAATTTAACTGGGCAACTAATAACATAGGCTGAGGAGAACAATCTTTTGTGTTTACATTTTAACAGATAATTAAGTCTGTGCTTGCTCTCTGGTTGACAGGTTCTTGTATGTGCTTTTGTCCTGAGAGTAAATTAATTATCCTCATGAAACTAACATTGCGTTGTCCACATTAGCAAACTACGCTGCCGCCTTAGGTGAAATTTAATTATTACCTCAAAGCTCTAAAGATGACGAAATTATATATGTCAACCGATGTCGGTTACGTTTGTGTGATATTCAAAATCTTATATCTCTGAAAGTTCTTGTTGCCGCGGTGGAGTAGGCGAGCGGTCTAAAGCGTCTCGCTGCGGAGCGCGCGGTTGCTCGCCGTGGAGGGTAGAGTCCTCCCTGGGGCATGGGTGTGTGTGTTTGTCCTTAGGGTAGTTTACCTAGGTTTCAGTAGTTTGTAAGCTACAGACTGATGACCACGCAGTTTGGTCCGATAGATTTACAAACATTTGAACATTTGAAAGTTCTTGACCAAATGTTTTGAAATAATGATACGACGTACTGCTGGAATGCGCACATGTTTTGACATGCCTGTTTTCTTAAATATGTGTCATATATGAATTTATATAAATTTTACAATGTGAAAAGATCGTTACCTGAAACGCAAAAGTATCATACACAACATTTTTTATATATAAAGACTAGTTTAATTCTCTCTGCTTCGCACACTATTCGTCTGCGATGTTTATTTTGGCTGCAGTGTGAAATGAAGGCACAAACACATACATTTATATACGTATACCAGCTCAAAACCCGGCGTCACCCGGGTACTTATTTATTCCAGTCATAGCTTAGTCCTTCTCTCTGTCCCCTTTTCTCTCTGTGTTAAATTTCTCTTTCCTTCTCTCTCTGCCCATCTCCACCTCTTCTCTCTCTCTCTCTTCCTCTCTCTGTTTCTGTTCAACTCCTTACACTTGTCTGTCATCATCTCTCCTCTCTTATTCTCCTCCCCCTTCTGTCCGTCTCCTCCACCTACTCCTCTCCCTCCTATATATGAAAACATACACATATGCACCGAGTTTCATGGTGACTGGCCTAACAATGTCAAAGTCGCAAGGTACTCTCCGCCATCTGGCTATCTGCTGACTTTGATGGTGACCAGCAAAACTATTTGAATGTTTGTTGTAGCGTACCCACCGCCATACACAAGACGAAGTTAATTATAATATTCTGTAACCGTCGCGCGAGTGGAAGCAATGAGTCGACAAAGTTTTATCGATATCCGATGTACGGTATGGCCGTGCATAAGAGACGAACAAATAGAAAAACAAACAATAATTTTTATATATTAGATTTATGTATTTATTTTCAAATTTGCATTAAAACCACACGTTGCTAATAACAAATTCCTTCTGCTGGTGGTTTTCACCCAAATTATTCGGTACACTTGGTATGCAACAAGACTGACAGCCAAAACATCTTCATTTAAAAATCTGAATGAAGGCCGGCCGCGGTTGCCGAGGGGACTGAGGCGCTCCAGTCACGGTCTGCACGGCCATTACGGTCGGGGGTTCGAATCCCCCCTCGGGCATGGATATTTGTGCCGTCCTTAGTCTTAGCTAATTCATAAGTAGTTTGTAAGCTTAGGGACTGATGACCCCGTAGTTAAGTCCCATAAGTTCTACAAACATTTGAACATTTTTTTTTTTTTTTTTTTTTTCTGAATGAAGTATGCTTTCCACTGAAGTATATCTTTCAAAAAATTTCTTACTTTAAATTGCTTACACAAAATTCAATGGTGTCAAGATTACTTATGTTTTAAATATTTCTTTGATGATTATCACCCCCAAAAAATTACCGGTAACTTCCACAGATAGCTGCTGGAATATTCATGAATTTTATTTCATACGAAACTTCGCCGAAATTTGAAAATTAAATGTTTAGTCACGTTAATTATTTGAAATGATTGTAGACGAAAATTTCATCAGTATCGGAGTACAACTGTAGAATCTGACGGAGTCCATATGCAACTTATTCTCCGTCATGCACCAGCCAAACTTTTATGGGACAGTGACCTTCCTCTTGTTTTGAAGGTGAAGTGTCCAAAATGTCATGAAGATTTTAGGATGAATAAAGTGTCCTTATTGGCATGTCACATGACGCCACAGGTTTTCAACCATATAATAGTTAATGACGTCATGTCTCCTAAACTATATGTCGAAAGCAGTTCTTACCCCTAAGTCAATTGTTACCTCATGGAATGAATATGTGTACCAAATTTGTTTGAAATTGTTGCAGGATGCAGAACTTTTCCGCGCATTTCATTGTTTATTACGTCGTATCTTCTGAACTATTTGTCGTACAATCATTTAATAGTGCCTATAACCATCACGAAAGTGCAAGCAATGTGTTAACAAAGTTTCATCACAATTGGTTGAACGGTACGGCCGCGCATAAAATACGAACAAACAAACATTCAATTTATATATTTCGCCCAGCGAAAACCACTGATAAGAACTTGAAATTTGCAGAGGGTGTTCATCTTACATCGTTGGCTTTGTTTAAGAAGCGATGTTTCGATATTCAGCCCCCTAACGAGGTGAAATATGGGATGAAATGTTTTTTTGAAAATACGCTGTTATCAAGTCAATTTTGAAGCTAGACCTACGTATATTGGTGTATAGATTCTTGGTTAGAATTTTTAAAAAAGGACTCTTGCGGCTTTTTCTGAAAATCAGCCATTAAGGGGATGAAATAAGGGATAATTTTTGTAATGTTGCTATTAAGCCAGTTATGAAGCCTGAACTACAAAACTTGTTATTTGGAGTCTTTGTTACTATTAAAAAAAGTAGGTGTATATCTCCCCTCCCCCTCTTCGTCATTGCCTCCCCTTCCTGAATTTCGTGGTGGACCTCTAACTTAGAACCATGTGTTATGTTCAAAATCTTATATATCCGAACGTTCTTGACAGGATGCTTTGAAATATTGATACAACAACGTACTATTGGAATACGCGCATGTTTTTACATAAGGCGAGTCACTAACTATTGCCACCAAAAGTAAGTCTGCGGAAGTATGATAGAAGCTGAAAAGTTGGTGGGACAAAATTTGAATGGGAGAACAGGGGTCAGAATGTAACACTCATTTTTTATTGCTAGATGAAGTCACGTCCTAGATATAAAGGTCTCTTTTCTTCTTTTTTTTATTGGGTTTGCTGTTGAGAGCTGTTGTGGCTATCGAGTCGAATTCAGTTATGTGTAAGGTAAAAAAAGTGGCAGTAGTAAGCATTGTGAAGCTGCCCATTGGTCCTGTCGCGCTAGAATTGCGACAAATCTTGACAAGACGGGTCGCTTGGGGCGTCCTGGAGACTGAAAATTCTAATTGCCGTGGCAATGCCTGCAAGTTCCGAAGTGGTACCGATAACAAAATTTCAGCGCTACACTGAATGGTCACCACTTCGATCACCTTCCGTAAATTTAGTCTAAGTAGTTTGTAAGTTTG